>CAMTDV010000025.1:7158563-8398471 GCA_947069175.1 Scalesia atractyloides | reverse complement strand
ATAAATATAGAACTAGAGGTATAAAAGCTAGAAATATTTGAAAATATGAATGATTCGGTTCGGTTCAATTGATTTTGGTTAAAAGAGAGTACAAAAAATTGATAACCGTTTTTTGGTTAATTCGGTTTTCAGTTAATTTAGTTTTTGGTTGATTTCGATTCGGTTTCGTCTAGTTTTGGTTTGGTTTAGGTTAATGATTTAGTTATAGCTTACCGATAACCGGTTTGGTTAATAACCAATAGGTGCGTGTGCTATGCGGCGGGAAACAAAGACATTACCACAGTGTGTATTGTTCGGTCGGTTAGATTATTATACTCTTTATTAACCAATATGTTTTCAGTTAATCGGTTTGGTTTATTCAATTCATTTTACAATTTTTGGTTTGATTTATTTAATTTTGATTAATAGCCAAAACCAACCTTGGGTTAAAACTTTTGATCAGAAATACATGAATTTATGTATAAATACATGAAATGGAGTTATAAATACATAAAATGGGGGTATATATAAAATACACAAACTAAAGGTATAAAAGTTAGAAATATATGACAATATAAATGGTTCGGTTCAGCTAACTTTGGTTAAATGAGGATACAAAAAAATCGATAACCATTTTTTGTTAATTGGGGTTTCGGGTAATCAGTTTTCAGTTAATTCAGTTTTTGGTTGATTTCGGTTCGGTTTCGGTTAACTATTCAGTTATTACTCACCCTTAGACACTGTTAATTACGTAACATATCATTTTTTTAATAAAAAGGGCTATAGCAATACTATACTCAAATTAAAGAGAGTAAAATACTCGTTTATATAGTGTAATTTATAAAAAGTATTAACGTACCAAAAAGTTACTACCGTTTAAAATCGTGGGGGAGTTAGTTTTTTTAAAAGAGGATAAAGTGTAAATACTAACTAATTATCTATAATTTTGTTAAAGATGGGGATTCAACTATAATCTAGATAAGAGGATTAAATTGACAGCATTTAATCATTTGACATTTTGTAGCTATTAAATATTTTGGGATAATGACTAAGTATATTGGGCTTAAATCACTTGTACACTAAGGTATCATCTACTTGTATCTTTTAATCCGTGCGTCGATACTGAACAAGACAACTACCAAAACGTCGACAAAATGTGTAGGTCGTCATGCTATCTTTGGATTTTCTTAAAACATTATAGCTTATAAGATATGACAAGAATTCGTAAAATAATTAAAAGTTTGTTGTAGAGGGGGAAAAGTGTAACTAGTTATCTATAATTTTGTTAAAACTTAGGGATTTAAGTGCAATAAGTTTAAGGGCTAAAAGATAAATAGTGTTTAAAAGACCAAATTACCCTCATTTAGGGGTCTAACTACAAATAAAAGGAAGAAAAGTTCTTATTTTTGGGTATCTTAAAATATCCCCCTCATGTATTATAATATAGTATATATATACACACACACACTCACACACACAACTAGATCTATATCATTTATTAAACACTTAACCCAATTAAGATTTTATTTTAAGCAAATTAAACATTTAAACCCATTTTAAATCAAGTCAATTACTTTTTTACTTATCAACACCCACTATTAAAGTTTAAACCCATTTAAAATTGATCCATTAAAACCTCTTTTCTACGAATCTCAGGCTTAAAAAAATTTCAGCATTTTCAAAGACGACTCTAAGATAGAGGCTTTTGAAAGTAGGTTTTTCTTTAGCATCCTTTAGCATCCTAATCTATTCGTTGTAAGCATATTTTTTTTCATATAAACAATTCCTAAAAACATATGGTGAAGTAGGGTGAAGTAATCATGTATTTGTGTGCTTTTCCATATAAACAAACTATGTTATGTCCCCGTGTGTTACACGGGTTGAATTATAAAATATTATAAAAGTAATAGCTTTATAAATAAATAAATTACAAATTACATTAACTAAAAGTTAATATTTGATGTATTAATTTTGTTTTGCTTATTCTAACAAGCTAATTAGATTGTATTTTGGCACAAAATAACATATGAAATTGTAAATTTCATTACACCAATGAGTAAAGAAAACTTGTTAAATTTATCAAGTTCAGTAGCACCTAAAATGAAGCTTATAATAGCAATAGCAAGTCTAGATGTAGCCATGGCTACTGTTGAGTTTGACATTATGCTATGAAAATAATTACGTAAAATGGAATAATCAGATCTCAATTAACTTAAATAAGAAACATTAGGAGTTTGTTAGATCAATTATGCTTTCTTAAATTCTTTTATATCACTCAAAATTCATGTTATATTACGTAAAACTCTAGAAGTTGATTAAAATAAAACTTTAAGATAAGTTCATGACAACACTTTGCTGGATCTTCTGATTGTCATGTCCAACCAATTTAATAAACTTGCAGTTTCTTTGTTAACATGTTTTGATAAATAGGTTATGTTCAGGACGACCTATTAACCCTTTAGCTAAAGTGTTAAATAGGTCAATCAACCAACCAATTTAACCTATGTTCTAGAATCATGCGACCCAATTAATACATCTACAACTTCATTACTACCAGTTAACCAACATTGAAATAGAAGGGTTATATGGATCGTGTTTAGTTTAAATGATTTTAAATGTATACAGGCTACAAATATACATATAGACATATGAGTGGGTTAGCGTTTAACAATTGAACATTCCAACTTCAATCCAAAATCCTAACAATCTAACACAATTAACCTTATACTTAGAGTCCAAACATGCATATATTGATTAAGTAGGCTCTCTTATTTTTTGGACTTCGATTCTTTAATTATTTATCATATTAATTAATTTAAAGTGTTTTTTTAATTGTCAAACATAATAATTTTATTAGTAATCTAGGGGTACTGGATAAAGAAATAGGAGAATTTTATTAATTGGTAGGGGCAATTAAAGTATTATTAATTCGTGTATTAGAGTATTTTTTTTTAAATAAAGATACAAAATAAAGATTTTTATTAGAAATCATAGGACGATTAAAGTAATTTGTGGGCAATGAAAGTTCAATTCGTAGCTCAGGTAATAATATAAGGGCAATGGAAAGATTAAAAAAACACAATTAAAATTAAACATTGTTAATTAAATATGATAGATTTAAAATTTGAAAGATGTGATGAGAGATTAAATAGGAGTCACTTAAGGAGCACAACTAATTTATCAATTATTTTTGGTTAACATATTTAAGGGGAAAATATATATTGAAATACCCTCATTGAATGACATATGTCCTATCAAACGGTTTCTTTTATTATATTGTATAGATTATGAAAAAAAATAGTGAAGTAATTATGTATTGCCCACAATATCTTTTATACTATAAAAGATCAGCAGGAGATATAAAATAGAATAATAATAATGTCATAACATCACAATTTTATGCATCACAATTAAAACACTATTTCCATATACTTATATAATTTTCTGGGTTATGAAAAACTCTATTAAGGATTTAGGGTTTTCTCATCGCTAGCATCATCTCTAGTGGAGAAGGGGTCCACTCTTCATGTATGTGACTATATATGTGACTAGTATCAGTGTCCCACACCCAATTCTGGAAGTTGCGAGCTAAGAGTATCACAGAAAAGGCCCACTTATATCTCTTCTATCTCTAATGCATTTAATGTAACTTTTTTTTTCATTTTTGAAAAAAAAAACTATAGAAGATAAATATAGAAGCATTTGATATTTTAACAATCTTTATTACTTATGGACAAAAAAAAGATGGGTTGTAAAGCGAAAAGATGCAAAGAGAGGAAGTCGTCGGTGGAGACGTGGAGTAGATTATGATGCAAGAATATAAAAACCTAAAAGAAAATACAACCATATATATCTTGATGAACGAACTTTGGCCCCACGTAAACACTAACTTCGATATAATTTTTGTTTTACCTTTTCTTTTTTATGAAAAGAAAAAAATGAACCAATTGCAACATAAACGTGCAAAGATTGGTATCTTTTTAGTATCCTCAAATAATACTTAAATTTAATTTGTAGTCACTATCTTAATTTGGTGGTATCTATCTATAAGGACTAAGGAAGTTGCTGGACCCACCTGATAAAAGGGAAAAGATGAGACTTTGGTATATGGTTATCATTTTAATGGTCATCGTCACCTATTTGCGTTTAATTAGGCACGTGCACTAATAATTTTAGGACATAATAATAACTAGGGTATATCTTTCCGCTTTGCGCATTTGATGGGTATCGGCTTGGTTCGTAATAATTACGCTATAATATCAGTACCATACAACTTGTTTTAGAAATCAACATGTGTTATATCGACCGAAAAACGATTAAAACGAACACATGTATCAACACTGATGTTGTTTGGACGGTATCAATCAGTTACAATCGTCATAGTACTTACACTAGTATTCGTCGCAGACAGAGTTGTATAAATAAAAAATTATCCAAACTAAAACCATAAAATGAGTATAGGTACCGATGTTGTTCAATACGGTAACGGCCTGGTGTCAGTTTATCGAATGCAAATAAAATAATATATAATTACCCTTTCCAATAATGATGTTATAAAAAATCAAATTAAATGAGGTAATAAATGAAATTTATTAAAAAATAAATAAATACTAAAAAAACAGAATTGCTTATTTTCATCCTTCCTTTTTAATATACACAGCACCGATAAAAAAGCAAAACCAACAAAAATATATAAAAAAAATCAAATTAAATGATATTATCGAAATGCAGAAACAATAAAATACATATCGATACCGGTATTGAAATAATTACTAGTAGAAAAAAACAACTGAATAAGCAGAGGCGTAAATACAAAAAAGGAAAGGTAGAGAACTAGTGATATCTTTTGACAAATGGGAGTCACAACTCACAAGAAGTCTAGACTAGAGTCAGATTGAAATAACAAACGCAGGTGTCGAACCCCCAACCGAAACCGATAGGGAGAAGGGTCTAGTCAGCGAGAATATTGGGCTGTCAGAAGAACAAAATTGATGACGTCCAAGTAGAGACAAGGCATACGGTAACGATTGGAACACAACTTAGTATGAAAATGAAATAACTCGAGGGGAAATTAAAAGAGATGGAAGAAGGACAAATTTGCAATGGAGATTTCCTAATAAAGTTTTTATCAATTAACATTCGAGGTGCTATGAATGATGATAAGACAGTGTGGATCAGAAGGTTAGTCACGGAACACCAAATATCATTCTATGTGTTTATAGGAAACACAAATGGAAGGATTGGATGAACAATTGTGAGCAGATTTTGGGGAAATATAGAAACGTCATGGGATGGAGTGCACTCATTGGGGAGGTCGGGAGGATTAGTTTCGGTTTGGTACCCAAATATATTGGAAATTACAGGGGTGGCAAAACCTGAATCTGCACTAATAATTTCTGGTAATGTGGCGGGTTCAACTCAACAACTAAATATTGCAAATGTTTATGCCCCTAATGACGTAATGAAGAGACCCATGTTATGGGAAATGCTAGCTCAGTTTAGATGATAATTAAATGGAAGTTGGTTAATGGCTGGGGACTTCAATGAAGTACGAGAGGAGTTGGGTAGAATGTTCTCCAGGTTTGATAGTCAAGGAGTGACGCTGTTCAAAACGTTCATTGCTAAGCGGGTCTTCTGCAAAACCAAATGGGTGTGTCAAAGTGCACATTCATGTAAAATGATGGTTCTAGTTTCAATAAGATTGATAGAGTTTTGGTATGCGACTTGTTCTTTAGCAAATAACCAAGCGCTTAACTCAATTTTCTACCTAGGTTTTTTTTTCAGATAACCTCCACTTCTATTGTCTTGTTCAGGACTGGATTGTCGCTTCCTTTTAGGTTTTAAAAAATTGGGTTGGAAAGGATGGATTAAGGGAGACGGTACATTGAACATTGGGAAAATAAGGACGGGTGATGATTATATGAAAAATATGGCAAGTCTTTTAAAACAACTGAAGATAAGCATCAAAAAGTGGAGAAACGACAGCAGGACACAGGAGGAGAAAGAATTACTGGAAGCAAGAAAAGTAGTGGAAGAAATCGAGGTTCTGGCAGAAGAGAGAAGATTCACAAAGAAAGAAAAGAAGGAAAGGGTACAACAAAAATGGGTGATAAAAACACTTGAAAATTAGAAGATGTTAGATTGGCAGCAAAAGGCTAAGAAGAGATGAACAAGACTAGGCGACGGAAATTCCTCCTTTTTTTACAAGTTTGCAAACTGTTGGCTTCAGAAAAAACCTATAAGTTCAATTATCGCAAGTGATGCAATGGTAGAGTCATACTTCGATGTTACGGTCCAGAAAATTCATGCCACACTTGTCATAGTCGCAGACGCAACTCATCTTTTGTATCACTAGTCCCCATGGTATGTGATCTGTTACCAATGAATGATCCATTTCATTAGTTGGGGCAATGTATAAAGTTATTGCCAAATTGCTTCCAAACTGATTGAAATTGTTTATGAAAAATTTGGTTGCCCCGATTATATCGACTTCTATGGAAAGAAGATCCATTATGTATGCTCCCCTCACAGTGAGCGAAACTATATCTTAAGCAAAATATAATAACAAAAAAGAATTTTTATTTTCGAAATAAACTTTGAAAAAGCATACGATTCTATAACTTGGAAGTTTTTGATATACAACTTGAAGGTAGTGAATTTCCCACTTTTATAGAGAAAACGGATTGGGGCGTGTTTAAATTCTTGTTGAGCGTCGATCTTGGTGAATGGGCCCCTAACTTCGGAATTCAACCCAACTTGAGGTATATGATAAGGGGAAACGTTGTCGTCATTCTAATCATATTGGTACGTGATGCTTTGGCATTAGTTATGCACAGTAAAATCAAGTGTGGATTGTTTATCGGGATCAAATTACCAATTAGGGGGCCGACGGTATCACATTTATTTTACGCGAATGATGTGTTATTTATACGATAGTGGTCAGAAAGAAACATAAAAAATATCAATCGAATACCTAGATGTTTCCATCTTTGTTCAGGACTTAAAGTAAACTTGCCAAAAAGCAACTTGTTTGGTATTGGGGTGGAAGATGAGGCTTTGGAAATTATGGCCAAAAGTGTAAATTGTAAAATTGGTAGACTCCTATTCAAATTTCTTGATATACTAATTGGAGAGAACATAAATGGGATATAAATTTGGACACCAAATATAGAAAAATTCAATGCAAAATTGTTGGGATGGAAAGCTAGGTGTCTATCGTTTGTCGGTACAGTTGTACTTGCAAAAGTGGTATTTAGGGCACTACCAAATTACTTTTTATCTTTATTCATGGCACCAAAAAGGTAATCAAAATACTAGAGGCAACCAAAAGAGACTTTGTGTGGGGTGGAAAAAGGAGGAAGTATGGCGAGATTGGAACCGGGGACATACGAAATGCAAGCCTTGCATTCTTGTCATAATGGTGATGGAAAATAAAGGAAGAACCAAACACATTATGAGAACGGGTCATAGTGTCATTTCACTATAACAAAAGATAAGTGCAATTCATCCCATGCATTCAAAGGATCTCGTGCATTGAAAGGTATAATGGGTGTAGAAAAGGAATTTACTAGTTTGAATTTACCTGTAAACAAGATGTTGTGGACAACAGTGGGTGAATGAAAACAAAAGTCTAGATAATTGGCTAAGGGTAGGGGCTTCAAAAGATAGGTATGACACTTTATTTTCCATAGAAAAAAAAACAAAAAAAAAAGTAAAAGTTGATGATTCTGTCGCTAAAACGTCCTTGGGAAATCAATGGAGCTTGGAATGGAAAAGCATCCCGAAATCGGATCTGGAATGGGCCAATTCAGTGGACTTATGGTGCAAATAATGGGTTTTAATTTCAGAAACGGATTGGACCCACTACGGTGGAAGGACGCAAAAAAATATGACATCTTAGTGGCCGGTATTAGGGACCCCTTAAACGTGGCTTCAAGACAAGCGTCGAAGAAGCTTGGCCGTTTTGGAATAGTTAAGCTCTACTAAAAGTGAATTATTTCTCATGGAGAGTCGTTAGGAAAGATCCTAGCGAAAATAATACTTAAATGGTGGCATGAATCTTTAAGTTGTGTGCAAGATATGGGTTCGAAGAAGAATCTTTCGACTACTTGCTTGTGAAGTGTCTTGTGTCAAAATCTATTTGGTGGAGTGTACTTTTATGTTGAAGCTCCCCGTCCCAAACGAATTTGGATCATGCTGACAGATGTTGGAATTCGTGAGTGACACGATGGGGTCGACAGAATGGAATAAGACGCCTGGGATGATAATGTTAACGTCTATGTGGCAGATTTGTAAATCCATAAATGATAAAGAATTAAATGGTACAAACAGATCAGTATCTCGAAGTATCCCGAACGGTGGAAGAATTATATCATTGTTATAAGTTGAACTAAATTTCAGAATTTGAATTGCTAGATGGTGTAAATTTAACAATAGAATTGTAATGGTGTGATTTTCCTTTTTTCTTTTGTTGTACTCTTTTGGGTTTTACAACTTGTCTGGCTCATGTTTTATAAATCACAAAATTTTCACCGTTAAAAAAAAGCTACGGATTATATAAAGATCAAGTAGAAATACGGTTATCGTGAATGGCGTGAAAAATAAAGAAACAGCGGTGACATTTTTCGTAATTATTCTATTAGCATAGAAATTATCAAAAGTAGAGTAATTATGATGCAATTGTAGACTAATTATGGATTTTAAGTTGTTTGATGAACTTGTAGAGGAAACATGTTTTTTTTTTGATAAATTGTTAGAGTAATTATGATGTACTTGTAGAGTAATTTTGAATTTTATGTTGTTTGATAAACTTGTAAAGTATTATGTATGTTATGATTTTTATGAACCAGTAGATTAATAAGATGCCCTTGTAGAGTATTTGGAATAACTAATTGTTTGATGTACTTGTAAAGTTATTTTGAATAATATCTTGCAGTAGTATATTAATGATGAACCGATAGAGTAATTTTGAATGACTAGTCGTTTGATGCATTTGTATTGTAATTTTAAATGATAACTTGTACTAGCGTATTAATGATGAACGGTAGAGTAATTATTAAGCACTTGTAAAGTAATTTTGTATTGTATGTTGTTTGATGAACTTTTAAAGTAATTGTGTCTGTTATGTTATTTTGTAGAGTAATTTTGAATTTTATGTTGTTTGATACATTTGTAGAGTAATTTTCATAATTACTCTACTAATAGAATAATTAAGAAAATGCTACGCGCTTTTTTACTAGAAAAAAGATCACTTGTAGAGTAATTTTGATAATTATTCTACTAATAGAATAATTACGAAAATCACCGCTATTTTTTACCTTTTTACGCCATTTATACGTTTTGTATGATAACTGTATTTGTATAGAATGTTTACTCTTTTAACTTTTGTACCATAACTCTATTTGTATAGGATCTTACTCTTTTAATTTAATCAATAATGTGTTGGTATAACCAATCGATAAATTTAGGATTTTAAGATGGACTCTTATGAATTGTTGGATAATTTACAAATTATAGCCATGCAAATTATAAGCCATCGTTCATCCGTATAATAAATTATTGATATATTAACAACAAAGTCTTTTGTCACTAACTTCTACCGTTGTCTTTAATTAATCCCTTATCAGTAACGGATTATATTCCATATGTGGCACCCTAATTTTCTATTAATAGCCGACGACTCCATACATATATTTAATGTTAAACTCCCAAGCTTCATTGGCTTCTGATTTTAAATCATTATTCTCTAATTTTGTCCACTAAAACTGCTTAAATCGATAGCATTTATTTTATGATGACATCCACAAGACAACCTCAGCATCTATAAACAACTAATTTAGATTATTTTTTTCTTTTTGACGTACTACGTCACATGACCCGACTCACTTAATTCATAAGTATTTCATATTTGATGAGTATTTAATGATATTACAAAAAGCGTGATACAATTATTAATATTTTCTATTGTGAGAGGGCCGACAGTCGCACATTTTAATCATAATCACCAACAATGTTAATAATGCATATTAAACGGCGTGAAGATGAATAGAGATTCGTACATATGTTCCTGCAAAAAAAATAATTGATTCCTTTTACATGTTTGTAAAAATTTTCATGATGAAAATAGAAGATTTTGATGCAATTTGTTAATTGTATTAATTAAAAGTTGACAATGTATGGAACATTAAAAAAAGTGCGTTTTGTTGCTACCTTTATAAGATTTAAAAAATTGTATTTACTAAGTGAAACAAACTCTTAACTATAAATATAGACATGAGCCAATGAGGTAGTGGTGCAGTAGTTGGGGAAAGAGTTGTTCCTTGTGACTCAGGTTTAACTCTCACTCTCTCCATTATTTTCTGCGGCATCCAGGTGAAGGGTGAATACGGGTGACGCCGGTTTGTCTTGGATGGGAGGCGAGATTTTACCGATTATTCCACTGTCATGCCTTCTTGGAGAGGCAAGGGGCTGGCGGCGGTCGAGTAGTCGACCTTGGCCACAGCGCCCGGTGTCACGGTGGTTGACACGTCGTTTCTTGCCGTTCAAAAAAAATATAGACATGAATGGAAAGTATGTTTCCGGCACATTTATTATAATTGTTTTGATTAAATTCTCAACTATAAATTAGCACATTAACAACCAAATACAAAATATTTTTTATCATTTTATTATTTTTTTTACGGGTATAAAAAATGAATTTGACTTTAATGTCTATTCGGCGATATATATAATCCACCAGAAGGAATTGTGACTACAGTCACATTTTGACTAAACTGAGCAAGAATTCGTATTAAGCCACATAATTCCTAATGTATAATCCTGAATCTACTAATGATATGTTAATTATAATATATTAGATTATAATTGGATTAAGCAATCTCAAAACTGTAAAATAACAATTCGGTGATTATAATAATCATAGAAGCAAACATAAATCATTTCTATAATGTGTAGAATCTTGATATGCAAGAGAACTCAAATACCTAAGCCTTTCACTAAAACGAAGAAAGAACCTATTTAAGAACACTTATACCACGTCAAAAGGAGAGAAATATGACTCGTGTGTATCAAAAACATGACTCGAATAATCATTTAAACGACACTATATTTATCACAACATCCTAAGCTTCTTACATCCTAGTCTCCTACCTGCGAAATCTTTTAGGGTAACCTGATGTTCATTGATCAATAATCGGCCATGTTACCACCGGATAGCAAGCATACCACACATACCATGTTCATGGTAAACATCTTGATGACAAATGCATGGGAACACACATAATTAAGTATGGTTAATACTGAGGATTGAATCTTAGCTAGAACACTTGAGTTTCATATGGTATTGACCTTGTAGGTTACATTGAATTTAGTCAGTTATATATTGGTTCTCTTTAAGTATGGTCCTGTAGACGTAGGTATGTTAACAATAAAGTGTATTAACAAGTTTTTGTGTTGTATCAAATTATTGGCTGGTATCAAGATGGTGATAAGTTGGGTTTGAGTATTCTCAATGCTCATTTCTCACTTTCAAATTGTACAGTTTTGTCATTTATCTATATACTAAATTTAGGAGATGTCATTTGATGTTAAAATATATAATTTTTGTATTTAACATTTAAAAATCGTTCATATTATGTTTCTTTGGCCCTAACTCAGTAAAATTTTCTTTTGGTATTTTTGTAACTTTAGTTAGCAAATGAGGGCACTTTTATGATTTTATCCATTTCATTAAAAAATATGTTAATAAAAAATTAAAACATGTATAAACTCAAAACTCTCTTTCTGTCTCTCACACACTCTCTCTCTTCACCCCCATTCTATTCACAAATCTGGAATGTAAACTCAAAACTCTCTTTCTTTCTCTCTCTCTCTCTCTCTCTATTCGCAAATCTGAAATTATGGTGGATGAGGTTTCAGGTGCGGTGTTGGTCAGGGTTAGGTGTAGGGTCTCAGTTGTGGGGATTGTGAGATGATGGAGGACGGCGTTTCAGGTGCGGTGGTGACTAGGGGTAGGGTTTCAGTGGGGATTGTAAGTCGATGGTGGTTTGCACTATAACGGGTAGTGGTTGTCAAGGGAGGGTTTAGGGATTTTAGTGGCGGGAGTTGGTTAGCGACGTGGAGGTGTTTGCAAGTTAGGGTAAGGGTTATAGCGGTAGGTGTATGGTGGTGATGGTGTTGATATAAGGGTAGGGTTGGGGTGGTCGGTATGATTTGTCAATAGGTTATTTGGGGGTTGTGATGGCGGTAGTCTGTTAGAGAGATAGGGAGATAGAGAGTGGTAGAGAGAGGGGGAGAGAGAGTAGTGGTTAAGATATATATATATATATATATATATATGGTAATGTTCATGCGAGAACCGCGAGAACCACCTTTATTGCAAAATAAAATCTAAAAAAATAAAGAAAGCACTCAAAAAAATTTTTAATATTTTTTTTATAAAAATCGCTATATTTCGTTGCCAAAAAAAAAAACTTTTTTTCGAGTAACAGTTATCCATGCACATGTGCATACATATCATAACTTCGACAAATTCCGTAATACATTATCAGTAGTAGACAATTGCACTTTAATTTACAATATCATCCCTAATACACTACTTTTTACAATAAACATGTGCATCGTTATGTATAACCATTATATAACGTGTTTTGGTAAAAAAGATTGTGATTTTGAATGATGAAGTAGGCCGATATACATGTTTTTTGGTTAATTATATCTAGTGGTTGATGGTTTGATTATAGTTTTCAATTTATGATGTAATATGTTGATTGTATGGTATAAATGGTGTTGATATACATGTAAAAAAGTGAAAATATTGGTATTGGTATTGTATAATAGATGGTATGTGGTAATGGTACTGTATTATGGATGGTAGGAGGTAATGAAAATGTATTATGGATGGTATCATATATGAAAGAGAAAGTGTATTCAAAGTAGTGTATCAAAACACCTTATTTCATGTTAATACATATAGATGCTCATGTGCATTTCTAATATTCGTAACACTAAAAGTTAGTGTATTACACGTGGTAGTGTAAATGAAAGTACAATTGTCTAATATTTGTAACGTATTACGGAATTTGTCGAAGAAATGATACATATGCACATGTGCATGGTAGTGTATTATGGATGGAATGATAGATGAAAGAGAAAGTGTATTCAAAGTAGTATACCAAAACACTTTATTTCATATTAATACATATAGATGTATATGTCATTTCTAATATTGGTAACGTAAAAATTAGTGTATTACACGTGGTAGTGTAAATGAAAGTAAAATTGTCTAATTTTTGTAAGGGTATTACGGAATTTTTCAAAGAAATATAAAAATGCACAATGTGCACTGGATAACTGTTACTCAAATTTTATTTTATTTTTTGAAATTTTTTATTGTAAACGAAATATAACAAATTTTTCATAAAAATATTAAAAAAATAAAAAAAAAATTGGGTGTTTTTTAGATTTTTTAAGGTATTACTGTTTGTGTTCACATTGGTTATCCGGTTCTCACAATAAAGGGTGGTTCTTAACGGATCTTTATCCATATATATATATATATATATATATATATATATATATATATCTAACAACAACAATATAAATTTTTAAAAGAAACTTTGTTTTATTTTTTTCAATAATATTAATAAATGAATAACAAGACTAAAATACCCTTAGATTAAGAAATTGTTATATATTTAATTTGCAAGCTTCTTAGCGTAACGTTATTTTTTGTCTTTTTATGAATTTCACCAAACTTATATTGTTCCTTTTTTTGTCTTTTTATGAATTCATCTCTCAACTTTTAATATTGGCACTAAACCCTTTAAAATTTCTAAAAAGTTTGTAACATGTCATTTTTACCCGCTTGAGTTTTACATGATTATCTTTATGTACACATCGGATAAAAATTCCCGTCGTTTTAGTTTTAATGTATTTTTTATCGAAAATGAGTCATGTAAAATATAATACATTTTTGTTTTTATTTTTATTGGCGTTTTCAGTTGGTCTACATTTTACGTAAATTTTGTTTAAAAACGAATCGGGTCAATATAATACATTTTCATTATACTTAATAAATTCGAGTTACTTTACGTTTCATGGGTCATGTTAATATGATAACATTTACGTGCTTATTTTTATGAACGTTTTCCGTTGATCTACCTTGATCGTTAAGAAATTACCAAATAATAATAATAAATAATAATAATAATAATAATACGTTTCAAATCACGTTAAAAAAACGACCCGCAACACGGGGAATAATACCAATATATATTAACGACATGTGGTCTTTGGTTAATACTACATGACAAACGAATATATTATTATAAATTTTCAAACTTTTTTCTTGTTGTACGGACAAGTTCCCTTATGGCTAGCCATGACTATCAGATTCATTTTCTTGGAGTACATGCTATCTATAATTAGGGATGGAGAGGTGTTGGCCAATGATGGACCAGCTTGTTTTTGACTTTTCTAACATCACATGTAGTGTTTAAATCGACTTCAACATAAATGCACAAATAAGGCATTTATAAAGAATTATAATAAAAAAAATACAAGTTATTAGCTAACATTTTTTCCAATAAATCATCATAACAAAAATGATGGAAAATTTGTCAAACATAAGAAACTTTTATTTTCATTCAAAGAAGTCGAGTAGAAAATAATGCTTTTGTGTAATAAGCTAATGTGTAGGACAATGGCTACAGGTTAAGCAAGCAAAAAGTCAAGAAGTTATCTGTCTAAGAAAGTGGGAATTCAATTCATGGATGGAGCTAGCTAGCTGGCATGAGTCGGTGGACAATTGGGAGTTAGTGTAAAGATGTTAACGATACTTCCACCGCTCAAGAACAGTTTATCTTCTAGATTTTAAGTTTAATATATTAATACTCTCACCATTTCGTAATACATGTATTGATACCCAGTTCTAAAGATATACAGTTATCATACATTTTCGATGTTAAATGTTACCTTTTCGCTAAATACTTACTTTTAGGAAGGTCCAGTTTATAATGTTTGATTATTACGTATAACTAATTGCAGACCAGAAACTAAACTAGTAAGTATGTTTGGAAAGATATCGTAACTGGTATAGATTAGTGCAACTCTTGTATTAAATATATAAACAAAGTCTAAATTGTTCACTTGGTGCATGGGATGAAATTTAGATTAGCAAATCTACGACACATAGTATTATGAAGAAAATTCTCGTAGTTCCACTTGATATGCATATTAGAGTTAGAATTAAAATTAGAATAGAATAAATTAGAATTAGAATTAGAATTAGAAACAATTTTCATAAGTGGAAATAGTAACCTCTTTGTCTCTTTTTTTCTTGTAATGTTACTAGTAAAATTACTTGCGCGTTGTGGCGGGAATTTGGTCGACATCGGTTCGATTCATTATGGTATAGATATGATACCAGCACGCGGTATAACAATTGGAAAAGAAAAACATAAAAATAAAATCCTAAGAAAAGTTAATTGAAGTTTAAAATTTGTTTGATAACTTTATTAAAATTAGGGTCTACGAATTAAACTGAGTAAACTATAAGGAGTGAAAAATGTAAAAGGAATGGATATTATTCATCAATTTGCACGTTTTAATATATATATATATATATATTATATGGTAGGGTTCATGCGAAAATCACCTTTATTGCGAAAACCGCGAGAACAAATGTGAACAAAAAAAAAATGCCCAAAAAATCTAAAAAACACAAAAAAAAATTTAATATATATTTTTTTTAAAATCGCTATATTTCGCCAGTAAAAAAAACTTTGTTTTTGAAGTAACAATTATAAATGCACATGCGCATATGTACTATTCTTTGATAAATTTCGTAATACATTACGATTAGTAGACAATTGCACTCTCATTTGCACTACCATCCATAATACATTACTTTTTACACCATCAATATTAAAAATGCACATGTGCATCATTATGTATAACCATGTTATAACGTGTTTTGGTACAAAAAGCTTGTGATTTTGAATGATGAAGTAGTCCCATATACATGTTTTTGGTTAGTTATATCTAGTGATTGATGGTTTGGTAATATTTGTCACTTGATTATGTAATATGTTGTTTGGATGGTATCAAGGGTGTTGATGTAGATGTGCATAAAGGTGAAAATATTATACATATTGGTAATGGTATTGTATTATGGATGGTGGGAGGTAATGATAGTGTGTTATGGATGGTATGATAAATGAAAGGGGAAGTGTATTCAAAGTAGTATACCAAAACATGTTATATCATGTTCATACATATAGATGCACATGTGTATTTCTAATATTGATGATGTAAAAAGTAGTGTATTAGACGACCTGGTATACTCTAACACACATGTGAAGAAGTTAAGTAGGAGTGTGAGGGAGGGAATTAAGCATTGCAAAATGTGCACACACACAACATGCTATTATATATATATATGTCTTTAAATTAATTTAAGAAGCGTTAATGAGGGTTAAACCTTTTCCTTGGTGTGAGGTGTAGTGAAAGAGGGTCAAGTATGTGATGTGGTGCCTACGTGTAGTTAAAGGGCGTGAAAGGATACCCCATAGCCTTATGGATGATAGTGTAAATAAAGTGCAATTGTCTAATATTGGTAATGTATTTGTCAAAGAAATGATACATATGCACACGTGCATATATAGTTGTTACTCGAATTTTTTTTTGGTTTTTTTAGTAACGAAATATAGCGATTTTTTTAAAAAAAATATTAAAGTTATTCATCACCCCCACTTGTACCCTTAGATTCCATCCCTTTCTCAGGCTGAAAGAGGTTAAATGGTGGGGTAAGGCCCGACCTCGGAGAGACTTAGGCGGCTAGAGATTCTAACATGTGTCACACCTCGATTTTCACGTGTATCCCGGTGGGCCCGAGTGAGGAATATCGTGAGGTAAGATTGGTATCGTCATAGTCAAACATTCACAAAACAGAATAGCATAGCGGAAGTCTTGGAATATATAATATTATTACAACTCAGTTGTCCGAAAATACTAAAATAATAATTACAGACGAGTTTGTAATAATAATAATCCACAGGCGGATCGAAATATATACAAAAGATGTTCAACAGACTTTTGGCACATCTAAAGACTTGCAAGATCCTCTTATATTGCTACTGAGCAGCTTCCAGCCTATTTTCGTATTTGTACCTGTAGTTTAATCTCTGGAAAATACGTCAGTTTACACTGGTAAATACAATCAACCGACACATTTTGAAAACCCTTTCAAAATTTGACTTAGGTGCACAATGCACGAAAAAAAATCTTTTATACTTGGGACAAACTATATCTCATGTTATCAGTTTTACATAACTTGACAATACATACAGGGCCCGGAAGCTATGCTGGTTCATGATTAACCGACACACCACTTATTCCCTTATTGGGAAAACCCATATTGGGCTATAAATTATTTAATAAACCATTTCGCATATGTCAGGTGTATGCCTACACCCCGCGCTTAGGTCGTGGCCACTTACAATTAAATGCGTAAAGGATATCTAGGACACAGTCGAATTAACCCCCAATGTTTAAGTCATGCAATACGAATTAAAACGGGTTATTTGAATTTCCTGACACACAGGTCTTCGAATCCCATACCCGACCATGCGGTAAAAATTTACCGTATCCCAAGCCCATATAGGGAAAATAGGTTAAGAATATTTACCTAAGCTAGCACTAGTCTTCTAATGCAGATTATAATAACTCAGTCGTATTCAATTAAATAAGCGTAGGTACAATTTACCAGAAGGCTCTAGTCTGGAATGATGGTATAAACAACCAATTAGAATGCTAAGGATCTTATTTAAGTCATTGACTTAGATCGGCTAACTTAAAGTATCAAAAATGGTACAATACGCTTGATTAAGCGATGACCGGAATAGAATGTAGTTTAAACCCGACAAGTACAAAGACTTGTATAATATGGGTAAACTATTAACATCCTGGAATTTGAGATAAAAAATGATAAGGTTAAACCCGTTTCGGTTAAATTACGTAAACTAGTTACATAAGCTTAACCATACGCATATAAGCGATACCGGCTAACCGGATGAGTCATGAACAAGTTCCATATGCCAATATACTTTAAACAAGTTACAATATCCATAAGATATCAACTTATATGCTCGTTAAGGTTTTAAGATCAAACAATGCCTTATAAGGGCGTTTTGGTCATTTAGCGATGTATAAAAGGAACTTGCATATAATCTGATGTTACGACCATAAATATTCTGTGAAAAGAATTTATTCATGATATAATATTAGTAGGATATCAAACATATGTGTGTTTTATAGGTTAAGACCAAACGATGCACCGTAGGGGCATTTTGGTCATTTCACACATAATTTCAAAAGCTTATTTGGAATTTTGAGTTTATATTATGTACCTACTGTAAAAATATTTCAAATAAGTTATAAAATCAGTAGGTAACAAGTCTTGGTTGGTAAATATGGTTTAAAACCATATTACGCGCCGAAAAGGCGTTAAAGTCGTTAAATGACGACATTTGCGATGTTTTGTGAAAACTGATGTTATGAAAAGGTTTATATAATCAAGATATGTTATTTAGTATCACACATCACTAGGTAAAAGTTTTTGTATGAAAATCATGCTTTAAATTCATTATATTTGCCACAAGGGCATTATCGTCATTTAAGAGCATAATACAAGAACTTGCGCATAAACTCAGTTTATAAACTGACTTGATATCCCAAAATATCCTATTTATGATATTACATCAGTAGGTAATTAGTTTAGCATGATAGATAATGTTTAAAATCGTTCTATGCGCCGAAAGGGCTTTACGGTCACTTTAAAGCGAATTTTACGATATTATATGAAAACTCGGTTTATGGTCAGATTTGTAACATCAAAATATGTTAAACATGTTAACATATCAGTAGCTAAATCATTTGCAAGTTCATTGGTGTTTAAAACTTCATTTTTAAATAAATGGCAAAATAGTCAAAGTATGGCATATTTACGGAAACTCGCATAAAACTCGGATTATTATTATGATCATGTAATATAATCTCAGAGGGTTATGCCACATCACAATATGATCATAACGGGACCTTAAATCAGTAGCATACTAGTCTAATTTGGTTCGTAATCGAAAGTCAACGCAGAAGTCAAACTTCGCAACTTTCGGTTGCGAACCGACCTTAAGACTGGAATTGACGAGCCGAACATGTTTACACATGTTCTAATAATTATTACCAAGTTTTTTAAGTGTTAAAACATATTTTAGAATATGTATAAACTCAGATTATGAATATTTCAAAATCTGACTCGTTGACTTTTTAAACATTAATATGTTGACCCGTCAACTGACCAAGCAAACGTGATTCTTAAGAGGTGCCCTTTTGAGGGATTAATACCTACCTAATTACGATCACGTAGCCATGTTCGTTGCGGGCAATGGCTGGAGCATTAAGGTCTAAACTGAAAGTCAAAACATTTATCGAAAACGCTTGACTTTTGGCTTTAAAAGCCTAATAAAAGAACAAGCCATGATAGGAACACTTACTTGTGGTCCTAAGGACTGAATATAACTCAGAGGGAAGTTCCAAATGCTCAGGAACCTCCACAAGAGAGTTATAGAGAAGAAAGGAAGAATGGTGCAAGTTTAAACTATGAAACCCACCACCTATTTATACTTGAAGAAGATCAAAGAGATCATTCCAAGTGTTTAGAGGCCTCCTAGGATGTTAACAAGTGTTAATGAAGTGTCAAAACTAGGTGATGTGTGGCCAAAACGAGCTAGGTGCCAAGCTAGGAGGTGATATGCTTGATTAACAAGAAAATCTGATCTCTAGAGGTGCATACGGACCGTAAGGGTCTGTCTATACGGTCCGTAGGACCCAACTCAGCAACCACAAGTTTCACTTTTTGACATATTTAGCCCCTGGACTTTGTTTCGTCGCGTTTTGTCACCTTTAACCCCCTTTGACCTAATTTCTAAGCTCAATAAAGGTGCTCAGGTATATGTGACTTGGATTTTGTCCGAAAATATCATGGATGTGGGTTCGTTTGGTTGTACGGTTACGCGTTTCGCAAAAATGCGTAAAACGTTTTAACGAACACGAAAACGATCGAAATTTCGTAACGGTGGACATCCTTACTTCCTCATCAATAAAACACAAGATTTTATTGTATACAACATATTTGGATTTATATAAAGAGTCTGTATTCAAAATACGAGAATCAGCAACTTTCCGCAGTTTGTCAGGAGTAGTCCCTGAACTTCCAAACTTGCGTGTAACATTATAATTAGTGCATAAAGCCTTCATTGCCCTATAATAGGTATACACAAGAGTAGACTAACATCATAAGACTCTCGGTTCGTTAAAAGGTCACTCAGAGGCTTAGTTTAAGCATGTTAACACTTTTAGTCCTTCTACTAATAAATTGTCGTTCAGAGGTTATAAAATAACATAACGACGCATTTGGTCCCTCTCGTTTAACATGTGGCATACGAGGATCAGCGGAACACATGTCAGAATTTTTTTATAGGACGGGTTTTTACGAGGTGTTACATGTAAAACTCGAATATTCGTTGTTATCTTTTCATTTGTCTTTCCGATGTACCTATCTTTTGTAATCCTGAGATTCGGTTGATAATAAAGTTTATATTAATTAATTATGGTATTGTATGTTATTATCGCATCTAATCGCTTATTAAATCGCACCGCTAATCTCATCGCATCGGAAATCGCAATTATTTATGTGGTTTTATATTATTTATGTGTTATGTGTGTTTGTGGTTATGTTTACGCTCGCTATCGCATCGCTCTCGCACTCTCGAATCGCTACAATCGCAATATTATATCAACTATAACGCTTAACGCTTTAATTTAACGTTTAATATAATTAATTAATACGAATCGAATCGACAAACGAACCCTTAATGCGAAATAAACGAAGAAAACCCAATATTTGGGTCAAGTTCGCTCGAACTTGGTCTTACCAAGTTCGGCCGAACTTGACTGGCCAAACTTAGGTCTTCTTTCCCTACTCAAGTTCGCTCGAACTTGCTGAATCTTCAGGGATTCATGAAGTTCGGCCGAACTTAACTCATTCTCTCCAATATCTCTCAAGTCCGCTCGAACTTGCATGATTCCATGCAAGTTCGGCCGAACTTGACTCCACCAGCTCATCATTTTGCCTTCTCCTATAAATACCAAGCTCTGTTATCTCATTTGAAATTACTGCAATTTCGCCTAGAGCTCTCAAAACCCGAAACCTTCATGTTCTAAGTAAGAATCAACCCGATTTCACTGCAACAACGTTTATCAACGATCTACAAAGGTTTACAACGATTTTGGACAAGGCATAGCCTTCGTTTTCATCAAAACTCATTCTTTTACGAAAATCTTCATCTTTCTCTTCCGTTCTGTTTTAAGCTTAGATCTACATGATACGAGTTCGGTTTGTTAGCAGAGGCTTCCTAAACACGAGATTTGCAAGATCTCGGCTTGTAAGTTATAGATCTGAGAAAAACCTTTGAAAACCATTGATTTCTACACAAAATACGGACTTTGATGATGTTTTGTTCATCTTCTGATATGAAACGAAGCATCTATCATTCAAGATCCCAGATCTGGAAGCACAAGGTCGTTTATGTTGGTTTACACAAACCGGACTAATCCGAACGAACCCCGAGTTCGCCCGGATTAGCTCACGCTTTTGTAAAACGGCTAAAACAGCTCTAAAAGACCTCTCCGACCTAAGTTTGCTCAGTAGCACAGGGTTGGAGGGATGAACACTCGATTTTCCGCAGCAAATGACGTGAAAACGCAAGATTTTGGACCCGAAAACATCAAGTTCGCTCGAGAATCACCAGCTCCACAGCTCAAGTTCGACCGAGCTTGGGCACTTTTTCACCAAATATCTCACAAGCTCGCTCGAACTTGTCTAGTTTCCTAAGAAACTATGCAAGTTCGCCCGAACTTGTCATCCCAGTAAGGTTTCTTACAAGTTCGCCCGAACTTGCCAAGTTTCCTAAGGAAACTCATCAAGTTCGACCGGACTTGACTCACAACCCACCAAACCATACAAGTTTGCTCTAACTTGTGTGTTTACACAAAAGTTCACCCGAACTTGGCTACTGCCCAACGAAGATTTAACCGTTTCAGCTTTTCGGAGACTGATGCACTTCCGTTCGCGTATGCAGGCTGATCCGGCGCTCTTCTCGACTCTCCTCAGATCCCGAACTCTTACCTAAACGCACCCACAGTGAGTATACTTGACCCGTTTTCGTTTTAACGCACTTTTGGGTGTTACATACGTTCCTATATAAAAATCACATCACAAACCAAATTGTTTATCACACGTGAATAATCTGATTGTGTATGCTCAATACGTGATACTAGAAACATGTGACTAGGACTTATTTTCGTTAACTTGCTTCCTTAACTAGTATGGTACTATAGTGTGGCTTACACCCGATGGGGTCTAGTTATGATGGACGCGCAAGCCTTCTCACGGTAGTTAGCATGAGAAATAAGCCTATGTTAATCTGTGTGAAATGTTTCGGTGTATCATGATATGTAGTTAGATTATTTCGTGAACGCTCTCTCGATTATGCTAGTAGTACTTAAACCTGTATGTTCACCTTTACTTAATTGTATTGACATGTATTTTAACGTATGTAACAGGTTGAGGATTTTAGCTATGGATGCTTGGATGTTGCATGCATAGCGTGGTTTAGTTTTGTTTAGTTAGTTTGTTGATGTGTTTCAGATTCGGAACTTATGTATGAAATCTAGGGGAAATCGAACCCGGTTGAATTTATAGAAATCTCGGTTTTTTAATAATTGTTTAAATGTGACGTTTAATAGTATGGGATATTAAGCAGGTGGTGATATGTTAAATGATTGTTATGGAACATCTCGTGAAATCAATCTGGTCGCCTAGTGCCACTAACCTTGATGTTTCCGCCATCGGTTGGAGTGTGAAAGATTGGTATCAGAGCACCATAACTTTAGGATAATAGGTAGAATTGCCATGATTCGACCTAGTTGCATGTTTAAGTACCCAATTGACCTATCTATGACTTAAATGTTAAACTACTTGCCATAAATGCTTAAATGTGCCTTTCCTAAGGCTAATACAAGAATACACGCTTGGAAACGCCCGCATCACACCAAACGAGTGATCAAGTCGAGAATAACCGAGAACTCTCGGCGAGATCATTCACTCCACGCATTCTCTCGCACGAGATATCCTCGTTGAGTTAGGAGTGACATCCAAACCTCGACGAAAATCTCCATTTCTATCTAGGAATAAAGTTGCTAAGTTACGGGTGAAACCCTCATCTTAATAACTAATTCCGTGCTTCGATTTTCAATCTCACCAAAGTCTCGGTTATGCCGATGGTTTGGAACACGTATTAACTGGAAGGGTAAACGCCGTTAGCCGCTCGCGGTTAGAGCGTTTATCTATTAGGCCAAAGCGTGGGTCCAAATGCAAAGGGTAGTCGAACCACTTTGGATAGTCAACGTCTCAAAACCCCGGACACTCCCAATTGATTTAAGCCTGTATCGTCGATTTACGCATCATCGAGTTTATTATTATTTATGTGTTTAAAATTTTGGGCGCTTTACTCGACTTCTCGCTTTGATATTCTCGATTTATCGCATTTACGCTCCATCGAATGTATGCACAACTCGCACAGCCCTTGTAATCTAAAACGCTAATTAATACACTAACCAAACTAATCGCTTAACTCGCTTACGCCTATGAGGACGTGTGCCTCATACGCGGCATTATCTCGCTTATCTCGCTATTATATATCGCTTATATCTCGCATCTCGTATCGCGCTACGCATTGTTACTATTAGAATGTGAATACGTGCAAATATGTGCTTATGTGCTTACGTGCTTACGTACTTATGTGCTTACGTGCTTACGTGCCTACGTGTTTATGTGATTTTGTGCCTTATATGAATAATAATAATAATAATAATAATAATAATAATAATAATAAAAAAATAATAATAATAATAATAATAATAATAATAATAATAATAATAATAATTTGAAAATACCTCTATTATAATCGAATCTCATCTAATCTAAATCCTTCGTGTAGATGTCTTCAATGGGATCGCACACCCGTAGGAATCTCCAGCGCAGCAACGCCGACAAGAGTATTGCCACCATGGTAGCCAAGGAAATGGCTAAGGTCATCCCGCAAATCGTCTCAGAAATCCATGCTGTGAGCAGTAACTCGTCAGTTGACTCGAAAGCTGAGAACCCCAAGTCACGGTTCAGCTTCAAAAATTTCAAAGCTTGTGCACCTCTCGCCTTCACGGGCAACGATGGACCGACAACTATGTTCCATTGGTTTAACGCCATCGAGGTCACCTTTAGGCAAAGTGGATGCCCCGATGACCTCCGCACAGTGAACGCTACCTGAGTCTTCCTGTCCCGTGCTCTTGACTAGTGGACCGCCGAAAGGAATAGGCGCGGTAATGATGAAGCCTGTAACATCCGTCAAAAAACGGGTTCCAAAACCCGCTCTGTTTGAGATTCATGTAATTATTAAATAACTCGTTACGCATTTATTTAGTGTTTCTTATTTATATATGAATATATATATATATATATATATATATATATATATATATATATATATATATATTGTTTGGTTAAATAAACTTCATAATTAAAATGTTAATTAATAAAAGAATATAATAAATAAAAACTTAAATAAAAAAAAAAGGAGTAGCCGGGTCTCGAACCCGGGTCTCCCGCTAATACACACACGGACTTCACCACTACGCTACACGCACATATGTGCTATAGCTGAAAATATTTAAACCTTATATTAAAATTCTGCAAGACCTGGCAGATCTGTAACCGCCAGATGATGTTCAAATCATCACACCCAAAATCTCGTAACTGTTTCCCTCTTCGAAACGTGTTTACCGGAATAAAAACGTTGAACCAATGATTCATAACCGAAGCTTAATCATGGACCATAAATTCATCATCGAAACTGAAATCGGTGAGTGGCTCGAACACACTATAAATACCCCTTGTTTTCAATTCCTCATTCACTCAAATCACCCATCAAGCTACTTCTTTTACGCTGTTCACCAAGTCTCTGTTTCGCCGGAAAAGAATCCACAAATCGCCGGAGTTCATTTCTGTTCGTCGGAATCTGTCATCGAAACCTCTCAGTCACTGGTAATTCTTGAAATTTTGTTTTGAAATTAGTTTTATTCTGCTTTGATTCAACATATAGCAATGTCAATGGTTATTTTAAAATGGGATCGACAAATCAGAACCTGGGTTATTTCGATGAAGATTAAACAGTTTATATGTATAATTAAAATCGGATAAAATACCGGGTTAGACACACAGTCCAGTGGTGGACTGTGTGCACTTGAACATATGGTCCCGGGTTCGAGTCTTAAACACATTCCGATTTCCCTACACATCGCAAACATTTTTATAACATATATATAAAACAACTCAGTTAGTATATAAGATTAATTAAAATCTTGTATTTTTCGGGTTAGACACACAGCCCAATTGGTCAGGCTGTGTGCAACACGAAGCGTGAGGCGCGGGTTCGAGACCGGTTCGTTACACCGTCTGTACAAAGTACAAAACCTTTTTCACTACTAAAAAAAAAATAGGGTTATCTCAGTAAGTATATATAGATAATTAAATTCCAATATATTACAGGTTAGACACGTAGCTCAGTTGGTAAAGCTGCGTGCACGTAAACGAGAGGTCACGAGTTCGAACCTCACACGCTGCCAATAATTCAAGAAGTTAAACCGGTTCGACCCGGTCAAACCTATTAAGGTATATTTTTTTAATAACTATTTTCTTTATTTATTTCAATTAAAAATCCTTTAAAATACCTAAAAAGTAAGACTTTTTGTTTTAATTCGAAATAAATACAATAAAAACAAATCTAAAAATCTATTAAAAGGCATTAATTAGAAATAATAATCTCAAATAGAACATATATATTTATCGAATTATTACGTGATTATTTAGGTTAGTTTTCCCTCGTTGGTTGAATAAAAAATTCTTGCGCATTCATCATTATCCAGGAACGCAACCACAGTGAGTGAATTCTTACAAATTCCCCTTTTTATTCTTGTTTTGGGGTGTATCATGTGTCGCTTTATTTATTTTCGTTTATTCAAACTTGTGCTATTACCATTATACGATCTAAACATGTGATGTAAATATTGTTTGTTGTCATGTGTTTACATTTTGTCAAGTTGCGTGCAAATCATTCATTAGGCCCATTAGTTCCTCGTGGGAGATGGGTTGAACATCGCGTGCCTCATTAGATCGGCTCCGTTTGATTGAGCCTTGATCTCATTGTTCATCATTTGGTGTGTGCGTGTGCATTAATTGATATTATGTGTATTGTGATTAAATTTACATTTACGTTTACTCATATGTGGTTATGCACTTTTTTTTAACCAATATAATAAATTCGTTCAGATGTTTTCATAAGATTCACTCGCCAAAATTTGTTGACCCAAAACCCTATTTTTACACATGATACAGGTGGACAGGTTGAAGCAAGGAACACATAGGAAATTGCCTTAGAAGAAAACTAAAGAAGTCATGAAAAATGTATTTGAACATGTTGTGCTTGTATGTTTATTGTAACTTCTTCTTTAAAGAGAAATAATAAATATGAAACTTTATAGTAAATGTCATGAGCTTTGATGAAAACCCAATCATGCCCCGACTACCATTTCCGCTGCGGGTCAGGGTGTGACAGATTGGTATCAGAGCTTTTGACTATAGGGATATAGGATAGGTTATTAGACCCTTAGAGCCTATACTATAGTTGATTAGATTTTAATTGTTTATGTGGTTACATGCAAACTCATGATGTTTATTTGTTTCGTATTTATTACAGACACAAATGCATGCAAACACTTCCACTATCATTTTGTGTGATACTTAATGAGTTATACTTGTTGTCAAACATAACATGCTTACATATACATTCATCACGCATATTTCAATGTTCACATATTTAAATCATCTTCATATTTCCTTTATTCAAGATTTTGTGGCATTTTTCGTTTTTCAATCTCATCAAAGTGAGTTCTACGACGGGCATGTAGTAACTGGAAGGGTACAAGTACCGGTAGTCGAAACGTCCTGTCTAGGTTGGCATTCGTATAAATCCAATATAACGGACTAGTTTGCCTACCTGGGGACTAACGATGAGAGTACGAAGGACCTATTAGGCCAAAGCATGCCACACCAAACGTCGTTCGAACTAACCCTACTTTGAGTTGTCATTGCGTCCATACCAGGACACCCTCCGACCTTATACTTTGCAGTTATGTTTTACGATTTTCATTCGGGTGGCGCAAGTGTTAAAAGGTCAACACCAATATGAATCCTACCAGAGCCCAGTAGTCATGGGGGCCCACATGACTATCAAGGGCAAGTAAGGGGACATATGGGAGCCCAAACATGAGCAAAGCCCAAGACATCCTATGGATGTAGCAAATTTATTTTCTTCATTTGTTTTGTGAATGTTCATTTCTAAATACGACACATGACACCTAAAACGTCAAACTCATACTCTCGATACGTATTCCTTGTAGATGTCTTCTAGTCACTCTCGTAGAGGTAGGAGACAGGAAAATCCCGCGAGCGCATGGCTGCCCAAATTGCTCAACAAATGGCCGCCGTAATCCCCAACATCGTAGTTCAAGTTCAACAAGCGCTTACCGCTAATCCCGTCAACCCAATCAACCAAGAAGATTAAAATGTTGTCAACCCTCCCCCAAATACCACTAAATGCACCTTCAAGCATTTTAAATCCTGCGATCCTCCAAAATACGAGGGGACTGAAGGTGTCACCGCTCTCCTTCATTGGTTTGAGGAGATGGAAAACACTTTTCTCAATTGCGACTGCCCCGATGATCGCAAGGTGCGATATGCTACCGGTCGTTTGCTCGGAGTAGCACTTACATGGTGGAATACAGAGAAGGCCAAGAGAGGTGCTGAGGATGCTATGACTTTGACTTGGGAAGAGTTGAGGGAAATCATGACAAGACGTTTCTGTCCAAGAAGCGAAATCAAGAAATTAGAAGATGAGTTCTACTCTTTGAAACAAAAGGAGGGCGACCATACCACATACAACAAGAGATTCATTGAGTTGAATCAGATGGTCCCCAACTTGTTCACTCCCCTCTACCGTTTGATCGAGCACTACGTTCGAGGTCTCCCTTCAAAAATTCAAGACCCTGTAATAAGTACCACACCTACAACTTTGGAAGCAGCAATGGAGTTAGCTACAGAGCTCACCGAAAACCGTATACGGAATAAAGACTTCAAGGAGAAGAAGAAGAAGGATAAGGCATCATCCGTAACCTCAAACTCAACCCAGACCGAACCCTCTTCTCAAACCACTCCTAAGAGAAAACGAGATGGGCAAAATTTCGCTATCACCCAAGGCAATCAACCAGCTCCACAAGTCGTACCCCTCCAAGCTATCCCAATCACTCAAGTAGCACCCAACTCTATTTACCCAAATAAGAATCCTTACATTGGACCTCACCCTCAATGCAACACCTGTTTTTATCACCATCTATCTACCGTACCTTGTCGACTGTGTGCTAATTGTGGGCGTTATGGTCATTTGAGCAAGACTTGTCGCGCCCCTCAAAACCAAGCTTCACCCCCTACCCAAACCATGATCCAATCATATCAACAACCTCAATACCCCATAGTTCCATATGTTCGAGCTTGTTTTAATTGTGGCGACCCTACCCATTTTAGAAACACGTGCCCTCGAATGGTTAACATCATAAATGCCCAAGCTCAAGCAAACCCAGTTAACCAAGCAAATCAAGCAAACCCAGCTCCACCACCAGCAAGAGGGAGAGCTTACAACATCAACGCC
Organism: Scalesia atractyloides; assembly: GCA_947069175.1. Lineage (NCBI taxonomy): Eukaryota > Viridiplantae > Streptophyta > Magnoliopsida > Asterales > Asteraceae > Scalesia > Scalesia atractyloides. The sequence continues at coordinate 8,369,558 of CAMTDV010000025.1, read as the reverse complement.
AATCCTGTTAAAGATAATAACGGCCCAGACGAACCACCCAACTAGCCTTCCTCACCAAGAGTCAAGACTCAACTCCAACCGTCTAGTTTTAATGTTTTCTTTATGTTATCTCAATCTTTACGTATCCCATTTATAAATTGGGAATTTATGTATCCAAGAATTTTAATACGAAATGATATTACAGTTTTGTTTATACTCATTGATTTAACATTCATATCATCATACATCTCAACGTATCTCGATCTCATCATTTAAAGAAGTTGGGTTGTGTCTCACTTTTACATAGACTGGCCCCTTCATCATAACAAACGTGAGAGGTACTGTCATCATTCAATCATGTATCCTTTCAGATTCGAGACTCAAGTTTTGGCTGTTGTGGTTGTTTTGTAGATTTTAGAGTCACATGGAACTAATTATAACTTACTGACAAAGCCAATGAAAATTTGACAAGAATATGGTGGATACGCTGCTGGTACTTCCTATATATAAGTATTCTTGTCAAAGGGTCAAAAGCATTGTCAGGCGGTTATGAGAAGTTCCATGTAGGTTTTATTATCGTCATGGTTGAAGTCTTGTTTTATGATATCACCTTATCTTTTCAAACGTATCAATTCTCTCAAAACTCTTATGCATGAGATCATACCTAGTCAATCAACTCTGTTTATCCATGTTCCGCATTTTTATACTTTAGGCATCAAAAAGCGATTCCTGTAGCAGGGTATTCAACCCTTACTAGGAACGTTACCGCCTCAAATGAAACTTAAACTCTCACCCTCTTCTAATTATGTAATTGTCAAAATTAAAACACCCTCCCTTCAAGTCAAATATACCACTACTTAAATTTCGGGACGAAATTTCTAAAAGTAGGGGATACTGTAACATCCGTAAAAAAAACGGGTTCCAAAACCCACTCTGTTTGAGATTCATGTAATTATTAAATAACTCGTTACGCATTTATTTAGTGTTTCTTATTTATATATGAATATATATATATATATATATATATATATATATATATATATATTGTTTGGTTAAATAAACTTCATAATTAAAATGTTAATTAATAAAAGAATATAATAGATAAAAACTTAAAAAAAAAAAAAGGAGTAGTCGGGTCTCGAACCCGGGTCTCCCGCTAATACACACACGGACTTCACCACTACGCTACACGCACATATGTGCTATAGCTGAAAATATTTAAACCTTATATTAAAATTCTGCAAGACCTATCAGATCTGTAACCGCCAGATGATGTTCAAATCATCACACCCAAAATCTCGTAACTGTTTCCCTCTTCGAAACGTGTTTACCGGAATAAAAACGTTGAACCAATGATTCATAACCGAAGCTTAATCATGGACCATAAATTCATCATCGAAACTGAAATCGGTGAGTGGCTCGAACACACTATAAATACCCCTTGTTTTCAATTCCTCATTCGCTCAAATCACCCATCAAGCTACTTCTTTTACGCTGTTCACCAAGTCTCTGTTTTGCCGGAAAAGAATCCACAAATCGCCGGAGTTCATTTCTGTTCGTCGGAATCTGTCATCGAAACCTCTCAGTCACTGGTAATTCTTGAAATTTTGTTTTGAAATTAGTTTTATTATGCTTTGATTCAACATATAGCAATGTCAATGGTTATTTTAAAATGGGATCGACAAATCAGAACCTGGGTTATTTCGATGAAGATTAAACAGTTTATATGTATAATTAAAATCGGATAAAATACCGGGTTAGACACACAGTCCAGTGGTGGACTGTGTGCACTTGAAACATATGGTCCCGGGTTCGAGTCTTAAACACATTCCGATTTCCCTACACATCGCAAACATTTTTATAACATATATATAAAACAAATCAGTTAGTATATAAGATTAATTAAAATCTTGTATTCTTCAGGTTAGACACACAGCCCAATTGGTCAGGCTGTGTGCAACACGAAGCGTAAGGCGCGGGTTCGAGACCGGTTCGTTACACCGTCTGTACAAAGTACAAAATCTTTTTCACTAATAAAAAAAAATAGGGTTATCTCAGTAAGTATATATAGATAATTAAATTCCAATATATTACAGGTTAGACACGTAGCTCAGTTGGTAGAGCTGCGTGCACGTAAACGAGAGGTCACCAGTTCGAACCTCACACGCTGCCAATAATTCAAGAAGTTAACCCTGTTCGACCCGGTCAAACCTGTTAAAGGTAGATTTTTTTAATAACTATTTTCTTTATTTATTTCAATTAAAAATCCTTTAAAATACCTAAAAAGTAAGACTTTTTGTTTTAATTCGAAATAAATACAATAAAAACAAATCTAAAAATCTAATAAAAGGCATTAATTAGAAATAATCTCAAATATAACATATATATTTATCGAATTATTACGTGATTATTTAGGTTAGTTTTCCCTCGTCGGTTGAATCAAAAATTCGTGCGCATTCATCATTATCCAGCAACGCAACCACAGTGAGTGAATTCTTACAAATTCCCCTTTTTATTCATGTTTTGGGGTGTATCATGTGTCGCTTTATTTATTTTCATTTATTCAAACTTGTGCTTTTACCATTATACGATCTAAACATGTGATGTAAATATTGTTTGTTGTCATGTGTTTACATTTTGTCAAGTTGCGTGCAAATCATTCATTAGGCCCATCAGTTCCTCGTGGGAGACGAGTTGAACATCGCGTGCCTCATTAGATCGGCTCCGTTTGATTGAGCCTTGATCTCATTGTTCATCATTTGGTGTGTGCGTGTGCATTAATTGATATTATGTGTATTGTGATTAAATTTACATTTACGTTTACTCATATGTGGTTATGCACTTTTTTTTAACCAATATAATAAATTCGTTCAGATGTTTTCATAAGATTCACTCGCCAACTTTTGTTGACCCAAAACCCTATTTTTACACATGATACAGGTGGACAGGTTGAAGCAAGGAACACATAGGAAATTGCCTTAGAAGAAAAATAAAGAAGTCATGAAAAATGTCTTTGAACATGTTGTGCTTGTATGTTTATTGTAACTTCTTCTTTAAAGAGAAATAATATATATAAACTTTATAGTAAATGTCATGAGCTTTGATGAAAACCCAATCATGCCCCGACTACCATTTCCGCTGCGGGTCAGGGTGTGACAAAGCCTACAGTCTATTTTGGGAGGAACTCAAGGAAGTAATGATGAAGGATTTTTGTCCTCCGCACGAACTACAAAAGTTCGAGAATGAGTTTTGGGGAATCAAACAAGATGGTCCCGACAATGCTGGCTTTACTGCTCGGTTTAAGATTTTGAGCATCATCTGTCCCAGCCAGGTTGATACGACTGAGAAAGCTATCAACAAGTACATCCGTGGTTTACCCGAGTGTGTCGCAAATTTCGTGAAAGTTGCTCGTACTACAACCATCGAGGAAACCTTCATGCTCGCCGCTGAGATCAATGATCATCGAGTCCAAGATGGGTATTTCAAGAATCATGCGAAAGTTGCCAATCAAGCTATCGTCGAGCCAACTGCTGCTACCGAACCACCAAGTGACCCGAAAGGAAAGCGTCAGGGACGCAAAAGAGGAAACCTGAGTAAGAATTATGCTCTCGCCGCTCCAGCAAACCCGCATCCGCTTCAGTCAGCTGCCCCGAACGCACCTCCAGCTAAGTGTGCGTACACCGGTCCTCACCCACTGTGCCCTAAGTGCACTTACCATCATGTGGTGGTGGAAAATGCCGTTTTTGCACAAACTGCAATATCTACGACCACTTTATTATGAGTTGTCGTACCGGCCCGCGTCAGCCAGCTCCTCAGGCTCCAGCAGCTCCAGCTTTACCCGCTCCTCCTCAAGCCAATCAGCAGCAAGCCCCAAAAGCACGTGTGTGCTATGTTTGTGGTGATCCGAATCATTTCGCCAATGTCTGCCTGAATCGTCCTGTCAAACAAGAGCAGCCAGCACTGCAGCCTCAGCAGCAGCCTTAGCCACCGCAGCAGCAGCAACAACCACAAGCTGCGCGTGGCAGAGCCTTCAATCTCAACCACCGCCAGGTTCAGAATGACAACAATGTTGTCAATGGTACTTTCTCGTTAATGGTATTTATGCTTCATGTTTATTTGATACTGATGCCGATAATTGTTTTGTATCGTTAGAATTCGAAAAGGTTTTAAAATGTAAACGCGCTAAACTCCCAAAGACTTTCGATGTGGAAGTCGCCACCAGAAAATCCGTTACCGTTAATTCCGTCTTACGTGGTTGTAATCTCGATCTCAACAACCATGTCTTCTCGATCAATCTCATACCTATGCAATTAGGTAGCTTCGATATCATAGTAGGCATGGATTTTCTTCGTGAGAATCATGCTGAAGTTGTATGCTTTGATAAAATGATTTGTTTTACTCTTCTTAACGGTGATCAACTTCATGTTTATGGTGAAACTCTCTCAAAGAAGTTGATGCTTTTGTCATGTACTCGAGCACACAAATGCTTGCAAAAGCGATGTGTTGCTTTCCTTGCCCATATTGTAAACCCGGAGAAAGAAAAGAAGACTTATAAAGACGTTCCCGTTGTTTGTGATTTTCCTAAAGTCTTTCCCGACGATCTACCCGGTTTACCCCTACTCGAGATGTTGAATTCCGTATCGATTTAGTTCCCGGAGCTACTCTCGTTGCTAAAGCTCCTTATCGCCATGCATCATCCGAAATGCGCGAGCTATCAAGCCAACTTCAAGAGCTTCTTGATAAAGGTTTCATACGAGCACTTCGCCTTGGGGCGCACCCGTCCTTTTCATGAAAAAGAAGGATGGATCGTTCCGAATGTGCATCGATTATCGTGAACTTAACAAACTCACAATAAAGAACCGCTACCCTCTTCCTCGAATTGACGACTTATTTGATCAGCTTCAAGGTGCTACTTGTTTTTCCAAGATCGATCTTCGTTCCGGTTATCATCAGTTACGTGTATTGGAAGAAGACATTCCGAAACCGCCTTTCATACCCGTTATGGCCATTTCGAATTCGTGGTCATGCCTTTTGGTCTAACCAATGCACCCGCGTTTTCTTGGGCTTTATGAACCGTGTGTGTAAAGCTTTCTTAGACCGCTTTATCATTGTTTTCATCGATGATATCCTTATCTATTCGAAGTCGAGAGACGAACACGTGTGTCATCTCCGTTTAGTCCTCGAACTTCTTCAAGGAAATCGCCTTTATGCTAAGTTCTCCAAATGTGAATTCTGGCTCGAAGAAGTCCAATTTCTCGGCCACATCGTTAATAGTCAAGGAATTCACGTTGACCCTGCAAAGATTGAAGCCGTCAAGAGTTGGATTACGCCGAAAAATGCTTCCAAAATCCGTTCATTTCTTGGATTGGCGGGTTACTACCGTCGATTCATCGCCGACTTTTCTAAATCGCTGTTCCGCTTACCGCTTTGACTCATAAAGACCAACCTTTTGTTTGGGATTCCAAGCAAGAGGAAGCTTTTCAACTGTCAAGCGTATGCTATGCAACTCTCCCATTCTCGCTTTACCCCACGGAAGCGACGAGTTGTTTATTGTGATGCCTCTAACCTTGGTCTTGGTTGTATGCTTATGCAACGAGACAAGGTCATCGCGTATGCGTCTCGCCAACTCAAGGTCCACGAAAAGAACTACACAACCCACGATCTCGAACTCGGTGCAGTTGTTTTTGCATTGAAGATATGGCGACACTACCTGTACGGTACTAAGGGTACGGTCTTCACCGACCATAAGAGCTTACAACATATCTTCAATCAAAAGGAACTGAATATGCGCCAACGCCGATGGGTTGAACTTCTCAACGACTACGATTGCGAGATACGCTATCATCCCGGCAAAGCCAACGCCGATGCTCTAAGTCGACGAAGCTATGTTTATAGTATTCGTGACTCTCAAGCTTGTGCTAAACTTGAAACTCTCATCCGTGCCACTCAACACGCATGTTTTAACGAGAATACTTTGGAAGAAGAAATGAAATGTGGTGCCGAAACTCAGCTCGTATCTAAGCCTAATGGCATTTACTACTATCTCAACCGCATTTGGATTCCCAGTCGTGACAATATTCGAGAGTTGCTAATGACCGAAGCTCATAAATCTCGATATTCCATTCATCCCGGTGCGGACAAAATGTACCAGGACCTTCGTCCTAAGTATTGGTGGCCGGGCATGAAAAAGGATATCGCCTTGTACGTCTCCAAATGCTTAACTTGTTCGAAAGTTAAAGCCGGACATCAAAGGCCCTCTGGTTTACTCGGACAACCCGAAATCCCGATGTGGAAGTGGGAGAGTATAGCTACGGACTTCATTACTAAACTCCCGCGTACTTCATCCGGACACGATAGCATTTGGGTTATCGTTGATCGTCTTACTAAATCTGCGCACTTCATTGCTATACGAGAAGACTTTAAGGTCGAACGGTTAGCCCGAATCTATACCGACGAAGTTATATGTCGACACGGGACGCCTCGTGACATCATTTCTGACCGCGACGGTCGCTTTACCTCGCGTCTCTGGAGACCTTTCAATCCGCTCTCGGTACTACGCTTAATCTAAGTACCGCTTTTCACCCTCAAACCGACAATCAGACTGAGCGCACGATCCGCACCCTCGAAGACATGCTTCGTGCGTGCATCATAGATTTCGGTGGTAACTGGGATACGCATTTACCTTTAATCGAATTCTCGTACAATAATAGTTATCATACCAACATTCAAATGGCTCCTTTTGAGGCACTGTATGGAAGAAATGTCGATCGGCTATTGCATGGCACGAGATCGGAGAAGCACAAATCACCGGTCCCGAGCTAATTCAAGGAACAAAAGACAAAATCCTTCAGATCAGAGACAATCTCTTGAAAGCTCGGAGTCGCCAAAAGAGTTACGCCGACAAACCCCGCAAGCCCCTGCAATTCGAAGTGGGAGATCACGTACTCCTAAAGGTTGCACCTTGGAAGGGAGTGGTCCGCTTCGGAAAGAAAGGAAAACTAGCGCCACGATACGTAGGTCCCTTTAAGATTCTGGAAAAGGATCGGCAAAGTGGCTTACCGACTCAAACTGCCGGAGGAACTCAACAACGTACATCCGACTTTCCACGTGTCTAACCTCAACAAATGCCTAGCCAAAGAGAACCTCCATGTACCGCTCAAAGATATGCAAATCAACGAGACTCTCCATTTCGTGGAAAAGCCTGTGGAAATCATGGATCGAGAAACCAAGACACTTAGACACTCACGCATCCCGATCGTGAAGGTCCGATGGGAAGGCAAACGCGGCGCCGAGTTCACTTGGGAACTCGAAAGTGATATGAAAACGAAATATCCGCATCTCTTTGTTACGGCCACTACGTAATTTTGGGACGAAATTCCCTAGAGTAGGGGAGACTGTAACAACTCAAAAATTCGTTGTTATCTTTTCATTTGTCTTTCTGATGTACCTATATTTTGTAATCCAGAGATTCGGTTGATAATAAAGTTTATGTTAATTAATTATGGTATTGTATGTTATTATCGTATCTAATCGCTTATTAAATCGCACCGCTAATCTCATCGCATCGCAAATCACAATTATTTATGTGGTTTTATATTATTTATGTGTTATGTGTGTTTGTGGTTATGTTTACGCTCGCTATCGCATCGCAATATTATATCAACAATAACGCTTAACACTTTAATTTAACGCTTAATATAACTAATTAATACGAATCGAATCGACAAACGAACCCTTAACGCGAAATAAACGAAGAAAACCCAATATTTGGGTCAAGTTCGCTCGAACTTGGTGTTACCAAGTTCGGCCGAACTTGACTGGCCAAACTCAGGTCTTCTTTCCTTACTCAAGTTTGCTCGAACTTGCCTGAATCTTCAGGGATTCAGCAAGTTCGGCCGAACTTAACTCATTTCTTTCCAATATCTCTCAAGTCCGCTCGAACGGCCGAACTTGACTCCACTAGCTCATTATTTTGCCTTCTCCTATAAATACCAAGCTCTGTTCTCTCATTTGAACTTGCTGCAAGTTCGCCTAGAGCTCTGAAAACCCGAAACCTTCATGTTCTAAGTAAGAATCAACCCGATTTCACTGCAACAACGTTTATCAACGATCTACAAAGGTTTACAATGATTTTGGCACAAGGCATAGCCTTCGTTTTCATCAAAACTCATTCTTTTACGAAAATCTTCATCTTTTTCTTTCAAAACTTCCGTTTAAGCTTAGATCTACACGATACGAGTTCGTTTGGTGTTAGAAGAGGCTTCCCAAACATGATATCTGCAAGATCTCGGCTTGTAAGTTATAGATCTGAGAAAAACCTTTGAAAACCATTGATTTCTACACAAAATACGGACTCTGATGATGTTTTGTTCATCTTCTAATATGAAACGAAGCATCTATCATTCAAGATCCCAGATCTGGAAGCACAAGGACGTTTATGTTGGTTTACACAAGCCGGACTAATTCGAACGAACCCCGAGTTCGCCCGGATTAGCCCACGCTTTTGTAAAACGGCTAAAACAGCTCTAAAAGACCTCTCCGACCTAAGTTTGGTCAGTAGCACAGGGTTGGAGGGATGAACACTCGATTTTCCTCAGCAAACGACGCGAAAACGCAAGATTTTGGACCCGAAAACATCAAGTTCGCTCGAGAATCACCAGCTCCACAGGTCAAGTTCGACCGAACTTGCACTCAAATGGGTCACGTTCGACCGAACTTGGGAACTTTTTCACCAAATATCTCACAAGTTCGCTCGAACTTGTCTAGTCTCCTAAGAAACTATGCAAGTTCGCCCGAACTTGTCATCCCAGTAAGGTTTCTTACAAGTTCGCCCGAACGTGGGACTTGACTCACAACCCACCAAACCATACAAGTTCGCTCGACCTTGGCTAGTGCCCAACCAAGACTTAACCGTTTCAGCTTTTCGGAGACTGATGCACTTCCGTTCGTGTATGCAGGCTGATCCGGCGCTCTTCTCGACTCTCTTCAGATCCCGAACTCTTACCTAGACGCACCCACAATGAGTATACTTGACCCGTTTTCGCTTTAACGCACTTTTGGGTGTTACATACGTTTCTATATAAAAATCACATCACAAACCAAATTGTTTATCACACGCGAATAATCTGATTGTGTATACTCAATACGTGATACTAGAAACATGTGACTAGGACTTATTTTCGTTAACTTGCTTCCTTAACTAGTGTGGTACTATAGTGTGGCTTACACCCGACTGGGTCTAGTTAGGATGGATGCGCAAGCCTTCTCACGGTAGTTAGCATGAGAAATAAGCCTATGTTAATCTGTGTGAAATGTTTCGGTGTATCAAGATATGTAGTTAGATTATTTCGCGAACGCTCTCTCGATTATGCTAGTAGTACTTATACCTGTATGCTCACCTTTACTTAATTGTATTGACATGTATTTTAACGTATGTAACAGGTTGAGGATTTTAGCTATGGATCTTGGATGTTGCATGCTTAGCGTAGTTTAGTTTTGTTTAGTTAGTTTGTTGATGTGTTTCAGATTCGGAACTTATGTATGAAATCTAGGGGAAATCGAACCCGGTTGAATTTTATTAGAAATCTCCGTTTTGTAATAATTGTTTAAATGTTACGTTTAATAGTATGGGATATTAAGCAGGTGGTGATATGTTAAATGATTGTTATGGAACATCTCGTGAAATCAATCTGGTCGTCTACTGCCACTAACCCCGATGTTTCCACCATCGGTTGGGGTGTGACATTACAACATGTAATGTTTGATAGGTAGAAATAGAGCATCAATAAGGTAAAATAAGTCGATTTTAGTGACGAGGTAACAAATCTCCACCTACGGTTTCAAATTCAAGCCCACAAAACCATGTGGGTCTTAGATCGGTGGTCTCACAAACAATGGTGAAACGGTGACGAGTTTGTGAGGAAATGGGGACAAGGTAAGTAATCTCGATTTAGGGTTTTGATTTCAACCCCCATAATCGAGTGGGACTTCAATCGATGGTGTAGGTCCTCATGACGATCCTAGTTCATTAGATATATGAATTCAACGTGTGGTATCCGCTGAATTCGTTGTGGATTACAAGGATCAAATCAAGTGCACATAGATAAACATAAATTTAATCTTGTTTTTAATGTGTAGAGAGAGTTTTACATTCAAACCCCAGATTTCGGAATGTTACAATGAGAAACCCCACAATCGTATTTTCTCTACAAGCTAACTATCTATTAATAGTCCTTACATAAAGATGAAGACATGGTTAAAAAATCGAAAATTTTGAATTTATTTCAAGGTGGTTATTTTTTATCCATTAAATTTTTGTTTGTGATTTTGGAGGGGGAGGGGGTAGGGGTGTTCAAAACCGGATATCCGAAAATTCGGATATTCGAAATTTTCGGATACTAGATTTCACTATCCGAATCCGTATCCGAAATTTCGAATATCAGATTTCACTATCCGAATCCGTATCCGAAATTTCGGGTATCCGGAATTCGGATATCCGAATCCGAAAATTCGGATACGGATTCGGATAGTGAATCGGATATTCAAAAATCCAACTTTTTATTTAATTTTTTTATTATTTTTTCATATTCGGAACCGGATATTTCGGATACCCGAATATTAGTTTCGATATTTTTCGGATATTTCGGATACTTTTTGGATATTTCGGATATTCTCGGATACTTTGGATATCCGAAAAAAATAAAAATTAGTTTTTCGGATATTTCGGATATCCGAAATATCTGAAAATTTTCAAAATCACTATCCGAATCCGAATCCGAAAAATTCGGATATCCGATTTTTCGGATATTTCGGATTCGGATGTCAGATATTTCGGATCGGATTTTCGGATCTAGATAGTTTTGAACACCCCTAGGAGAGGGGTTCACGTATTTAGATGCATGAATCAAGAATTAAATAAAGGAAAGTAAACATGCATGAAATAGTAAAAACAAAGAAATTGGTTTTAAATCAATAATAGGAAAAGAAATACTTGCAAACACATAACTCTCCCATAGGATGCCCAAAACTAGTTAGGACACACACTTATGTTAATTTAAAGAAATTGATTGTTGGTTTCATTGTCTAATACTCGATTTCTTACCTAATTGGCATGACTGTCTCCATTACCAATTAATTCTAAAACAAACACTAAGTCTTCCCATTATCAATAATGGTGGGTCGTTTGAGGTGTGGCACCTTTCATAGCCACGGTATCTCTCCTACGAACAAAACAAAGATGTGAGATTTATCTAAAGTTTCATAAACATCCCTCTTGGATATCATCATCTTCGAAGAGGTTTACATCACCGTTTTAAACAAAACATGACATGAGTGGATTAGGTATCATTTATAACATCTAGACTCTCATACCAATCTATATTGTCCACATTTGCAAAGAAGCAATTTACATATATGTTTTTTGGTTGTATGAGAGGAAACTTCCGAGGGGATCATCCATCATGGGTTGCTCCCACTCAAACACGCGGAGTTCTCTACCCATCTATAGCTAAATACGTTCAAAATGTGTTGATGATTTTATGAGGCGGTAATTCCTTATATCCCGGCATCTCTCTCGTGACATACAAGAAGCGAACAATATGAGATTTGTCTAACGTTTAACATTAACTCACACTAACCATGGAACATTAAGAATATAACCATATTTACTTTGGAAAGTTAATAACATAACAAATTTATGTTGTATGCAATAAATCATGTTAACTGAATTAACTAAAACTTAATTCATTTTCAAGCAAAAGTTATTGTTTTCATTAAGAAGCAAATAATCATTGCTATTTTTTCTCAAACAATTATAATTAATAATGAGAAAGGATCAAATACAAAGGACTTTAATTGTAAGAAGGGTAAGAAAGAATATTATAGGAATACTCTCCAATATGAACAACAAAAAATACTTAAAAACACACACACACACAAATTTTTTTCAATATTCTATTAAAATAATTGCTACTTTGTCGTCACTAAAAAAAAAATTTTTAGTATTTTTTTAGTGACGATAAAGTAGCGTTTTTTTATAAACAATATTAGAAAAAAATTTGTGTTTTTAGTTTTTTTTTGGGTTTTTTGCGGGTTTAGTTTTTAGTTTTTAGCATTTAGTTTTTTTAGGTTTTTGGTGAGGTAGAGTTTTTTTTTAGGGGGGGGGGGGGGGGTTAGGTTTTTGGGTGGGGGTGTAGGGTTTAGGTTTTTGGGTTTTTGCATGTGCATGTTTTTTTTTTCTTATAGACAAGATTATGGACACTTGTCACTCTATGGTTCCTTCTTACACTTCTTATTTTTATACTCTTTTTTAAAATAATTCAATTTATTAATAATATCTTCCATCAACTCGTAACACTTACAAATTAAATGTAATGCATCATTAGATCAAATATATGAAAGAAAATTAGAAAGCTAGTAGTGATGTAATGAAAAAGAAAAGGATTAACATGGAAGCTATGATTCGAATAGTCAGAGAAAAATAATTAACGAAAAGATTTATGTAACATGAAAACAACTCCAAGTTTGATGACAAAAAATAACTATTACATTATTGTAAATCAATAACACATATAACGTATACATACATGATTATGTTCTGTATGTATACGTTATATGGATTAAGAGCAGGGCAAAAGACCTTAATCTTAAGGAGGAGCAATGGAATAATTTAAATTTTTTGTAATGTTTTTTCGGTGTGTTCGATTCTAGCGACTTGCTAGTTTGGTTGTGAATGAAATTTGCCTTAAAAAAAACATGATTATGTTTTGATTTCCTCGATCAGTAACACATGCATTGTAATTACCAATGCATAAACTACATAATTAACTATTGTAGTGTATGCAATGATGTTTACACTAAAGTCAACTGTGAGTCTGTGGCACATCTAGTGTATGCAATAACATAATGCTAAAGTATGAATACTAACAAATGTATTGCAATTATCTAATTAATGCACCCTATAGTGTCAATGTTTCACTCCTGTAAAAAAATGTTTGTGTGAAATTTCTATACCTGCTTAGTGTAATTATAAATGAGAACAATATTTTATTAAGGGTTCACTTATTTACGATACTTGCATCACTTTGTTTTTCGATATTTTCAGCTATTTACTTGCACATGATTTTTCACTTAATTACAAATATGTCATCGTTTTATTTTTCTGTTTGGAAGAATGGACGATGCATAAATAGCTCCTACATGTGCTATAATTTGGGGGAACCTCAATCACAAACGCACATGGACCGGTATCGACCAAACAACACTGGTACTGGTACAGTTATTTGTTTTTATTGGTTCTCAATCGATACAAAAAACGTGTCGACTGGCAACTATTACTATGCCGAGTTCCGGTATCGTATTGATACTATAATAAACAAAACCGATAATACCAAATGCGCCGTAGCGAAACGTGCGAAAATCCCACTACTTGGTATAAAAGTAATACCTTTTTTTAAACAGTTTTATATTTATATTACATGTTATATCACATAATAGAATAAAAAAATATATATTATCCAATATATTTATGAAAATCAGAATTAATTATTTCATTCTTTTACCGAGTCCATATCCTTCACGTCTATCCTTTCTCCAACTGTACACACTTCACGTGTTCTAACGGTGGTCAGGTTGACTAGTACCCAACAAGTTGATTATATTTTATTTTAATACTTGAATCAACATCTAGTATACTCAAGCTATATTGTTTTACCAATTCTTCAATTCTAGGGTTGACTTACGTTGATACGAAATAAAGGCCAGTAATAAGACATAATCGTTGAAGTTTCGATCAATGCTTACAAAACAAACAGATTCCATTTGATATGCTGGGTCTTAGACTATGTATAACGTATAAACTTAATTGAGATATATACATATATAATATATATATATATATTTTGGAAAACGGACGTAATAAAATAGAGTTAACTTCCATTTTGCTCCTCATGGTTTAGTCATTTTAACGGTTTTGCCCCAATAGTTTAAAAATAGTCATTTTCCTTCATGATTTTTCAAACTTATCATCATTTTGCTCCCCGCCTCTAACTCCATCTAAAAAATCCAATAACTAGAAGTGTATTTTGGTAATTTTATAGATAAAGCAAAGGCATGTAAGTCTTTTCGCCTAAATAAGCCTATAACTTGTTTATTTACATCTATATAAGTAATTATTTTCTGATCCCCTATCTTTCCAACCACTCTTTCTACCGGCCATGACCATCAACAACCATTCACCACCACCTGCCAACCACCACTTTTAACTAAACGTTTTAACTGAGTTAGAGGCAGGGGCAAACTACCGAAATACCCCTACTTTTAACTGAATGATTTAACTGAGTTAGAGTCAGGGAGCAAACTGGCGACAAACTCGAAAGATCAGGAAAAATGGCTATTTTTATTCTATTCTGGCAAAACCATTAAAATGACCAAATCATAGAGAGCAAAACGAAAGTTAACTCTATACAATATCTAGAACAAATTTACAGAAGAATATGTATTGTATTCAAAAGAGTGAAATTTGTGTGGCCAGCGTGCATGATCAAGGTTCGTTGATTTGACCTCATGCTTTTGACCAACTTATCCTTAGGGCAAATGCAATCGTTATCGCATGAAAGCCGTGGTAATAACGTTATTTGTAAATAAAAGTAAACTGGAGTTTGCATGCATAGAATAAACAAAGAGTGCAATATATATATACTAAATAATGCAAATAACAGTTTGGGTTTCTATAAAGGTAGGCTCAATATAACCCTATAGGTTATGAAGCAAATTTTACGTATTCTAGATTAGGGGTATTCTAGATTAGGGTTGGTCACGAGTTGAACCAAACCAATTGGAATTATGCTTGTACTCATTTCGTTTATAAACTGAATCGAACCAAATCGAGCATTTTTTTCAACCAAGCCATAGTCGAGTCTAGTGAGAGTCTTTCGATCCTATCATTTTTCAAATGAATGTTGTGTGAGTATCGAGCTTCGCATAACAAAAAAGAAAAGTTACAATGGAGTGTTAGTTATTAGAATAAAATGTGTTTTCGTCAGTGAGGTTTCATCCAATTAGAACACAAGTATAAATTTAACAAAACAAGGAATATAAAAACACTCAACTAGTTCTATCCAGATTAACTGAGTAGGAAGATAAATCGTCAACCGACTGAAGCAGACCCTTGTTTTATCAGAAGTTTAAAATTAAATGAATCAATTGAAGTAGAACCATGTCAAGTTGGCGCCTTGGCGAGGGCGATGGGGATATCGAAAAATGATGGCCAATGGGGGGATTTGATTAGGATCTTGTACTTCTGAATCGAATAGCAGGCTAAGACTTGAGTATTGATCGACGCTTCATGTTTCAATATTTGACATTTTGACTCAATGACTCAAATAGACATTGAAGTATTGGACATTACTTGAATGAGCTCTGTTTGAATCTTGGACCAAACATTGTACATATGTGGGCCTCTGATCATTTCATTAAAAATTATATATATATATACGGTGAGAGTTGGCTATAAAGTCCATTTTTCCTACAAAGTGTAAAAAGTCATAAAAGACTATAACGTCAACCATAAAAACACTCAAAACCCACAAATAATAAAGTGAAGATTACTAAAACGTCATATCTGTGGGTTTTGTGTTGTGTTTTGGATGATAAGGCTTTGATTATCGAATGACTAACATTAGTGTGTTTCATGTTGATTTTCATGTTGTGTTTTATATTCATAGTTCTACGATGGCGAGTTTGAAGTTTCTATGGACTGTTATGGTTTGATTATTATGTTTTAGTGATCTTTACTATGTTATTAGTGGTTTTGAGTGTCTTTTATGGCTGAAATTGTGCTTTTTATGATTTCCTACACTTTGTAGGAAAAATGGACTTTGTAGCAGAATATTAAGAATAAATCAAGTCAAGCGAGCCTAACCGAACCGAGCGGACCATCGCTCGTGCTCTGTTCGTTTACAAATCGAACCGATCTGAACAGATAGTTTTTTCAATTGAGCTAAATCGCACAATCAAATTATGAGGATTTTGTGCGTCAAACAATTTAAACAATTCTATTCTAGATTTATTGAAATATAGAACAACCTATATGTATATTGGGCGGTTACAGTACTAAATTTTTTAACATTCAAAAGAATATATAGGAATTCATCATAGGGCAACATATATAATTTGACAAAGGATAGATGTATGTGTTTAATATAATCACACATCAACTATTTATAATTATGCAATATATTTAAATAGCAACATTCAATTATATATAACTAGTGAGATTTCTTCGCGCATCACACTACACGGCGAGAATTCAGTTAATATCGTTTTGATTCATTACGATAACAAAACTTGTTGTATCAACCAAGAGAGAAAACTCAAAAAGTAAAGTAATGATAGGTCAAGAAGGATATCGACACGTTTAACTATCAAAACCATAAAAAGAATACCGGTTTCAGTATAAGTAATACTGATATCGGTACCAATGTCTGTTCGGAATCCGTTTGCTTCACCATGGTATCAGTGCGGTATCGACAATCGTTACGACACAAAGGCACTTTAATATGAATACATATTTATTTTCAACAAAATTTATACCAGAATGTCGAGAAAAAAAAAAAAGCTTTGTGTACGGTTTTTCAAAAAAGTTAACGAACTCTAGGATAATTATTAGAAAAAGTTAAATCGAATACAAATTAAATATAGCTAATTTGTAAAAAAAAATGCACTAGTTTAAATACATTTTTGTTCTCAATAGCATTTATGCCAAAATGTCGGAAAAAAATTACACATCAATTGAAATATAATTAAGCATAATTATATATACTATTAGTGTATATATATTTCTCATGTGTATACAGTTGGGTTAGTTTTGTATGTGTGCTTTGAGTTTGTTATGGTAGTTAGCATCTAGATTCATCCTCTATATATACAGAGGATATTTCATTGTATTACTTACTTGATTCATGATTGATATGAGAGCTCTTTACTTTCTTCATGGTATCAGAGCTATGCTCTAACCTCTTCGATCTGATTTCCGGCAACCGCTACATCACCGGTCATCTTCTCCGGTGAATTTCTGGCGAGGTGTTACAATTCCGGCTAAAATCTTTTCTTCTCCGATTAACATCTTCCTCATCTGATTCTTTAGAAGCTTTTATTATGGCTTCATCTTCTTCATCTGATACAACAACGTCAATCAATTTTATGTCAAATTCCAACAATAATATACCGAATGTCACCAATCTTATGCCAATCATGTTAGAAAATGATAATTCCCTGAACCGGAAGCATCACGTTCTCACTATTTTAAAGACTCTTGGTCTCATACAGTTCTTAAACCATGAGATTTCTCCACCACCGATCAGTTCCAAAGCAAGAGACGAATGGAACAGGTTAGATGGTTACGTTTGGATGTTTATCACAACAAACTTATCATCTTCTCTGCTTCATCTTATACGCGATACGAATTCGTCTTCAGATATGTGGCAACGAATTGAAGAATCGTCTTATCAGCAATTGTTTGCGAAAAAGAATGGTAATGGTGACCAGTTGTAGAGTGGTGATGGCCGGTTCTGGTGGTTGAATTTTGATGATCATTTGGGAACTAGGGTTTCAATGCCTGAATTTTTTTTGAATTGTGTTCTGATCAATTTTGGGACAGTGCATATTTTGGTCAGACTCCATCCAGTTTTGGCCCAGGCCCTAGCTTGCCACCAGATTCATTTTCACAGGGTTACAATATACAATCCATTTTAAATATGAATTTCACTAATTTTCGAAGGTTTGGGTCTCAGTGTTCCACAATTGGGCTAATCAGTAGGCTTCATCTTATTTTGGGCTCACTGCAGACTTATCTAACATACGTGAAAAAGTTGATGCTTGGATACCTGACTCTGGTGCGACTGCGCATATGACCGCCGACACTTCTATTGTTTTTGATGCTGCTCCCTACACCGGCTCTGAGCGATTTGTTGTAGGCAATGGTATGGCTCTTCCTATTTCTCACATTGGCACTGCTTTGCTTCATTTATCTGATGGTACTTTTACTCTTAGACATGTTCTTGTGGTTCCTGGCTTAGCCAAGAACCTTTTGTCGATCACACAGTTAGTGATTGATCATCCTATAGCTGTTATTTTCTCATATCTAGGTCTGTCCATTCAGACTCTTGATGGACAGCTCCTCCATCACACACGTGGTAGTCCACATCAGCTATATTCACTTGCCGCTTTCACTTATGTTTCTCGTGAGACTTGGCATTCTCGACTGGGTCATCCGTCCGATGATGTTTTGTCTAGATGTTCATTTTTACATCTGACAAAAAAAAAAAAAACCCAACACACACATTGTAATGCTTGTAATGTTTCAAAATCGACTAGACTGCCTTTTACATCAGTTGTATCCCATTCTACTTCACCTCTACATATTATACATTGTGACATTTGGGGTCCCTCGCCTGTTATGTTTAGAGATGGATACCACTATTTCATTAATTTCATTGATGATTTTAGTCGATTTACATGGATATATCCTTTGACTTGTCGTTCTCAAGCGGTTGATTGCTTTCGACATTTCAAACCGCTAGTTAAGAACCTCTTCTCTTGTACCATCAAACACCTTCAGTGTGATGGTGCACCTGAGCTCGTTCATGGTTCTATGGCTTGTTTTCTTTCAGATTCTGGCATTGCTTATCGCATTTCATGTCCCTATACTCCCCAACAGAATGGGTTGCTGAGTGGAAAACCCGCCATCTTTCGGAGGTAGCTCGAGCTTTATTGTTTCATGCTCGGTTACCAAAGAAATTCTGGTATGATGCATATGCCACTACTGCCTTTCTTATTAATCGGTTACCATCACCGGTTCTTCATCACTCATCTCCTTACGAGGTTCTATTTGGATCTTGTCCTGATTACTCTCTTTTTCGTACTTTTGGTGTTTGTGTTATCCATTCTAGGTGAGACTCGAGCAGATAAACTTTCGCCTAAGTCTACTCTTTGCATCTTTGTTGGCTATGCTCCTAATCGTCTTGGTTATCTCTGTTATGATCCTCATACTTCTCGCACTTATACATCTCGTCATGTTCGTTTTCTTGAGATGATTTTTGATATTCCTGATTCTTCCACTTCTGTTTCTTCTTCCTCTATTTCTACTTCATCATTCTCTGTTCCTCCTCCTCCTCCTTTGTTCATTCCTCCTCCTGATTCTACTTCTGTTTCTCTTGCTTCCTCTTCTTCTGCTCCTTCTCCTACTCCTATTCCTCCTGCTGCCTCTTTTTCTCCTCATTCTCCTACTCATATTCCTCCTATTTCCTCTTCTTCTCCATCTACTTTTGCTCATTCTCCCCCTCCCCTCATTCTCCTTCTCCTGTTTTGACTCACCCGATGGTCACTCGTTCTCGTGATAATACACGACAGCCTCGTCAGTTTCCTGATCATGTTTTATTTCATGCTTCTACTATTCCTACCATCGAGCCTTCCACATTCAGACAGGCTCAGCAGTGGTCTGTTTGGTGGGATGCGATGCGTTCTGAGATTGGTGCTTTACATGCCAACCAGACTTGGCGTTTAGTTCTGGCTCCTACTGATGCCAACATTGTTGGTTATAAGTGGGTTTATAGGATTAAGCATAATCGCGATGGTTCTGTGAGTCGATACAAAGCCCGACTTGTTGCCAAGGGCTTTCATCAGACTGAGGGTGTTGATTATACTGAGACATTCAGCACGGTGGTTAAACCCACTACTATCCGTCTTGTACTCTCTGTTGCTTTTTCCCGTGGATGAGTTATCAGGCAGGTTGATGTCAACAATGCCTTTCTTCATGGTGATTTATCTAAGACTGTGTATATGTCACAGCCTCCAGGCTTTGTTGACTCTTCCCGACCTCATCATGTTTGGTTACTACAGAAGGCTCTTTATGGTCTGAAGCAGGCACCCAGAGCTTGGTTTTCCAAGCTATCATCGGCTCTTATTTCTAGAGGATTTACTCAGTATCTCTCTGACACCTCTCTCTTTGTCTATAGTCGGGATTCCGTGATGTGTTATGTCTTGGTTTATGTGGACGATATTATTATTACTGGGAGCTCTTCTGAGTATGTTACTGGATTGATTGAGTGCTTACATTCACAGTTCGCGCTCAAGCATTTGGGAGTTTTATCATATTTTTTGGGTATACAGGCTACTTTTACTGATGATGTTCTACATCTATCCAGCAGCGCTATCTACTTGATTTATTACAGCGCACTGGTCTAGCTGAGTGTAGACCTTTATCTACTCCGGTTGTTTCTGGACGTCAGCTTTCCCGTCATACAGGTATTCCATTGTCTGATCCTACCTTATATCGGAGTACAGTTGGTGCTTTACAGTATTTGGTCTTGACTCGACCCGAGATTGCTTATGCGGTCAGTAAGGTGTCACAATTCTGACAGACACCTACTGATCGTCACTAGGTTGCGGTTAAGCGTATTTTGCGATATCTTCGGGGGACGATTTCTCATAGATTGAGTATTCGACGATCTGATAGTCTTGATATACATGCTTATTCTGATGTTGATTGGATGGATGCCCTGATGACCGTCGGTCGACTACTGGATATTGTGTTTTCTTGGACCCAACCTCATTAGTTGGAGCTCCAAGAAACAGCATATTGTTGCTCGTTCTAGCACTGAGGCTGAGTATCGTGCTTTAGCTCACATTGCTGCTGAGATTCGTTAGGTTATGTCATTATTGAGTGAGCTTCATATTTCTTCCTCTTGTCCACCTACTCTCTGGTGTGACAACATTGGTGCTACTTATCTTGCAGTCAATCCTATGTTTCATCAGCGTACGAAACACCTAGAGATTGACTTGCATTTTATTCGTGATATGGTGTTAGCACAGAATCTCTGTGTAAGATATGTGCCTACTTTTACTCAGCGGATCTTTTGACCAAAGGGTTGTCTTCAGTTCGTTTTGACACTCTGCGGTCCAAGCTTCATGTGGATTTCCACGTTCAGCTTGAGGGGGCATATTAGTGTATATATATTTCTCATGTGTATACAATTGGGTTAGTTTTGTATGTGTGCTTTGAGTTTGTTATGGTAGTTAGCATCTAGATTCATCCTCTATATATACAGAGGATATTTCATTGTATTACTTACTTGATTCATGATTGATATGAGAGCTCTTTACTTTCTTCATATACTTTGACATTTATTAACAAAATACATCAATTTTATTTTTAAATCTTTTCCTCTTAAAAAAACTATAAATCAAAACTACACTCATATAGATAAAAGATTTCTCGATTTAATTGTATAACTTGTTTTAAAAGTAATGATGCATATAAAAACTGAGTTTAAAGAATAGTGGAACTTGATTTAAACATAAAAGAGTCAACAATGAATATTTTTATAATTCATTTTACCCTTTCGCTTATTTATAACTCCCTAATACGGTTTTGCCACAACCTCAACTTTAGTTATGAAATATTAAGTGTTGAAAAGTAATGATCGAATAGTTCCCTTGGAAGTGCCACTTGTTGAGGATTTGATGATTTTCTCACAAAGTGTACCGAGAATCAAGAATAGTCAATCCTACGTAATTTAAGTGACTCATTCTTTGTTTATTCGATCACATCAATTTGCATCTCATATTTTTATCAGTAGATAATTATGTTTTTTTAATCATTTATGTAGATTCAAATCAGATGTCGTTCTTCAGAGGTTCGATCTTTCAGTTGGAGCTAATTTACCTTTTCAATGTATATGTATTCTTGTAGAAGTGTCCTATATTGATAAAAATTTTAGTAATACAAAGAGAAATGTGAGTATACAAGTGTTAAACATAGGGAAATATGTTGGATTGATAAAAATTTTAGTAATTCAAAGAGAAATGTGGGTATACAAGTGTTAAACATAGGGAAATATGTTGGATTGATAAAAATTTTAGTAATACAAAGAGAAATGTGAGTATACAAGTGTTAAACATAGGGAAATATGTTGGATACTGCTTACAAACTAATTTAACTTCAAAGTAATTCGTTATATACTCAGAAACTAACAAACTTGATATCTCTCAGGTAACCATTTTCTATAGAGTAAATTGTTTTTTAAGCCCCACTGTTTTGGAAGTTTTTATTACTTGAATTCAAAATTAAAAAAATTAACCACTCATTTTATAACGCTTTGAGTCCAATTTTTAACACTTGTAATTTTGACTATGGACTCAAGTGGTTAAAACCACTAAAACATAAAGGCTCAAAATGTTATAAAATAAGCGATTGGTTTAGTTACAATGCATTGACTCTATGTTACTTGAATTATTCTATCAGATTACGTAACACTGAAAGTATTTAACCAACACATTTACGTAATTAATTTACCATCAGACCACATGCATAGGCCAAAGTCGGTGACGTGTTCACTATCGAACAAGTGGTGCTGAAATTCTTATTTTATGCGAGGAAAAAGAAGATAAGATATTGTTTTATTTGGAAAAATATACATTATTTTTCCCAAAGAAATTATGATTTCCAACTTCTTGTCTTATTTTTCTTACATGTTTTACAATGAGACCTAATGGTTCTTTTATCTAGCTTATTTACTTTTACATGTTTAAAATGAGACCTCGTGTTCACAATAGATTTTGGAGTTTAGAGGGTAACAAGAATTAGAGATAATGAGAACGAGTCGTGGAAACAGTCTCTTATGATAACACAAGGTATGAATGCGTACATCAAATCCAAGTTGACCCGACATACCCAGACCATGCAGTCTCTCGTACACCAGATTTGCCCTAAAGAGTAAAAAGAGATGGCTAAGAAGGTTCCAAATTCTTTAAGCTATTTAAGATTCCAAGAGTTGTGGCAAAAGTTGCTCCATTCAGGTTGGGTAAGAAATGGTCCTTGTTGAATGCAAATAATAGAATTATCTGGGAAACCACTTACTGTTCTTCTTTTAATTTCCACAGTAAAGGACACAAGAAGATATATATAGCGAATAATGGGGCCATGTACGAATTTTCTTTTCTTGGAAAAGTCTTGGTCTTCAACGAATTATTTACACAAATAATAAATGAAATTAACAGAAATTGTGACGGATTGGAAGATTGAGCATCATAACATTATACTTATTTTATTTTTTTATAATTATTTCCACTAATATAGACTGCATATCCACTTGTTATTTGGTTTCTTTTTCTTTGCCTTTTCAACTCTTAACATATATGATCAAATCCTTCGAGAATGTTACACGTAAGAAGCGTAATGTTTTATGTCATGTTCAAACTATCCATACACTTATTATCATGGCTGTAATTAACAAGGTCTTTAAGACCGACTACTCTACGGGTAGTCGCTACAAGGTAGGCCGGCAAGCTGACTTTCTTCAACTCAGCCTAATTACTCGTAATCGATAAAAACGGTCAACCTCGGTCAGAATCGGATTTAGTAGGTCAACTCGAGACGAGTTTGAGTTAAAAAAATAAAACATAATTTCTATGTCTATCATATTAAAGAAAAATATTATTTTCATGTATTTTATTATAAATATTAGTAAATTTAAGTTATTGAAATATATTTAATTTCCGAAAACTAATTTCTTTATAATTTAACATGTCCGAGTACCCCTCGAGTACTCTCAACTTACCGATCAACCAACTAGGGAGCGTCTAACGACTTTTGTATACATACTTATTATATGTGTGATGGAAACTTACCGTTTGTTCTTATAAAAATAATCATGTTGATTTAGTGAAAATTTGGTAACATTTTGGTCCGTGCATGGCTCGAGACATTTTACCCTAAAATATTATCAAGAATACCAAGTTATGTGGATTTCTCCCAAGTGAAGTTATTCAAAACTATAATCAACCCCATTTGAATGAATACAAAATTTCACACTTTTCTATCGTCTTCAATTTGTTATTTTTTCTGTACGCTACTACAAAAGGGATATCATAACCTGGTTAAAATCAATAATTTAACAACAAAAACGAAATCGGGTTATATTCTCATGAGATCAATTAGAATAATCATTGTTATAGAATTTGTTCGTCTTTTTTTTTTATCATTGTCCACAGCACACCATGTTATAATAACCCTAGACATCTAATTATACTAAATTTACATCCTAAACGTCTATTTATACTAAATTTACATCTTATAAAACAAGAAACCACTCATAAACCACTAAAACATGAGCTAAATAACTAAATAAAGACTCCTATGTTTACCAAAACAATGACTATATAAATAAAAGTTACTAATTAACCCCTTTAACTAGTGAACTATGACAACATTAGTCCAATGATCACTCCCTAATCTTGTCATGGAAATATCATCCCTCACAACAACATTGGTTCCCTATTTCCCGGACCATCTTGACCTTTCTCGAGTCCAAGCCTTCTTTGATCCTAAATTCACCAAACTGTTAAATTATTCCTTGATATGAACTCGCCGCGTGTTAACCACTAATAAGACAACAACCATCTGATGCATCGTCGTTGAGTCCCTAAATTAATACCATATTCCTCTCGATGTTTTATTTCTTCTGCGCGACACTAGTTGGTTTTCTACCAAAGAATTCGAGCCACCCTTCTACAACTCTTCCTTCTTCGCTTGAAAAAGTCTCCGAGAAATGAAACAATACGATCAAACCTGGATTAAACCTCCTGCTACAACATCCTTCTCCCACCGACCAAGAAAACTAAGTCACCCGCCTTTTCCGTTTTCTTTCACTTACTAAACCAGACCACATCCAAAGCCACCTCCATTTTCTAGATCCTTTCCCCGTCCTATTTTCTTCTCTTCTTCATAACTTCAATTCCACTTGACCATATATCGATCACCCTCTTCACGACTAATTAAAAAACCCAGCTCTTGACCACCGATCAAAAAAAACACAAGCTCGCCACTTCTACCATTTTTTCTTCCCTTTCTAGACTCAACAAACTCCTAAGACTCCTACTTTGACGAATCTTCTTCAAACTGCCTACCCGCAAATTCAATCTAATATATTCTGCCAAAAGAACAACCTACACTAGTTACTTTGTTCTTATCCTTGGCACGATAATCCAGATCTATTGATCAAGTATTGAAGTTGTGTTGAATCACTTCAAAACTACTACTACCATGGACTTTTGTTATTTCTCTGCAGGTCCTAGATCTGTACAGCTCGGATACCAATTATTTAATGGTATAAAACTTTAATTTGGAAGAAAATAAAATTATTAGAAAGAACAAAACACATTATACTTAGTTTGATCAATTTTTTCAATCAACTCTTTTTATTATTAACCAAAGCACACTAATTAAAATAGCCCTAAACGTATATTTATACTAAACCAATATCTTGGAAAACAAGAAACCTAATCACTCAAATAAAAAACTAAATAACTAAATAAAGACTCATATTTTTACCAAAAAAATATAGCTCTATACATAAAACTTGCTAATTAACCTCTCTAACTATTAAACTATGATAAGAATAGTCTAATATAATTATATTACCTGGTCGTACAAGTGAGCACATCAAGCAACATAACCATGTTTGTTATATGGAACTCTGTACTATATTCCTCTTAATATAATATGCTACTTCATAAAAATACGGCACTATTACACTTAAAAGAACCTAGTTTTTATAGAAAGAAGGGTTTTGTATTGGATTCCTAATTTTTACAAAAGATTTTAGTTTCCTCAAATAACAAGTTTATACGTTATTTGTAAACATTTCCAATACCATCTCAAAAACACTACAACTTTCTACTCGATTCTAAGAAGTCGAGAAGCCTAGTTAAACTAACTTAAAGGAACGTAATCGAACTTCAACGCTTGGCAAGTTAAAGAAAGAACATACATCTTATCAAGATTTTTAATGGCCGCATACAAAAGAATGGCTAATAGTAAATGATTTCAATCTTCGGTCGAATTACCTTTATTCGGAACCATTTCATAATTCCAATGCCCCTATTTAACTATACCAAATTAGGAGTATTATTAATATGTTTATACAGTTTTGATGATCGGTTCCTGAACCCACCAAATGTTAAATTGTAGTTTGTCACATGACAGGACGAAGCAGAAATTCTTGGCCACAAAAGTTGTAGGTGCAATAAAAATCGTCTTAAAAGTATGTCCTATTTGAGTTGGTAAACATGTTAAATGCTTTAAAAAACAATCACAACATACATTTTAGTTATCATCCAGTTGTATTCAAACTACACTTCCTTCAGCGATTACGTTTTTCTTTAGCGTGATATCCCCCAATATTTTCTATTTGAAAATAAGATGATTGCAAGTAGTAGGTCAAGAAGGAAAATGAAGTGAGATATGAAGTTACTACTAGTAACATTTACAACATTAGTTATCATGAGACTATACATAAGAATAACATCCTACAAGCAATATTACATATAGACTATAGATTAAAACGATATGAAAAATATTGCAAGCATTGTACTTCATCTTAAACATAGAACTGTGTATATTACGCTGTATGGGACCCAGGTTGTACGGGTTGGTGTCACAGGAACCCATTGATTATAAAAAAAATTTTAGTAGATGTAAGAATTATTTTAGTGAACCCAAATTTTAGTGAACCCATAGTAACAACTTCAAGAGTGTTGAAGTGGTAAGATCCCCTACCTTAGTTCTAAAACTCACTTGTTCAAAATCTTTGAACAACTCTTTTTTTATTATTAACAAACGCATACCAATGACAATAACACTAAACATCTATTTATACTAAATCAACATTTTAGAACAAAAGAAATCTAAACCGCTCAAATAAGAAACCAAATGACTAAATAAATAATGTCAATTGAGCTAGCTTACTTGGTAAAGGCATATGCCTCTTAGAGGGGATGTCACAAGTTCAAACATGAGCAAAAGTGAGTATGCTAGGATTATTGGCAAAGAAAAATAAGAGTAACATTTTCCATCAAAAAAAGGAATTGGATTTTAATAATCCTAACTTTGACACGTTCGCCGACATTAATCATAACTTTAGAGATTCCTCAGGACAAACCAAACTTTCAACCTATTTCCTCTACTGAGCCTTTTCTAAATGGGGTCTAACCTAGTTAGTTTTTTGCTAACGTGGACAAAAACTTAGTTATTTGATGACGTGACTGCTTATGTCACACCATCACAACCTCAACCTCCACCACCACCACTCTTAGCCACCATCATCCCCCACCACCATACCTAACCCCAACGGCCCAACATGCTACCACCACCACCATGATCCACCGGCTGCCACCACCCTTCCGCCATTGTGACATTAACCAAACTGTTAGAAACTATATTCATGAAGTTCCAATTACTCAAAACTGATTCCGGTGAGTTCTTACAATTTCTAGCGACTCTACACAAACCTGGTGACCTTTAACTTGTTTCGACGTCCCTCTTTACCCCTAAAACCACCAACTAAGACCACTACTGATCATCTCTGACATTCTGTGACCTTCGCCACCCCTCAAAAACTTCAAATAGTCACTGCCACCGCCTCTCACTTGTTTCCGATGAAGTCTCTGCCAACGTTTCGCGATATCTGAACAAGGTATACTACCTAACCAATAGTGCAAACTTTATTCCATGGTTTAAATGTGAAATATCGTACGATGATGGATACTATGGTTGGGTTTGCAAAACGAGGGTTTTGGGTGAGTTGAACGAAGAAGATGATGAGGTCACATTAGGGCTTCTGACAGTGGTGGAGTGGTCATGGCAGATTGTGGATGGTGGTGGAGGTAATAGGTTGGGGTTAGGTATGGTAGTGGTGTTGGGGTGGGGGGGGGTTGATGGTACCACATAAACAGTTTGTCACACCCCAACCGATGGAAGAAACATTGAAGAGAGATTGCTCAATGATAACATAACACTAAATTTGCAATAATATATTAAAATTCAAAAATTTCATTTCATTTCATCAAAACAAGTATTACATTGTTCAAAGATGGAAGTATAACAGTAGAAATTTCAAGACTAAGAATATCAAAATGCATAATTCATTCTAGGTGAGTATCTAAATCCACCCTAGTCTTTTCTTGTGATATCATCATCGAATATTTCCTGCAACATGTATAAAAAATCAACTCAAATTAGTCGGTGAGCATAGTAGTTTGTTTATATAGCATAAGTATGAATAAATCTCAAATCTACATGTTTAAAGTTTGCTAAATTATGTATCATACTAGCATACAAAGACTAAATATCAATCCAAATTTGGCACTAGCATAACCTTATCACCGAAGTAATAAGACCGTAAAGAATAAACAATGACCCACAAAATGAGCGATGTGCTAATCATATAGCGCTATACATGTTAAGGGAGGCTTGCATGGTTAAGGATACAAAGAAAAGCATAAGAATGTTCTAGGATGTATAACAAATAAGCATGTTTAAGGATCGAGTGTTTTCATAAGTTTGTTTGTATATGTGTGTGTGCGCCTTTTAGTATTGATACATGTTGCAACCCAAGTAGTGTTTAAGCGTAAAAGGGTCAAGTATGAACTCATGGTTTGCGAAGAATTTCCTCAAAAAGCGGGTGAGCGGTTTAAAGGATGAAATCACCAAAGGTACCCTAAAACGGTAAACAAGGTGTTTGAGTAGGAGGATTTGGAGGTTGGAATATAAACGAAATTTACGAGTATGAAATTATATAAAACATATATTGTTTTAGACACTTATTTGGACACTATAGTTAGTTTGTGTTTTTTTCATAAGCGTTAACACTCATTAGAAGTCCAAAATACGGAAATCTAAGATCAAGATATTTCTCCACCTTACCATATCATATTCAACCATGGATTGATTGATATCATGGTTTGGTTTTTAGAGTATGTAATATATATTTATATATATTATTATGTATGTAGTCGAATATGTCAAGCATTTGTTAAGCACTACAGGTAGGATAAATCCAGTAACCTCAAGAATTCACCAATACACAAAATCACCAACATAGTTGACAATTCGGATGCTCATGAATATAAGAAAGAATTATATAAATAATCTACCTATATTGCTAAGTAACCAAGTCAGGTTTATCTAACGATTGCTTCCAACATTGTATGGTTGGAGACTTGGTATAGTTTCGCTCACTTTATTGTTTTGTAGGTTACTTAGTGTCTTACAAGAATAAGAAATGGAGGTATATGACCTCAAGTTTCTAGACTTAAACATTATCCTAAACCATTCAACATGGAAGTTTGTTGATAACTTGAAGATGTTCCAATAAAAGTTAAGAAAGCAACTATATAAAATTTTAAAAAGAATCTAGAAAAATCCTAACTTGGACCTCAAAATGGTGGTTTACTATCTTGTTTACCTTGGTAAACATGTGGTAATACTCCTAGAAGTGTTCCAAGGAAGGAGAAGAAGAAAAACCTGAAGAAAAAGCAAGAAAAAAGCTCAAAAATCACTATTTTAAACTTAGAATTTTCTACCCAAAGTTGAAGTTCTTAAAGATTTGAGAGTTTGAGAGAGAGTATTTAGAGTGTGAAAAAGTTTAGAACGTGGTAAGGGGTTGTATCTATAAGTGGAAGTAGGGTTTGAGGTATACAGAAGGTGGTTAGGAGTTAAAAGGAGGGAAATATAAAAAATTCACAAGCTGTCCAAAGTTTTTTGCTGCAGATACCCCTTGCGGACTACAAGGGGATCCTTATACGGTCCGCAAGGACCACCGATGTTTTTAAAAATTACATTTTAGCCCCTGAACTTGCTTGGTTTGTAATTTTGTGCTTAAAACACATAGTTAAGCATATTTTTTGGGTTTTAAGGTGTGTGTAAGCATGTATATGATAAAAAACGTATGAATTATATTCCAAAGAAAATATAACCTAGGTGTATGGCTCGGTTTTGAACCAAACCACGTAATTGTGAATGTTTACGCATTATGCAAGTAGGCAAAAATAACACCAAATGTGATTTTTGTTATGATTAAGTCTCGAATTACAAAGAATTGAAATGAAATACGAATTACATGATAAACGAAAAGAATGAAAAATACAAAACATTACACAGCCACCTCAGCAAATAACTAAGTTTTTATCCACGTCGGGAAAAAACTAACCGTGTTAGACGTCGGTGAAAAAAGTCTCGGTGGAGGATAATAATTTGAAAGTTGGGGACTAATGTCGGCCAACTGGGCAACATTTGGATTATTAAAATCCAAATCCCCAGAAAAATAACTAAGTAAAGACTCATATGTTTACTTAAAATATGACTCCATAAATAAAACTTACTAGTTAATTCCTCAAAGTGTTAAATTATGACAAGATTAGTCTAATGATTATCTGTTAATCTTTTCATGGACATATCATCCTTCACAAAAATGGCTGTTCCTCAGTTTTTGGACTATCTTGATCTTTCCTAGATCCAAGCCTTCTTTAATCGTAGATTCACCAAACTGTTAACTTTTCCTTGATATGCGCTCGTTTCATGTTAACCACTAATACAACCATCTGTTGCACCATCATCGAGTTGCTAAACAAATACTTTATTTCTCTCGATGTTTCGTTTCTTCTACTCTACACTTGTTGGTTTTTCTGCCAAAAGAACTCAAGCCTCCTCGTTACAACTCTTCCTCCTTGGCTAGAAATAGTCTCCAACAAATGAAACAACACGATCAAACTAGGATTGAACCTCACTCTTCAATGACTTTCTTCCACCAACCAAGAAAACAAAGCCTCTCACTTTTGACATTTTCTTTCACTTGCTAAACCAAACGAGATCCAAAGTGACCTGCTTTTTTTTCATTCCCCTCCCCCCAAGTCTTGTTTTATGCTCTTCTTCATAGCTTTAATCCCACCTAACTCTCTTCAATCATATATTTCATCCCTAGGTAGGCACGACAAGATCAGATCGGATGTATTCTACCAAATGAACAACCTACACTAGTTACTATGTTCTTATCTATAGCGGGATAAACTGGGCTGATTAATGAAGTATTGAAATTGTGTTGAATCACTTCAAAAATACTATTGTCTTGGACTTTCGCTACTTCTTTGTAGGTCCTAGAGGTACCCATTTCGTATAGAGCTTGAATTTGGAACCAAATAAAAATGCAAGAGAAAAACAAAGAATACTAGGTTTGATAAACAATCCTTGATTGACTCGTTTTATTATCAACAAAAGCACACCAATTATAATAACCCTTAACATCTATTTATACTAGACCGACATCTTAGAAAATAAGAAACCCAGACCATTCAAACTGAAAACTAAATAACGAAATAAAAACTCATATTTGATTTTTAACAAAAATACGACTCTATAAATAAAACTTACTAGTTAACCTCTCTAACAATTAAACTATGACATGATTAGTCTAACATAATTATATGACCTCGTTGTAAAACTGAGCACATCAAGCAATATAACTATATTTATTTTATGTAACTAGATGCTATATTCCTCTTAATATAATATGAGTATGCATACGAAACGTGACATTGATACACTTAGAAGAACCTAATTTATTTAGAGAAAGATGGGTTTTGTGTTAGATTCTTGATATTTTAAAAGATTTTAATTTCCTCAAGTAACAAGTTTATATGTTATTTATAAACATTTCTAATATTATCTTAAAGAATGTACAACTTTCTACTCTATTAAAGTATACTTTTAATTAACTTAAAGGAGTATAATCAAACTTCAACACTTGACAAGTTGAAGAAAAAACATACATCTTATCAAGATTTTTAGTCATCGCATAAAAAGTTGTAATAGCTAATAGTAAATGATTTCATTCTCACTAAATTTACATCTATTAAGACCCATTTCATAAAAAAGGTTGTAATAGCTAATAGTAAATGATTAGGTTTCCTTTAAGTATGTTTATTAAGCAATGATGATCGGTTCTTGAAACCACCAAATGTTGAATCGTAATATGTTTGAATGAACCCGTAAGAACAATATGAGTGAACCCATAGTAACAAGTTCAGCATTATGGTAGTTGTAAAGTTCACTAGTTTGAATCTTAGCATGCGTAACACCTTTCCTTCAAAATCCTTCCAACTTTGAACAATCATATTAACATTTAAAAGACTGTAAATTACATGTGCAATGACGTTAACAGAGATATCTCTTTTTCAAGTATATTTATTTAGATGTTTATTTGTGAGAAATTTGACCTGATCCGACGCCAAAAATTTTATTGCATTGTTATAAGAAATTTGACTCCGAAAAAAGTGAAGTAGTAGGAAAATTGTTGATGCACTATTGTGTTTGTCACTTATCGAATAGGCTAGATTGAGCGTGTGTTGAATATTTTATAGGTTAGAATGGAACACACAACCGAACTACGGAGATTACAGTGTAAAAGGGAACAAATTCGCCCGAACTTGACCTGTATTGGTCAAGTTCGCCCGAACTTGATGTGCCTTTAGTCAAGTTCGCTCGAACTTGACTAATGCAGGCCAAGTTCGCTCGAGAATGCCCTTAGGAAGTCAAGTTCGGCCGAACTTAACTAGGTCAAGTTCGCCCGAACTTCCATAAACTCCAGCGAACTTGTCTCCTTATATATAGGTGTGTTGTTCATTTGTCATTTAAGTTTTTGGCATCCCTACGGGGAGGTGCTGCCGGATTCTCTCCAGAAACTCCGGCAGCTGGACTTATAAAGATGTATTCTCTTTCGGTATGAATGAAGACTTCCGCTGCATTCTGTTTCTACTCCTTTCTGTAATAACATTCTACCGAATCGGTTTACGTTTATCCACTAACTTCCGTCTAGAACCGCCTGATCACGGACCTTCAATTGGTATCAGAGCTATGGTTATCACCTACGCTCATGAATTTTATGTGGACATTTATGGACATTAGGAGGGGTTTTAGACGTAGATCATGAAATAAACCTACAATCCATGGACAAAATCCAAAATTGAACAGATAGGATTGTTAGAAAACGATTTTTGACCAGATCTATAGTAGATTCATCTCTAAGGATTCTGGATCGAAAAATGTGAAAAATGGGCTGATTTGGGGGATTAAGTTCGCCCGAACTTGACTTATATTGGTCAAGTTCGACCGAACTTGTACCATTTTTGATCAAGTTCGCCCGAACTTGATCAAGTTCGCCCAAACTTGATCAAGTCCGCCCAAACTTAACTCAAGTTCGCCCGAACTTGCGAACTTGATCAAGTCCGCCCAAACTTAACTCAAGGCATGGAAAAATTTTGTTGATCGTATTGATATGATGAGTGTCCAGAAAAAATTGGCGATAGAAATTTTTTCGAGTTTTCGAAGACCGAACCGGCATGTTCGGGGACACCGTCTAGAGCTTCAGAGTACAGATTTGGTGATACGGTCAAAGAATTTTGAAGATAACGGAGAGTCATTGATACCGATGCTGAATGTTGATCATTTGGGTGTCGTGACTAGTAAGGGGCCTAAACGTTAAATCCGCATTTGTTAAAAACTGAAAGTTCTGGATTTCAGGGGGAATTTCAGTGAAAATTTTCAGTATGGTCAAAATTTGCAAAAATGAGGGGGAATTAAAAAATTTTCAATATTTGAAGATTCCAGCATTTTTGAAATTTGTGACTACTGCAACAGTATCCGGGTGGTTACCGACTGCAGATTATTGGGAAATACAGAGGATTGAGGTTCATTGGGTATTTCAAATTGATGTCTATTTTGAAAGTGGGTGGTTACATAACTGAGTCTTGGAGGAGTTGTTTATCAGATTCTGAGGTCATGGTTGTGGATTGTCACCTGAGTCGCACGTATGGTTTGGAAGCACACACGACTGCCTATCTTTAACTCTGCTTTGCACATGAACTATTGACTGGACTAACCGCCAGGAGATAGGGATGCTCTGTAGTTTCAGATGCCCCGGGTTGTACGCGGTACCATGATTAAAGAAGATGATTTATGGGATCGGATCTTCCGGATAAAGCTGTGTATACCAGTTGCTAACGAAAGAGATTATATATTTGGGATTCTGTGATCACAGGAAGTTCAGATTTTTCAGATTGTGATACAGGTTGATGCTTAAGGGATGTAGGATTTAGGTCCTGATCTCCGATGTGGGGTTGGTGTATACATGATTGCTTATCATTAACTCTGCAAAGCAAATGAACTATTTTGATTGGGTAAGCCGGAAATAGGGATGTTTTGTAGTTTGAAGGCGCCAGGTTCAGCGGAGATAGCTATACATCTGTCATTGTGACTGAAGAGGAAGAATGTGATTTTGGTCATGGACATATGTTTCTCACATTTGATGCATTACCAGATTATCTGTTTCCGATGAAGATTTGTTGATTGAGCAGATTACCGATTTGCTAATCAAATCTTTCTGAAGGGTGCTTAAATGTGATTCGAAAATCAGGATTTCGGATTTTCAAGGGTATTCGTTGATTTGAAGTTTTCTGATGCGGGATTCGAAGTTTCTATCAATTGCCGGTTGAGTTTTTGATACTTTAGGAGTGTTCAGAATAAACTCTCGATGCTCAACGCTTATTCAAAAACTGAATCGGATGCGGTTATCGTGAAAATGAAGAAGCTGCTGCATTGATTAGCTTCAAGTTGGTGGTTATTCAAGAAAATTTGTCGGTCAAGTAAATCAGAGGAGTCGGAAACCACGCAACCAAAGATCTGAACCGGAGATTTCAGCGGTTTTGAGAGTTGTTAATGCAAACCCGGATCATCAATTAAGGGGGAATCTGTTGATGCGTCTCGACGACATCGACAGACACCTTGATTGAAGTTGCAGAATATTCAAGCACGGCTCAAAGTTTTGAAGTTCAAGATCAAGCTTCGACAGTAACGAACAAGGGGGAATCTGTTGATGCACTATTGTGTTCTTCACTTGTCGAATAGGCTAGATTGAGCGTGTGTTGAATATTGTATAGGTTAGAATCGACCACACGACCGAAATACGGAGATTACCGTGTAAAAGGGAATAAGTTTGCCCGAACTTGACCTGTATTGGTCAAGTTCGCCCCAACTTGATGTGCCTTTAGTCAAGTTCGCTCGAACTTGACTAATGCAGGCAAAGTTCGCTCGAGAATGCTCTTAGGAAGTCAAGTTCGGCCGAACTTGACTAGGTCAAGTTCGCCCGAACTTACATACACTCCAGCGAACTTGTCTCCCTATATATAGGTGTGTTGTTCATTTGTCATTTAAGTTTTTGGCATCCCTACGGGAGGTGCAGCCGGATTCTCTCCAGGAACTCCGGCAGCTGGACTTATAAAGATGTATATTTTTCGGCATGAATGAAGACTTCCGCTGCATTCTGTTTCTACTCCTTTCTGTAATAACATTCTACCGAATCGGTTTACATTTATCCACTAACTTTCGTCTAGAACCGCCTGATCACGGACCTTCAAAAACATGTATACATGTATGTATATATGGTGCACCAATTTTAAATATCAAGTAGAAGGCACTCTGATTTTGTGAAAAGAATAGAAAACATGTTCGAGAAGTAAAGAAAAGAGATGGAAACCAATCTCTACATAACAAAGTAGGGAACATATTAAGGGTTTGGATAAAGTAACAGAGGGTAAGCCTTTTAATAAATGATACGGTTGATTATTCATGCACCCATTGTTTCTAGCATATAAAACTCTGGTTAATAAAAATTTGAGTTCTATTAGTTAGATTTTTTTAACATAAATGACTTCACAAACGCATTCCTTAACCACATGCAGTAAATACAAAAATCATCGTTATGTTGTATTGTTAGAAATCAACATACACTATAAGAAAAGGCCGTAATAGCAGCAACAACTTGTATATCGCCACTAAAGGTGTATGATTCAAACGTGGGGTTTACTTTATAATTTAACCACCCTTATCTGTATGATCCAATGACTGTTGTTATATCGTATACTTAATGCAATAGCCGCGATGTTTGTAAAGCAATAGCGACCACATCGACGTCCATAAGACCCTTAATCATAGGCAAGGTCTATAACTCGCTAGTTCCTTCCATCCTTCCTCATTTCCCACCAATTTCCCTTTACTCACATTTGCATAGATCGATTCACTACCACTACCACGCCACCCTCTACCTCCGAAACATCAATTTAAGGTTAGTTTTTTTTTAATTTTGTTTTATTAGAGGATTTTTGTAGTTGTTTTAATTTTAGACTAATTAGTTTAGGATTTGTGTATTATGTATGAAAATTTTGAAGTTACGATGTAAATCTTGATATTCAGGGAAAAAATGTAATTTAGTGAAAATCTGCGTATGTATATGTGTATGTAAGTAGTGTGTGTATGTAAGTATGTAAATGTGTGTTTTTTTGGTGAAAATGTGTGTATATAAGTATTTATGTGAATGTTATATATGTCAATGTGTGTATGCATGTGTTTATTTAAGTATGTAAATGTATGTGTATTTATTGAAAATTTGTTTAAGTATGTATGTGTGTGTATGTAGGTGTATGTATATACATATATATGTAAATGTGTGCATGTAAGTTTGTAAATGTATGTGTATTTGGTGACAATGTGTGTATGTAAATATGCATGTGTGTGTCTGTAGGCATATGTATGTGTCTTTGTAAGTTTTATAATTTGTATGTTTAATCCGGTATACACACACACACACACACACACACATATATATATGTGTGTGTGGTGTGTGTGTGCTTTAGGTTTGAAAATATATATCTTGTTATACTGTGAAATTGGTATATCATCGTTTGAAAGTTATTATATTAGTTTAAAATATTCGCCCAAAATTAAAATCATCATTTGAGGCATAACAAGGTTAGAAATATCCGTCCGAAATTGAAATAATCATTTAAATCATAACAAGCTTAGAAATACCCCCCCCCCCCCCGCGAAATGGAATACGTCACGTAAGACATAATATTTAATTTGGGATTGCTTTATGAATACTTTATCTCATTTAGGGTGTGAATGTGTATGAAATGATTGTGTTAGTACAGTATGTCTATTTCTTAGTCTTGTATCGAGTCTGTTTAGATTGGATTAAAATATGCAAGAAACGAGAAGTATTTATGTAAATAGGTATCAAGTTCGCCCGGAATAGTGTATGTGAACAAGTTCGGCCGAACTTGTTGTCCTCCCAAGCGAACTTGATCATCTATAAATAGGTGCCTCATGGTTTCTCATTTGTAACTTTGCACACTTAGAGGCGAAGCTCTGTCGGATCCGGAACTCGAATGTAATTGCATTTGTGATCAATAAACAAACAATTAATGAGTAATTCTTGTATATTTGATTATCTTGTCATATAAGTTCCGCGTATATGGACAATAGAAACCAATTTAGGTTTCCGAGCTATTCAGGAGCGATCTAACAAGTGGTATCAGAGCCACGGATACCTGATTTGGTGAAATCATCACAAGAACTACTCTATTTCTACTCCATTTTACAATTTTCTTAACTTTTTCATGATAAACAATGAACCTACGGTTAAAATCTGCTAAATTTTGATTATGTCACGTAAAATCCACTAAAGATAAACCCCTGAAAGTTTCAAGACCTAATTCAAACGAATTGATGTCGAAAAGTTGAAAAAAAATCATGTTTTGAAAATTTGGTTTGAACGAACTTGACATCAAGTCCGCTCGAACTTGATTGAAAAATTCACTTTTTGAGTGATTTTTCATCAAGTCCGCCCGAACTTGATTGATTTTTCAAAGATATTAGATAAATATGCTCGAACTTGCTTAATTTTCATTCAAATTTCATCAAGTTCGCCCGAACTTGATCAAATCTTGTTGAAAATTTATTACAAGTTCGCCCGAACTTGTTTAGTTCTCTTTAAATCTTTACAAGTCGGGTCGAACTTCATAAGGGTGAAAATTTTCAAAATATTTCAACAAGTTCGCCTGAACTTGTTAGAAATTGAATCTGATTTGTCTTGTTGCACAAGTTCGCCCGAACTTGTTAGTATACTAATCAATTTTTCAAGTTTGTGAATGTGTTTTCAGCGATACTCGTTTGTTTTCCGCAATGGAAGATATCCACAGTGCGTTTATGATGGATTCAACATCGAATGCCAACATGGTGAATCAAGTTAATATTGATAACGAGATGGGTACGTCAGTTCAGCCACCGAAACTTATGTGCATGGATGAATACGAGGGGTGGAAGGAAAAGTTTACAAACTGGGTTCAGGCTACATTCTTTCACAGTTGGGTTGCAGTTGAAATAGGTTACACAT
This sequence comes from Scalesia atractyloides, assembly GCA_947069175.1. Lineage (NCBI taxonomy): Eukaryota > Viridiplantae > Streptophyta > Magnoliopsida > Asterales > Asteraceae > Scalesia > Scalesia atractyloides. Next base: position 8,331,462 of record CAMTDV010000025.1, on the reverse strand, counting down.
GGCCAAAAGATGAACATGATAATGTTATCGAGATGAGCAAGTTTCCACTCTACAGAAGGATGCGTATGTTGCTGAAAAGAAAATGATCAGTCTGATTCAGCAGTCCGTTAAAGAAGACATCTTGGTGTTATTACCAGAGTACAAAACTGCACAAGAGTTATGGAAGTCTCTGAAGACCAAATACAAGGGGAGTGCAGAGATGGTAAAGAGCAAAAAGGCTCTAATCATGAAAGAATTTGACATCTTCACAATGCTGAAAGGAGAGACGATGAAGCAAATGATAGAACGTCTTTGTCATTTGAAAGTGATAATGAGAATGTCACACCCCGACCCGCAGCGGAATAAAAGTCGGGGCATAATTGGGTTATCACCAAAGCTCATGATGTTTACTAAGATGTTTCATATTTATTAAATTCAAATTACAAACTTAAATATCCAAAACAAAATTCATACAATTACAAGAAAATGAAACTACATAATTTTTCCAAAGCATAAACATGTTTATTCTTCTAGGCCTTTCCTAAGTGTTTCCTGTCTCAGCTGGATCACCTGTATCATGTGTAAAACGGGGGAGATTTTGGGTCAACAAAAGTTGGCGAGTGAACCTTGATAAAACATTTTTACTAATTTCTTGTTTTATTTAATAAAGAAAATTCGTTCAATAATCACATGTGAGCAAACATATATAGATAAACAATCACAAACCACTTTGTATGAGTATATGACATGAATGATGATGTATGTGAGATCAAGGCTCAATAAAACGGAGCCGATCTAATGAGGCTCCTGATGCTCAACCCGTATCCCACGGGGAACTGATGGACCTAATGAAATGCGTGCACTGAAAATGATAAATCCAATCTACATATAATTCACACAACAATTGATACACATTTGATCACGGATATGATGTATGCACAAGTGTTTAAATAAAATAAAAGAATTATACGACACATGATACACCCCAAAACATGATTAAAACGGGGAATTGGTAGAGATTCACTCACCGTGGGTGCGTTCTTTGATGACGATGAATGCGCACGAATTTATGATTCAATCGACGAGGGAAAAACTAACCTAGATAATAACGAAATGATTCGATAAATAAATAAATTTTATTTGAGATTAATATTTTTAATTAGGGCTCTTAATGGGATTTTTAGATTTATTTTTTGTGAGTTTAAGGAAATTTTCTAACTTTAAAAATCTTATTTTTAAGTATTTTTAAATGATTTTTTTTCAATTAAATAAATAAGTAAAAATAATAAAAAAATGGGTTGACTTTCTGACAGTTGACCGGGTCTGACCGGTCAGACTATGTTTATTCTATGCGGCGCGCGGGATCGAACTCGGGACCTTTCGTTTGTGTGCACGCAGCTCTACCAACTGAGCTACGTGTCTAACCCGAAATATTCTCTGTTTTAATTATATATATATATGTACTAATTCACTTTAACCTTATTTAGTTTTTATTAAAAATGATTTAATATGGCCGAACCGATTGCAGAGACCCGGAGTCGAACTCGGAATCTCCGGTTCGAGTGCGCACAGCCCAACCAGTTGGGCTGTGTGTCTAATCCGCTTAACTACTGGATTATATTCCTCTTATATACATTCTGTGGATTGATCTGAATAGGTTTTAAAAACGTTGGTTTTATTTCAGAAAGTCGGTAACATGTGCGATTCGAACTCGGGACGTGTGTATTGTATTTGCACACAGTCCACCGCTGGACTGTGTGTCTAACCCGGTTAAATATCCGTTTTTAATTAGACTAATACACATTTTCATCTTCATCTTCTTCACTTACAAAAATACAGAACAGTGAAATCCGACTGTTCTGTTTAATCGACCACAACTTATACTTGATTGAAATGGAAAGAAGATTAAGTGATATGGTATACCAAAACAGCGAGTTTGCTTCAGATTTCCGGCTGAGTGAACTGTTTAACAGTTTCGATTATTGTGTTGAGCAATTAGATGATCATAGAAATGAAATAAAGAGATATTTTAATCCTTACCAACTCCCACTCGTTGGATTTATTCAGGCCATTTCCCGCTAAGTGATTTATATGAATCATTAATTTTTCTTTCATGGAGTTTCTCAACCGAAGAATGGAAAAGATTCTTCAAGCGTCTCCGTTTGTTTCCGAAGTAACTCGCATCAACTAGCACTAGTTTGATGTGAACCTTTAGGAGTAATTCTTGAACTCCGCAATATTTTTGATTTGGCATCAATAGTTGAAGGGAATTTTCCCAAGAGATAGCAAGAAAGGTTTAGATGATTGTATCGATTAGGAGTAAGGCTTCGGTTCTCCTGTGATATTCCGGCGAGTGCGAGAATTTCTGGCGACGTGCTCTGAGTGGACTAAAGCTTCAGGAAGTGAGCGCGGTTCTGAGTGAAAGGTTTACAGGAGGTTGGAGTGGGTATTTATAAGGAGGAACAGTTGATTTGGGTTTGAATTAAGGTCAACAATCGCGATTAAAGATTTCCGACGGTTTTTGACTAAATTGATTGCCGGCAACGGTTATAACTGATGTCGAAATCAGTTTATCCGTTTCAGTCAAAGGAAAAATAGCCAAAATCGCGGAGTTTAGGTTTTTTTCCGGTGATAGCGAGTTCTGGGCGCGCTGATTTGCAGATTTGACTTTTCGGTTTTTATTATAAGTATTATTTGTTTCAGTATTTGTCACAAAAGAAAGTGTGTGGCGGAGTGGTGTGGTGTGTGTTTGTCTTTGTGGGAGACCCGGTTCGAGACCCGGCAGCTCCATTTTATTTTTTATTCACATATTATTATTATTTATCAATTATGGTTTTTAAATTCTAAAATGTTTATTAATTATGTACTATTTAAAATAATCTGAACAATAAATACACAACGAAATCTTATAACTGAATACTTGATTATTAAACGAAGCGGGTTTGGAAAACCCGTTTTTCAACGAATGGTACAGTATCCCCTAATTTTAGGAATTTCGTCCCGAAATTTAAGTAGTAGTGGTAACTGGAAAAAGATGCGGGTATTTTTCGCGCATTGAGTCTTCACGTTCCCAAGTAAACTCGGGTCCTCGTTTCGACTCCCAACGTACCCTGACAATTGGAATACGACTTCGCCTTAAACGCTTCTCTCCGAAGTCCATGATTTCTACCGGTCTTTCAACGAAGTGCATCGATTCATCGACTTGAATGTCTTCTAGAGGAATATGGAGATTTTCATCGGCGAGGCACTTTTTCAAGTTTGATACGTGAAATGTGGGATGAATTCTGTTGAGTTCTTCTGGTAGGTCAAGCTTGTATGCTACAGGACCTACTCTTTCGAGTATCTTGAAAGGTCCTACGTAGCATGGTGCTAGCTTGCCCTTCTGGCCAAAACGAACCACTCCCTTCCACGGTGATACTTTTAAAAGTACTTGATCACCAATGTCAAACTCCAAGGGCTTTCGTCGTTTGTCTGCATAACTCTTTTGACGACTTTGAGCCGCTAGAAGATTTTTTCGAATTTGAAGGACCTTGTCGGTTGTTTCTTGAATTAATTCTGGACCGGTGATTTGCGCTTCCCCAATTTCGTGCTAACATACTGGAGATCGGCACTTACGACCATATAAAGCTTCGAAAGGATCCATGCCGATACTTGAATGATAGCTATTGTTGTATGAAAATTCCACTAATGGTAGGTGAGCGTCCCAATTCCCTTTGAAGTCTATGACACATGCTCGCAGCATGTCTTCAAGGTTTTGGATGGTGCGTTCAGATTGACCATCAGTTTGAGGATGAAAAGCGGTACTGAGGTCTAATCGTGTACCCAAAGCGGTTTGTACGGCTTGCCATGTTCGTGAAGTGAAACGACCATCACGGTCTGAAATGATGCTTAATGGTACACCATGACGGCTTACGATCTCGCTGATGTAAATACGAGCTAACTTCTCGTTCTTGAAGTCCTCACGAATCGGAATGAAGTGAGATGACTTTGTAAGACGATCGATTATTACCCATATGGTGTCATACCCACTGGAGGTGCAAGGTAACCCGGTAATGAAATCCATGGTTATGTTTTCCCACTTCCATACGGGTATTTCGGGTTGGACTAGAAGTCCTGAAGGTCTTTGATGTTCAGCTTTTACTTTGGAACAGGTAAGGCACTTGGAAACAAAAACAGCAATGTCCTTTTTCATGCCAGGCCACCAGTAGGTGTATCGTAGGTCTTGATACATCTTGTCGGCTCCTGGGTGTACAGAGTATCGTGTTTTGTGCGCCTCATTTATGAGGAAATCACAAAGGTTATCCCGATCAGGAATCCATATGCGGTTTAAATAGTATAGAATACCGTCGGATTTGGTTTCGATTTTGAGTTCAGCTCCACATGACAGCTCATCGCGTACGTCATTTTCTGTTACAGAAACATGTTGAGCTGCTCGGATTCGATCTTTGATGTCGGTTATGATTTGCGAACATAGAAGACGAATGGAGTTCGCATAACCTTTTCGACAGAGCGCATCAGCCACCATGTTTGCCTTGCCAGGATGATACCGAATTTCACAGTCGTAGTCGTTGAGAAGTTCGACCCATCTTCTTGCCTCATATTCAACTCCTTTTGGTTGAAGATATGCTGGAGATTCTTGTGGTCTGTGTATATTTCACACTTAGTACCGTAGAGGTAATGTCTCCATATCTTGAGAGCGAACACAACGGCTCCAAGTTCCAGGTCGTGGGTGGTGTAATTCTTTTCGTGAACCTTGAGTTGTCTAGAGGCATAGGCTATCACTTTTCCTCTTTGCATCAACACACAGCCTAGCCCTTGCCCCGATGCGTCGCAATATACCACAAAGTCATCGCAACCCTCAGGGAGTGTGAGGATAGGTGCGTCACAAAGTTTTTGCTTTAGAGTTTGGAAGGCTTCCTCTTGTTTAGGTCCCCATATGAAGGGTTTTCCTTTATGAGTCAAAGCCGTGAGTGGTACAGCAATACGGGAAAAATTGGCAATGAAGCGTTGATAGTAACCAGCCAAACCAAGAAATGACCTTACCTTGGTAGAGGTACGTGGCGCTTGTCATTCCTGCTCTGCCTTAATTTTTGAAGGATCAACATGAATTCCCTTGTCATTGACGACATGTCCAAGTAATTGTACTTCTCCTAACCAGAATTCGCATTTTGAGAACTTAGCGTAGAGCTTTTCAGTCCTTAAGAGTGTAAGGATGAGTCGAAGGTGTCGTTCATGATCGGATTTAGACTTGGAGTAGATAAGGATGTCGTCGATGAAGACTATGATGAAACGGTCGAGGTAGGGTTTGCATACCCTATTCATTAGATCCATGAAGACAGCGGGGGCGTTGGTTAAACCGAAAGGCATGACCATGAACTCGTAATGACCATAACGAGCCCGGAAAGCGGTTTCTGGGATATCTTCTTCGTGCACTCTGAGCTGATGATAACCAGAACGAAGTTCGATTTTTGAAAAGCAGGTGGCGCCTTGAAGTTGGTCTAGGAGGTCATCGATGCGAGGTAGTGGATAACTTGTTGAGTTCTCTATAATCAATGCACATGCGAAACGTTCCATCTTTCTTCTTCACAAAGAGAACAGGTGCACCCCAAGGCGAGGAGCTAGGACGCATGAATCCTTTGTCAGTCAGCTCTTGCAGCTGACTGGCCAGCTCTTGCATTTCGGATGGGGCTAACCTATAAGGAGATTTTGCAACGTGTAGCGCCAGGTACAAGATCGATGCGGAATTCGACTTCTCTCACAGGAGGAAGTCCTGAAATGTCGTCGGGAAAGACCTGTGGGAATTCTTTCACAACTGGGATATCTTTGAGTTTCCTCTCCTTGTTTCCCTTTTTGACGACGTGAGTTAGGGTTGCAACATAGTTCTTGCGGAGATATCTTCGGGCTTGAAGGCAGGACATGAGTTTGAGTCCTTTCGAAGGGGTTTCCCCAAAAATACGTAGGGTCTGACCGTCTGCAAGAGGAATGCGAATGAACTTTTCGCGTCACACTACTCCAGCGTGATGCTGGCTGAGCCAGTCCATACGATTATAACATCGAAACTTCCGAACTTCATAGGAATGAGGTCAACTGGAAAATCGTGATCGTTTAGAGTGAGGGTACAATTGCGTATAATAGAATTTAATGAAACGGGTTTTCCGTCAGCAACTTCCACCGTTAGAGATTCCATGAGATTAACACGAGTTTGGTTGAGGCTAGGTTCAAATTCTAAGGACACAAAGCTCTTATCCGCGCCAGTATCGAATAATATGGATGCATAACTACCATTGATGAGAAACGTACCGTTGACCACGTTGTTGTCAGCCCTAGCTTGGTTGGCATTGATGTTGAAAGCTCTTCCTCTGGCAGGTGGAGGAGCTTGGTTAGCTTGGTTTACTGGGTTTGCTTGAACTTGGGCATGGATGATGTTCACTAAGCGTGGACAAGTGTTCCTGAAGTGGTTTGGGTCCCCACAGTTGTAACAAGCTCGCATGGGTTGCATCATGGGGTAGTTGGGTTGGTAGTAAGGTTGGGCTACGTGTTGTGTGGGTGGTAGAAGTAAGGGTTGTTAGGCTTGGCCCACTATCTGATTGTGGGTTTGGGTTGGAGGTTGATTGCGGTTCATTCGTTGAAGAGTACGGCAGGTGTGGATGGTGTGACCCGCACGGCCACAGCTTGTGCAATGTTGGCAGGGGTTTTCGGGAGGGTGATGGTATTGACAGCGGTTGCATTTTGGGTGTGGGCCGGTATATGGCTTTTTGAATGGTGCAGCTGGAGGAGCAATTTGGGTGATTGGTGCAGCAGTGATAAGAGGGTTGGTTTTAGTGACAGCGAAATTCTTCCCATTACGTTTCCTCTTACCAGCAAACCTTGAGGATGAGACTGGGTGGTTTGTAGTTGGGGTCTCTATGGGTGCTTTCTTCTTTTCATCTTTAAATTTGCCGTTTCGAATGCGATTTTCAGTGAGTTCTGTAGCTAACTCCATCGCGGCTTCAAGTGTTGCAGGCGATGTGCTTAAAACCGAATCTTGAATTTTCGAGGGAAGACCTCGAATGTAATGTTCAACCAGGCGGTACACGAGGGTGAAAAAATTAGGGATCATCTGGTTCAGCTCGAGAAATCTCTTATTATAGGAAGTGTGATCTCCTTCCTTTTGTTTCAGTGAGTGGAATTCGTCTTCCAGCGTTTTTATTTCGCTTCTTGGACAGAAGCGTCTTGTCATGAGTTCCCTTAACTCTTCCCATGTTAAGGCCATGGCATCTTCAACTCCTCGCTTACCTTTTTCCGTGTTCCACCAGGTAAGGGCTACCCCAAACAGTCTTCCAGTTGCATAACGTACCTTACGGTCCTCGGGACAATCGCAATAAATGTTCTCCATTTCTTCAAATCAGTGAAGGAGGGCGGTAACACCTTCGGTCCCTTCATACTTTGGGGGATCGCAAGATTTGAAGTGTTTGTAGGAGCACTTTTTGGAAGGAGGGTTGGCGACGCTCTGGTCTTCTTGATTGGGAGGGTTGATGGGATTTGCGGTGAGAGCTTGTTGAACTTGAATCACGTGCGGCCATTTTTTTAGCAATTTGTGTGGCCAAGCGTTCATTTGATCTTCCTGACTTTCTACCTCCACGTAGTTGCCTAGCCGACATCTACAGGAACATACATAGGAAGATTGTGACTTTAAGAATTTTCTAGGTGTCATGTGTCATAAAAAGAATGAAAAACAACATAATTGGCAATAATTTAACTACATCCATAGGATGTCTTGGGTTTGCTCATGTTTGGGCCTCCAATGTCCCCCATACCATTGCCTGTGTAGTCATGTGGGCCCCCATGACTATTGGGCTTAGTAGGATTCACATTGGTGTCGGCGGATTAACACTCGCATCACCCGAATGAAAATCGTAAAATATGATTGCGAGATGTATGGTAGGAGGGTGTCCAGGTGTAGACACAATGACAACTCAAAGTGGGGTTAGCTCACACAACGTTTGGTATAGCATGCTTTGGCCTTATAGATCCTTCGTACTCTCATCGTTAGTCCCCATGTAGGCAAACTGGTCCTTTATTTTGGATTTATACGAATGCCAAGCCTAGACAGGACGTTCCGACTACCGGTACTCGTACCCTTCCAGTTACTACATGCCCGTCATGAGAACTCACTTTGATGTGATACAAAAAATCATTGCAAAAATCATAGGAATCTTGAGGTTTGTGCTCTCATGGATATGATATGTTATGAGGATATGGTTCATGATGAGCATTGCATAATAACATGTATTTGTGAGCATGCTTGCATAACATTGAGTGTGAAAATAAACATAAAGCATATAAACATCATGAATTTTGTATGTAACGCATAAACAATTTAAAATTTAATCAACTATAGTATAGGCTCTAAGGGTCTAATAACCTATCCTATATCCCTATAGTCACAAGCTCTATCACACCCCGACCCGCAGCGGAATAAAAGTCGGGGCATAATTGGGTTATCACCAAAGCTCATGATGTTTACTAAGATGTTTCATATTTTTTAAATTCAAATTACAAACTTAAATATCCAAAACAAAATTCATACAATTACAAGAAAATGAAACTACATAATTTTTCCAAAGCATAAACTTGTTTATTCTTCTAGGCCTTTCCTAAGTGTTTCCTGTCTCAGCTGGATCACCTGTATCATGTGTAAAACGGGGGAGATTTTGGGTCAACAAAAGTTGGCGAGTGAACCTTGATAAAACATTTTTACTAATTTCTTGTTTTATTTAATAAAGAAAATTCGTGCAATAATCACATGTGAGCAAACATATATAGATAAACAATCACAAACCACTTTGGATGAGTATATGACATGAATGATGATGTATGTGAGATCAAGGCTCAATCAAACGGAGCCGGTCTAATGAGGGTCCTGATGCTCAACCCGTATCCCACGGGGAACTAATGGGCCTAATGAAATGCGTGCACTGAAAATAATAAATCCAATCTACATATAATTCACACAACAATTGATACACATTTGATCATGGATATGATGTATGCACAAGTGTTTAAATAAAATAAAAGAATTATACGACACATGATACACCCCAAAACATGATTAAAACGGGGAATTGGTAGAGATTCACTCACCGTGGGTGCGTTCTTTGATGACGATGAATGCGCACGAATTTATGATTCAATCGACGAGGGAAAAACTAACCTAGATAATAACGAAATGATTCGATAAATAAATAAATTTTATTTGAGATTAATATTTTTAATTAGGGCTCTTAATGGGATTTTTAGATTTATTTTTTGTGAGTTTAAGGAAATTTTCTAACTTTAAAAATCTTATTTTTAAGTATTTTTAAATGATTTTTTTCAATTAAATAAATAAGTAAAAATAATAAAAAAAATGGGTTGACTTTCTGACAGTTGACTGGGTCTGAACGGTCAGACTATGTTTATTCTATGCGGCGCGCGGGATCGAACTCGGGACCTTTCGTTTGTGTGCACGCAGCTCTACCAACTGAGCTACGTGTCTAACCCGAAATATTCTCTGTTTTAATTATATATATATATGTACTAATTCACTTTAACCTTATTTAGTTTTTATTAAAAATGATTTAATATGGCCGAACCGATTGCAGAGACCCGGAGTCGAACTCGGAATCTCCGATTCGAGTGCGCACAGCCCAACCAGTTGGGCTGTGTGTCTAATCCGCTTAACTACTGGATTATATTCCTCTTATATACATTCTGTGGATTGATCTGAATAGGTTTTAAAAACGTTGGTTTTATTTCAGAAAGTCGGTAACATGTGCGATTCGAACTCGGAACGTGTGTATTGTATTTGCACACAGTCCACCGCTGGACTGTGTGTCTAACCCGGTTAAATATCCGTTTTTAATTATACTAATACACATTTTCATCTTCATCTTCTTCACTTACAAAAATACAGAACAGTGAAATCCGACTGTTCTGTTTAATCGACCACAACTTATACTTGATTGAAATGGAAAGAAGATTAAGTGATATGGTATACCAAAACATCGAGTTTGCTTCAGATTTCCGGCAAGATTTCGTCGGCTCTGATTTGCGATTTCCGGCTGAGTGAACTGCTTAACAGTTTCGATTATTGTGTTGAGCAATTAGATTACTAATCAAGAGATAGCAAGAAAGGTTTAGATGATTGTACCGATTAGGAGTGAGGCTTCGGTTCTCCGGTGATATTCCGGCGAGTGCGAAAATTTCCGGCGACGTGCTCTGAGTGGACTAAAGCTTCAGGAAGTGAGCGCGGTTTTGAGCGAAAGGTTTACAGGAGGTTGGAGTGGGTATTTATAAGGAGGAACAGTTGATTTGGGTTTGAATTAAGGTCAACAATCGCGATTAAAGATTTCCGACGGTTTTTGACTAAATTGATTGCCAGCAGCGGTTATAACTGATGTCGAAATCAGTTTATCCGTTTCAGTCAAAGGAAAAACAGCCAAAATCGCGGAGTTTAGGTTTTTTTTCCGGTGATTAAGAGTTCTGGGCGTGCTGATTTGCAGATTTGACTTTTCGGTTTTTATTATAAGTATTATTTGTTTCAGTACTTGTCACAAAAGAAAGTGTGTGGCGGAGTGGTGTGGTGTGTGTTTGTCTTTGTGGGAGACCCGGGTTCGAGACCCGGCAGCTCCATTTTATTTTTTTATTCACATATTATTAGTATTTGTCAATTATGGTTTTTAAATTCTAAAATGTTTATTAATTATGTACTATTTAAAATAATCTGAACAATAAATACGCAATGAAATCTTATAACTGAATACTTGATTATTAAACGAAGCGGGTTTGGAAAACCCGTTTTCGACGAATGTTACAGAGAAGGCATGGTCTTGAGAAGACTGAAGAAGAATACATTGACAAATTGGCTGATGCTTTGCCGGAAGGTGAATGGACAACTTATCTCATGGTGCTAAAGAAAGTCCAAGTTGGGAATTTTTCAAACTATCTACTTTTATCGATAAGTTGGAGGGGCACGAGATGGAACTATTGAAGATTGCAAAGTCAGAGAATCCGAACATTGCTCGAGATGTTGGACTTTATTACAAGACTAGAGCTCAAGAGAATACCTCAAGTCCAAAGATCCAAACTGCTTTTAGCGCGAATATGAATTCCTCGAATCATTCGCCACAGAGCTAAACTCAATCATATCCTAACTATGATCATAGTCCTCAAAATGCATCATATTCGAGCACGAGTTCTAACTCCACCGTTTCAGAATCAGACGAATCAAAATAATCAATTGAATTCTGATCAAAATGTGTTTAGATGCAACATTGCAGTCAACCTAAACAACGTCGTCTCTGAACAAGTGGCCAAACAACATATGGCACTACTTGCTACAATGTTGGAATCTTATGAGAGTTTAGTGGCCGGGAAGATTGGTAATCCAGAAATCACTGCAGAGGATTACGATCAAGTGGATGAGGAAGAGCTTGAGTTGATGGACATCAAATGGTCCTTAGCTTCGATTATTCGGAGAGTTACAAATTTGTTGCACTAACCGGTAGAGATATCGGTAACTCGAGCAACAAATTGGGTTTCGACAAGATGAAAGTTACTTGCTTCAGATCCCGACAAAAAGGGCATTTCAAATGAGAGTGCAATCCAGAAGCAAGTTGCAACCAAAGTCCTTTCGGAGACGGCAGTGATTACTACAAGAAGTCGTTGCAATATAAGCCATTTCCGAAGAAAACTCAAATCGAAGTTCAAGAAAAACCATCCAACAACGCAGAAAAAGCTATGGTTGCTTCTAATGAAGATGATGGGTTTGATTGGAACTCATATATTTCCAAGAAGACTGGAGTTGCTCTAATGGCCGAAATTGTGGAAGATACATCTGCTGAGGATGCAGCTATGGGGAACGCAATACTAGAAGAATATTTGCAACAAGCAGAAGAAGAGGAGATCTATCATCATACGAGGATGCAAAGTGTTCTTTCTTCTAACACGACTTCTAGTTTTGCAGGATGTTTTGGTGAAGCAGCATCTTCTGAGCATGTTGTTGAAGAAACGAAACCGGAAGTTGAAGAAGTTATCAACGTGATTAAGGAAATAAATGAAAAGAATCTCACGGAAATTGCAAACAAAGCGATGATGGCAAATTTTACAAAGGTAGGTCCAGAGGTAAAAGTTGTAGAAAAGAAGGTGGTAAAAGTACAAATCGTTGAGGTTGAAAAACCTTGCACGAAATGTACTGAGCCTTGTGTGCAATGCGCCAAAAAGTCTCAAATCATAAGTGAACTCAATGTGCATAACAACAATTTTAATTATGATTATCGCACAATGAAGGAAGCTTATGATAAAATGAAAGGCAATTACGGCAGGCTTGATAAAAACAACATTGAACAACATGACATAGTAAGAATGTTAAAAGCAACGGTAATGGAAAAACAAAAAGCCATTAACATTTATATAAATACCATTGCTGAAATTAAACAAGAGCTTCAAGATATGAAAATCGAAACCGAAAGGGTGAGACAGCTTTTGAAAAGTTATACCAAAAGCGCTTACGTCATCGACCATATTCTTCCAACGATTCCGTCGGAAGAAAATGATCAAAAATCTAAAGGTAAGAAACGTGGGGATTATAGCAATGTTCCACCACCCTTGTGCGAAAAATATTGTCGGAAGAAAGTTGATGGGATGGAAAAGGCACTTAATGTTGAACTTTTAACCGAAAAGAAAAATGAGTTGCCTGAGAACATTGACATTACCTACACAAAGGATGATAGTGAAGAAGTGGTAAAAAAATGTTGTTGAGATTGTGCTGAGTGAATCTGATGATGGTAGCTATGAAAGCGCCAATACGAGTTTGAACAGTTCTGATTCACAATCTGAAGATGAAGATACATCATTGGAAGATAGCCTAAGTGATAATTCTAACGCTGTCATGTACAAAGTTAAGGAATCTGATAGACTATATTTCGACGATAGCTCTCCGATTCGGAATGTAAAAGAAGATCAACTTGATAAATTGTTTAAACTTGTCGAAGTATCATCAGAAGATTTGGAGAAAAATGAGAAAAAGTTTTATTCTTAACCTAAAAGAGGATATAATAACTACCGAATGAATGGTGGTGACTTTCCTGAAAACATGAGAGCGGGTTTGGGTTTGGAAGTAGAAGATGAACCAAATAAGAAACATAAGTCACCATTTCACGAATACAAGAATAAAAACATGAAATTTGTGTATGAGACAAGCACGGTTCAGGAAGAAAGTTTGATTGGAAAGCAATCAAATGATGAGTTTAAAAAGGAGAAGGAACTTCGGAATAAGGCTAAATCCGCAAGTGGAGTAAAACCCACTAGTGGACATTCTCATGATACTCGGACTTGCTTCAAATGCAATGTAGTTGGTCACATTGCACGCAAGTGTCCGAAATCAAAGCCTATCTATCATCGAAGAAAGACAGTTTCAGATGTTGAGAAACTTAAGCAACCAGAGATTGTAAAACCAATTACAATCTTAAAGCGAAACAATGAATCTAAAATCAAAGTGAAACCTAATACTGAATCAAAGTTTGAAAATTCAACTTTTGAGAAAGGTGAAACTTTCAAATCGAACGAAAACAAAGATTCAAGATTCTACATTAAGAAAGCAAGAATTAAATCACAATCTTGGGTTGCTAAGAAGAAAACAACATCATCTGAAAAAAGTCTGAGACAGTTAAGGTTGATAAAGACAAGGTGTCTGAATCAAAGGGTAAAACTGAAATTGACAAAGTTTTTCCTAAAATTTCAAAAGAAAAGAAGAAAGTCAAGTTTGAAAACTTAAATGTCAATGAAATCTCATATGATGATTTTGAATATCAGAGGGCTTATGAGGATGTTTACGAAGATTATTATCCCAAACCCAAGACCAAAAAAAGGCTTGGGTTGCACTTTTTCACTAAGTTGTTAACGTGTGCAGGGGCTACAAAGATCCATATTATCGAAGTGGATTCTGGATAGCGGAGCTTCAAGACACATGACCGGGATGAAAGCACTACTCTTTGATATCAAAGCGATTAACGGAGGGTATGCAGGCTTCGCTGGAAATCAAGGAGGCTGGATTGTAGCTGAAGGAAAACGAATGGTGTGGTGTCTTTTGATCGTGTTAACTATATCGCCGAGCTCGAGAACAATCTTCTCAGCATTTCATAGATTTGCGATAAACAGTTCACCGTTCATTTCAATGATAAGGAGTGCATGATACTGAAGCTGGGCTTCAAGATTCCTGATGAGTGGATTCTGATGCGTGCTCCACGCGAAAACGATCTCTACGTGCTAGACATGGGTGTTGCTACTACATCGTCGAAGTCGGCTCAATGTTTTGTTATAAAAGCCACAGTGAAGGATTTTATTCTATGGCACATGAAGATGGGGCATATACATCTAAGGAAAATGAGTTTTCTGGTTCACAACGACTTGGTTAAAGGAGTAAATCTTCGAAGCTTCCATATGACGGATCACTGTCTTGAATGCAAGAAAGGGAAGCAGATTACGAAGTCACATCCTAAGAAGATTCTTAAATCCATAAAGTTGCCGTTTGAACGTCTACGTATGGATCTTTTTGGTCCGGTGAACGTTCAAAGTATATCAGGAGATCTGTACTGTTTAGTCGTCACAGATGATTATTCTCGATATTCATGGGTTTTCTTTCAAGAGTCTAAAGATGAAACGTTCGAAAATCTTGTGATTCTATTCAAGAAGCTTGAAAATCTATATCATCTCCCTGTTAGACGAATTCGAAGTGATAATGGTACGGAGTTCAAAAATACCAAGATGAAAGAATTTTACAACGCTAAAGTAATATTACACGAATTCAGTGCACCTTACACTCCGCAACAAAATGGAGTAGCTGAGAGGAAGAACAGAACGTTAATCGAAATAGCGAGAACTATGCTTGCTGATTCCAAACTTCCCGTCAGCTTCTGAAGTGAAGTGGTTGCAGCGGCATGCTATACATTGAACAAAGTTTTGACGGTCAAACCGACCAAAAAGACATGCTTCGAGATGATTAACCGAAGGAAACCAAATCTAAAGTATATAGAACCATTTGGCGCACCTTTCACAATGATTGATTCGGATGGTAAATTTGGTGCCAAAACGCTGGAAGGTTTCTTTGTCGGGTATGCTAGTCCGCTCTGGAGAGTTTACATTCCTATTTTGAGAAGAGTGGTCGAAGCACAACACGTGGATTGCTTTAGGTACACAACTCCTATTCAGAGAAAAGGCGATGCGTGGTTGTTCAATTATCAAAATTTGTGGAAGTCATTCGACTTGCCAGAAGAACCGTCTGAAGAGGATCTAGCAGCTCTTTATTATATACAACCGTTGTAAAATCAAGAACAGATTTTAAGGCCAATGGTGGTTAATCAACCTACTGTTGGTACATCGTCTTCTGGTGCAGGTCCGAGTAGTAATGGTGTTCCAGTTGAACAAGTTTCTGAAGCAGAAGTAACACCTACTACAACTCCAGCAAATGTTTCCATGGAACCAGGTAATACTTCTATAGAGCCCATTCTTTCTCATAATCAGAATTCCGACTCTGATGATGCTCTGACTTTCGATGATGATGGAGAATCTTCCTCTGATGAAGAATCCGAGCAGATATCTAATATGTTAAACCAATCTGCTGGCCCTAGCAATCAAAATGAAGCAACCTCTAGTACTCCTGAAGTTGACTTGATAGTTGATCTGAATATTTCAAATCAGAATAGCATGATTGATGTTCCTACTGAGGAGATTCCGCGATCTTATTCATATCATCCATCGAAGAACATAATTGGAGAGTTACAAACTGGTGTGAGAACGAGAAGCCAGATCAACAAAGCTTTAAGTTGTTTCTATACTCAAGTGGCTCCGACTCAAGATTATTGCTATTATTCATGTCTCATATCTCAAATCGAGCCGAAGACTGTGAATGAAGCTTTGGGTGATGAGAACTGGGTAATTGCGATGCAGGAGAGTTGTTACAGTTTAAGAAACTGGGAGTTTGGAGACTTGTCGACTTACCACCAAAGCAGAAACCGATAGATACGAAGTGGGTCTTCAAGTGTAAGAGGGATGATCGAGGTGTGATCGTTAGAAACAAAGCTCGGTTGGTTGTCAAAGGTTTCCACCAGCAAGAAGGAATTGACTATACGGAAGTTTATGCATCGGTTGCACGTTTAGAGTCAATCCGTATTTTCCTTGCATTCGCTGCTTGGAAAGGTTTTAAAGTGTACCAGTTAGATGTGAAATCCGCATTTCTTTATGGTAAGCTACGCGAGCAAGTGTATGTCGGCCAACCACCAAGGTTTGTCGATCCGCTGAATAAGAACAAAGCTTATCTCCTGGAAAAAGCCTTATACGGATTACTCCAAGCCCCGAGAGCTTGGTACGAGACGTTATCTCAACATCTCGTTAGAAACGGCTTTACAAGAGGCACAGTGGATAGTACTTTGTTTACCAAAGAAGTCGGAAGTCATCTAATCATCGTACAAATCTATGTGGATGATATCATCTTTGGTTCAACAGATGATAGTCTTTGCAAAGAATTCGAGAAGATAATGAAGAAGAAGTTCGAGATGTCTTCTATGGGCGAAATAAAGTTCTTCCTCAGGTTACAAGTTGATCAGTTACCAGACGGCATATTCATTCATCAAACAAAATATGTTCACGATATTCTGAAGAAGTTTGAAATGGATAGCTCGAAGCCGCTTTCGACTCCTCTGGCACTGAATCACGGAATTTGCATCGACGAAATAGGAACTAAAGTGGATGATACGCTCTATAGGTCGATGATAGGATCTCTTATGTATCTGACGACATCTCGCCCAGATATCATGTTGTAACGCCCCGCGTTTCTATACTTTCTATATTTGGAAACCTTGTATCGTACTTCTATTTTTAGTAAGCGTTGTATCTTGTATTCGTCTTTCGTTGTAAATGCTGTAAAGCGAGACTTGGATTGTAATGAGAAACTCGTATTTTATCCATATTATGTTAATCATAGTCATGTTACACTTATACTTGTTCATACTTTAAACATGTAAACATATTCGTGGTACTCTCAATCGTAAACGTGTCATAACTTGCAAACATGGTATGTATGCGTAATCGAGACTTAAACGTGAAACTCGTGATCGTTAAACTAAATTCGCTACGAAAATATAAATACATATTCATTTATTAAGTTAATTAATTAAATTGATTAATTAAATTAGTTAATAAAATTAATAGTGTTATTTAATGGGAAAATTAAAATGCTAATTTTTTTTTGTAAATATATTTAGAATATAATGTTAATATTTCTTTAAATAAGCCAAGGTCTAAAGGGTAATTAATGAAATATTGAACTATAGGGACCTTTCCTACCAATTATGAAACTAAATTATAGAGTTTTTAAATAAAAAACATAATAATAATAAACAAACAAACCGGGATCCGCGAGACTCGAACTCGGGATCCACGGTTCAAACAAACAGCGCCTAACAACTCCGCCACGCGCCCACATCTGGAATAAACCCGGACAACAACGCTTTTAAGCTTTGTTTCCGGCTGAGCTGGGCTCGAACAAGGGGGGCAGACAGCAGGTTGTGGGCGGGATTTGGGTTGGGTTTTGCAATTTTTTAAACACCTTTGAACCATTAATTATCCACCTAACTAACCCTAATCCTTCTCCTATAAAACCCAAGTGTTTCCACACATTTTACACTTTCTAAATTCTATCTAATCCCTCTCAAATCACCTCAAAATCCTTGCAACATCAGATTTTCGAGTAGAATTACCTATCTTCACAAAAGTGAGTATAACTCACTCATTTCTTAACAAAATCCTTCCATTCTTTTTCCCACTTGCTTGGATTAACCTAAGGATCATTTCCATTGGTTTTCCATGGAAAACCAAGCTCTGGAATGACCAGAAAAAGGTTCCAAAGTGAACTGTTTTACTTTATGTTCTCATAAACTTGTTTAATCTCTTACTTTTCTCATTCATCCTAGTGTTCTTGAACTCCTAATCACATGTATGATTATGGGGACTAACCTAGGTTCTTAAACTTGTAAATAGGAGTGTTTAATCACTCCAAACTTTCTGTTTTTGAAGAGCATTGAGCTCACAAGTGATGCAAGTTCTTAAACTTGTTCATGTGTGTCCACCAAGGAAGCTTGCGCTATCCTAACTTGAGACCACACATCACTTGATGATTTTTATCAAGATCCCAAGATAGTTTGCTAGACTTAAAGTGTCGACCCCACAAAGCCGTTGACGATTGTCCTTGTGTGCTCGTCGGGTTGTTGAATACTTGACTACTTGGTATCTAGATGACACCTTATCGTTCTTGTATAGTATATAGTTCTTGTACCCTCCTTGTTACCAATGGTAACTTGTGTAGTGGTGAACATAATCCAAGGTTCAAAGTGGATGGTTTAACCTCCCACCTCATACTTGACATACATGACACTAGAGGTTACAAAGTGGATGGTTCATCCTCCCACCTCCTACATGATTATAATGATATATATAAATATATTATAATTCTAAAACCGAAACCTTGATAATGAACTTATAATCACCTATCAAGTTATAAGTTTAACACTAAAGTATGTAATTCCTTGTCACGATTCTAATAGGTCCCGAACCTATGAAATCACATCCAACTCGTAAGAGTTACTATAGTGTCAAGAACGAGTGTTACATCTTAGTGAATACTTTCGTATCATAATACTTTATCAAACTTATTTTTAATCATGCTCGAATATTCCTAATCTCCCGTTGAAACTCTATACTCATACGCCTTGTTTCCTCTTGTAGGATAATTCGGCGTCATCCTCGAACCAACGTCTTCACGGATTGTCAAGTGTAGAAAAGACTTAGCAAAACCGTGAGTACACTCGACCCACTTTTGTTTATAACACTTTTCGGGTGTAACATGTTTCCATATACAAAATCACGAACACTTAAACTTTATGAAACACACAAACGATCCCATATACATGAAAACTTGAATCTTATACTTGATGCTTGTCTTGGATATTCGTTATGCCATGCTTTAGTCATTAACTATTTTTAGCCTTCGTTTGTCATGCTTAGCGCTATAGGAATTCACGCATCCACCTCCATCGTGTTATTCGTGAGGTCATGTTAAAACATCGTGATTGCGTTAAGGGTTTGATTATTAGTATTGCATGCCGTGATATTGCTCTTGTATAGATTTGGTTGCCATGAGGATTGTTTAAACTTATTCGTATACGTATGTTATGCCTAAACTTGTGTACTCGCCTTTGCTTTCGCATTGACATTATTTTAAAACATGTTACAGGTTGAAGGAGATGATGCTATGAAAACAATATAGCAAAGACTAGATACACACAAATTAGACGTTAGGTTTAATGTCGATGTATCAATTTTGTTATGACTTTGCAAATGTTATGTTGTTTCTTTGTTTTGCTAGATTAATGTATTTGACAATTCTTATGAAATGAAATAGTGTTTAATTAATTATTGTCACTTATTAATGTTGTGAGCAATGAGCAATCTCGTTTACGTCTCATCCCGATGTTTTCGCCATCGGTTGGGGTGTGACACATGTATCCTACCTGTCTTTACGCTAGATAACAGTCCAGTCCCAAAGTACTCACATGCAGATAGTGAAGAGAATATTCCGTTACCTGAAGGGATGTCCAAGCACCGGCTTGTGGTATCCAAAGAATGATAACTTTGACCTAACAGGATACGCTGATTCAGACTTTGGGGTGGACAAGCTAAATTCAAAGTCTACGACGGCTGGTTGCCAGTTCTTCGGAACTCGATTAGTAACGTGGCAATGCAAGAAACAAACCACGGTCTCTCTCTCTACTTGTGAGGCAGAATACATTTCTGCTTCCAGCTATTGTTCACAAATCCTATGTATTCAAAAACAGATGAGTGACTTTGGATTGCAATTTCTTGATACACCTTTATATGTAGACAATAAGGCAGCAATCGACATAACTAAAAATCCAGTTCATCACTCTCGAACTAAACACATAGAAATTCGTTATCACTTCATTCGTGACTGCTACGAAAAGAAGTTGGTGCGAATAGAAAAAAATCCACACCGATGAACAAAAAGCTGATTTTTCTACCAAAGTTTTTCCTTTAACAAGATTTAAATATCTAATGAGGCTTAACGGTATTAAAAATTTGTTGACAGGTGCGGAGGCAGAGGTTGAATATGGATCGGACGACGAGTTCACGTGATCCACATTGGTTTATATATATTTTAGATTAAAATTTTTAAAAACTAAAATACAAAAATATGTTTTTGATTTTAGGGGGAGAAATATTTCGAGAAAATACAAAAACATATGAAAAATCAAAAGGTACAAAAACATGAAAAGACAAAAAGAATTTGGTGTCACAAAGGAAATGATAGGACATCAGTGGACTATCACAGTACGCTAAAGAATTGTAAAGTTTAAAAAGTGATAAACAAGTCTTACTGTGGATGTGTCGATAGGCTTTACGCGTTCAGTAAATTATTTCCGGGATATAAACTAAATTTTATAACTGCATAAACTTGTGGTTTAACATATCTCGGATATATGGACTTAGTACTCCGAAATTTCGTTTGAGAGATTGCCTGATTCTGAGATACGGGGTCTTTATAGATGATTGATATCCGGGGTATTATACAAGTTCTTCTGATTTTGCGAAAGCAGTAGCCTAGAACTTCTATAATGCTTTTGCTAAAAACCCTAAAACTGCATGTAAACTTGAAAAAAATCGAAAGATCTAATCATTTGCAGTGCTTAAAAGATTCCTTAATTGGAACACACCTTAAAGTCGAGTCTTCATCTCTTTGTCGATACGGTGGTATTAACCTGAACTCTCAAGGCTTCGCATTAACCCAGATACAGATATTAATTACGCTATACTCACCTGTAAGATGAAATCTAGGGAATCTTGATACGGGAGTATATTCTGAGATGGAAACCATAGTTGAGTTAAGTTTCATAATTCTAACTAAGATATCTTGGAACAATTAAGAAATGTGTCGAAGTTTAAGTGGACAACCATATCGACAATCTAAGTAAACGAGTTTAAAACTTAAAATCATCAAAAGGTCAACGGTACTGGTGATACGTCTCAAACAACTGATATGATCCTTAGATACGAATTCACAAAAATATGTCTGTAAATATGTTTGTGCATAGTTTACTTTCTTTACAGATTAAAACCAATAAAAAATTCAGTGTGTTTTAGCATAAACTTACAAAAATACAAAAAGATTTTGTTTCTACATTAGTTTCAACAAGCCAATGTTGGAGAACGGATCTTTGAAGTCTGGTAAGGTGCTAAACTGGTGGAAATCTAATTGACAACGGGCTGGGAGCTAATCTGTAAAATCTGATAAGCGAAAACCATTATTAGTTCATTAATTTGAAACTTTATTTTGAGAAAAACCAACAGTTTGTTCATAACGGGTCGAACCGGGTCATTAACTTGGACTCGACAGACAAATTGGTTAACCAAGGTCATTAACTTGGACTTGGTCAACTGAGTGGATTGATAAAACTGGTAAAAGTTGAAAAGTTCAGGGTTAAAAATGAAAAATTTGAAAAAGTTTGGTTTTGGTTTGATCAAGTTCGCCCGAACTTGATCAGGGCTAAATTACATTGTTTTTGTAATCAAGTTCGCCCGGACATATTCTCGAATAATGTTCTGATGGCAAGTTCGCCCGGACTTGTACTAGATTTTTGTTAAGTGTTTACAAGTTCGCTCGGACTTGTAACACTATATAACATACAAGTCCGCCCGAACTTCATTACGTGTTTGCTAAACATTCAGAGCGAACTTGAGGAGATTTGTGCGAAAATCAAATTTGTCACATTTGTGTCAAAGTGCTGTCCAAATTGATAGTGATTATTAGTGATTTGCACACTAATCATCATGGCAAAGGTGAGAATTGAATGTTTGGACCATAATTTGACCGAGTTTTTAATGATTTAGATCTAAACATGCTTAATCGACTAGATTTAGGTGGTTTAAGGACGAATGGAGAATGAACTTTGTTAAAAAAACAATAAACGACCTTAAACATACTCTTAATTTGGTCCAGAATGTCTTGAAAAGATTGTTGCAGGTTTGAATGAAAACGATGACAAGTTCGCCTGAACTTGTCAACTGGTTCTTTGAACCAAGTTCGGCCGGACTTGTCCTCAAATGTGAAAATGTTGGATGTCTTACAAGTTCGGCCGAACTTGTTTGATGTTTCCAAAATCAATGAATGTTTAACAAGTTCTCCCGAACTTGTTTGATTCTGTTAAAATTCATAAACTTTTAACAAGATCGCCCGAACTTGTTTGATATTCATTTAAAACTGGTTCAATACAAGTTCGCCCGGACTTCATGAAATGTTATGTTTATATGTCTATCAAGTTCCCCCGAACTTGATATATATGTTTGTGAAAATTGTAAACTTTTACTAAATTTGTCTCGATTTTCATGTTTGCAGAATATTCAGCTTTCTTTCAAAAAGTTTCACAACACGTTCGTCTCCTTGACAAGACGGCCTGTCCATCACTAGCACTTATGACAGTATTATGGATTTCATGACGCGAATACCGATAAACAAGGTGATTACAGAGAAAACGGTGGTTTATCGATCTCACGTGTATAGATTCTGGAGCGCAGCATCATTGAATGAAGACAATACAGTGATCAAATCGATTGTTCGCATCGGAAATGAAGATAAAGAGCTTACAATGTCTGAAGCCGGTATCCGCAATGTGTTAAACTTCAACGACAATGCTGAAGATTCTATGTTATTAGATGAAAGAATGGTTCGTGTATGTTTCTGTTGAATGGGCTACAAAGGTCACGTGAATGAATCGACACTATGAAAGGGGGAGTTCCTAATCCCTACAAGTTTCTAATGCACGCGATTATTCATGCATTCAGCCATCGCAAAGCGGGTTTAGACGATGTCCAAGATTATATGGCATGTATGGCCACAACGTTAGTTCTGAACAAGAAGTTTAACTTCTCGAAGCTGGTGTTTACACGTATGAAGAACAACATGGGAACAAATGGTTCATGGATGTTTATGTCGAATGGGCTACAAAGGTCACGTGAATGAATCGACACTGAAGAGAGGGGGAGTTCCTAATCCCTACAAGTTACTAATGCACGCGATTATTCATGTATTCAGCCATCGCAAAGTGGGTGTAACATTTATGAAAAACGGGTTCAAAACCCGCTTCGTTTAATAATCAAGCATTCGGTTAAAAGTTCGTTGCATTTTGATCGTGCCGACTATTTTTAAACATCTCATAATTAAGAAATATTATAGAAGTTAAAAACCATAATTAATAAATAATAATAATAAGTAAAACAAACTTAAAAATAATAAATAGAGTCGGCGGGTCTCGAACCCGGGTCTCCCGCAAAGACACACACACACACCACACCACTCCGCCACACACATCATTTGTGTTATGTACTGGAACAAATAAAACTTATAACCGAAAATCAAAACCGGTAATCAGCGCGCCCAGAACTCGCAATCGCCGAAAAAAACCGAAACTCCGCAAATGTTGCCATTTCCCTTGACTGAAACGCATAAACTGATTTCGACATCAGTTATAACCGTTGCCTGGCACTCAATTTCAGTCAAAACCGTTGGAAATCATTGACCGCGAATCTTGACCCCTAATTCGAACCCAATCGGCCTGTCCTCCTTATAAATACCTACTCAAACTCCTGGTAAACATTTCGCTCAGAACCGCACTCTCTTTCCGAAGCTCTATTCCTTCCAAATCACGTCGCCGGAGATTTTCGCACTCGCCGGAATATCGCCGGAATCACTGATCAGAAAACCGCAGTTGTTCTTCAGACGGTATATTTGTCTAAACCTCCTTACTATCTCTTGATTGATAATTTAATTGCTCAAATCAATAATCAAAACTGTTAAATCAGTTCATTCAGCCGGAAATCGCAAATCAGGGTCGATGAAACTTGCCGGAAATCTGAAGAAAACTCTCTGTCTTGGTATATCATATTACTTAATCTTTATTTTTCTATTCTATTTCAATCGAGTATAAGTTTGTTGATCGATTAAGCAAAACAGTCGGGTTCACTGTTCTGTGTTTTCTGAGTGAAGAAGACGAAGACTAAGTTGTATATTAATGTAATTAAAATCGGGTATTTGACCGGGTTAGACACGTCCCGGGTTCGAATCACACATGTTTCCGACTTTTTGAAATAAAACCAACATTTTTAAAACCTATTCAGATCAATTCACAGTATATATATAAGAGGAATATAATCCAGTAGTTAAGCAGATTAGACACACAGCCCAACTGCTTGGGCTGTGTGCACTCGAACCGAAGGTCCCGAGTTCGATTCCGGGTTTCTGTAACCGGTTCGGCCATATTAAATCATTTTTAATAAAAACTAAATAAGGTTAAAGTTAGTTAGTATATATATATAATTAAAACAGAGAATATTTCGGGTTAGACACGTAGCTCAGTTGGTAGAGCTGCGTGCACGTATACGAGAGGTCCCGAGTTCGAACCTCACTCACCGCTGGAATACATACAGTCTGACCAGTCAGACCCGGTCAAACCTGACAAAGTCAACCCATTTTTAATTATTTTTGTTTATTTATTTAATTGAAAATCCATTTAAAAATACTTAAAAATAAGGTTTTTAAAGTTAAAAATTTGCATTAAACTCACAAAAATAAATCTAAAAATCTCATTAAAGAACACTAATTAAAAATAATAATCTCAAATAAAATTTATTTATTTAATCGAATCATGTCGTTATTATTTAGGTTAGTTTTCCCTCGTCGGTTGAATCATAATATTCGTGCGCGTTCATCGTCATCAAGAAACGCATCCACTGTGAGTGAATCTCTACCAATTCCCCGTTTTAATCATGTTTTGGGGTGTATCTTGTGTCGTACTATTCTTTTATTTTATTTAAACACTTGTGCATACATCATATCCGTGATCAAATGTGTATCAATTGTTGTGTGAATTATATGTAGATTGAATTTTATCATTTCAGTGCACGCATTTCATTAGACCCATCAGTTCCCCGTGGGATACGGGTTGAGCCTCAGGAGCCTCATTAGATCGGCTCCGTTTGATTGAGCCTTGATCTCAAATACATCATCATTCATGTCATATACTCATCCAAAGTGGTTTGTGATTGTTTACATATATATGTTTGCTCACATGTGATTAATGCACGAATTTAATTTAATAAATAAAACAAGAAATTAGTTAAAATGTTTTATCAAGGTTCACTCGCCAACTTTTGTTGACCCAAAATCTCCCCTGTTTTTTACACATGATACAGGTGATCCAGCCGAGACAGGAAACACTTAGGATGGCCTAGAAGAATAAACAAGCTTATGCTTTGGAATAAATTTATAGTTTCATTTTCCTTTGTAGTTGTATGAATTTTGTTTTGTATATTTAAGTTTGTAATTTGAATTTAATAAATATGAAACATCTTAGTAAATATAATGAGCTTTGGTGATAATCCAATTATGCCCCGACTTTTATTCCGCTGCGGGTCGGGGTGTGACAGTGGGTTTAGACGATGTCCAAGATTATATGGCATGTATGGCCACAGCGTTAATTCTGAACAAGAAGTTTAACTTCTCGAAGCTGGTGTTTACACATATGAAGAACCTCCTGCGTCTGATTTGCTTGATATATCGATCATAGAATCTCAAGAACCTCCGACAACATCGCAGCCTAAAGACTCTATTCTGAAAGAGGTTCCTCTTCAAACTTCACCACATACACCGAAGAGTACACCAAAGTCTATGCAAAAGACAACTCCAAGGTCAAAGCAATTTGGAAGTATTCCTGAAGAGCTTGTTTCGTTGGAAGATTTGAATGATTTCTTTCCAGAATCTAATGTTGATGAACTAGAGAAAAGAGTCAAAGTTCGGGAAGAAAATGTGTCAAAGAACGAAGCTGAAAAAGTTGCTTTAGAACAGATAGTGAAACAAAGCGAAGTCGAAAAGGAAATTCTGAATGACAATGTGAAATTCTTAGAAGGAGATCATGGTTATTTGAAGGCACTAATTGAAAGTCTGCAGGATGCCAACGAAAGATTGCAGAATTACGATCTGAAAGGGAATTGAATGACAGAAGGTTTACTAGACTACAGAAAGTGTTATCGAATAGTCTGGGGATTGACTTCAATGCTGAATACGAACGATTAGATTTGCAAGAAGCGAAAGAAAAGGCAGAAAAAGAGCTTGCAGCACAGGGCAAAGGAAAGAATGTGATTGAGGGTTTGTCAAAGACAACAGAAGAATTAGTGACTGTAACTGTTGATATTCCTAAAGCTTCTGAGTCTGAAATTATTCCTGAAAAAGAAACTGAACAGAAAGACGATGAGGAAGCTAAGGATGAAGATAAAGATGATGAACCTGAAGATAATCCAAAGGATGATTCTGACAACAATGATGATAATGATGATGGTCAGGGTGGAGTTGGATTGAAGGTTGTTGATGCTAAAGTATCTGATGAGTTTGATTTCTCTTCTAAATGATGATGTAAACATGATGGAAGATCAGAGTAAGGGGGAACAATCAGGGCAAGCAGGGTAAACATATGAAGATATGACTGATGAGATTGTTGCAATGCATGTTGCTGCTATGCCTGCAAAACCGATGGTACTAATGTTAGAGCACAATGTTGAAGAATGAGAGTTTATTCACAACATGTAACGCCCTGAAATTTAGTTAATATTTAATAATCAAATATTTACCAAGCTTGTAAGTAGAGAAATCTAAATTAGTTGGTAAATATAATTAAAACCTTAACTGAATCGCAAATAATAAACCCTTAAAAATAAAACCTCAAACTCGAGGGGCCAAAAAGGGAAAACCTAGAACTTGGGTTTAGTAAGGAAAAATAAAACAACACACACACTAAGTGTGTGTGTGTGTGTCGTACAGGAGCAGAGAAAGAAGGGGGAAACCCCATCTTGACCTAATCTACCAAAAATCATCAAATTGAAGAGTGAATGGCCAAATCATATGCATGAACATAGAATTGTGATCATCTAAGCTTGGAGATTATAAGGTATGTGGCAATTTGTGTTTCCGTAATGATAAATATTTGGATGAACTTGAAGGTAGTAACCTTTAGTTTAATATTTTGATAATATGATGATGTTGTAGTGTTCATGACCAACATACTTGCTTGTATGGATGAAATACATGAACAATTTTGTGATTTGAATAAGTGTTCATATATGATATGAAGTGGGTTTTTGATTATATGATGAAATTGATGATATATGAGTGTTTATAAACACCATACTAACTCATATGTATGAACTACTTGAACAAATTAGGAATTTTGTTAAATGTTCATAAGTGACTAGAATTTGGTTTTAACATTAGAGTTGAACCCATGATTATGATGGTCAAAGTTTATGTATTTGCTTATAACAACTGAAATTACATGTTAGTTGGTTGTTACATGAAGTATGGAAGGTTGAGTTGTAATGAGGTAGTAGGATGATGACAATTTGAGCTAATAAGAATAGCTTAAAAATTATGCACGTAAAGTGTTTGATGAAATACCCAAATGAGTTTATGTTAAATTGTTAATGCATTCATAAGTGTCAAGGGGTAGTTTGACTTCTAGAAGTGAAACTGGCCTATAATAGAATCGAATGTGAAATATGATATAAAAGTCCATAAGGGTGATGGTCATAGTATTGATGACTAATATAACCATCTTGTGGATGTTGCATTACAGTTTGACTCTTGACAAACTAGGTGGAAGCTTGGAAGGAATGAGTTAAGCGGGTCAAAAACGCGAGAAGGCATGATCGGATGCAAGGTAAGTAAAGCTTACATCTTTTTGTAAGATACATAATTGTTTTATAAGCTATAAATGCGACAAAGGTAATATCCGAAATATGGGTTCCGGTAAGTTATATTTATATTAACGGTTTAGTATGTTAAGGTGTTGTATACAACACATAGGGTTATCATGCAATACACGTTACCCTAATTAAATAGATAAAGGATTGATATAGATAACGTGTCACACCCCGACCCGCAGCGGATAAGGTGATCGGGGCATGATTGGGTTATCATCAAAGCTCATGACATTTACTAAATGTTTCATATTCATTAATACAAATTAAATGAAAGTTTACAATAGTGATACAACATGATCTAACTAACAATCTAACTCCTTTGTTCTCTTCTAAGGCATATCCTATGTTATCCTTGCTTCAACCTGTTCACCTGTATCATGTGTAAAAAAGGTTTTTGGATCAACATAATGTTGGCGAGTGAATCCTATGGAAAACATTTGAACAATTTATTTAAATTGATTATGAAATATGTGCACAACCAAACATGAATAAAATTAGATGTAACTTGATCAATAATCATAAGATGTTAAATGAAAACACTCATGAACAATAATGGAACAATTAAAGGCACGCGATGCTCAACTCGTCTCTCACGAGGAACTGAGGGGCCTGATGAATGAATTGCATAAACATGATAATATGAATAACACAACTACAAACAATATAAACTCAATGAAAACACACATGAACAATAATGAATTTGAATTGAAGCACGCGATGTTCTACCCGTTTCCCACGAGGAACTGATGGGCTTAATGTATGAGTTTCATGTAATTTGACAAACGGAATATAAATAAATCACAACAATAAATCAATCTAAGATTAAGTCATGATGTGGTATGGCACAAGTTTAAATAAATAAATTAATTAATTCATAACACATGACACACCCCAAAACGTGTAATTTAAAAAGGGGAATTGTAAGATTCACTCACAGTGGGTTCGTTCGGTTGATGATGATGAATGCACGCGAAGTGGTTTTAACCACGAGTGAGATTTAACCTAGATAAATCGCATTATGGTTTGGTGAGTAAACGGATTTTATTAAACTATTTTAGTAGGATTGTTGGGTGTATTTTTGTGAGTTTGAAGCTATTTTCTAATCTTAAAAATGTTATTTTTAAGTATTTATAATTGATTTTTAATTAAAATAATTAAATAAAAATAATAAAAATATTTATTTTTTTCTGCTACAGTTGACTTTGACCAGTTGACTTTGACTGGTCGTTGACCGGTTTGAGGAATATTGTTGTGCGCTCGGTGAGGCTCGAACCCGAGACCTCCCGTACGCGTGCACGCAGCTCTACCAACTGAGCTACGTGTCTAACCCGTTATATATCCGATTTTAATTTCATATATACATTAATTAGAATTAATAGAAAATCATTTATTTTAAAAACAGTTTAAGGCGAAACGGTCATGCACACCACAGGTCTCGAACTCGGGACCTGTGGTTTAATCTAACACACAGTCCACCGCTGGACTGTGTGTTCAACATGTTATATAACTTGATTTTTATTATACTTAAAGACAATTTAAATATTTCCTTTTCTGCCTTATTTAAAAAGAAGAGTTAATTGTCCGAGTCGGTGCTGAGGACCGGACTCGAACTCGTGACCTGTGATATAAACAAACACACAGTCCACCGCTGGACTGTGTGTCTAACTTGGTTATTATTCCGGTTATTAATATACTTAACATATAACGGTATCGACTCCGGTTCAGTTAAACAAAAACTTGATTTTTATTAAGGCAACGTGTGTGAACCGGGATTCGAACTTGAGACGTTAGCGTTTTATGTGCACACAGTCCACCGCTGGACTGTGTGTCTAACCCGATTAATTTCTTGATTTATATTATACTTATATGTTAACGAAAGTGCGTCGTCTTCATCGTCAATGTTGAACCAGAAATCGGGTCTGACTGGTTCGAGCTTTTGTTCCAGTTTCATTAGTGTTTTAGGTTAATTACTGGTAAGATAGAAGTAAAAAGAAAGGAAAATAAGCGTGAGGTATACCGACTCGTTTTCCTCTGTTTTCCGGCAGAACTCCGGCGACAGAAAACTACTCCGGCGTCAGGTGTCTTGCAGCAGCAAGTCTCCGAAAAGTTTGGAAAAGGTAAGGGTATCTCCGGTATAAGCTTCAGAGGTTCAGAAAAGCTCGGCAATGGGGAAACCGGTTTTCCGGCGACGAACAGGTTTATTCCGGCGAGAGAAATTACGCCGTGAAAAGATGTGATTTTTAGCGAAAAAGTTTGCAGGCGATTGTGGTTGAATTTATAGGGAATAATCGAAATGTATTTGGTCTGATTTCGGACTATGTTCGATATTTAAATTTTTCCGGCGGTTTTGATTTTGGTCGCGGACTTCAAATATCGGTTATAACCGATATGTGATTAAAGGTTTACGTTATAACGTAAATTGGTGTTAAGACTCGCGAATAATCCGGGATTCCGACGACTGAACCGTTTGGGCGCCGGTTTTGAATTTGTAAAGTCACTATATCAATTAAATGATTCTGTTATTCATCAAACATAACAAGCGGCGCAGTGGTTTGTGTGTGAGAGTTAAGTCACTAGGTGACTCGGTACAGACCCGGGTTCGAAACCCGGCAGATGTATTTTATTTTTATTTTGCGATTTTTGACGGTTTTTCAAAAACTAAATATATATTCCCGTATAATAATTGATTACGGATCGTTTAAAAATATTTTGGGCATTTAATTCGCAACGAAAATTTTGACTGACTGTTCGGTTGATAAACGGAGCGGGTTTGGTAAATCCGTTTTTTGACGGATGTTACATAACGAAACTACGTGTGTTGACACGTATAGTAGAAAGCCTTGTATTATACTACAAGCGCGCATTAATTTCAACGTTACTAATATTTTGCGAATGTTCTAAATGAAGGATGCTCGCATCTGAAGATGGCGAGAGTATAATGATTTATTGTTATGATGATGGAATGGTCTGAAGTATGGAAAGTGGTGAATGCTCATTAAGGATCTAAACCAAATGAGAATACTGAATAAAGGTCGAACGATAAGGAAAGCTCATCAGGACGAGCATCGCCCAGGCGCACACTATATATTATTATATGAACGGTATTAGGCAACATTAAAATAATGAATGACAGTTGCATATGGGAATATAGAACTTGGAAAACTTGGATAAGATACATATCCAGTATGATGTTTCCAAGAGAAATTGGGTGGGACATACGCGTTATTCACAAATCGTGAATAACAAAACAATAAAAGAATACGGATTTAGAGACTTGAATGGAATCGATCATCCAAGTAGACATGATCAATAAGATCCTAGAGGAAAAGTGACGATCACGTTAACTAATGTGATTGCAAAAAAGTTTTATAAAAAGGGAAAGACATTCTGTATGTTTTGAGATACATAAAGGGTAAAAACTAATAATTGTTAAATAACGATTAAACAAGGTTTTACCAAATAAAATCAGAAGTTGGACATGAACCGAGGATTTACTTACATGGGGAGTAATGTGATAGTTATAATAAGGTCACGCGTATCATGTGTTGATCACTTACTCTGGCCAAGTAAGTAGTAATACATGATACCGTGAACTTCTTATAGTGACCACATATACATCCGATGTGGTAAAGACAAGGCAAATGGAAGAGTTAAAGATCCATGGGGTCAAGAAACCTTAAAGGCGTACTCGTATAAATGGTTTTCGTGGGAACCATAAAAACGATATATGACGCACATTGAAATAAATGACCCAAGGAAAATTCGTGGAATAAGTCATTATAGACGAAAGGGCCATGGTTGATAAAAAGGGCACGTAAAACCAAAGTATAAATGATCAGCGGGGTCATAGAAATGGAGGTATTGCCCACACGGAAAAACGATCAAAGTCATTAACTATGGTCGTAGAAAAGATAAAAAAATAATAATAATAATAATAAAGAGGCCATCAAGGATGGTCAAATAAAGAATAAGGTTTGACTGTTCATAGGTGATGGACTTCACGCGAATAAGTCAAGCAGGTCAAATAGAGAATAAGGTTTGATTGTTTGTAGGTGATGGATTTCACGCGAACAAGTCAAACGGGTTAAATAAAGAGTAAAGTTCGATTGCTAATAAGTGATGGAGTTCACACGAACGAGTCAAAAGAAGTATAATCATTGAATGTAAAAGTGAACGCAACCCAGGTAACGAGAGCGTTAAAACAAAAGAATAATGAGCCCGGTAATGGACGTGATTAAATGTCCATGTAGACGCAAACTGAATAATGGGAGCACTAAAATATTAAAATAAAGAACCCGGATAATGGGTCGTAAAGAAATATAGGCGTAAACTGGATAGCGGTAAATGTGAGACAAATCGACGCATAGATGACGGATGAATAGAAAACCCGTGAATAGAACCTTGGTTAATATTAAACAATTATAGCATGATGTTCATGAGATTTAGAATGTAAAAAAAACAAGTTTGTTGATAAAATCATGAACTGGTTAAAAGTTTTGAAATAAATATAAAGTCGAGGGCTTGAAAACTTAACAAAAAGTTTAGTTTGGATGTTGGATTTTAACTCCATATGATGGAGGAACAAATTACGATCACGTAGGAAGAAACGGGAGATCACGTAGGAACAAAACTTAACAAAAAGTTTAGTTTGGATGTTGGATCCAGTAGTTAAGCAGATTAGACACACAGCCCAACTGGTTGGGCTGTGTGCACTCGAACCGAAGGTCCCGAGTTCGATTCCGGGTTTCTGTAACCGGTTCGGCCATATTAAATCATTTTTAATAAAAACTAAATAAGGTTAAAGTTAGTTAGTATATATATAATTAAAACAGCGAATATTTCGGGTTAGACACGTAGCTTAGTTGGTAGAGCTGCGTGCACGTATACGAGAGGTCCCGAGTTCGAACCTCACTCACCGCCTGGAATACATACAGTCTGGCCGGTCAGACCCGGTCAAACCTGACAAAGTCAACCCATTTT
Source organism: Scalesia atractyloides (assembly GCA_947069175.1). Lineage (NCBI taxonomy): Eukaryota > Viridiplantae > Streptophyta > Magnoliopsida > Asterales > Asteraceae > Scalesia > Scalesia atractyloides. Next base: position 8,298,609 of record CAMTDV010000025.1, on the reverse strand, counting down.
TAATTATTTTTGTTTATTTATTTAATTGAAAAATCATTTAAAAATACTTAAAAATAAGGTTTTTAAAGTTAAAAATTTGCATTAAACTCACAAAAATAAATCTAAAAAACTCATTAAAGAACACTAATTAAAAATAATAATCTCAAATAAAATTTATTTATTTAATCGAATCATGTCGTTATTATTTAGGTTAGTTTTCCCTCGTCGGTTGAATCATAATATTCGTGCGCATTAATCGTCATCAAGAAACGCATCCACTGTGAGTGAATCTCTACCAATTCCCCGTTTTAATCATGTTTTGGGGTGTATCATGTGTCGTACTATTCTTTTATTTTATTTAAACACTTGTGCATACATCATATCCGTAATCAAATGTGTATCAATTGTTGTGTGAATTATATGTAGATTGAATTTTATCATTTCAGTGCAGCATTTCATTAGGCCCAAGTTCCCCGTGGGATACGGGTTGAGCATCAGGAGCCTCATTAGATCAGCTCCGTTTGATTGAGCCTTGATCTCAAATACATCATCATTCATGTCATATACTCATCCAAAGTGGTTTGTGATTGTTTACATATATATGTTTGCTCACATGTGATTAATGGACGAATTTAATTTAATAAATAAAACAAGAAATTAGTTAAAATGTTTTATCAAGGTTCACTCGCCAACTTTTGTTGACCCAAAATCTCTCCCGTTTCTACACATGATACAGGTATTCCAGCCGAGACAGGAAACACTTACGATGGCCTAGAAGAATAAACAAGCTTATGCTTTGGAATAAATTTATAGTTTCATTTTCCTTTGTAGTTGTATGAATTTTGTTTTGGATATTTAAGTTTGTAATTTGAATTTAATAAATATGAAACATCTTAGTAAATATCATGAGCTTTGGTGATAACCCAATTATGCCCTGACTTTTATTCCGCTGCGGGTCGGGGTGTGACAGATTGGTATCAGAGCCCCTCCTGTGCCGTTCGGGATGTTGGGGCAAAACCTCATCGAGGACGATGAGTCCCTTAGGGGGGTGATTGTAACACCTAATGGCAACCTCTCAAATGTGGGGCAAAAAAAACCTCATCGAGGATAATGGCAACCTCCTACATGTTGGGGCAAAACCTCATCGAGGACGATGAGTCCCTTAGGGGGGTGACTATAACTCCTAATGGCATACCTCCCAACATCGTCCGTGGACAGGAGAGATTCCTGGTTCATAAGTAATGCCCTACCTCTAAAATCACCAACGCGTTTTGGGCTTAATACTAGTGGATGAGAAGAGAACTCCATAGTTAAGCGTGCTCAAGTGGGAGTAGTACTAGGATGGGTGACCTCTTGGGAAGTCTCCACCAGGGCAACAAAAAACAAAGCCGTGAGTTCCTGGATGGGCCACCCATCAAGGGCAAAGCGGACAATATTGGTGATAACGAGGGGCAGGGGTGTTACAGATTGGTATCAGAGCTTGTGACTATAGGGATATAGGATAGGTTATTAGACCCTTAGAGCCTATACTATAGTTGATTAAATTTTAATTGTTTATGCGTTACATGCAAAATTCATGATGTTTATATGTTTCATGTTTATTTTCACACCCAATATTTTGCAAGCACGCTCATAAATACATGTTATTATACAATGCTCATCATAATTCATATCCTCATAACATATCATATCTATGAGAGCACACACCACACGATTTTCATGATTTTTTTGCAATGATTTTGTATTTTCAAATCACATCAAAGTGAGTTCTCACGACAGGCATGTAGTGTAACATTTGTAAAAATCGGGTCTCCAAAACCCGCTCCGTTTTGTAATCAAGTACCAAGTTATGAAAGTGCATTAATTATTTATGGTTATTTTGAGTTAAAACGATACATAATTAATAAATAAACTAAACTATAAAAATTATATTTGATAAAAAGTTAAAATAAAATAAATAAAAAACATTTGAAGCTGCCGGGGTCGGGGTGTGACATGTAGTAACTGGAAGGGTACGAGTACCGGTAGTCGAAACGTCCTGTCTAGGCTTGGCATTCGTATAAATCCAAAATAAAGGACCAGTTTGCCTACCTGGGGACTAACGATGAGAGTACGAATGACCTATTAGGCCAAAGCATGCTATACCAAACGTTGTGTGAGCTAACCCCACTTTGAGCTGTCATCGTGTCTACACCTGGACACCCTCCTACCATACATCTCGCAATCATGTTTTACGATTTTCATTCGGGTGGAGCGAGTGTTAACCCGCCGACACCAATGTGAATCCTACCAAGCCCAATAGTCATGGGGGCCCACATGACTACACAGGCAATGGTATGGGGGACATTTGGAGGCCCAAACATGAGCAAACCCAAGAAATCCTATGGATGTAGTTAAATTATTGTCAGTTATGTTGTTTTTCATTTTTTTTACGACACATGACACCTAGAAAATTCTTAAACTCACAATCTTCATATATATGTTCCTGTAGATGTCGGCTAGGCAACTACGTGGAGGTAGAAAGTCAGGAAAGTCAAGCGAACGCTTGGCCACACAAATTGCTAAACAAATGGCCGCAGTACTTCCTGACATCGTGCTTCAAGTTCAACAAGCTCTCACCGCTAATCCCATCAACCCTCCCAACCAAGAAGACCAGAGCGTCGCCAACCCTCCTTCCAAAACTCCCAAGTGCACCTACAAACACTTCAAATCTTGCGATCCCCCAAAATATGAAGGGACCGAAGGTGTTACCGCCCTCCTTCACTGGTTTGAAGAAATGGAAAACACTTTCCTCAATTGCGATGTCCCGAGGACCGTAAGGTACGTTACGCTACTAGAAGACTGTTTGGGGTAGCCCTTACCTGGTGGAACACGGAAAAGGGTAAGCGAGGAGTTGAAGATGCCATGGCCTTAACATGGGAAGAGTTAAGGGAACTCATGACAAGACGCTTCTGTCCAAGAAGCGAAATCAAAAAGCTGGAAGACGAATCCACGCACTGAAACAGAAGGAAGGAGACCACACTTCATATAATAAGAGATTTCTCGAGCCGAACCAGATGATCCCAAATTTGTTCACCCCTTTGTACCGCTTAGTTGAACACTACATTCGAGGCCTCCCCTCGAAAATTCAAGATTCGGTTTTAAGCACATCGCCTGCAACACTTGAAACCGCGATGGAGCTAGCTACAGAACTCACTGAAAATCGCATTCGAAACGGCAAGTTCAAAGATGAAAAGAAGAAAGCACCCATTGAGACCCCAACTCCAAACCACCCAGTCTCATCCTCGAAGTTTGCTGGTAAGAGGAAGCGAAATGGCAAAAATTTTGCCGTCACTCAAACCAACCCTCCTATCACTGTTGCACCAATCACCCAAATTGCCCCTCCAGCTGCACCATTCAAAAAGCCATATACTGGCCCACACCCAAAATGCAACCGTTGTCAATACCATCACCCTCCCGAAAATCCCTGCCAACATTGCACAAGTTGTGGCCGTGTGGGTCACACCATCCAAACCTGCCGTACCCTTCAACGAATGAATCGCAATCAACCTCCAACCCAAACCCAAAATCAGATAGTGGGCCAAACCCAACAACCCTTACTTCTACCACCTTCACAATACGTAGCCCAACCTTACTACCAACCCAACTACCCCATGATGCAACCCATGCGAGCTTGTTTCAACTGTGGGGACCCAAACCACTTCAGGAACACATGTCCACGCCTAGTGAACATCATCCATGCCCAAGTTCACGTAAACCCGGTAAACCAAGCTAACCAAGCTCCCCCACCTGCCAGAGGGGGAGCTTTCAATATCAATGCCAACCAAGCCAGGGGTGACAACAACGTGGTCAACGGTACGTTTCTCATCAATGGTAGTTATGCATCCATATTATTCGATACTGGTGCGGATAAGAGCTTTGTGTCCTTAGAATTTGAACCTATCCTCAACCAACCTCGTGTTAATCTCATCGAATCTCTAACGGTGGAAGTTGCTGATGGAAAACCCGTTTCATTAAATTCTATTATACGCAATTGTACTCTCACCCTAAACGATCACGATTTTCCAATTGACCTTATTCTTATGAAATTGGGAATTTTCGATGTTATAATCGGTATGGACTGGCTCAGCCAGCATCACGCTGAAGTGGTGTGACACGAAAAATTCATCCGCATTCCTCTTGCAGACGGTCAGACACTACGTATTTTTGGGGAAACCCCTTCGAAAGGACTCAAGTTAATGTCCTGCCTTCAAGCGCGAAGATATCTCCGCAAGAACTATGTCGCATTCCTAACTCACGTCGTCAAGAAGGGAAACAAGGAGAGGAAACTCGAAGATATCCCAATTGTGAAGGAATTCCCACAAGTCTTTCCCGATGACATTTCAGGACTTCCTCCTGTGAGAGAAGTCGAATTTCGCATCGATCTTGTACCTGGCGCTACGCCGGTTGCAAAATCTCCTTAAAGGTTAGCCCCATCCAAAATGCAAGAGCTGGCCAGTCAACTGCAAGAGCTGACTGACAAAGGATTCATACGTCCTAGCTCATCGCCTTGGGGTGCACCTGTTCTTTTTGTGAAGAAGAAAGATGGAACGTTTCGCATGTGCATTGATTATAGAGAACTCAACAAGTTAACGGTTTAAAAATCGCTATCCACTGCCTCGCATTGATGACCTCCTAGACCAACTTCAAGGTGCCACCTGCTTTTCAAAAATCGACCTTCGTTTTGGTTATCATCAGCTCAGAGTGCACGAAGAAGATATCCCAAAAACCGCCTTTCTGACTCGTTATAGTCATTACGAGTTCATGGTCATGCCTTTCGGTTTAACCAACGCCCCCGCTGTCTTCATGGATTTAATGAATAGGGTATGCAAACCCTACCTCGACCGTTTCGTCATAGTCTTCATCGAAGACATCCTTATCTACTCCAAGTCTAAATCCGATCATGAGCGACACCTTCGACTCATCCTTACACTCTTAAGGACTGGAAAGCTTTACGCTAAGTTCTTAAAATGCGAATTCTGGTTAGGAGAAGTACAATTCCTTGGACATGTCGTCAATGACAAGGGAATTCATGTCGATCCTTCAAAAATCAAGGCAGTACAGGAATGGCAAGCGCCACGTACCCCTACCGAAGTTAGGTCATTTCTTGGTTTGGCTGGTTACTATCGACGCTTCATTGCCAATTTTTCCCGTATTGCTGTACCACTCACGACCTTGACTCATAAAGGAAAACCCTTCATATGGGGACCTAAGCAAGAGGAGGCCTTCCAAACTCTAAAGCAAAAACTTTGTGACGCACCTATCCTCACACTCCCTGAGGGTTGCGATGATTTTGTGGTATATTGCGACGCATCAGGGCAAGGGCTAGGCTGTGTATTGATTCAAAGAGGAAAAGTGATAGCCTATGCCTCTAGGCAACTCAAGGTTCACGAGAAAAATTACACCACCCACGACCTGGAACTTGGAGCCGTTGTGTTCGCTCTCAAGATATGGAGACATTACCTCTACGGTACCAAGTGTGAAATATACACTGACCACAAGAGTCTCCAACATATCTTCAACCAGAAGGAGTTGAATATGAGGCAACGAAGATGGGTTGAACTTCTCAACGACTACAACTGTGAAATTCGGTATCATCCTGGCAAGGCAAACGTGGTGGCCGATGCGCTCAGTCGAAAAGGTTATGCGAACTCCATTCGCCTTCTATGTTCGCAAATCATAACGGACATCAAGGATCGAATCCGGGCAGCTCAACATGTTTCTGCAACAGAAAATGATGTACGCAATGAGCTGTCATGTGGAGCGGAACTCAAAATCGAAACCAAATCCGACGGTATTCTATACTATTTAAACCGCATATGGATTCCTGATCGCGATAACCTTCGTGATTTCCTCATGAATGAGGCGCACAAAACACGATACTCTGTACACCCAGGAGCCGACAAGATGTATCATGACCTACGATACACCTACTGGTGGCCTAGCATGAAAAAGGATATCGCTGTTTTTGTTTCCAAGTGCCTTACCTGTTCCAAAGTAAAAGCTGAACATCAAAGACCTTCAGGACTTCTAGTCCAACCCGAAATACCTGTATGGAAGTGGAAAAACATAACCATGGATTTCATTACTGGGTTACCTCGTACCTCCAGTGGGTATTACACCATATGGGTAATAATCGATTATCTTACAAAGTCATCTCACTTCATTCCGATTCGCGAGGACTTCAAGAACGACAAGTTAGCTCGTATCTACATTAGCGAGATCGTAAGCCGTCATGGTGTACCATTAAGCATCATTTCAGACCGTGATGGTCGTTTCACTTCACGAACATGGCGAGCCGTACAAACCGCCTTGGGTACACGATTAGACCTCAGTACCGCTTTTCATCCTCAAACTTATGGTCAATCTGAACGCACCATCCAAACCCTTGAAGACATGATGTGAGCATGTGTCATAGACTTCAAAGGGAACTGGGACGCTCACCTACCATTAGTGGAATTTTAGTACAACAATAGCTATCATTCAAGTATCGGCATGGCTCCTTTCGAAGCTTTATATGGTCGTAAGTGCCGATCTCCAGTATGTTGGCACGAAATTGGGGAAGCGCAAATCACCGGACCATAATTAATTCAAGAAACAACCGACAAGATCCTTCAAATTCGAAACAATCTTCTAGCGGCTCAAAGTCGTCAAAAGAGTTATGCAGACAAACGACGAAAGCCCTTGGAGTTTGACATTGGTGATCAAGTACTTTTAAAAGTATCACCGTGGAAGGGAGTGGTTCGTTTTGGCCAGAAGGGCAAGCTAGCACCACGCTACGTAGGACCTTTCAAGATACTCGAAAGAGTAGGTCCTGTAGCATACAAGCTTGACCTACCAGAAGAGCTCAACAGAATTCATCCCACATTCCACGTATCGAACTTGAAAAAGTGCATCGCCGATGAAAACCTCCACATTCCTCTAGAAGACATTCAAGTCGATGAATCGATGCACTTCGTTGAAAGACCGGTGGAAATCATGGATTTCGGAGAGAAGCGTTTGAGGCAAAGTCGTATTCTAATTGTCAGGGTACGTTGGGAGTCAAAACGTGGACCCGAGTTTACTTGGGAACGTGAAGACTCAATGCGCGAAAAATACCCGCATCTCTTTCCAGTTACCAATATTACTTAAATTTCGGGACGAAATTCCTAAAAGTAGGGGATACTGTAACATTTATGAAAAACGGGTTCAAAACCCGCTTCGTTTAATAATCAAGCATTCGGTTAAAAGTTCGTTGCGTTTTGATCGTGCCGACTATTTTTAAACATCTCATAATTAATAAATATTATAGAAGTTAAAAACCATAATTAATAAATAATAATAATAAGTAAAATAAACTTAAAATAATAAATAGAGTCGCCGGGCTCGAACCCGGGTCTCCCGCAAAGACACACACACACCACACCAATCCGCCACACACATCATTTGTGTTATGTACTGGAACAAATAAAACTTATAGTAAAAACCGAAAATCAAAACCAGTAATCAGTGCGCCCAGAACTGGCAATCGCCGGAAAAAACCGAAACTCCGCAAATGTTGCCGTTTCCCTTGAATGAAACGCATAAACTGATTTCGACATCAGTTATAACTTGCCGGAAATCTGAAGAAAACTCTCTGTCTTGGTATATCATATTACTTAATCTTTATTTTTCTATTCTATTTCAATCGAGTATAAGTTTGTTGATCGATTAAGCAAAACAGTCGGGTTCACTGTTCTGTGTTTTCTGAGTGAAGAAGACGAAGACTAAGTTGTATATTAATGTAATTAAAATCGGGTATTTGACCGGGTTAGACACGTCCCGGGTTCGAATCACACATGTTTCCGACTTTTTGAAATAAAACCAACATTTTTAAAACCTATTCAGATCAATTCACAGTATATATATAAGAGGAATATAATCCAGTAGTTAAGCAGATTAGACACACAGCCCAACTGGTTGGGCTGTGTGCACTCGAACCGAAGGTCCCGAGTTCGATTCCGGGTTTCTGTAACCGGTTCGGCCATATTAAATCATTTTTAATAAAAACTAAATAAGGTTAAAGTTAGTTAGTATATATATATAATTAAAACAGAGAATATTTCGGGTTAGACACGTAGCTCAGTTGGTAGAGCTGCGTGCACGTATACGAGAGGTCCCGAGTTCGAACCTCACTCACCGCCTGGAATACATACAGTCTGACCAGTCAGACCCGGTCAAACCTGACAAAGTCAACCCATTTTTAATTATTTTTGTTTATTTATTTAATTGAAAATCCATTTAAAAATACTTAAAAATAAGGTTTTTAAAGTTAAAAATTTGCATTAAACTCACAAAAATAAATCTAAAAATCTCATTAAAGAACACTAATTAAAAATAATAATCTCAAATAAAATTTATTTATTTAATCGAATCATGTCGTTATTATTTAGGTTAGTTTTCCCTCGTCGGTTGAATCATAATATTCGTGCGCGTTCATCGTCATCAAGAAACGCATCCACTGTGAGTGAATCTCTACCAATTCCCCGTTTTAATCATGTTTTGGGGTGTATCATGTGTCGTACTATTCTTTTATTTTATTTAAACACTTGTGCATACATCATATCCGTGATCAAATGTGTATCAATTGTTGTGTGAATTATATGTAGATTGAATTTTATCATTTCAGTGCACGCATTTCATTAGACCCATCAGTTCCCCGTGGGATACGGGTTGAGCCTCAGGAGCCTCATTAGATCGGCTCCGTTTGATTGAGCCTTAATCTCAAATACATCATCATTCATGTCATATACTCATCCAAAGTGGTTTGTGATTGTTTACATATATATGTTTGCTCACATGTGATTAATGCACGAATTTAATTTAATAAATAAAACAAGAAATTAGTTAAAATGTTTTATCAAGGTTCACTCGCCAACTTTTGTTGACCCAAAATCTCCCCCGTTTTTTACACATGATACAGGTGATCCAGCCGAGACAGGAAACACTTAGGATGGCCTAGAAGAATAAACAAGCTTATGCTTTGGAATAAATTTATAGTTTCATTTTCCTTTGTAGTTGTATGAATTTTGTTTTGTATATTTAAGTTTGTAATTTGAATTTAATAAATATGAAACATCTTAGTAAATATAATGAGCTTTGGTGATAATCCAATTATGCCCCGACTTTTATTCCGCTGCGGGTCGGGGTGTGACAGTGGGTTTAGACGATGTCCAAGATTATATGGCATGTATGGCCACAATGTTAATTCTGAACAAGAAGTTTAACTTCTCGAAGCTGGTGTTTACACATATGAAGAACCTCCTGCGTCTGATTTGCTTGATATATCGATCATAGAATCTCAAGAACCTCCGACAACATCGCAGCCTAAAGTCTCTATTCTGAAAGAGGTTCCTCTTCAAACTTCACCACATACACCGAAGAGTACACCAAAGTCTATGCAAAAGACAACTCCAAGGTCAAAGCAATTTGGAAGTATTCCTGAAGAGCTTGTTTCGTTGGAAGATTTGAATGATTTCTTTCCATAATCTAATGTTGATGAACTAGAGAAAAGAGTCAAAGTTCGGGAAGAAAATGTGTCAAAGAACGAAGCTGAAAAAGTTGCTTTAGAACAGATAGTGAAACAAAGCGAAGTCGAAAAGGAAATTCTGAATGACAATGTGAAATTCTTAGAAGGAGATCATGGTTATTTGAAGGCACTAATTGAAAGTCTGCAGGATGCCAACGAAAGATTGCAGAATTACGATCTGAAAGGGAATTGAATGACAGAAGGTTTACTAGACTACAGAAAGTGTTATCGAATAGTCTGGGGATTGACTTCAATGCTGAATACGAACGATTAGATTTGCAAGAAGCGAAAGAAAAGGCAGAAAAAGAGCTTGCAGCACAGGGCAAAGGAAAGAATGTGATTGAGGGTTTGTCAAAGACAACAGAAGAATTAGTGACTGTAACTGTTGATATTCCTAAAGCTTCTGAGTCCTGAAAAAGAAACTGAACAGAAAGACGATGAGGAAGCTAAGGATGAAGATAAAGATGATGAACCTGAAGATAATCCAAAGGATGATTCTGACAACAATGATGATAATGATGATGGTCAGGGTGGAGTTGGATTGAAGGTTGTTGATGCTAAAGTATCTGATGAGTTTGATTTCTCTTCTAAATGATGATGTAAACATGATGGAAGATCAGAGTAAGGGGGAACAATCAGGGCAAGCAGGGTAAACATATGAAGATATGACTGATGAGATTGTTGCAATGCATGTTGCTGCTATGCCTGCAAAACCGATGGTACTAATGTTAGAGCACAATGTTGAAGAATGAGAGTTTATTCACAACATGTAACGCCCTGAAATTTAGTTAATATTTAATAATCAAATATTTACCAAGCTTGTAAGTAGAGAAATCTAAATTAGTTGGTAAATATAATTAAAACCTTAACTGAATCGCAAATAATAAACCCTTAAAATAAAACCTCAAACTCGAGGGGCTAAAAAGGGAAAACCTAGAACTTGGGTTTAGTAAGGAAAAATAAAACAACACACACACTAAGTGTGTGTGTGTGTGTGTGTCGTACAGGAGCAGAGAAAGAAGGGGGAAACCCCATCTTGACCTAATCTACCAAAAATCATCAAATTGAAGAGTGAATGGCCAAATCATATGCATGAACATAGAATTGTGATCATCTAAGCTTGGAGATTATAAGGTATGTGGCAATTTGTGTTTCCGTAATGATAAATATTTGGATGAACTTGAAGGTAGTAACCTTTAGTTTAATATTTTGATAATATGATGATGTTGTAGTGTTCATGACCAACATACTTGCTTGTATGGATGAAATACATGAACAATTTTGTGATTTGAATAAGTGTTCATATATGATATGAAGTGGGTTTTTGATTATATGATGAAATTGATGATATATGAGTGTTTATAAACACCATACTAACTCATATGTATGAACTACTTGAACAAATTAGGAATTTTGTTAAATGTTCATAAGTGACTAGAATTTGGTTTTAACATTAGAGTTGAACCCATGATTATGATGGTCAAAGTTTATGTATTTGCTTATAACAACTGAATTACATGTTAGTTGGTTGTTACATGAAGTATGGAAGGTTGAGTTGTAATGAGGTAGTAGGATGATGACAATTTGAGCTAATAAGAATAGCTTAAAAATTATGCACGTAAAGTGTTCGATGAAATACCCAAATGAGTTTATGTTAAATTGTTAATGCATTCATAAGTGTCAAGGGGTAGTTTGACTTCTAGAAGTGAAACTGGCCTATAATAGAATCGAATGTGAAATATGATATAAAAGTCCATAAGGGTGATGGTCATAGTATTGATGACTAATATAACCATCTTGTGGATGTTGCATTACAGTTTGACTCTTGACAAACTAGATGGAAGCTTGGAAGGAATGAGTTAAGCGGGTCAAAAACGCGAGAAGGCATGATCGGATGCAAGGTAAGTAAAGCTTACATCTTTTTGTAAGATACATAATTGTTTTATAAGCTATAAATGCGACAAAGGTAATATCCGAAATATGGGTTCCGGTAAGTTATATTTATATTAACGGTTTAGTATGTTAAGGTGTTGTATACAACACATAGGGTTATCATGCAATACACGTTACCCTAATTAAATAGATAAAGGATTGATATAGATAACGAAACTACGTGTGTTGACACGTATAGTAGAAAGCCTTGTATTATACTACAAGCGCGCATTAATTTCAACGTTACTAATATTTTGCGAATGTTCTAAATGAAGGATGCTCGCATCTGAAGATGGCGAGAGTATAATGATTTATTGTTATGATGATGGAATGGTCTGAAGTATGGAAAGTGGTGAATGCTCATTAAGGATCTAAACCAAATGAGAATACTGAATAAAGGTCGAACGATAAGGAAAGCTCATCAGGACGAGCATCGCCCAGGCGCACACTATATATTATTATATGAACGGTATTAGGCAACATTAAAATAATGAATGACAGTTGCATATGGGAATATAGAACTTGGAAAACTTGGATAAGATACATATCCAGTATGATGTTTCCAAGAAAAATTGGGTGGGACATACGCGTTATTCACAAATCGTGAATAACAAAACAATAAAAGAATACGGATTTAGAGACTTGAATGGAATCGATCATCCAAGTAGACATGATCAATAAGATCCTAGAGGAAAAGTGACGATCACGTTAACTAATGTGATTGCAAAAAAGTTTTATAAAAAGGGAAAGACATTCTGTATGTTTTGAGATACATAAAGGGTAAAAACTAATAATTGTTAAATAACGATTAAACAAGGTTTTACCAAATAAAATCAGAAGTTGGACATGAACCGAGGATTTACTCACATGGGGAGTAATGTGATAGTTATAATAAGGTCACGCGTATCATGTGTTGATCACTTACTCTGGCCAAGTAAGTAGTAATACATGATACCGTGAACTTCTTATAGTGACCAAATATACATCCGATGTGGTAAAGACAAGGCAAATGGAAGAGTTAAAGATCCATGGGGTAAGAAACCTTAAAGGCGTACTCGTATAAATGGTTTTCGTGGGAACCAAAAAAACGATATATGACGCACATTGAAATAAATGACCCAAGGAAAATTCGTGGAATAAGTCATTATAGACGAAAGGGCCATGGTTGATAAAAAGGGCACGTAAAACCAAAGTATAAATGATCAGCGGGGTCATAGAAATGGAGGTATTGCCCACACGGAAAAACGATCAAAGTCATTAACTATGGTCGTAGAAAAGATAAAAATAATAATAATAATAATAATAAAGAGGCCATCAAGGATGGTCAAATAAAGAATAAGGTTTGACTGTTCATAGGTGATGGACTTCACGCGAATAAGTCAAGCAGGTCAAATAGAGAATAAGGTTTGATTGTTTGTAGGTGATGGATTTCACGCGAGCAAGTCAAACGGGTTAAATAAAGAGTAAAGTTCGATTGCTAATAAGTGATGGAGTTCACACGAACGAGTCAAAAGAAGTATAATCATTGAATGTAAAAGTGAACGCAACCCAGGTAACGAGAGCGTTAAAACAAAAGAATAATGAGCCCGGTAATGGACGTGATTAAATGTCCATGTAGACGCAAACTGAATAATGGGAGCACTAAAATATTAAAATAAAGAACCCGGATAATGGGTCGTAAAGAAATATAGGCGTTAAACTGGATAGCGGTAAATGTGAGACAAATCGACGCATAGATGACGTATGAAGTCATAAAAGCAAAAGAGTTTTCGAACAGAAATGACTAATAGATCCGGAAAAAATGTGGTGGTTGTTACCAAAGATGGTAGCTGTGACTCTGTGGTGACGACTGGTCAATGTCAACTGACCCTTACACCAGTTTTAGACGCAAGTGATCAGCACAATTGGGATGAAACGGGTAATAAACCCGACAAATGAATGTGACACATAAAAGACTCGCAGAGTCATAGAAAATGAAAATATTGCCAACACGGGTCAATCATGGTCTGAAGACCATAATTTAAATAGAAATAAAACAATCTTTGCGGTTCAAAAAGGCCCATGATTAACGAATAAAAGAAAAGACAAAGTAAATGATTTTCCTTATTAAGCATAAAGGGAGTGCATTGACACCAATTACATTAAAGAAATAATACGTGTAAAAGAATGATCTATGGGATCACCACAACCTTCGGGTCATGACTGATGTAAAGGTCTACGGGACCAAAATGACCATCGGGTCATGAATCGAGAGGAATGAGCACAAAAAAAAAACAAAAAAATAGTAAGAGAAGAAACACTAGGTTGTCGATTTCTTAATGCGAGTAATCGACACAAGTTAAAGAGAAAACGTTGAACTAAAACTCGGGTTTTGTTGGAAACAACGTTTAAACAAATATTAATAGTATGAGATGGAATGGAAACAGTTAATATTAAAATAAACAAGTTTTGACGCCAATGGGTGCAAAACGTTAAATTCAAAAAGAAAATTTTCGAAAACAAAAAAATGATATAAAACTTAAACATGACGTGATGCAAATCACGAGCAAGAAACATGATACATGATTGCTTTGTAGCACAAACTATAGAATTGAGGTCATGAATAATTGTAAAAACCTTGAGAAGGCACTATTGGCATCCCTGAGCAATGGGATATAAATCAACCGGTGACTGATAAGTCTATTCGGTAAGACCGGTCAAGGTCTAAATTACATGAAAACATGTTTACTGCGCTTGTCATTGTAGGATTAGCATGAAACAAGCATGTTGGCAGATTTATATGACCGAGTGATCAAATGACGACTCGATCAAGCGAGTGATAAAGACAAGGGAAACAAGATGAAAGTAACGGCCCATGAGGCCTTACACAAGAAAGGCGCATGCACCTTGGAGTCAAAAGACATTACCATACCTTCCTGGTAAGATTGTTAAATTGTTAAAATGCAAGAAATGCTCAAATGATCACCAATACTAAGTTATGTAAGAAAGGTTTCGAGGACGAAACTCTTTAAGGGGGGTAGACTTGTAACACCCTGAAATTTAGTTAATATTTAATAATCAAATATTTACCAAGCTTGTAAGTAGAGAAATCTAAACTAGTTGGTAAATATAATTAAAACCTTAACTGAATCGCAAATAATAAACCCTTAAAAATAAAACCTCAAACTCGAGGGGCCAAAAAGGGAAAACCTAGAACTTGGGTTTAGTAAGGAAAAATAAAACAACACACACACTAAGTGTGTGTGTGTGTGTGTCGTACAGGAGCAGAGAAAGAAGGGGGAAACCCCATCTTGACCTAATCTACCAAAAATCATCAAATTGAAGAGTGAATGGCCAAATCATATGCATGAACATAGAATTGTGATCATCTAAGCTTGGAGATCATAAGGTATGTGGCAATTTGTGTTTCCGTAATGATAAATATTTGGATGAACTTGAAGGTAGTAACCTTTAGTTTAATATTTTGATAATATGATGATGTTGTAGTGTTCATGACCAACATACTTGCTTGTATGGATGAAATACATGAACAATTTTGTGATTTGAATAAGTGTTCATATATGATATGAAGTGGGTTTTTGATTATATGATGAAATTGATGATATATGAGTGTTTATAAACACCATACTAACTCATATGTATGAACTACTTGAACAAATTAGGAATTTTGTTAAATGTTCATAAGTGACTAGAATTTGGTTTTAACATTAGAGTTGAACCCATGATTATGATGGTCAAAGTTTATGTATTTGCTTATAACAACTGGAATTACATGTTAGTTGGTTGTTACATGAAGTATGGAAGGTTGAGTTGTAATGAGGTAGTAGGATGATGACAATTTGAGCTAATAAGAATAGCTTAAAAATTATGCACGTAAAGTGTTCGATGAAATACCCAAATGAGTTTATGTTAAATTGTTAATGCATTCATAAGTGTCAAGGGGTAGTTTGACTTCTAGAAGTGAAACTGGCCTATAATAGAATCGAATGTGAAATATGATATAAAAGTCCATAAGGGTGATGGTCATAGTATTGATGACTAATATAACCATCTTGTGGATGTTGCATTACAGTTTGACTCTTGACAAACTAGGTGGAAGCTTGGAAGGAATGAGTTAAGCGGGTCAAAAACGCGAGAAGGCATGATCGGATGCAAGGTAAGTAAAGCTTACATCTTTTTGTAAGATACATAATTGTTTTATAAGCTATAAATGCGACAAAGGTAATATCCGAAATATGGGTTCCGACGCGAATGATACGGGTCGGAGCAAAGATAAATGATAAAAACAATGGTAAATGGTAAAAAGGGGAGAAAGGGTAATCTAGTTATGAAATGACTAAGATTTAAAGAGTTTTCTTTAAGGTTACCTTATGAATGTAACTAGTAATGAGAAAGTGGGGTAAAATGGAAATTTAGTCAAGTGTTGACTAATGTAAGTTGAGGTTAAAAGAATACCCATGGTGTAAGCCAAACATGTTAAGTATGTAAGAAAAAGAATTTATGAAAAAGGATCTTGCGGTAAAATCCGTGATGAGTCGGATGTGTGAATTGGTAATTAATTATCATGTTTTTATAAATATAAATGTTTGGTCATTTAGGCCAAACGGATCATATGGTGATGATAATACCATTTGACAATATCGATTAATGCTTGGTTGTCAAGTTATATTTTCACAGGAGTGAATAGCAATTGGATAATTGCGTCGCCAAAAAGGAGCGGCTAATAAAGCGAGGTATAAAATTGGTCTATATGTTGACTCGAGCCAGGTACGTGTAAATAAGATTATAGTTAAATGTGCGATTTTGGTCAAACATATAATTGAAAGTCCTTCGTAGTAAAAGGAGGGACTAAAGTTGACTGGATGCCCTCGATCGACGAACTGGGCAAACGACCCTTAAAGTTTTTTAGAAATAAGCATTACGATCAAGTAATCTTTGATAAATGTAAAAGTTATAGACATAAGCCTTTTTGGGGTCAAGCGCCTAAAATGGGTCTTTTCAGTAAAATGATTAACCGAATGGTAGTATTCGGAATAAATGGTTCATTATATTAAATCCGCCACAAAAATAGTTGTGGTGGAAGATAAGTATATATATCTTAATGTGAGAATAAGATACGAGTAAAAGGAGGGCGTGATATGAGTTAAAATGTTTAAATCCTTAACGGGTCAAAATAAGTATACATTCAAAACGGGTTACAGATGCATAGAAAACCTGTGAATAGAACCTTGGTTAATAGGAAACAATTATAGCATGATGTTCATGAGATTTAGAATGTAAACAAACAAGTTTGTTGATAAAATCATGAACGGGTTAAAAGTTTTTAAATAAATATAAAGCCGAGGGCTTGAAAACTTAAGAAAAAGTTTAGTTTGGATGTTGAATTTTAACTCCATATGATGGAGGAACAAATTACGATCACGTAGGAAGAAACGGGAGATCAAACGGATAAGCGCATCAAAAGTTATGGAGAAATCCGTTTTAAAAACGGAAAACTTTAAAATTCTGTAGCTAGCCACCGTAGGCTACGGTCTGCAGACCGTAGCTTACGATTGACAGTTTCTGCCAAAGCAGAATCTACAGACCGTAGCTTACGGTCGGGGCTAAAAAATGTTTTTCTTGTTCGTTTTGACATTCGGACTCGATTAAACGCGTTATATTCTAATTACGACTAACCCATTTCATGTTTTTATGAAATGTAGGCATAATGTATAGAACCGGAGAACGATCAAGCTCACTAAAGAACCGAACACGAATAAGAGTTAAGCTTCCGCATAATGTTTCGTCGTCACGTTTTGAATGAAGAATAAATATATCTTTTATGTTGAAAAGTTTTAAATCTTAAATTGTTTTTAAGAAACTCGTATTTTAAAATGGATGATTAACACTTTTATATGTGAAAATTATATGTAAAATCGATATCTAAAGTGATGTATCTTACACAACATGACAAAAGAAGATCTTGCAAAGCTACTGAATGTTGATGCTGAATCATTTGATATTGATTTCGAAGAGGAAATTATGAATATTGATACGTTTGAACCAAACGAATACAGCTACAAACGAAGATCTGATGCTGATGATTATGACAAAGTTATTATAGAAGATAGATCTGACGATGAACAAGATGAAGCAGAAAAGTATGTTGGTTTGAATACAGATAGTTTTCCTGCGTTTGAAGAGAAGTACGAACAGCTGAATGAAGATCTGTTGAAAGAAAAGATTGCAGAATGTGTTCATGAAGGTAAGCTTCCGAAGCCAATGACTAAAGCTGAGATTGCTGAAGCAAAGAAATCCTGGTTTTAAAGAGATGCCAAGAGAAAGAAAGTTTCGACGACCGTTAGCATTCTTTACCAGAGATGCAGACAAGTCATTAGGTGATATCCTAAGTTGGGGGTGGATAAAGGAGTTGAATGTCTATGCCATCAAACGTGAATTTGACGTGCAGTATTTTCGATATATGGCAGATTTCAGTACACTACCTTACTGGGATGTGGAGGAATTAGTGCAAACGAGGAATGTGAGTTACAATATGAAGTTTATTGATCAGTCGCTGTGGAAAATGATAAAGTTTGAAGCAACGCAAGGATTCAAATACTGGAAGCCGTTTATACCTAAACGTAGAATCAAGACTAACAAACAAACGGGTGAGAAAGATATAACGATGATAATGAAACGTCACGTGCGATGAAGAATATGCCACTTATGCCAATCGAGCAAGATTTATATCCTTTATTCAAATGGTGGCAAGTTGATCCAACGACGTGCAAGGCAGTTGTAGTGTTGAGATTTGAAGAACATCTGGATATTACGAAAGAAAGATCAGCTGAAGTGCTTCAGAAAGAAGGATTTTGGGGGTTATGGAGAACAATACGCATACTAGACCCGATGTGGCTAGTGAACTGTCAAGGGAGGATATTCGATGTTTATTCTTTAACAAGATTTGTTATGAGAAGCGTGAAGAGGTACATGCGAAGCAGTATCAAGGGATTATTAATGTTTGCTACGCTCATGGTGTAAATTCTGGAAGAATGTGGGAATCAAGCTGGAGAGAGCTAGAACGAGAAGAGTTTTTAAAAGTAGAAAGGCGTCTGGAACGTTTTCATGAAAAGACTAGGGAGGCAAGACTTAGATGTTTTCAGTTTATGACAAAGGTGCCACCTACTGATCAAACGCCGATTCCTGCTCAAGAGAGAAGAAAGAAGCCGTATAAGAACTTCTTTAGGCGTTGCAGATAAAATATTGAAAGATAGAGCTTTTGAAGACTGATCAAGACGAAGACGATATCCAAGGGGGAGTCTGTTAGTACAGTATGTCTATGTCTTAGTCTTGTATCGAGTCTGTTTAGATTGGATTCAAATATGCTAGAAACGAGAAGTATTTATGTAAATAGGTATCAAGTTCGCCCGGAATAGTGTATGTGAACAAGTTCGGCCGAACTTGTTGTCCTCCCAAGCGAACTTGATCATCTATAACTAGGTGCCTCATGGTTTCTCATTTGTAAATTTGCATACTTAGAGGCGAAGCTCTGTCGGATCCGGAACTCGAATGTAATTGAATTTGTGATCATTAAACAGAAAATTAACGATTAATTCTTGTATATTTGATTAACCTGTCATATAAATTCCGCGTATATGGACAATAGAAACCAATTTAGGTTCCCGAGCTATTCAGGAGCGATCTAACAGATTGTTTGTTAAAGAAGTATTTGGTTGTCATTTTCACTTTGATCGTTGAGTATATATTCTTATATATGTACTTGAGTATATATTCTTATATATACTTGGGAGCTAAAAGGAAATGCTGCATAAGTTTTCTTATACAAACGATTATGTAATACACATTCATATATGAGATAATGTGTTCAAAAGGTAACTTTAGTAGCATAGCCTTGTCTTGTAAACCCTAATTGATATGTAGGAGATGGAGGCGATGATGAAGGTGACGACAATGTTGATGGTGATCATGGTATAGCATTACGTTTTAAGTAATTTATGATTTTTGTGACATAAATTGTACCAAAAATAATGATTTGTCATATCTATGTAATTTATATGTCTTTGTAGTTTGTGTGTTCTAAAACCGTAAATTGGCACGTATTGTATTTGAAAAAAAACTGGAAAATATTGAAAATTAAAATAAAAATATATGGCCTTTTAGTGGCGTGTTTGTCGCCACTAGTGCTCAATGAGCATTAGCGACAAAAGTACTAGCGATAGCCTTATAGTGGCAACAAGTCATTATTAATACTCGTTGAGCATTAGTGGCACACTTTTTGATTATCAGTGACCAACTTTTAGCGGTGACCCATTAGCAATTTCTTGTCGCCACTATTGCTTTTAGCGGCGACTTTTGCCGTCGCTAAAGGCGCCTTTTCTTGTAGTGATAACGTAATATTGGTGCGTAAGCACTACAAGAAATATCACCTATTGTAACCATAGGTCTAAATCTCTTGTAGTGAAGCACAATGTTTCACGATTTTCTTTTCTATTGTTGTTTGATAACATCATGAAATAACTTTAATTTAAAGTATTTCTTTTCTCCTTTTAAGTGTATCCATGCTCCCATTTAATGGCCCATAACCATCCCATCCTAGTGGGAGCTGTAGATTTGCAATTTTTGTCACACTTTCTGACATGTATGTAACCCTATATACATACACTAGATATATGTATGTGAAGCCCACTTTCTTGTCATTACATATTTGGGAGATAAATTGCAGACTAAAAAGCATCTTCTACGAGTACCTTTTCCTTTTCTTTCATTCTTTATGCAATATAAGTCGAATTGAGGCCCTCCCCACATCCCCACTCCGCAAAGAGAAGCTGATTATGAGCCGTAAGAAACAGTGGTAAACACACAAAAGGAAGATAAAGAGAAAAGATAATGGAAAATATACATAAACGTGATAGATATTGATGGTACTTTCATTATTAAGAAATTGACTCTAAGTAATTAATGTTCATAGCACAATTTGATTCTGTAGTCAGAATATTATAGCTCAAAAGAGATGTATGTAATTTATTAATAATTAAGGTGAACTATTGTTCAAAATGCCATATAGGATGAGATATAACACTTTTATGATCCTGTTATGGTAAACTATACTTGAATCAAATCATGTTTGTACACACAAGGCAACATTATTTTTCATAAAGTAGCCCTAAGCATGTCCTAATGGACAAACGCATTACGATTGAACCTGAGTATTTCTCAAATTTATCTAGAGATGGACATAGAATAGTGCTTTAGTTAGATATATCATAATGTATACGAAAAATATCTACTACAAGCACACTTTATATTATAGTAGGTCTACATGTGTCATGGATTTTAGTAGATATTTTAGTGTGCATGAGTCACAAACATCTAATTAATTATGTGTGGCATGAGTCACAAACATCTAATTAATGAGATAATTATGTACTAAAAGCACACTTCATTTGTTAGTTCTTAGACTGAGAGCAAGAGGAGATGAATTTGAATCCATGATTAATATAATTACAGATGCCAAATTAATATCACCACTTTTGTAGGTCTATATATATACTTATTTATTCTATGTTAGAAATTCTTTTTTACGGATTATTGGTCCTTAGACTGAGAGCAGGTGAAATGAATTTGAATCAATGATTACCATAAAAATAGCTGTAACTAATACTAAAGGCGTATATACAAGTTGGCCGGTGGAAGATCATAGATTAATTGATTTACTTTTAATCAAATTGGCACTAAAACAAACAACACAATACTAAAACAAACAACACATAACAAACCATTTATATAATAGCACATGACTTTGTAACAATTGAAACAACCAATAAATCCAACTCAAATGCAGATAATGTCATTTTTATTATATTTTTCTTATATATAATTACCACATTCAATCTTAGGTTATATTTAGCTAATATTAGAGAAAATAAAATTGGTGAAAGTAAAGGGATATGAATAGTTTAAAAGGAAAAACTAATAGGTTAGGGTGAAGGGAGTGGGGGCGGTAACCCCATCGGTACCGCACACCATCCACGCTATCACTTTGCCCCGACGATGTTTACCGAATGGGAAGGCCAAAATCGGTGAAGGCTCACCGACTCGGGGAGAGGGAGGGAAGTGGGGAGAGATTGGTGTGTGTTGGGGTCTATTCATTCTCAACCAATCACACATTTTTTCCTTTTTAAAAAAATAGTTTACCTAAACTCCATTTGGTAAACCACCGCCAATGTTTTTGAGCATTAGGTAAACAAATTAAATGAAATGGACATGACACTGTTTGATTGAGTGAATAGGGATTTTACCTATCTGGAATAGATAACCACTTCCTTCACCCTTATACGAAACGTACAAATTCCCTATTCATAAAAGCCAAAATAGTTTGAACATATTTTCATCATGTTTAAATTGTTGTGTAACCTTGTTCTTCAAATTTGTTTTTATCAAAAATGGTATTTTGAATAAATGTAGTTAGGTTATTTTTAGCATTTCTCCCAATGTATATATGTGTGTAGGATCGTTGTATTTGTAGGATACTCAAATATAATAATGCAAGTGCTCCTTGAGTAAAAAGGTATTCGATCTCGTCATCTTATCTCATCACATACTTCATCAAAATCTTCTCTATTTTATGTTGGTACATACCAATGGGAGGTGAGATAAACATCATCACACACACATTTATATTATATATATAGAGAGAGAGACCATGCTCTTATTATCTAGCTAGTATAGCACAATCAGCAAAGCTTTGGGGGGATGCACTTAAAACGAGGTCCCCTCTCATGTGAATTCACTCATCCACTTGCTTCCTCATTCATCTCACTAGCTCGTACAGTCTATACATACATATCTGTACGTATTATTTATGTGTGAGTGTATGCACATACATGTGTTATAATAGTGTATGCACATACATGTGTTATCCATCAATAATTATAATGCAACTTGTATATAATATTTCAAGTCGCCATGAATCTTCCTGGTTCCTCACCATCTCTGAGTTGACCCACCTCACCTACATCTCTTCCGTATATTTTACGTATATCAACATATATCACCATAACTAAAAACAAACAAGATTTTATTATCATTACCATTACTATTATTATTTGACACTTGTTATAATTTAATTAAATATTATTTTTGCACCATACACTATAGCTTTATACATGTTCTTATATATACTCCATCTTTCTCTTACACCACTTCATAGGCATCATATTTTCTTCTTTCCAAATGCCCTAATTCAGTTATTCTCTCTCCTCTTTCTCTCTCTAACTACTTACAATGGATGCAAGCTGCACAGAAGATCAAAGCACAACTACTGAAACAACCTCAACCGTAGCGGCTCCTGTGAACAAGCCGCCGCCAATCGGAATCGGCGGCAGCGTGGTTCTTGACATGGAACTCGGCTTGGAAGTGGAGTCGAGGAAGTTGCCTTCCTCGAAGTTCAAAGGTGTGGTCCCGCAGCCGAACGGGCGCTGGGGTGCTCAGATTTACGAGAAACACCAACGCGTATGGCTCGGGACCTTTAACGAAGAGCACGAGGCAGCAAAAGCGTACGACACGGCAGTGCAACGCTTTCGCGGCCGTGACGCGGTCACAAACTTCAAACCTCTTCTTGCCGACACGGAAGAGGCGAGTTTGGAAGGCGAGTTTTTTAAACTCGCATTCGAAAGCCGAGATTGTAGATATGTTGAGAAAACACACATACAATGACGAGCTTGAGCAAAGTAAAAGAACCTGCATCTTGCAGAAAAGTGCCGGACCGGATGGTATCCGGTTCGGGCACCAGTCGGTCAACTCTAGGGAGCAACTGTTTGAAAAAACAGTTACTCCTAGTGATGTTGGAAAACTAAACCGACTGGTGATACCAAAACAGCATGCGGAAAAGCACTTTCCGCTGCAAATTGGTAACACATCCAAAGGAGTTCTTCTACATTTTGAAGATATTGGTATGAAAGTATGGAGATTTCGTTACTCTTACTGGAACAGTAGTCAAAGCTACGTGTTGACCAAAGGTTGGAGCCGGTTTGTGAAGGAAAAGAACTTAAAAGCCGGTGACATTGTGAGTTTTCAAAGATCTACCGGTCCAGACAAGCAGCTTTACATCGACTGGAAGACGAAAACCGGATCTGGTAACACAAGTTCAATCCAACCGGTCCAACCAGTCCAACCAGTGCAGATGTTTAGGTTGTTTGGAGTCAACATATTTAGTGCTAATAATAACAATAATAATACTCTTGCTGTTGATAGCACCACTTGCAATGGAAAGAGAAGTAACATAGAAATGGTGTTGTTGGGCATGGAGAATTGTAAGAAGCAAAAGATTATTGACCCTTTGTGACAATCTCTCATGTTTGGAGGGTTTGTTTGGTAACATTTTGGTCTGCTTTTTTACTTCTAGAGATGATGATGATGGGAATGAAGCTGGAAAGTGGTGGGAATGGACTAGGGGAGGATGCAAGTTGCAAGTTGAAAAAGTTTGTATATTGATTTTTAGAAATTTAAAGATAATTGAGCTAAAGAAAGCTCAACGTAGGGATCAAGTTTAATTCTAGTAAAATCCCAAGAAAAATAGAAACTTTTTTGTTTTTCTATATTCATCATATCAATTAGGTTGTTGATTAATTAAACTTTTGTGTTCAAATATGCTATAGCTCATATCAAATTGTATTTATCATAACTGTTACATGCAAGTTGCCTTTGATAAATTAATCTTTAGTATTTAAATATGATGTTAATCCTTCAAGAATTCAGTTCTCTTTATCTAGATCTTAATTATTTGTTTTCTCCTTATTAATTTGCAGTCGCTTCTTCATATGTATCATTTCTTCCATTCAATTCTTCAGCTTTAATGGAGTCTGATTCTCTAATTTGTATATTCTGTTTGATCTACCAAAAAATGAAAAGAAATTCAAACTCAAAAAATCTGATTTTTATTTGGTGAAAAAGGGTATCCATGTTATGATATACATGTGATATAATGAATGCTTTTTCATCAAGAACCTTTCCAATTTTGGTTGAAAATATTTCATGGTACTTTCTTGTTTCAGCTGAGCATAACAACTGTTTAAATATCTGCTTATGTTTCATGACAAGTCCCACACACAACGGTGTTTGTACATTACAGTACAAGTATTGGTATACCATGGGCCATCACTCAACAAATAATAGATGGAGCAAAGTTTTCACCTTTCCTGCTAAGATACTATAGCTTTACCACATATGGAATAAACAATTGTGTGGTTGTAGTACCTCCATTAATATCTGGGAACTGTTTTTGTTTTCAAGCATATCTTAAAATCAAGAACACAACTTTTTTTCTTAAAAAGTTCAATCTAGCTTGCTCACTTTTGTTGTTCAATCAAATATTAGGTATATATCAACAAGAGTCAAAATTTTACCTCTTAAATATCATTATGTAAATTTGTATATATTCCATGTTAATTATATATTCTGATGATATTATTTCACATTACACAATGTTTATATTATTTATTTATATTAAACTATGTGATCATAATAACTTAAATACTGTTCTTTCTAACTTTATTAGGGTTTCATCTTTAAGTTATCTTGTAATTTTGTTTCCCTATTGATATATTATATATTTTTCTTGTTTTAAATATGTGGAAATTATATATAACCTGAGTAAGGTAATAGAGTACAGACTATACAGAAAAGTTTTATTTTCCAGATGAGAAAAAAGGACATGCAGATACAAGCAAATCAGGTATGATATGATGCTCTGGATCTAGGGTACATGTGATGTTTGAATAGTTCCTGGTCTTTACGTACAAGCCTGAGATCATTTACTACATCCAGAAAGATATCAGATAATATACTATCTTATATAATAATAATCATATCCATGTATACATACAATGAATCTCTGAAAGCTAGTTCTCTTAATTAAAAGATTCAAGTAATCAAACTCGATCAACCAAAAATTTCATTGCCCGTCAACTCCCTAACATATTAAAGTCAGACGAATTTTCCTTTCAATTTCTTTTTATTTTCAAGATTCCTAAATGTTTGATCTGTGGTTTCTTTTTTATGGAGAGAAAGTTAATATTCCTTGCCTAGTTGACAAAAATGTACAAGTTTTTTCCTGTTATAGAACCTTGTTAATTGGGTCTGGTGTTTCGTTCTCTTATTCTGATTTATATCTAGGTGGGTACTGTAGTGATGGCAAACGAACCTGAATCTAATGGGAACTCGTGAAACATATTGCATATAGTGGACATTAGAATGTTAACTTTTAGCCAGATATAATACCATAAATAGGAATGGACACCTTTGAACCCGATGGGTATCAAGTATGGGGGGTACCTGACACGTGTAAGATATGATTTTATAATCAGGTATAAAGAAAACACATGTTAATGCAAAAAAGAATTATAACATAAAATCACAATATATATACACACAGAGTCCATTTTTATGGGTGTGTTATACATTTATTCACAACTATTTCAAACATATATCCATGACATACGCGATAACACACAGTTGCGTATCAACTTGTATTCGTGTAACTTATGTCCGAAAATAGTACATAAACATATGCTAATAATTGTATCATTATTTTATCAAATTAAACATAACCCCAAAATAGATTCATACGTATATGTTAACAATAATCATGTATGTCCTTAATATTTTAATATCTCTACAGGTTGTGTCCAATTCCACATCTGTTGCAGAACCATATATAGATAGTGTTACGCGAGAGGCCCAAGAAAATTGACGGTGACCACGACCACAATCTCTATTGCTATTGTTGAAGTTGTTGATCTTGTTGTTGTTTCCTCCACGGTAAGACCCTCGTCCACGTCTGTTGTAGCCATCCCTATTGTTGAGGGAGCTTGAGGATGTGAAACTGTAAGACTAACATTTGGCATGAGTTGATAGCCAAATTAGAAAGCCATTTATTAGAGATTTAAAAGCTGCTGAGGAGATTGGGCAGAAGTGGTGGAGGCAACCATGGCGGTAACATCAGTAGATTAGTAGATTATGGGGGTTTGTAACCATGTAATCATGATCTGTGAGAAAACCAAAAAGCTCAATAAATGCCAAGGGAATTGAGCGAGCAAGAACAATGGTTTTTAGGTTGCTCCGTTCTTCACGTAAACCATGTATAACCTAGAGAATTAGATCTTTTGTCTTTTACTAGTTCACCAATGTTGGCAAGTGCAGATGCATACTCTTGAGCATGACTGAGATAAGTAAGCGGTGTTTCATCTCCTCCCATTTGAGCTTAGGAGTTGTGCCTTAAGCGTGTATTCCCTGGATGCAGTGTGTGGAGCATAAGCTCGAGCGAGAAGGTTGCACAAGGAAAACTAAAGGTCTAGTTCATATCTACAAAAGATCAAATTGGGGACATCTTAACAAAGCCTCTACTTACTCGTAGATTTACTTTTTTACGATTCAAGCTAAAAGTTGTTACCCGACCTTAGCTCGCAAGGGGAACATTAGAAACAAATGTAATTATGGTTAGTTAAAGGTAGTATTATGGAAATATGAGCTACATCAAATTGAGCTAGTATTATATATACCACTCCCTTGTAAACCTTATCCTTTACAACATTCAATACAACAATCACACTTCCACACACATAATGGTGTTTTAGCTTTTACCACCGTCAACATAAGTGGCACACGGATCCATTAAAATTTGTTTCATTGTCTAAATAATTTTATAGTGCCAAAATGAGATCCTAAAGGACCAGCTCAATTTCCTTACCCATGAATATGCTCTCTAGTAATATTAGCAAACATAGTCGTACATCATGTTGGTCAGATAACTAGGTAGGTAAGAAAAAGACATCTCTAATATTTCTACTCTTGCGTTAGCTATTTCACAAACAAAAAAAAAGTAAGAAAGAAACTACCTTTGTGTATCTCCACTCATACCCATCTTCTAATTTTGATATCCACATGATCAAATCAAAATTCAGTCACTAGCTAGGCAAAACACTACTACAAAAATTGGCAATTGCCATCAAAATTTGCTACTGCAAAAAGCACTCGCAAAAAATACCCATTTTATACGCACAAACTTATTTTTCATAACAGATTTGTAGCAAAAGTATTAACTCCTCAAATTTGCTACCTTAATTTAGTGGTGGCAAAAATACTCTCTACTTTATTTACATAAAATCTTTTCTCACCATACGCACACATTCTCTCGTCTCACCATACGCGATTGCTCACGATGAAGAACCCTAAACCTGCTCTCACCAGCTGATTCACACATTCACGCACATAAATCCTAAAGCTTTATACACTGATTTTCACCGGACGCTGATTCAACCACAATTCACGGACAAAAATCGCTGATTCAACAACAATTCTCACCGGTTGTTGATTCACGTTGGCTCAATCTTGTTCGATTCAAAGATCAAAATAGTGACGTTGTTCGATTCAAATTTTAGACGCTGTTTGATTTGACGATTGCTAGGATCCGAAGATTGCTTAGGGCTTCAATACACGGTGGATCTATGGTTGAATTGCTAGGGTTTGAAGATTTCTCTGAATTAGCGAAGGAAATTCATCCAGATCTATCTCAATCGCTTGGTGGATTTAATTCGAATCGGTTTGTTCAAATTCTCTCGGTTTATGATTGTTGGATGCTTGTTTATTGTGTGTGATGAGTTTAAACGGTTATGTGATTACTGTGAATATGGTTTTCTATAAGAATTTATGTTCTTCTCTGTTGAATTAGGTTAAAATTTCAGTATGAAAATTGAAATGAAAACTCATGGTGTTTGTTTGTGATAGGTAGTTGTGTAATGCTAGGTTTGTGGCCGAAGGAATTAGAAGAAGTGTTTGAATGGAAAAAAATGATTATATTATGGATTTTAACTCTTGATATGACACATATGTGCTGAAGGATGAGGAGAGAGGATTGATTAGCTTATTGTGTAGATAATTAGAATTCAAAACTTATACTAATTGGTCTATACATAATCTAGGACCAGATTGGTAGATTTAGTTGTAAACGATAGGCTCAAAAGCAAATGTGTGGAGAGAACAACTAAAAAGAAGACGAAATAGTGGCCACATGGACCAATAGCACTATGATATTGTAGATGACTCGTTTGTAATTATATATATATATATATATATATAATTTGATGATTGTGTATATTGTAAAGTGTAATATAGAGTCCTTTGTTATAGTTGATAATGAATGTTTTATGTGTATATACATTCTTATGATGACTTTGAATTTTGCCAGTTCTGACCACTACAAGATTACTAGTTGTACCCTTTTCTATGAGAAAGTATACCTTGGTATGGTCTTCTGTTTTACCAGGCTGAGATGCTTTTTGAAACGAAAGTTTCTTTCGTTTGGGTCTATTCTGAGTCTGATGCACCAGCAGTACTCTACTGAAACCTTTTATCATGGTTCCAGCAATAACTAAATCTTTCGCTGCACCAGAACCATTGAGTGTATTAACAGAACATTCAAAGTAATTTTAACTAGTTTCTTTTTTATTTAATGGTTTTCTAAATATATGTTATTGTTTTTTTGTAGATATCATGGCACGTACTATGGTTAATGGTCGAAGTAGTTCTCAAGTTGCTAGTCAAGGTGTTGAGCGAGGTGGTGGCCAAGCTTATGAACGAGGTGTTTGGGGAGGTAGTAGTCAATCTAGTCGTCTAGCTGGTGATCGAGATGTTGGGCGAGGTGGTGGTCAAGCTGGTGATCGAGGTGTCGGGCGAGGTGGTGGTCAAGCGGGTGAACGAGGTGTTGGGCGAGGTGGTGGTTAAGCTGGTGAACGAGGTGTTAGGAGAGGTAGTAGTCAAGTTAGTAGTCAAGGGAGTGGATTAGCTGGCTATCGAGGTAGTGGTCAAGCGGGTGATCGAGTTGTTGGATGAGGTGGTAGTCAAGCGGGTGATGATGACGAGTCTGTTGTTCATGGGGCGATGCATCCTTCCATTGAGGGTAGATGATGATGATGATGATGAGTCTACG
Source organism: Scalesia atractyloides (assembly GCA_947069175.1). Classification (NCBI taxonomy): domain Eukaryota; kingdom Viridiplantae; phylum Streptophyta; class Magnoliopsida; order Asterales; family Asteraceae; genus Scalesia; species Scalesia atractyloides. Next base: position 8,269,129 of record CAMTDV010000025.1, on the reverse strand, counting down.
ATTCGTGGTGCGCCTGCGAGACGAGGATGCGCTTCCCAAGTCTAAGTACCCGAACCAATGAACCGCGAGTGGATTTATATTAAAGATGGAGAGTAAGTCATATATATATCAATATTGTTTCTTTATGTACATTTTAAAGTGTTACTGATGTGGTTTTGTTTCGTTGCTTTCATTTTGTAGATTTAGTAATCAAGGGACGTCTATCCGGATTATCGGAAGTAACTTAAGGGCTTTGTGGTCTGGTCCATGGGACAGTTGTAGAGATGTTCCTAATGAGCACAAGACGCGGTTGTTTGAGCGATTCCAGGTGTGTGTACGCTTAAGGGTATTTATTGTCTTGTTTCTGATACTACTTGTTGGTCACAAAATTTTGTTAGAGTAATATCAGAGTATTGAGGAAGGCTTTAAACATGGATTTTCACAGTGTAAGGTTAAAATATAGAAGTATTTATTAGGATTTATTTGGTGGAATCAAACTAAAGACCTTAGCAACACATAGATGGGGGCACACTGTGGTCCTTAACCTTGAAATGTAGAAAAAAATGAGATCGCTAGATTGATTACATACGGTGAATCATTAACGGTGAATCAAAAAGAAATTTACCACATGTATGATAGATTTAGTTTGAATTTTTGGGTTTGGATGTTTTAATTTGGATTGTTTGATATTTTGATTTGGAATCTTATTAAGAGGATCATTGGATGTTTGTTATGAATTTGAAATTTATTATTGTTTATGGTTTGCAAAGTATATATACAGCATAGAAATGGTAGGCATGTAAATAGGTATTAAAGGGTAAAAAACGGTGACAACAAAAAGGGTAGCAAAAATGGTGACAAAAAACGGTAGCAAAAAGGTGATAAAAAAACGTAGCATAATGGTAGCAACAAAAAACGATAGCAAAACGGTGGCAAAAAGCAGTAGTAAAATGATAACGAACTAACGGTAGCAAAATTGTAAACGGTAGCAAATAGGTGGCAATAGCGCAATTGCCGCGTGTGTATTTCTTACCGAGTTTTTGGAGGCAAAACGGTAACAAAAGGGCAATTGCCACCGTTTTGCGACCGAAAATGCAGTAGCAAAAACCCAATTCTCTAGTAGTGAAACACATCATGTCCAAACCACAAATCCTAACCTCTAATTCAAAAGAATCATAGGTGGAGTTTGACCAAATGTCCGAGTGAAGAAGGGGGACAATCCTCTGAAATTTTAAAATTTTTGAACGAAAGTAGAAAATTTTACACTTCCAAGTTCGGGTGCATTTAATTTGTTGTATTGTTATCATATGTAAACTATTTTACAGAATAAAAATTAATAAGTCACCACATCATGATTCATGAGTTTCTGTTTTATTAAAAAAATAGCCAAGTAGCTTTATTGTAGTAACGGAACCTTGATGTTCTCCGATGGCTCTTTCCTGGGATATATAAAACTAGTGGCTGCTGTGAATTTAATATTGTTTAGCCTTATATAATAAAAAAATGCATTTATTAGGATTAACTATTGGGAAATGAATTCAAAAGAATATATCTAACATCCATTTTTGCACATGAGAACTGTCATGATGAGTTCATATAAGCATACATGGAATTGGATGCTCATGACAGGTACATCTACAAATCATGACACATAACAGGGCAACAATAAAAAATAAAAAAAAAAGAGAAAAAAAACATAGAGAATCTCACACAAGTTCTACACGAAATAAAAAACATAAACGTGATCATACTTTAGCATTAGTTAATAAGAAAATGACCATATCGGCACGACTGAGTGCGTGATGCTTTGTGGGACATCTTAAGAAGAGCTGGGATTTCGGCTAAGAAAGAGGCCCCTGTGAATTTCCTCACGGACCCTATGAAAGGGAGATCTACTCTGCGACCAGTGGATCTGATCGTCTTTGGCTGGGCTGGAGGGAAACATGCCTGTGTAGACCTCACGGAGTTTCCCCTTTGGTTGGTTTAAGGGAAAACGGGTTTGTAGCTGGACAAGCGGCAAGAAAGGCAGAATCAAAGAAAGTGGATAAGCACGCTAAAGCTTGCGCAAAGAAACAGCAAGTCTTTGTCTCTTCTGCCTTTGATACTTTTGGCTCCCTAGCGCCAGAAGCTATCCACTTCTTGACGAGGGTTCAACGGGTCGTCTACAGCAATTGTTCAACCCCAAGGGGGCAAGGGTTTGTATTTGGAAGGTTAGGGTTTGCAATTCAGAAAGGATTGGCGGCGCAGCTTGTTGCCCGGCTACCTTCTATTTTGATGTAACTTGACAAGTTTTCTGACTTATATATGAAATATATTTATGTTATAATTTCGTTTACATCTCTTTCATTCTTTCAAAATTCAAGTGCTTTACTAATCTTATAAGGTTAGATGGGAATGGTGAAAGGTTAGTATTATCGTTGGTTAATAGCCTAGTCAAGTGACTACCTTATAATTTGTATTCCACCTATCTCGATGACACGTCGCTGTAATAGGTTAGATGAGAATGGTGAAAAAAATGGTTTGTCATTTCTAAACTTTGTTCCTATGACTTGTCTGCAGCAAACATTTCTTTTTTCTTCGTCTCTTTTAATATTGAAATTGTTTGGCACTTTTGCTTACACTCTATCCCGATGACAAGTCACCGTTACAGGTCATTTAATTTTCCTCACACCCTTTGTCGATGACATGTCGTCAGGATAGGGTTTCCATGCCTAAACGGCTATCAACGTACCACAACTCATTTATTAAGCTCCTTCATCTCAAAGCTCATTCTATCTCTAAATTCCGACCTAAAGGTCATCGTGCCACCGTTTACCACCAATATCCTGCCACGATGAGCCATCTCCACCTCCGGGACACCACTTCGATCTAAGACACTGACTCGAATCCTTTGTAATTGTTTATTGAGCTTTTCTTCCCAAATTATTGAGGTTAACCCAAACCGTGTTTTGGGGAAGTTTGAATCTTTGTTGAAGATATCTGAAGGTTTTTAAGGTATTTAGACTTGCCCTGACAATATCTCGTTTCTGTAGGTATATATAGGGTAAAATAAGAACCACTATGAGTTATGAGAACTAGGTATTTCAAAAGGTTATTTTTTTAAATTATTTTCTCAAAATTTTAAAAAAATCACTTGTTCCAGAAAAAATAATATTAAAAATGTTACATGCAAAAATTTACATCGGATATATGTAAAAAATTACATCGCTTTAAATAAAATTTACATTAGGCGTATTAAAATTTACATCGGGCATAACTACCTACTTGACAAATTCTTTTTTTGTTTTTACAGATGTGTTTATAATATTTTCATCTACGTTTGTGCAAAAATAATTGTCCAACTCGTGCGGGAAGTAGGAGTTCTCATGGTTTTCACAACTCGTATTGGTTCTTAATTGAACCAAATCCTATATATATATATATATATATATATATATGGGGAGGATCAAATGAGAAGAAAACTATTGAAAGAAGAAAAATAAGAAATGGCATATTGGTAAAATACTAATTCATTTATAACTCATCTCATTAATTTTTCTCTCTTTAATTAATTAGTCAACTAATCATTAATTATCCTACATATAATCTACAAAACCTACACATATCAAAATTCTCCTACATATACCCTACACATTATAGAATTTTATCCTACACACGTCGAAATTTATCCTACACACCTAATAATTTGTTCTACATTTTAAATTAATTTGTTTTTTAATGTGAAAAAAAATATATATTTTGAAAAGGAGTTACAAATTTAATTTACTTAGTTATTAAAGAGGAAGAATACAATTTAATGATCTATGTAAGTTTACCAATATACCCTTATATTAAAATTAAATGCAAATATTAAATGAAGTAAAATAAAGCATTCTTATTGGTTGAAACTTCTTCTTATTTCTTCTTACAAAAAGTTTTTTCTCATTTGAACTCTCCACATATATTATATATATATATATATATATATTATATGTATGTATTTATTATATAAGAGAGAGAGAGACGGGTTCTGGTGAAAGCGCTGGGAAGTGTGAAAACGGTGAGAACGGATCTGGAGACGACACGTGTCCACGACGCTAAATAATAGGAGAGGGTACGATTGTCATTCCACGTTAATTTTTGAACATTCCCTTATTTGTCAGCACCCTTTTTCCTCCTTTTTGAAACAAAACTCCAAAATTATTGTGTTAGCTGTTACCTCCTCTCCAAGTTTCCGAGATCTATGGCATGTGATATGGATTGCGAGTTACAGGTTATTTATGTTAGAGTTTTTTTATTATATTATAAAATTGATGGCGTTTTTTAAATTTTTTAGTGCTCAATGGCGTTGTGATTATTATGTATGTTATAATGGCGTTTATTTTGGTATTTATATGAATTTAAATTAGCAAATTTACTTTATTTCTTTTAAATAGTTATTTGATATGTTAAATGGTGTTTCAATTCAAACAATATAAAAATGGTGTGCTGTTTTTTTTTTTCGAGCTAATCATGTAAATGCCATGGCATCAAACAACTCTTTTTGAATCGTTATTGATTTAACAAATGGCTTAATCATTTTGTACGGTGTTTTAGTTTATATATAAAACTTATTTAATTTCTGATTATTTATTGATTATCAACCATGAATGCCGTATTTTTTATATATGATTAAATGATCGGTGTGGCTTTATTTCATGCATGGCGTGTATTTTTTCATTTGTCTAGGTTTATTGAATTATGTATGATTAATGTATAATGTTGGCTTTATTTTATGCATGGCGTGTATATTTTTTGTTCATGGCGTTTTTGTTGTTTTTCCAGAAGAGAGTGTTGCATCGAGTGAAAGGATTTGCCCGAAAACTGGTTCTACATTCAAGATTCCCGTCGTTAGAGATAATCTAAAACCAAAGTCAGGAATGATTTTTGGAAGCCTTGATGATTTTTATTCTTTTTATCTGAAGTATGGGATGGCTACGGGATTTGGTGTAAGGAAAGAGACTGAAAAGATAAACGCCACAGAAGAAAAGCATATAAAGTACTATATGTGTATGAGAGCTGGGCATTACAAGAATAAGAAGGTTGATACATTGGACCCTAATCAGAAAGAAAGGAATGTGCGGTCTATTTTTTCGCAAAGGTGGTTGTGGAGCACAAATTTGTTTAGGGGTTGAGTCTGAATCATGGAAGGTCTATAAGTTTGTTGACGAGCACAACCATGATTTTGTTGAGCAGACTGATAAGCATTTTCTATCGTTGGAACGACACCTCACTCAGCTTCAGAAATATGTTATAAACAGCGTGGCTAAGTTGAACATGGGTCTCGTTAAGGCATTTAGCGTCATGAAGACTGTCTTTGGTGGGTTTGAAGAGGTGGGGTCAAGCAAAGTTGATTTTAAGAATTACAAAAGACAAATTAATCTGTTTATCGGGGAATATGACGCCGAGATGGTTGTGAGACATTTGAATGAAAAGAAACAGTACCAGCCTAATTTTTCGTACGATTACTTCACAGACGATTGGTTGAAGGGTCTGTTTTGGTGTGATGATCAACGCAAACGTAATTATCGTGTGTTTGGTGATGTGTATTCATTTGACGCCACTTATCGGTCAAACAAGTGTGAACGAGAATTCATTTTTTTATGTTTGGCGTTTTCAGGATAAACCATTTATGCCCATATTTTTCTTTTCAGATACTCTATGGAGTTTGTACCTTTTGTTGGTATAGATAATCATCAATGCAATGTTACATTTGGTGCTGCATTATTGGCGTCAGAAACTGTTGGTACATATATTTGGTTTTTGAAAGTTTTTTTAAAAGCCGATGGCGATCAACCAAAATTTGTTGTAACTAAACAGTAATAAAGAAGGTTATTTCTGTTGTGCTTGTTAATACCAGTCATAAGTTATGCATGTGGCACGTGATGCACAAACTTTCTCTAAAGGTAGAGTTCTTTTTATTTTCTGTAGTGGCGTTTTTAGATGCTTGGTGTTTCTTAGAATTAGTTAATAATTTTTTATTTAAGTCATGTGCAGGGGAAAAAGTTACATAAATTTTCATTATTTTTTACTTTTTGGCGTTTTCATATTTATGTAGGTTGGGGTAAGGTTATGTAATTCCCCCGACTTCAAGGAACGTATTTGTGGTGTTGTACGGACGGATATACTTACACCTGTGGAGTTTGAATCATGCTGAGAAGAGGTTATTGAAGAGTTCAATCTAGCCGATAACGACTCGTTATCTGATAATTTTTGTTCTTAGGGAATCATGGATCCTTGCATACTATAGGACGGAGTTTCTATCGTGTCTTATGCGTATAACGTTGAGGTCTGAGAGTGATAATGTAACACTCTATCCCATTTTTATACCAAATATCTGAAATATTCGTAAGATTAGGTCCCATATTTTTCTTTCTTAAAGCTTACACGTCTGGGTTAACCGATAACCCTAAACGAACCGACTTAACGGGTTATTAGACAAATAAATTACAGTCAAAGACAATAATCTTTTATACACAAAACTTTGTCACGCATGATCATATTTTATATTGTAAAGAAGATGTTCCCAAGGAAGTGGCGGTTTAGGAGTGTTCGTTTCTTCACGTGCTTGATCGTTCATCCGGTACCAGCTCTTGAATAAGCCTGTCATAAACACCAAAATCAATTAGTGTTTATATTTCTTTTGTGTTAACGAATGGAAAATGACAAACTAAAATGTTTGAACAACTGGGTTCTGTCGCGTATCACAACCGAAACGCCTTTAGATGCCGCATGTCACGACGGTTAATAAGTGCACTTTGCCGAAGTGTGCACTTTACCTATGTGCACTTTGTCGAAGTACGCACTTTACTGAAATATGCACTTTGCTAAACTATGTACTGGCCTATGCACTTTGTTAAATTATGCACTTACATGTACACTTTACTAAACTGAGCACTAACATGTGCACTTTACTAAACAGTGCACTAACATGTGCATTTTGCTAAATTGTGCACTAATATCTACACTTCACTAAACTGTGCACTAACCTAGGCACTTTGCTAAATTGTGCACTATGCACTAACATGTGCACTTTACTAAACTGTGCACTTTGTAAATTATGCACTAACATGTGAACTTTACTAAACTGAGCAATAACATGTGCACTTTACTAAACTGTGCACTAACATGTGAATTTTGCTAAATTGTGCACAAACATGTTCACTTTGCTAAATTATGCACTAACATGTTCACTTTGTTAAATTGTACACTAACCTGTGCATTTTTCTAAATTATGCACTAACATGTTTACTTTGCTAAATTGTGCACTAACCTGTGCATTTTGCTAATTTGTGCACTAACATGTGCACTTTACTAACTTGTGCACTAAAATGTTCACTTTGCTAAATTGTGGACTAACCTGTGCATTTTGCTAAATTGTGCACTAACATGTGCACTTTACTAAATTGTGCACTAACATATTCACTTTGCTAAATTGTGCACTAACCTGTGCATTTTGCTAAATTGAGCCCTAACATGTGCACTTTACTAAATTGTGCACTAACATGTGCACTTTGCTAAATTGTGCATTATGCACTAACATGTGCACTTTACTAAATTGTGCAATGTGCACTATGCTAAACTGTGCACGAACCTGTGCACTATGCTAAATTGTGCACCAACATGTGCAATATGCTAAACTATACATTATGCATTGACATGTGAACTGACCTGTTTGGATCTGAGTTTATTAGTTCTCAAACCATTTTGTAGTCAGACTAAGCCCTTACCGAAGGTATAATTCTTTATACATACCTGGGTCGGGTCAAAGTATTGACCCATTTTAATACCTCATCATGTATTTGCTAATCAATAACAGCGGTGTCTCACGCGCTATTTGTTCCTGTGGGCATAAAAAAACTCGACAACAACATTAATCACTAATGTCAAAAGGTGATTTCATCACACCCGTTTAGTCCATTTGACCATTATTCATCGTGAGATGATATTTATTTACCATCTCATCCATGTACCCGTTCCGGTTTACACCATTTTATCATTTTTCTTAAAATCATTTCTTAATTCTTTTGAGTCATCATCTTTTACGCTGTAGAGCGTCTTTTCAAGAATAATTGTTTGTCCGTTAGCTCGTAGCCAATTACCATATTACCCCTTTTTTCTCATTATGGTTTACCCCCATAATATGTCTTTCTCAAACTCATAGTTTATTCGGTCTATACGAGACCAAACTACCGTTTTATCCTTTTTACTTATTCTGACCCGTATCGTGTCGCGTCAGATCACCTTAATTAATTTACCGTTTTATCATAATTGTAACAACTACGACGAGTAGGTGATCTAGTAGAAAGGTGTAAGCTGTACTTACCTTGCATCCGATTTTGCTCTTTTTCCGTGTATTCAATCCGTTTGACCCGCTTCTTTCCCAAGCCTCCACCTAGCTTGTTAAGTGTCAAGCTATCATATAATATTCACAAGGTGGTTAGGTTAGTCAATTTAGATCTTAACCTTTACGCCTTATGAACCTTTATACTACTTTTCTTACCGAACTCTATCATAGGTCGGTTTGACTTTTAAAAAGTCAAACCGCCTTATAACATATGAGATTGAACATCTAGGTTTGACAAACTCATGTTGGCATTCCGCCATTTACTCAATAAGCACTATTCATAGGCTACCATTTTAGCTAATCTTTAAATCTGAGTTCATGATATCATTAACACTAAGTTAACTTAGCTCTCGATTATCAAATACACTTTATTCCTTCATTACACAAAATCTACGGGTTTTCATCTATAAGTGAGACCCGTTTCATCATGTTATTAGGCATTCCTCCGGATACCTAATCTAATCAAGTTCTACATACAACCGAGTAGACGCGCGGTTTCACTTAGGCATTTTAACAAACACCTTGAGGGCAAGATTTTTATACATCTTTTGTCTAGTTCATGAACAACATTTTAACCAAGTTTCAATCATCAAAATCAAGTCCTTATGTCTGGCATTCATAAACAATATCAAGACTCGCATCATAACATCAGTTTTTCTCAATCTACATTCAAATTCATGTGTTCATCACATTGTTATAAAAACCCACTTAACACATATATGGGTGATCATAAATTCCTAGTTTTCAACACTAATTCATCAAGTTTTCAACAAGGGTTTATTCCTAGACATGGATTCAACATATCATCACTAAGTATTCAACATGCAAGCAAGAATTTTGATTATGTGTGTTCACCAAGAATTGAAGATAACACCAAATGACGAGATTTGGCACACCTTGTGATCTCCTAAGTTAGGTGATCACGGTTTTGGTTAAAGCCCCAATTTCTTTGCTCGATTTCCTTTGATTTTGATCAGATTTGTGAGTTTTAGGGCTCAAGTGAAATAACCCTTCACTTGGCTCTAGGTAAAAGTCGACCAACACACACATGTGTGTGCGTTTTGATTTTAGATATTGTTTTAATTAAAACATCTTTCTAATTGTCCACTTTTAGTCCCTCAAAGTTTAAAGGTTATATAAATGGGTCAATTACTACAAGTTTCTTTATTGTTTAAAAAAACAAACAACTAACCAGGTTAATTATTCCTAGTTACTTTACCCTTGGTTATGACCGAATCATGTTTATATATATATATATATATATACCTATATATATAATTTTATATTTTTGGGGTGTTACAGGAAACCATTTCTTTGGTCAAGTATGTAATTCAAAATCAACTCTTGTTGAGTTCATGATGCATTATGAAACTGCAATAGAATCACAGCGCCATAAGCATCGAAAAAATGACTACGAAAGTCGATACAAACACGTTGAGCTGAAAAGAAATTGCAGAATGTTGGAGAGCCAAGCCTCTGAGATATACACCAAAACCATTTTTCAAGATACACAAGCTAAACTAATCGGGATTGGGTACTATATAAATGCTCGTTATGAAGAACAACCCGGCGGGTTTGTTAAGTTTTATATAAACAATTTTAGCACCCATGTTCTTCACATTTTGAGGTATTTGGCGTTTTTATTATCCTAACGTTTTTCATCATACTCTGTATTTAATACGTGTGTATAATGATCATTCATTATCATGGCGTTTTTTTCATTATATGTTATGGCATTTTTGAGATGTAACTTTTCCCTCTTTTTTCGTATAATGTCTATTCTTTTTCCAGTGGTTAGCTTTAATTTATTATGTCGTTTTTTTGCAGGTGATGTACAAAAAGTCTGATTGCACTAGCTTTTGTTCATGCAAACGTTTAAGGAGTTTGGGTTGTTATGTAGACATGTCTTCTATGTTTTGAGAAGTTTGTACATTATGGAATTTCCAAAACATGAAGGAGAATCTCGAGAAGAAGACGCGCAAGACTTATAATTTTTTGATGTATCGAAGATTCATTCAGATAACCATTGACACGCAACTCGAGGGTTTAGTTAATGAAAAGAAAGACATTCTAAAGATTAAAACTATCTCGGAGCAAATGTTAAAGGTCTTGAAAAGAATAAATAAATATGATTGTAACACTACGTGTTTTACGTCCTATAATTATCTTACACGTATCCCAGGAATCCTAGATATGACGTATGTCAAACCAGGAGAGACCTAAATTCGTTAAATCGCTTATCTTATCCTCAATGTGCCTTGAAATAAAGTTGAGGGGCCATATATGCTTAAATAAAAGTTTTAGAACGTTCAGAGACTGAAACTTCCAAGTTGAAAACTTGGCTGGCTGACCTGAAGCACGGCCGCGGGCCGCGACTAGGCCAGGCCTAAACCCCTCGCGCCCCGCAAGGGGGTTCCAGCGACAGAATGTTTGCTGTTTGGTGCCAGCTTGCAACTTGGACACCTATTGCTCGGGTTTTGCCACCTTAAGCTCATTGTTTGACACCTCTAGGACACTTGTGAGCACCTGGAGACCCTCCTCAACACCTGGCTTCCCTCTATCATTCCCAACATGCATTTAAGGAGCCTTCTCCATGTGTTGCAACAAGATCATCACCTTGGAAGCTTGTCAACACACCTTGGAGGAGTCCTAGACGAGTTTGGAGCATATAGCAACTCCTGGACCTTAAGTAAGTGTTCAATCTCGTGCTAAGTCGGTCCTTCATAAGTTCTTAGCCTAGAACAAAGTCTCGTCGTAATTACGCCTTGACTTTGCTATAAATCCGTGTATACTCCACCATTGTGCGTAACGATAGTTCCTACGTGCTCATAATGATGGTGGTAATAAACCCTCAAGAGGGCATTCTCAGATTTTAACGGATTCATGGCCAATTGACGAGTCAACAGAAAAGTCAAATAAAGTCAAACTGGTCAGATTTGTAAAAATGCATAACTAATGATCCAGATGTTATAAATTATGTTTTGAAGCATTAATAACCTTAAAATAAGTATTTGAACATATGTCAACAGGTTCGGTTCGTCAATTTTTGGTCTAGGCTCGGTTTGTAACCGAAAGTCTCAAACAGTTGACTTTCTGTTGACTTTCAGTTCTGACCCGTTTTGAGCCATTCTTGATACTAAGTTCTGGTCATTTTATGACCATGATTATGTCTATAATATTGTCCTAAATTTCCGTGACTCGATTCCTAAGAAATCCAAGTTATTACATAAGTTTCGTAATAATCCTTAAAACCTTGCAAAGAGGTCCTTTTTGCACCAAATGAGATTTTTAGCGCATATGAGCATATGGATTCTATACTTACTGATATGTTATAATAAGTAGGACTATTTGGGATGTTTGTTCAATTTATGACTTAAATATATGCTTGAGAATCACTAATCGCCGCTAAACGACTAAACTACCTTTTTTATGGAAAAATAGCAAGAATTAAACTTTTTATAATCAAAATTTTAACTTACTGATGTTATAAGTTAAATAACAGATCATCATCATTTAAAAAAAGGTTCTAACTTCAGTTTATATTAAATATCGATTTAACGGCATTTTAGCGACTTTTACGCCTTTCGGCACATAAGTATGGTTTAACACCATAACCATGAGCCGAGACTTGTTACCTACTGATTTATAAACTTTTTTTTAATAACAACAGTAAGTACAAGTCCCGAACTCAGAATCCCAAATTCGGCTTCAAAGCTATGTGTGAAATTACTAAAATATCCCTACGGGACATAGTATGTTTTAAAATCATCAAACACACATATATTTGATATCCTACTATTATAACATGATAAAATACATATTTTTACAGAATACTTAAGGTCATAACATCAGATTCACTTAAACATCTTTTATAAGCCTAAAAATGACCAAAATGCCCTTGTAGGGCATAAATCGGTTTTAAATATAACTCGGTCCTATCCTTGCCAATGTTACTGATTTTATAACATATTTTAAACAATATCTCATTATGCAACTTATATACGACTCTTACGGTTACCCGGTTTCGCTTATACGCGTTCGGTTAAACATACGTAGCTAGTTTGCGTATTTAAACCAAAACGGGTTAACTTTGTCCATTCCTTATCAAAATCCAGAATGCTATTGGTCTTCCCATATTATACAAGTCTATGTACCTGTTGGGTCCAATTAACATTCTATTCCAGTCACCGCTTAATCTAGCATATCGTACCGTATCATAATTTAGCGTAAGACTAACCGGTCTAAGTCTAGGACTTAATTTAGGACCCGTTAGCATTCTAATATTGGTTATTAATTACCATCACTCCAGACTGAACGCCTCCCGTTAGATTGCTCCTGTACTTGCTCTAGAATACGGCTGAATTTGGATTACTTGCGAACTTCAATTCAGGTAAATACTCTTAACTTATTTTCCTATACGGGCTTGGGATACGGTAGACTACTACCGCTTGGTCGGGTATGGGATGGTGTTTTATCCAGTTGTGATAATTAACTGAAATCTTACATAACCTGGTTTTAATCTGTTTTGACTGAAACTAAAACATTGAGGGTGGGCTTGACCATGTCTGGGATATCATTGGCTCACTAAATTGGTAGTGGCCACGACAATATAGTATGACGTGTAGGCATACACTGGGAAATTGCTATCCTGCTATCTTTGTGAAAGTTCAGAGTGGTGTGTCAGTCGATCATGTCTTAGTTTTTGTACCAGGCCTCATATGTAAAAGCCAGCATGTAAATCTGTATACAAGGTCTTTTGTACTATCCTAAGTTATTGATGAAAATGTGCCTTGTGCACCTAAAACCATTTTCGAAAAGGTTTTCAAAATGAGTCGGTTGAGCGTATTTACCAGTGTAAACTGACGTATTTTCAAAAGCTTAAGTTACAGGTTGCAAGTACGGAATAGGCCGAGAGCTGCAAGGCGAATAACCAAGGAGTTGCGACCTTAGGGAATTGCCTGTTTATAGTCTGTTATCATTTTGTATGTATTTCGATCCGCCTGTGGATCTAGTTACAACCATGTCTGTTATATATTTATATTGGACATTAGACATTATCGGTTATAATAGTTTATTTACTCCACACTTCCGCTGTGTTATGCTTATTTGGTAATGCTGATATCAACTATACGTCACGATACTCCCCACCGGGCCCACCGGTAGACACGTGGATGTCGGGGTGTGACAGGTTGGTATCCGAGCCAACGTTTGAGGGAATTCCACACTTACCATTAGTGTTTGATCTCAAACGATATAAGAAAACAAATTCCTTAGACTCTCGAGTCTAGGCTTTGACCTAGGATTATTAGTTTCCTTGTTTAGCTATTTTGCTTGCTTTGGTTATTAATTTGTTTTGTAACAAGAATTGTCGAAGATGCCTCCAAAATTTTCTAGAGGAGCGAAGGGAAAAGGCCTCATGAGAGGTGGAGCTGCGGGTCAAGGACCTTCGAATCCGCATAACTACAACCCTTATGATTGGTCAGGAGACTCCTTATCACCATGGGAACCGTACCCTCATCGTCACTCTATATCCCATGAGTATTCTCCACCTCCAGATTCGTTGCCACCACAACCTACCCAATCTCACCACTCACGTTCCCTTCTTCCCATAGAAATTGTAACCTCGATATTCAATTCCACTCACCTTCTGTAACCCCACCGGAAGATTCCTTGGAGCCCATGGAAGAAGACTCCGACCCAGAAATGCCGGCAACGGGATCAATAGGTCATCCCATTTACTTATCTAGCGGATCCAACTCGTACGCTGGAACGCCACAGCACTATCCTGATGAATTTCAGGAAAAGTTTTCACAATATATTTTCTACGACACCCCATCTTACCACAGCACACCATCCCACCACACTCCATCCTACCTTACACCTATACACCCCACCCCTCCACTTCACAATATATTTTCTATGACACCCCATCTTACCACAGCACACCATCCCACCACACTCCATCCTACCATACACCTATACACCATACCCCTCCACCTGAAGACCAACAGGTGGAACAACACCAATTATTACCTCGTCCACCTAGGAAGAGGAACGCACGCATGTCCGTGCGAATGGGACCTAGAGTTGAGTCACTATCTCCTCAGCCTTCATCCTACCCCACAATCGCAGAAGATCCACAAATGGGTGGACCTTCTTATGCCTCGCCTTTCAACGAGCAACCGCCTTCTACTGTTGAGCCTGAGCCTCAACCACCCTTACCATTTGGCGAACCTTTTCAACCACCACCGCCACCGGGTTTTGATAACCCCATACCTACCTACCAACAATTGCCATAATATAATCCTTTAAATCCTTCTACCTGGCCAGAGCATAGCCATAGCCATCACATATCTCATCCTGACCCTTACCTAGAAATGGCCATGAATGCATATTACCTCTATGTCTACCAACCAGGCGGATATCCCTACTATGAGTACCAACATCCGATTGCACCGCCTCAACCCCAAACTCAACCGCAACCACAGCAGCCGCCACCAACTATGAACGTTCTAAACGAAGCATTAGAACGGGTAAAAGAGCTACAAGAGAAATCAGCCAAGGACGCTAAGAAGAACCAAAAACTATTAAAAAGGCTGATGAAAAAGTTAACGGGGAAGAAGGATTAAGCTCCATATTATCCTTATGTACTATGTTTAATTTAAATTAAGTCCTTGCATGGACAAGTATTTAATTTTAACACTCCTGTGAGGGTATGTTTCTTATTTTAGTCCCTGCGAGGACAATTTATCTTATTTTCTTGTAAAAGACCCGTTTAGGGCAATTGTAATTTGAATTAATGGAATTTCTTTTGGACTAATGTTATATATACTATTATTATATCAGTTGTTCAAGCCAACGTCTCGATATTGATTCGAAATTTGTGACCTGCGAAACATTTCCAAGAAATCTCCTTGATGGTTTACACCTGCCGAGTGACTAGGTCACATATATTGGCAAAACGGTAGTTAATATGGTCTTCTACCCTGATAGTTAAGGTTGAGAAATCCTATAAGGAGTCCCTTTTATCTAGAAGTGGTGAACTACGTCCTAAACTTCACTAGTCCACCTGATCTGGACTCGCTACTTAAACCATTTCAAGGAATTGCTATTCTAAAAGGTTAATATATTCAAGGTATTAACCTCCTGGCAGTGTGACCTGAGGAACCACATAAGCCGTCAAGGTAAAGGACTACGTCCAAGCCTATATAATCTATTTTGATCTTGATCAGAAATCATCAGTGCGATGATTACTTTAATTAAACACCCATTAGTGGTGTAGTTCCTACGGCTATATTAATACATCCATTAGTGATGTAATACACTCGGGCTATGTTATGTCCATTAGTGACAATGACAGTTGCAGTCTATGACTCTCTGTCTCGAGGTAGTAAAACTACGTTCGAACCTCGAAGCTTTGTGATCCATTTGTGATCTTGATTTTATAATTCAAGCCCTTAGTATTGCTTTAATTTGTCCTTGTGACAGGCTTATTGTGCTACGTTCTAACATCCCCCTTATTAAGGCTGTTTGTGCCATTATCAATCAATCAAACAAGTGTAGCTAATTAAATTCTACGTGATTGCTTCAGCGTCAAAGTACAAGGATGGCTAATTCGGATGAAACGGATAGCCACCAAGGGGATGGAGGTGCCAATGAACAGATTGTAACTACTAGAGGTGAACTGCAGGCATTAATTGCCACCGAATTGGAAAAAGCAATTAAAGATCGTGACCAGAAGAACGGTGAATAAAGTGCTTCACATACCAAGTATACTTCTAAGCACACATCCAAGCATACCACCACACAACCCTCGAAACCTTCTTCGGAAAAGAAGGAACACTCAGAGCACTCCTCGAATATCAGGAGAGAAAGAGAGAATTATCAGAAAAAGACCAAGTTTTCAAAGGATGGTTGTTCCTATAAATACTTCGTGTCTTGTAAACCACGTGATTTCACTGGTGAAAAAGGAGTTGTGGAAACGCTCCGATGGTTAGACGAGATTGAAACTATTGTGGAAATCAGTGGGTGCGCTGAGAAAGACGTAGTGCAATATGTAGCGCAATCATTCAAGGGCGATGCCCTCACTTGGTGGAAGTCGATGATCCAATCTTCTGGGAAGGTTCATCTGTATAATCTAAGCTGGGAAAAGTTTGTTGAATTGGTGAAAGATGCTTACTATCCGCCGCGTGAGATAGAAAGGATGGAAACAGAATTTATTGGGTTAGCCATGAAGAACCTAGATTGTGGAAAGTATGTGTCGGAATTCAACTCTATGTCCAGACTTGTACCGTATTTGATTACTTCAGAATCCAAACGTATCTCACGTTTTATTGGTGATTTAGAGCCAGAAATCAAGGGTGACATCAGGGCATCTAGGCCTGTGACATTTAGGTCTGCTGTAGACCTTTCCATGGTCTTAACCCAAGATTTGAAGAGACAGAGGTCTCTTAGGTCTGAAGGTGGCGAGAAAAGGAAGAGAGATGATGACAGGTTTCACCGCTTCAACAAAAACAGGAAGTTCGGGTCAAATAAGAACCACCAAGGGTCTGATAATAGGCCTAAATGCAGAAAGTGCAACAAGCGACACTTTGGTGCGTGTCGGGACGAGTTTCAGACAAAGCCTTGTGGGATATGTAAGAGGCATGGGCACAAGGCCCTGGAATGTAAGGATTTGAAGGAGGCCACCTGTTATAATTGTGGCGAGAAAGGACATATCAAACCCAACTATCCTAAGTACAAGAAGGATGACACTATTAAGGACGATGGGGCGAAGAAAGGAAAAGCTCGTGCATTCCAGATGAAAGCCAAGGAGGCTGTGAACAATAACAATGTGATAACAGGTACGTTCCTTATTAATGATGTCTATGCTAAAGTTCTTTTCGATTCAGGGGCTGATAAATCATTTGTAGATCATAAGTTTAATGCCTTATTAAACTTGCCCATGAGAACTCTAGACATAACATACGATGTAGAACTTGCTGATGGAACGATAGAAACCGCTTCTACAATTCTTAATGGATGTTTCATTTCCATTAAGGATCACTCTATTCCTGTTTCGCTATTGCCAATGAAGTTGGCAGGTTTCGATGTAGTTCTTGGTATTGACTGGTTGTCTAGTAACCATGCCCATATAGCCTGTAACAACAAGCTCATCGAAATCAAAACTTCGACCGGTGAATTACTGCCTATCCAAGGTGATGTACGTTATGGTTTGTCCAAAAAGGATGTGTTACTTAAAACTTCGAAATGCCTAAAGAAGAATTGTTTCATTTACATGGCACAAGTGACCATTGATGAAACTAAGCCAAAGATCGAAGACCTACCCGTTATCTCAGAATTTGCTGACGTGTTTCCTGAAGACTTGCCTGGTCTACCTCCAGATAGGCAATTAGAATTTAGAATTGATATCATACCTGGTGCAGCTCCAGTTGCTAGAGCCTCGTATAGACTTGCACCTACATAAATGAAAGAGTTGAAGACACAACTTGAGGAATTATTGGAAAAAGGATTTATTCAGCTAAGTTCTTCGCCTTGGGGAGCTCCAATACTGTTTGTGAAAAAGAAAGATGGTTCAATGCGAATGTGCATTGACTACCGCGAGCTGAATAAGTTAACAATTAAGAATCACTATCCATTGCCCAGGATTGATGATTTATTTGACCAGCTTCAGGGAGCAAGCTACCTCTCGGAGATTGATTTGAGATCAGGTTATCATCAACTCAAAGTTCGTACTGAAGACGTTCCAAAAACAGCGTTTAGAACAAGATATGGTCATTATGAGTTCTTAGTGATGCCTTTTGGACTCACTAATGCACTAGCAGCATTTATGGATTTGATGAATAGAATTTGCAAACCTTATCTGGATAAGTTTGTCATCGTATTCATAAATGACATACTTATATACTCTCGTAATCAGGAGGACCACGAGAAACACTTGAAGTGTATTCTAGAGTTGCTGAGACAGGAGAAGCTTTATGCGAAATTTTTGAAGTGCGAGTTCTGGTTGCGTGAAGTTCAATTCTTAGGCCATGTGGTTAGTGAGCGTGGAATACAAGTTGACCCTGCCAAAGTCGAGGTAGTAATGAACTGGCAAGCCCCCAAGACACCATCCGAAATCCGAAGTTTTCTGGGCTTGGCCGGTTATTATAGAAGATTTATAGAAAACTTTTATAGGATAGCTACTCCATTGATGACCCTGACCCGTAAAGATGTTAAATTTGTTTGGGGTCTAAAACAGCAGGAAGCTTTTGATTTATTGAAACAGAAACTAAGCAACGCTCCTGTGTTGACCTTACCCGAATGCGTTGAAGATTTTGTAGTCTATTGTGATGCATCACACACCGGCATGGGATGTGTACTCATCCAACGAGGGAAAGTGATTGCCTACGATTCAAGGCAATTAAAGGTACACGGAGAAACTACACCACTCATGACTTAGAGTTGGGTGTCGTGGTGTTTGAGCTTAAACTATGGAGACATTACTTGTACGGAACAAGGTGTATTATATACACTGATCATAATAGCCTCCAACATTTGTTTAACCAAAAAGATCTGAATATGCAACAGCGTCGGTGGATGGAGACACTGAATGATTATGATTGTGAGATCCGTTACCATCCAGGCAAGGCAAATGTGGTTGCCGATGCCTTGAGTCGCAAGGAAAGGATTAAACCCATAAGGATTAGCGCCAAGAGCATTCAGGTAAGAATAATCTGAAAGATAAGATTTTGGAAGCTCAGAAGCAAGCTTTGTTAGAAGCGAATCTACCTAAGGAAGAACTGGGGAAGTTGGTAGAACACCTTACCCCGGGAAATAATGGAATCCTAAGGTTTTGTAGACGAATTTGGATTCCAGTCTTTAGAGGACTAAGGGACTTGATTCTCCAGGAGGCACATAGCTCCCGATATTCAATTCACCCAGGTGGTGACAAAATGTATAAAGATTTGAGACCCGACTATTGGTGGTCCGGATTGAAGAAGTCTATAGTTGTTTATGTAGCTAAGTACCTGACATGTTCGCAAGTGAAAGTAGAGCATCAGAAACCGTCAGGATTACTACAGCCGTTAGAAATTCCCATGTGGAAGTGGGAATGTGTAACCATGGATTTTATTACCAAGTTACCAAAGACAAAGCGAGGGAATGACGCGATATGGGTGATTGTAGACAGGCTGACTAAGTCGGCACACTTCTTACCCATTAATGAGACTTATAGCTCAGATAAGCTAGCAAAGTTATATGTGGACGAGATTGTTTCTTTGCACGGCGTGCCAGTGTCCATTGTGTCGGATAGAGACACAAGATATACCTCACACTTCTGGAAAAGTTTTCAGCAAGCTTTGGGCACTCGATTAAATTTTAGCACAGCTTATCATCCTCAAACGGATGCGCAAAGCGAGCGCACTATACAGACCTTAGAAGATATGCTACGCGCTTGTGTGATTGATGTAGGTGGAAGTTGGGATAGCCACTTGCCACTTGTTGAATTCTCCTACAATAACAGCTACCACGCAAGTATTCAAGCAGCCCCGTTTGAAGCGCTCTACGGGAGAAAGTGTAGGACGCCCGTTTGTTGGGCAGAAGTTGGGGAAGCCCAACTGACAGGACCGGAGACATTCCTGGAAATGACGGACAAGATTTTGCAGATCCGTGACCGTCTTAAAGCTGCTAAAGACAGGCAGAAAAGTTATGCTGACCGAAGGCGTAAACCTCTCAAGTTCCAGGTTGGGGACAAGGTCTTGCTTACAGTGTCGCCTTGGAAAGGCGTTATGCGCTTCGGAAAGAAAGGCAAGCTAAGTCCAAGGTATGTTGCACCATTCGAGATTATCGAACAAATTGGAGCTGTTGCGTACAAGCTTAAATTTCCCGAGAAGTTTAGTGGAATCCATGATGTATTCCACATCTCCAACTTGAAAAAGTGTGTAGCAGATGAGTTGTTGGCTATGCCACATGACGAGGTTCAGATTGATAAGAACCTACGTTTTATTGAGCAACCAGTTGCGATTGAGGATCATCATGTCAAGAAGCTTCGTAGGAAGTATGTGCCTATTGTAAAGGTTAAATAGGACGCTTGTCGAGGTCCCGAATACACTTGGGAAGTGGAGTCTGTCATGCGACAGAAGTATCCACATCTGTTTGATTGAAATCTCGGGTCGAGATTTATTTTAAGGGGGTGACGATGTAACACTACGTGTTTTACATCCTATAATTATCTTACACGTGTCCCAGGAATCCTAGATATGACGTATGTAAAACCAGGAGGGACCTAAATTCGTTAAATCGCTTATCTTATCCTCAATGTGCCTTGAAATAAAGTTGAGGGGCCATATATGCTTAAATAAAAGTTTTAGAACGTTCAGGGACTGAAACTGCCAAGTTGAAAACTTGGCTGGCTGACCTGAAGCACGGTCGTGGGCCACAACTAGGCCAGGCCTAAACCCCTCGCACCCCGCGAGGGGGTGCCAGCAACAGAATGTTTGCTGTTTGGTGCCAGCTTGCAACTTGGACACCTATTGCTCGGGTTTTGCCACCTTAAGCTCATTGTTTGACACCTCTAGGACACTTGTGAGCACCTGGAGACCCTCCTCAATACCTGGCTTCCCTCTATCATTCCCAACATGCATTTAAGGAGCCTTCTCCATGTGTTACAACAAGATCATCACCTTGGAAGCTTGTCAACACACCTTGGAGGAGTCCTAGACGAATTTGGAGCATTCCATTATGTTCTTAGCAACTCCTGGACCTTAGGTAAGTGTTCAATCTCATGCTAAGTCGATTCTTCATAAGTTCTTAGCCTAGAACAAAGTCTCGTCGTAATTACGCCTTGACTTTGCTATAAATCCGTGTATACTCCACCATTGTGCGTAACGATAGTTCCTACATGCTCATAATGATGGAGGTAATAAACCCTCAAGAGGGCATTCTCAGATTTTAACGGATTCATGGCCAATTGACGGGTCAACCGAAAAGTCAAATAAAGTCAAACTGGTCAGATTTGTAAAAATGCATAACTAATGATCCAGATGTTATAAATTATGTTTGAAGCATTAATAACCTTAAAATAAGTATTTGAACATATGTCAACAGGTTCGGTTCGTCAATTTTTGGTCTAGGCTCGGTTTGTAACCGAAAGTCTCAAACAGTTGGCTTTCTGTTGACTTTCAGTTATGACCCGTTTGAGCCATCCTTGATACTAAGTTCTGGTCCTTTTATGACCATGATTATGTCTATAATATTGTCCTAAAGTTTCGTGACTCGATTCCTATGAAATCCAAGTTATTACATAAGTTCCTTAAAAATCCTTAAAACCTTGCAAATAGTTCCTTTTTGCACAAAATGAGATTTTTAGTTCATATGAGCATATGGATGCTATACTTACTGATATGTTATAATAAGTAGGACCATTTGGGATGTTTGTTCAATTTATGACTTAAATATATGCTTGAGAAACAGTAATCGCCGCTAAACGACTAAACTACCCTTTTTACGGAAAAATAGCAAGAATTAAACTTTTTATAATCAAAACTTTAACTTACTGATGTTATAAGTTAAATAACATATTTTGATCATTTAAAAACAGGTTCTAACTTCAGTTTATATTAAATATCGATTTAACGGCATTTTAGCGACTTTTACGCCTTTCGGTGCATAAGTATGGTTTAACACTATAACCATGAGCCGAGACTTGTTACCTACTGATTTATAAACTTATTTTTAATATAACAATAGTAAGTACAAGTTCCGAACTCAGAATCCCAAATTCGGCTTCAAAGCTATGTGTGAAATTACTAAAATATCCCCTACGGGACATAGTATGTTTTAAAATCATCTAACACACATATATTTGATATCCTACTGTTATAACATGATAAAATACATATTTTTACAGAATATTTAAGGTCATAACATCAGATTCACTTAAACATCTTTTATAAGCCTAAAAATGACCAAAATGCCCTTGTAGGGCATAAATCGGTTTTAAATATAACTCGGGCCTATCCTTGCCAATGTTACTGATTTTATAACATATTTTAAACAATATCTCATTATGCAACTTATATACGACTCTTACGGTTACCCGGTTTCGCTTATACGCGTTCGGTTAAACATACGTAGCTAGTTTGCGTATTTAAACCAAAACGGGTTAACTTTGTCCATTCCTTATCAAAATCCAAAATGCTATTGGTCTTCCCATATTATAAAAGTCTATGTACCTGTCGGGTCCAATTAACATTCTATTCCAGTCACCGCTTAATCTAGCGTATCGTACCGTATCATAATTTAGCGTAAGACTAACCGGTCTAAGTCTAGGACTTAATTTAGGACCCGTTAGCATTCTAATATTGGTTATTAATTACCATCACTCCAGACTGAACGCCTCCCGTTAGATTGCTCCTGTACTTGCTCTAGAATACGGCTGAATTTGGATTACTTGCTAACTTCAATTCAGGTAAATACTCTTAACTTATTTTCCCTATACGGGCTTGGGACACGGTAGACTACTACTGCTTGGTCGGGTATGGGATAATGTTTTATCCAGTTGTGATAATTAACTGAAATCTTACATAACCTGGTTTTGATCTGTTTTGACTGAAACTAAAACATTGAGGGTGGGCTTGACCATGTCTGGGATATCCTTTGCTCACTAAATTGGTAGTGGCTACGACAATATAGCATGGCGTGTAAGCATACACTGGGAAATTTCTATCCTGCTTTCTTTGTGAAAGTTCAGAGTGGTGTGTCAGTCGATCATGTCTCGGTTTTTGTACCAAGCCTCATGTGTAAAAGCCAGCATGTAAATCTGTATACAAAGTCTTTTGTACTATCCAAGGTTATTGATGAAAATGTGCCTTGTGCACCTAAAACAATTTTCGAAAAAGTTTTCAAAATGAGTCAGTTGAGCGTATTTACCAGTGTAAACTGACGTATTTTCAAAAGCTTAAGTTACAGGTTGCAAGTACGGAATAGGCCGGGAGCTGCGGGGCGAATAACCAAGGAGTTGCGACCTTAGGGAATTTCCTGTTTATAGTCTGTTATCATTTTGTATGTATTTCGATCCGCCTGTGGATCTAGTTACAACCATGTCTGTATATATTTATTTTGGACATTAGACATTATCGGTTGTAATAGTTTATTTACTCCAGATTTCCGCTGTGTTATGCTTATTTGGTAATGATGATATCAATTGTACGTCACGATACTCCCCACCGGGCCCACCGGTAGACACATGGATGTCGGGGTGTGACAACGATGAAGGCCCAGTACCACGAAAGATGATAGGATTTCTTGGTAGTCCTACATATACACCTGCCAATTAAAATGGAGAATCGCAGACAACAAATCTAATAATGAAGATGTAAAGTTAGATTTGTTGATAGGTCAAAAGTGGAAAGATGCCGAGGCATGTGGGAGTAAGAAAGGAAAAGGAAAAGTTGTGACAATAGAGGAAGGATGAGATGATGGTGGTGGTGGTGATGATAAAGATGACAAGAAAGATATTGGTCAGTTGGGTTAAGTCGATAAAGATGATGATGATGACAACTCAGATTCGAATGACGATCCACCGGCACCCAGTTATGAGAAAGTGCACAATGAACGTGTAATAATGGTTCATCGAAAGATAAGAAAAACGGATGATGATGATGATGACAATGATACGAAGTATGTGCCCCCAGAGATGAAAAAGCGAAAACGGCTGAATGGTAGCAAAAGAGCAAAAAAAAAGATAGTTTAGTCCCGTCGTGTGTCGATCAACCAGTGGTTCAGTCAACTGAGACACCTGCAGCTGAACAACATGTGTTTACTTAAGCTGAAGTAGCAGGAATCATTCAAACGGAAACAGTTGTTACTCAATCTGAGCCACAACAACCCCCTTCAACCTATCAAAAGCAACCTGCCCAAGAACAACCGGTTCAAGCTGAACCAGTTCAAGCAGAATAGACAACATCCATCGCAGCTCAAACAACAACAGTTCCCACACCTTCAGCAGCTAGTCGGAGTTCTTTAGTGCAACCTAGAAGAAAAAAGGGTGCAGAGTTGACATATAAAGAGAAAATTGCAATGCTCATCCATCATTTTGGTGAATTTGTTGCACAATCTGCGCGACAAGACCAACTCATCAATTCAAATTGTAATATGTTATTCAAGCATCAGCTCGAGATGAATGCCTTGAAGGCGACTAACGATAAACAAGAGTTTGAGATCAAAAGACTCTTGGATGCCGATGCTGCTAAGTTAGTTGAAATTGAACGTCTGAAAGCTAGAAATGCTCATCTGGAGAGAATAAACAAGGAGTTTGTTGAGAAGAATGCTACATTCAGAAAATGGAAAGAAGGCCGTGATGACAAGATAATTGCTGGATTCAAACATGTGTTGAAAACTTTCGATGAGGTGAATGGAAAAGTTGGTTGTTTTTGGCAAACCGGTGCAGACCAGAAGAGGTATTGAGAAAAAGGGATGACGAAAAAGAAGATCCAGGGAATCCTGATAATGTTCCTAGTGCCTCAAACTCGGATACTTCTACATCAGCGTCATCCGGTGGGTCAAGTATAGCTATAGTTCTTTATAATCCAGCCACCACAACTGCACCAACTGAAGAGCCCGAAAAGATTGATGCATTTGAAGGAATTGATGAGGAAAAGTTCAACTTTGATATTGACAAAGATGTTGTCGGTGGTGTGGATACTATGATTGTTGCTGAAATTGATGAGGTGGTTGTTGCTCTGCCTATAAATGTTGAACTACGTACAAAGAACTGGAACGGCAAACTCTTAGCATCAATACCTCAAGGGAGTCGTCTAAACAGGGGGATTCGGGAAGTTGTGGTGAAGATGTGGGCGATGGGTTCGAAAAGAATTAGAAGGCCAAGGGAAATCCAGGTGAACCCTAGAAGAAGGAGAACTGGTTCATGACTTGACTAAACTTCAGCTGAAAGCCTTTTTTGAGATGAAGGATGTTGATGTGTCTGAGGTGGAATCAACTCCTGTAGAAAGTGATGTGAGTGAACTGATTGATGTAGATGGGATTGAATTTGTGCAAACTGACATCGAATCAGAGATGTATATTCGTGAAGATGGTAAAATATTCAACCCGATTGACGACATAATGATGAGTCAGATCGAACATGATATTCGGGAAAGGTTGGCAAATCCTGTGAGGGCTCCGGAGGATTTGCAAAACCCTGATGATAGAGAAAAGAAACCTAAACAATGGAGAGCTGCGTATATGAAAAACATCATCAAGTCGCTTACGTGCAACTAAAAGATGATAGATCAAAAGGTAACATTCTTAGTTGGATCTACATCAAAGATTTGAAGTGTGTGGCTATCAAGAGGGAGTTTGGAATGCAATAATTTAACTCTGTTTGAGGACTTTGACATTGCCTCATTACAACATATCTGCATTTGCTCACATCAAGATGATTAACCATACGAACAATCCTCTTCTAGATTTGTTTGAAAGAAGGATAAGATGGGATAAGAGGAACGCATGGAAGAATGAGTTATATCGATCATAGTTTCTTGAACAAATCCAGATACGTTGTACACTTGATCTAAAAATAAACATTGGACGTTATAAACTCTAGTATAAAGAAACTAAGGTGATGAAGAAAATTACGCTGTTGAAGATGCCACAAGATTTCCTGGATAATATGCGTTTGTGGTGTTACGATTCAATAACAACTGAAGCAGTGATAAACTTTAATGACGACACACCAAATTTTGGTATCTTTGACGGTATGTGGATTGTGAATATTTCCGAGAAAGATATTTCCTGATTATTTCACAATGAGATCTACCATGAAGATAAACACACTCAACAAGCTATCAAGTTTCAACGAGTTGTTCGTATTTGTTTCTACTATGGAGTTAATTCTGGAAGCTATTGGTCAAATGCCCATCAAGAATGATCGAAGAATGAAAGATCGAAGACCAAGTTGCATCCAAGAGTGAGTTTGTTTGTACATTTTGTGTCTGTAGCTTGTATTTTTGTTTATCTTACTTGGTACTTCGATTGATGAACTCATGTTTTGTTTATGGTTAACACTTTGTAAGTTGCCCATGGCTTTATAGCCTAGTGGCATCTTGGGGGTGGGATAAGGCTTTAGGACCAATAGGTCCTGGGTCCGATTTCCATAAGGGGGTTTTTCCCATATTTATTGGGTTTCCCCTGAATTGGTGTATAGGTATTATGCCTAGTGGAGATGGATACGATCAGGTGGTTCCGCTGGTGGTACGATGATACTCCAGTTGCTCGTCAGTGATCCAAATTTGTCGTTAAAAAAATACACTTTGTAAGTTGATTAGGTGATGGTGTCCTCCTATCAACACTTGACAACTTTCTGTGGAGAATATTGTAAACTATCGATAGTATGTATCGATGAGTCATGTACATTGATAGTCTTGATATTGATCAACTGGTTTGTCTATCAATTGGGTCCTTCGATGTGCTTTTGAACTATCGATAATATTGTGTATGTCGAGGTAAAACTCTACTGCTATGCAGTATAAAGACCAGTATTAGTCACCTTTGTTCAGTAGAGAGCACACTCGGAGAGTTGGAGAGCATGTTGTTAATTTATGTAATATTACACTGCTGGAATCATTACACGAAAGCTTTGAAGTGATATCTTTGTGTTATTGATTGTGTTCTTGCTTGGTTTGTGTGTAAACTTAGATTTCGTACTTGTTTATACATCATAGAACAGAGAGTAGGTGTTATGTCGATCATATAAGGACCTATACATTCATTATCGTCAAGGAATGTTCAAGTGGTAGGAGAGTTTGAGTTCTTCTAAGAAGACTCAAGTTCAATTCTCCCTTGGTGCAAAAAGGAGTGAGGCACTGGTGGGTAATGATAGGAGACCCATGGCAACCTGGGTTCGATTCTTGAGCCAAACGGGTTTTACCGGTAATTTCACCGTCGTGCTTACGGACGGGTTGGTTACCGGATTTTCCCTGGAAGTGGTAGTGGACGACTCGGGCTACTCTCGAAGTACTCTATTTCTCCAGTAGGTTTTCCGAAGGTAACTGAGATTGATTTGTTGGGTTAAAAAGAAAATATCTCATTTATGCTTTTGATGACCTTTTGTGTGTCATGAATGACAATAACTCGAAAAACAAAACTCCACAATTAATTATTTTGTAAGGGTTTCTTTTTAATATTATTTGGTTGACGCGACTATAATATATTATTGTTTTGCATGCAATAATAAATTTATTAAACAACTTTCATGCCAGGTCATTTTCATTCACTTGTTGCTTGTTTTCCACAAAGAATTATATTAGTTGACTTCGCTTATATATGTTCAGCTAACAAATTCAAAACTTTTCAAAGATTAATAAAACTTCATCTCTCAAGATGAACAAATGGAGAAGTAACAACTTTTATTATCTTCTTCCCTCTTTGCATATTGATTCCATAGTAATTTATAAGGTATAATTATTCAAGTACAAAATTCACAATTAAACTAGTGTGGGTGGTCTTTCTTAATTACCTAACTAACCATGGTTAACTTCCAATATTAATGCAGTCAAGATCTAGTGCCATCTTCTCTCTATCCTAACTAACCATGATTAAGTTTACACTTTGGTATCTGTATTACAGATTTAGTTCTTTAAGAAAAATCCTAGTGGGTGTATAGTATGTCTTTTAATGGAAAGGATAGCACTATAACACCACCAAAGGGGGGTGTCATTTGCAGGCTACAATCTGTATTCTTATTAGAATATCTGTTTTGATGTCACATGCTAAATCAATAAAACAATAGCTAATGAAGTTTATTATTTTAATAAGAGTTAAATTCATTTTAGTCTCTATGGTTTGAGTCATTTTCCCAGTTTAATCCAAATGTTTCATTTTTTGGTTGTGGATTCAAAAAGGTTTCATTGTTGCCATTTTAGTCCACTGGGTTAACTTCATCCATTTTTCTGTTAACGAGAAGGGCAATTCGGTCATTCTATATGTATTTCTATTAACTAGAAAGGCAATTCGGCCATATAAAAATGACCGAATTGTCTTTCTCGTTAACAAAATTAATTGATGAAGTT
Organism: Scalesia atractyloides; assembly: GCA_947069175.1. Classification (NCBI taxonomy): domain Eukaryota; kingdom Viridiplantae; phylum Streptophyta; class Magnoliopsida; order Asterales; family Asteraceae; genus Scalesia; species Scalesia atractyloides. The sequence goes on along the minus strand of CAMTDV010000025.1, from coordinate 8,240,737 downwards.
AACCCAGTGAACTAAATTGACAACGATGAAACTTTTTTAGACTCACAAGCGAAAAATAAAACCTTTGTACTAAACTGACAAAATGCCTCAAACCACATGGATTAAAATGACATTTAACTCTTTTAATAATGACAACCACTTTTAAAGAATTGATCGAATCTTGTTTTCACTGGTTTCTTGTTATAACCTTTTAAAGGCCATCTGCTTGTGCAATCTCCGATTTCTGATACACGCTTTGGACCACATAATAAATTTTAATTAACACCAGAGTACTAACATTATTGGTAATTAACAAATGCAACTATAAAGAATAGTTGACTGTCATTTCGAGCTAATCTTATCTTCACTATAAAAAATAACGACGTTATGAAATGGATATTTACCGAAACTCTTTTTGAGTATTAATTACCGCCCACGTAGATCCTTTGAACTAAAGAAATTACACCAACTCCCCTTAAGTTGGCTAGTAATGACGTAACGAAAGATTAAAAAATTCAATGTTTATCGATCACTACACGATTTATACTTCGTCTATTTTTTAAACAAGATTGTAAGAATTAATGGTAGTAATTACATGCCATATATGCATATAACATACACACGCATGTGTGTGTAAGAATGATAGTAGATACTTGGGTCTATATATATGTATATATACTATATATCCTAGTTGTATGTATAAGACTTTTTCCCTTAGGTATTGATTATGGGAATCAAATAGGCTACATTCTTGGATTTCTACTGTCGATTCAGTAATCAAACCATACTCTAAATTAAGTAATTCTAGAAAACCCGAATTGTGTTAACTACTTAACTCCTCTCCATCATCTACAACTTGTCATCAACCATGTAAAAGGGGAGTTCTCTTTCACCACCTTTCTAGCAAACTTAGTAAACATTTAAGCATGATCCTTTGTCTAATGATATTTCTTACCGTAACCTATAATGAACTATGTGAAACCCAATAGTTGGATACCAAATGTTTCGCTATGAAAACACTGGATTATTCACCAACGAACGACAATGTTAACAAAAACGAACATTAATTTTTTGTTCCCAAAAACCAATATATATATAAGCATGGCGACTACTCCTCTCATTGCTTAGTTTAAAATTAATGGAGCACGATGTGGGATGTATGTTGACTTGATAAGATGTGGGGTAAGTAGTTATTCAAACAATTTTTTCAAGAGATACAATTAGTTGTGTGTGGATAGCGTTAGCGACTGGTTCGGCCATAGTCTAACCCAAGTTGAATGACCCCTTAGGTTTTTTTGGAACGGCGGAGATTTTATTAAAAGAAGAAAATTTATAACAAGGTGTTGCAAACATAATACAGAAAAAACAGTTGCTAGGAAAACTAACAATATGAAAATTACACCAATTCGATCACGCCAAGGAGGGGAGCTTTGCCCGATCTTTTACCCATAGAAATAAAAGATCGCTTTCCCGTTTACAATATATCGTTTTGGATACGGGTGATATGATGTTATATGTTATCGTTTCTTGCTCGACAAATCACCCGAACGTGGACATAAATATTGCATGCAGAATTTTCTTTGTGACGAACAATAATGGCATTGGCGGATTGACATTGGGCTCAATGAGAGCAAGGCCCCCACTCAAAGCCTAACTTATATTGTAGTTTTTGTTAGAAATGTTTGGGCCCTCCATTATTTTTTTTAAAAGCTCTTAAAAGGCTACTTGGTTAACAAATAAACCCAATCCAACAATAGGGGTGTTTTTCCGGCTGTTTTTTTATAGGTTTTGGGTTTTTCAGGTTGGGTTTTTCGGATTTTTTATTGAGAAAAATGTAACCGCGAACCAAACCATTTAACTCTTAGGTTGGTCGGACTCGGGTTAATTCGGGACGGGTTTAATCAGTTGACCTGTAAAATGAAAAAAAAGGTTCACAAAAATTCTTTTTTGAAGTATCTATTTTTTTTCAGTAACAAATATGTTTCAAGTCTCTACAAATTAAAAAGTAATAAACAAATCGAAAAGCAAAACATTTGTGTGTACATAAGGACTTATAATGATAACAAAGAAACATAAATATGTTGCATAATGCCATAATCCATGGATGATATTTGCAGAATCCAATAAGGAAACCCGAAGAACCCTTACCCTAAGTATCCGAACCCAACCAACCCGAGAGTACATGAGTTGGTTATCGGATCACTTTTTTCCTGCTGAAATCCCAAACAACCCTATCTAGGTATAAGAAGATAGATAAAATAACTGAACGAGATTTTGCTCTACTTTGGTTTTGCCTTGGCTATTCGGTTGTTGGTGTGTACTTCTCCTCTTTTATTTCCCTTTTTATTTTTTGCTATTTGGTTCTGCAAGTATGAACGATGGGTGTTTGGTTAAATAACAGGGATTGATTGGTTCTACTTTAATTCGGGTCCGGGTGGCTACGGTTCTAGTAAAAAAGACAACCTGTCCAAAAATGAATGAAATTGTGTGCGCGTATATAGCCATCCCTGAAGATTTAAATGTCTAGGCCGAGCCGAAAAAAAGGCCATTTAGCGTAACAAATTATATAAACATTTATTTTAAACAACAATTAACTTTATAGCAATAAACATACAAAAAATATAGTATTAGAATAATAAAATTGGATGTCGTAATAGCTAACTCATGTTTATTTAGGTGGCACCGAATGGTTCTCTTTTTACATTTTTAAGCACCGGATGGTTGTTTATGATGCATGATTTATAAAAATCAAATCCAAATTCAAAAGTCAAAACTATTTCTCGATTTTATATTATTATCAATAAAACACTTAAATTAGGGCTTAACATCTAACAACAACACACCCATTTTGGAGTTTAGCAACAAACTCAATTTAGGGCTCAGCACTCAATAAAACACTTTATTTGGGGAGAAATTAACAATTATAAAGTAGGACAAAACTATGTAAATCAAGAAAGTGGAACAATAAAAAAAACATACATTTATTGGGCTATGGTGGTCGCAGGCGTCAATTCCGGAATCAAACAAAGACGACAACAACAGCCTCCTCCCTCGAGTTTCCTTTTTTTTTTTACTTTTTATTATTAGTTAGATTCGATATGGAATTAAATAAGGTTACTAGTCCTAATACGTTACAAGATATTAGAAATGGTAAAAAAAATATTGGAGGAGCCAGATAAATTATTTTTATATAGAAGATCCAATAAATTTCACGGTTTTACACACACATATATACATATAAATTAAAAAAAATTAGGCCCCTAGAATTTTGGGGGGAGGGGGCTAGGTCGGCCCTGTATGTATGCGTATATAGTTTTATTTATGTGTAATTATATGTTATGAATGTATGTAATTATGTGTAGATTTGGGTGTGCGTGATTATACAAGTATGTGTAGTTGCGGGTATTTATGCCAATTTGTATCTTTTGGTCAAGCCTTAGGGTGCCACACCGTTTCCGTTCAACAACCAAACATAATTGTGGTCAAACTATTTATTATTATGGTTTGATTGTCTACATTGTTACTTAAAGTCATGTCATAATCCTCCTGAGAGTTCACTAAGAATTAGTGTAGTCTTTTTACTGAACCCGTTAGTAAAGTATGTGTAGTTGCGGGTATTTATGCCAATTTGTATCTTTTGGTCAAGCCTTAGGGTGCCACACCGTTTCCGTTCAACAACCAAACATAATTGTGGTCAAACTATTTATTATTATGGTTTGATTGTCTACATTGTTACTTAAAGTCATGTCATAATCCTCCTAAGAGTTCACTAAGAATTAGTGTAGTCTTTTTACTGAACCCGTTAGTGAACATGGCCTAATTTTGCCTTTGCTGGTAAAAATTTTGGACCCGCCATTGATGTATAGTTCATTTAGAGTAGAGTACATGGCTCAGGTATAATAAGTAATGTGTGGTTGAGTCTATGAAATATCATTATATAGGAGACTCAATGTAGGCATGGGTCTGAGGAGGGGATTCTTAGGTGCAATCCAATCCTCACAAATGTAAAAGATAGAGTAAAGTACACTTTCAGTCCTTGGGGTTTACACCAAATCTCAGATTCAGCCCTTATTTGAAAAAAATCAACAGTCCAGTCCCTGACGTTTTCAATGCTCACAATCAAGACTTTGGACCAAACAGTCATTAGTTGAGCGTCAAGTAATTTAATGTCAGGGAGGGCAAAAACATAATTTTGTAAAAAATTTTAACTTGTTCTACCTTTTACTCCCAATCTTCATTCATAAGCCACACTCCACTCCTCCCCCTTCCCTAAACCTTTTGGCGACACACACATCCGGCCATCCAATTCGTCCGATCATCTACTAAATGAGGCAATACGCTGTCATATTATTCACATTCCACGTAGTCGGTACCAAATTTTCTTAAATTTGCATTTTTCAATTGATTTCGTGAATCGTTCCTTGTATGAAACTTGAACTTTTTGTTATTTATGCCTGATTTCAGTCGGTTTCATGGTGCAAGTCACCAGACATTACGTCAGAATCCAGTATCAAGTCCTGATGAGGGCCGACAGAGGGTTCCTGGTGGAACTTTGTTTCCAACGTTGCCAGTGAATAGTTCCTGCACCTATGTAGTACATATATGAACTAGTAGTTGATGATCACTGTTGTTGTTGATTAGTAGTTCTAGTAGTTGATGATCACTGCTAGTCTCAATAGTTAATTTAGGTTGGGTTGATCAAATTTTGGGGGTGTAAGATTAGTTGATGATCACCTAACTAGTAGGTTATGTATAACAGTTTAAAAGGGTTATTTTGTATAACAGTTGATCACCCTTTGTTTTGTTATCTAACTGTTATGATGCTTATTAAACTCTCTTTGATTTAATGGTGATATATCAGTCTTAATGATGCTTAATCAACTGTCATTGATTTAATGGTGATATATAAGTCGGAATGATGCTTATTAAATTGTCTTTGACACTGACTTATTAACTGTGTTTGGGATCTAACTACTTGATTTTGTTTAGGGTCAAATGACACTGAGTATAATTTAAGTTGATATGCTTAGGATCAAATGACATCAGTGGATGTTTGTTTGAGATGTATATTTGTTGCACACAAGTCTTTTTTTGGTTTATAGGATAATTTAACTTGATGGTATTGTTTGTTTGCTGCACATAAGTCTTTGATTTGTAGTTATTAACTCTGTTTGGGATCCAATGTAGCATTTGAACAAGGATTCCGCCACTTGAATGTGTTTAGGATCAGTTATAGCATTTGAACAACTTGATCGGGGTACAATAGATTTAGGCTAAAGTTCAATTGCATAATGTTATTTAGTTATAAATAGCACAGGGATGATACAGTTTGCTTTGCGCAATGACTAAATTTCAACTCTGATAGGCATGGCTTATAACTTTGGTAGGCATTGCTTTACCTGTTTGAGTAGAATAAATGGTCAAGTATGTGTAACTAAAGGCAGTTCAACTTCTGAAAGTAAAAGTCACTTGAAATTGTGAAGGTCAATTACCATTCTAGTTCTAAAAGTCAAACCCATTTCCAGTTCTAAACCTTATAATTTGAACAGGGATCTGACACATTGGTAGGCATTGCTTGACCTGTTTGACCAAAATTACCGGTCAAACATGTGACAATGAAGGCAGTTCATGTTCCGCTACTAAAACTCAATTGCAATTACGAAGTCCAATCCTAACTGAAGTTCTAACAGTCAATCCCAATTCAGGTTCTAAAACTCAAACCCATTTGAAGTTCTAACGGTCAAACCCATTTCAAAGAAAGTTCAATTTTGTTTACAAGTCTTCATACAGTTGTTGATGTTAATAACATCATATTGCTGAGTAATTAAGGATAATTGGTGGTTAGTTACTAGATTAGGAAAGAGTTTTGAATATCGAGGGAAAATATGAATTATACGTTCAGGGACGGATATTGTAACTAAAGGTATAGGGGTATTTTAGTCTTTTTACTAAAATACAAGCTGTCTGTTAATGCAGGGTCCTGATTGTGAGCAATTGAAAACGTCACTGTTGAATTTTTTCAGATAAGAGTTGAACCTAGATTGAGTGTAAACCCAAGGACTAAAACTGTACTTTACTCTAATAGAAAATCTAAAGCCATTGATGAACTACTCCTACAATAGTTTATATTACAATCAAACCTGGTATGACATCATGTATTATTTAATGATACGTGAATTTAGGATTTGTTTTAAGTCAACTTATCATTCACACGTTCTGTAAATCTAATCCTAAATCTATACCAATGATCATATAAGACTAGAACCTTCAAATCACTTGTGAAATACAAAACATCTTGATACCCCTAGACTATCCCTTTTGTACAAGAGTTAAGTTGTGCTCCAAACAACACAAAGGACAAAATTGTTTTCGAAAAAAATACATGTAATTCACAATCCTTGTTATTAACAATAAGAGTTTATGATAGACATGTGATGTTTCAATGATAGACATGTGATGTTTCAATATTGTTACTTGTGCTCACAGAACACAAATTACATAATACAAAATGATACTATTTAAAACTCAATTTACCCATTATAAATTTACAACATTGTGATACATAGAGTAGTTATACTCTATGCTTAGGGAGATTTTCAAAAAAAAATTGATATAATTACACTTTTAACCTATAACTATTTTAGTTTTTTACTTTTAACCTCAAAGCTTTCTATTTTTTATCAATTTAACCTCATAACTTTTTTACTTTCAACTTTGGTACCCTTACCCTATACTCTTCATATTTCACAAAAATTTTGTTTTACGTTGTTCTAAATTTTGCGAGTTAACACAACTCAATGTTCATGTCATCGATCGGGCCTGTGAAGCCGATGGAGCCGATTGTTCCCGATCCACCATACACAACATCCGCGATGTTGGGTAACGTATCAGAAGGTCTTGTTTTGTAATGGGTTGTTACAGATTTGCGAATACCATCGATGCAAGAACAGGTTGGGAAATGTCGATTGAGTTGACAGATAAGAGGTCGATTGGGTCGATTTGGAAGGGGGATGCGAGTTCGGAGATTTTGAGCAGGGTTCGATTGTTGACTTGGGGGTTATGAATCTTATGATGGACGACCTATTGGTGGTGGAGGGAGTGCTCAGTGGTGGAGGGAAGATGGTGGTGGTGGGTGTTCTGGCAGTGGAGGTGAGATGGTGGTGGTGGTCTAGGGTAGAAGAAGGAGGTAGGAGATATATTGTTTTATTTTCTTTAACACATAAGGGTATTATAGTCATTTCACAAAGACTTAACTGAAAAATATAACATGGGTTAGAGATAAGGACCACCCGAGTGCAAAATTACAACTATTAGGACCAAGTGTGTAATTAATAAACCATTGGGACCAAGTCTGCAATTTTCGTAAACCACAGGGACCAACCAAGCATTTAACTCTTCAGTATAATTTACTTCAACTTTTTTCTTAATTTGACAATGACTTAAGATGTTGATCCTGTCATGCTACTGTTGCTAATTTGGCAACGACTTCAAAAGTTCGCTTTTTTCCTCAAATTAATACCGATCATTATTAGCAAAAAAATTTAGACACTTAAGCGATGATTTAGTCATCATTAGTGTTACGGATAGATATTCTTAGTCGTAAGGTTGATGATAATAGGGATTATATTATAATATCCAAAAAAACACTTTTTGAGTAAAATGTCAAAATGGTTCCTAAGCTTAGTTCATTTTTATCACTTCAGTCCAAAATGGAACTTTTCGTATCTAGGTCCCTGAGGTTTCATTTTTGTTGTCATTTCCATCCAATTGGCTAACTGGGTTAGAAGTTCTATTACTTTTGTTGTTTTTCTCATTTAAATGATGGAGTTCATATACCCTCCACTTAAATGAGGAAAACGACAAAAGGGGCACAGAAACTTCTAACCCGATTTGTCAGTTGGATGGAAACAACAACAAAAATTAAACTTTGGGGACCTAGATACAAAATGTTTTATTTTTGGACTGAAGTGGCAAAAATGACATAAACTCAGGGACCGTTTTAACATACTCATACTTTTTTAGGATTTTATAACTTATATGAACTTTACCTAAGAAAAGCTAGATGATTAGTTGATATGAAGGAAGCTAGACAATAAGTAAAATACAAAGAAAGAAAATGAAGGGACATAGGAATAGAGGGACACCTTTGATCTTTTCTGCAATTAATGGGTCACCTCAATGCAAACTCACACAACAAGGAATCACTTCATCGATATTCAAGCTACTCCCACCAAACCTTCTTGCATGTAGTGTTCTTCATTTTACGTATTAAAAATAGAGGAATTTTTTTGGATCTGGCTTTGAGAATGTTTAGTATTGGAAGTATCATAATGCAAGGAACAATGTGGAGCATTCTAGCTTCTTGTTGGAAGATTTTTATGCAACAGAATAATTAAATATCTTTACCGCCGTTTATATATATATATATATATATTAATATTAGTAATATGTCTTCAATTTTTCAAATTTATTGTTACCCTTATGTATTATTGTTATATATATTTTTTTACCAAATGACATAGTGAGCTCAAATTCCATTGTAAGCCAGTAGTGTAAATTTAGGTTGCTTGAGTAATAGTAATAGTAATAATAATAAAATATCTTTTTTCTTTTTTTAGTTCAACAGCAAGGATCCAATATATTCTTACTTGTTACAGAATTTTATATTTGACAATTTTTTCAAATAATGTATTCATGTGTTGGAACATTCTCAAAAGAATTCCAACTTGTAATGCAATACATGGAAGTAGAAACCCTCACGTATCATACAAATAAGAGACATTTAGAAACCGGCACGTATCATACAAATGTTACATACATTATAGAACACTTGATGATTAACATATGCATGAGAATTTATTAAAAGCAAAGTGGTAGGCTTAACCCACTAGTCTAAGGAGTTTAACTCTTCTAAATGAAACTAGGATATCCGGTAATTAACCAGGCCCATTGCCCTCCTAGTCGCGAAATAAACTAGGTGATCTTTTGATACACATCCAAATTGAAGGTTTCCAAATCGTTAGAGTTTTGCTTTTACTTTGTAAATCATAGTTCAATATCAATTTCAGTATAAATAACCTATACGTTAACTTCGGTTTAAATAACCAATACACTATTGTAATAATAAGTAATAAGTTTCACTCGCGTGATGTTGTTGGGATAATACAAAGTAAAAAAATAAATAAAGATATTTACATCAGTATATATGGTGCCCGGTTTAACCAAAAGATAAAGTGAAAAAAAATTATAATATGCCCAAAATGATACCGACGTGTGTTTTACATTGATCCAAACTATAAAAATAAATATTAATACCAACTCTAATAATGCCAGTATTGTTACCAATAGTGTTCGGTCAGAATCGGTTTGATTCTTTACGGCACTAGTACTCGGTATAGCTTATGATAGCAAGAAAAACTTTGTTTTGAATAAAACTCAGTTCTCTCGATAATTTTTACATGAATGTTGAGGAGAAAAAATAAAACACAATTCCTCTTTAGTTTTTTTTTCAGTTAACCAACACAATTCATTACAGAAAAATAATATTATTAATAAACTAAATGGGATAAGAGTGTGAGTTATTTACGATTATTTTCCTATATGCCCTTACAAACTTGAAAATTTTCATATATATACCAAAAAAAAACTAAAAATATCATAAGTGCCCTTACAAAATAGTTAAAATATCAAATATACCTAGCTTATTAAAAAATCTAATAAATAATCCTTTATCCTTTTTTTTAACTTCAAGTTTTTATATATGTTCATCTTTTAACTTCATAATTTATTTTTACTCATTTTTATTTATACCCATTTTTATTTATATTTTTTATTTTCATAATGCATAGTATTCTTCATATATAATATTTAAGCTAAATAATTAAGCTAGAAATGAGTAAACATAATATTTTTTGAAGTTAAAGGTCATATATGAGATCTAGGTTTAAAAAATAAGGATAAAATTGTCATTTATTTAATTTTTTAATAAATTTGATGTATATGATATTTCAACTATTGTAAGGTATACATGATATTTATAATATTGCAAAGTTTTAGATAATATTTTGCAAGTTGTAGAGGTATATAGGTAATTGACTCAATTATTTTGCATGTTTGTACAGGACAACCGGCAACTTATTACTTATTACTTATTGGGGGTACAGAAACATAATTGTAGTATATAATAACTTGTAATTAAAGTGTTGAATATAATAAGAATAATCAACAAAAGTTTAAAATAAATATGAAATTAATTCCAAAATTTAATTTACATATACTAATGGGTTGGTGAATTTTCAAAGCTTAACGTGTTTGATTTTACCATTTATGTGAAATTGAGTTTTAGAATACACTACATTGAGATGATTTGTATTTTGCAGGACTTGACAGATTTTGGGTGCATTATGGAAGGATCACAGAGATTTGGAATGACACTAACGAGAAAATGAGGTGTTTGGAGCTTAATGAGCAAATGCTTTTGGACAGTTAATTGAGAGATTGGAAGAAGCATGGATTGCTCATATGAAGAAAGGAGAAAGAACCATACGAGGACGAAATAGCAGAATTAATGTAAACTTACAATTTAACCTTTATGAAACACAATGGATTTCTTGAATTCCTTAATTTGAAACCTTAATTGTAGATATCAACATTCGTTTATCATATGCAAATGCCGCAAGAGACCTTCACAACATGAATCTCAGATAATTGTATGCTTTATAAATCAAGAACAATTAACAAACCCTAGAATGAATCAAAACTATTAGCAATTATCATCTCACAATGTCAATGATGCAAGAAAATCATAACTTTCATGACTTCATAACAATACTAACAATCAATTCATGCAATTCAATCCAAAAGATTACAATGACTATGGATTCAAAACATTTGTGCAAGAAATAAAATCCTAAAACTTACAACCCTGCACCCAGGGTTGATCTTGGAGAGATTAGCCTACTTATTGTTGATGACTGATTTTTGAAAACCTTAATTGAATCTTAAGAAACTTGATTGAGATATGAAATCGGATGGATTTGTGGGCCAAGAATTACCCAAAATCGTCCCTAGTGTACGGTGAATGATCAACTACAATACCTCATTAAAACCGGTCAAAAAGGAGAATTTTGTGTTAGTAACTGATACAGGATGCAAGTTGCGTCCTTAGGGATGCATCATGCTTCTTCAGGGATGCAACTTGCTTCTTCCGCTTTGTTTTTCCCCTAACATGTGTTGTCCAATGCGTCCATATTGAGTTGATGGGACGCAACTTGCATCCTATAGGAAGCAACTTCTGTCCTCACATGGTTTCTTCTCCTTTCTTTGTATGATCAATCATTGTTGCTTCCAATCTTTCAATTAACTACCGCAAAGTATCCACTTAAGCTCCAAGCACCTCATTTTCTCATTAGCTTCATTCAAAAGTCCCATGAAAGTTACAAAATGCACTTTTAAACTTGTTAAGGCATACAAAATAGAAATATTTAAAAACTTTAAATTTATACAAACCATTTATATGTTTTTAGTTTTTTTGTTTTATTTTAAGTTATATCATCCACACTTTTGTATCTTTATTATACTGTTATTAAAAGATTACTATTATTATTATTATTATCAAGTTACTGAATTAAGAAAAGAAAAATAAAAGATGAACATTGAACAGACTTTGTATTGCCACGTGACAAATTTGCAACATTAATATATCTCAATTACGTGGTATTGATAAGTAAAATATACAATTTTGTCCAAATTCAATGTGCGAGGTGACTTTTATGTATGAAAAATTGTTAAGCGACCTTTATAGAAAAATAGAATGTATATTGGTCCAAAATGTTTTGTTACGAGTGTGTAAAATCTTGTCTTTTTAAGAGGTCGAATCTTTTGACTTTTGTGGTGGACAACGATATAAAGTTACAGTAGATTAGATTGTTGTCATAAAGACAACACTATATTAGAATTCAAATACGAAAATTATGCAGAGAGTAAAAAATATTTAAATATAATCATTGTCTATATAAAGTGTCTTAGTTTAAATTAATTAATTTGAAATAAGGGTATTTCTAGCATTAAAGTCATTAAATATATTAGCATAGTATAACGTGTATATTGATTAATACTTTCTTGCACTACTATATGATGAAAAGTTTTTTATTGGTGTAATAAGCTTGGTTAAGAAATACTTACTATAATATATTGTTTTCCAGTTAATTCCTACAAACTGTAATAAGCTTGGTTAAGAAATGTTGTATCTTTTACCTAGGATATTATTAAAAATGATTTGATGATAATATTGATAGTGGAAAAAAAGAGTTGCTTCGTTTTTTTTTTTTACTTTATCCTACACATTATAAATCAATTTATTTGATATCTACCGTTGGTTTGAACAATTTAAAATGTATACACATATTTTTGGTTTTCAATCTACCAATTGGAGCTATTAAAGTTAATTAAAATTGTAAAGACAGTGTTTCAGTTTTAACTGCTCCTTAAGTAACAACAAAATATTAATGGTATATGTAGACTTATTGTACAACTAAAGTTATAAAAGTATATGTTTGCATAAAATTATTTTCAACTAACATACTTAATTTAGTTGTACAATAAGGGGTTGTTTGTTTACCTCTTAATGGGGCTCTTAATGGTTCAGATCTCTTACTGGTTCAGCACTTAATGGTTCAGACTGTTTGTTTCGCGAGTAGATGTTTGAATGGTTAAGACATTGCCTCTGAATGGTTAATCATTATATTGAGTCTGAATGGTTAAGACCTCTAATCTGAATTGACCAGACATTTGCCTCTAAATAGTTAAGCATTATACTGACTCTTAATGGTTCAGACCTCTTACTAGTTCAACACTTAATGGTTCAGACCTCTTACTGGTTTAGCACTTAACCATTCAGAAGTTGCCAAACAGCCCCTAAGTCTAATTTACCATTAATATTTTGTTAATGATGATAAAACTGAATTTGCAGACCATGTTCTAATTACCTGTGATTTCGCTCAACAAGTTTGGACTGCAATCTCGCTATGGATAAAGGTTCCCTTCCCAAGGTATCTTTTAAGCCTAGTGGAATTGCTGGACGTCATTGGGAATCTTCGAGTAGCGGACACTAAAAAGAAAGTAATTTACTCGGTGGTGGCGGCCGTATGCTAGTCGCTATGGATGGCTCGGAATGACACAATATTCAAAAACAAGGTGTACCAAACTCACAGGTTAATTGCAGACATAAAAGCCTTATCTTTCCTATGGATCTCCTCAAGGGTGGCGTCGTTAAAAACAGATTGGTCGAAATGGCGTGAATTTAACTTGGGTTTGTAGCTTTTGCGTTTTTGTTTTCCTGTTTGTTTTTCCCATTCTGTACTGTACCAAAATGCTGAAGCATCTTGCTTAGCTTTTGTTTTTGTGTTATTGAAATTTTGCCGCCTTTCAAAAAAAAACGAACATACTTAATTATACTAAAAACTTAATTATTTTGTAAGTGCATTAACGCATACAAGTAATTTTAAATCTTTTGTTTTGAATTGTTTTTTTTTTTAAACGTGTAAAACTAAAACTACAGTAAAAAAAAGAGCACACATTGCATAAAACAGATTCTATTTCATATCGATTATGATAAATAATATTTACTGAGCCAAATTTCAAAGTTTAATTGAATATTTTGTATAAAAATATAACAAAGATAATATTGATAATTAAATAAAAATAAAAAAACAGTCATGTGTAAGTTTTAATAATTGAAAAAAATAAAAGTCTAAAAGTTCCATTGCTTGTTTTTGTCATATTTTAGAACCAAAATAAAAATACTGATAATTTGTCAACTATCAACATTTAACATAAAATATACTACATAAATATATTGTCAGTAAATAAAACTTTTCACTTTAATTTATCTTTATATATAGTAAAGGATTTAAATCATTTGATAGGTCTGTTTGGGTACGCGACGCCCCGACTTCGATACCTTCCGATTTCTACGAAGCTTTTCTCCAAGAAAAATAACTCACCAAATTCTCTCTCTATTTTGTTTTATCGAATATTAATATTATTATTATCTCGTATTCCAAGTTTATTCCTATTTCCAATTCCAGTTTAGATCCTTGTAATTTCTCGTACAAAACGTATATCTCTATGTAACCATCCCATATTTGATCCCCTTATATATAACTGTCAGTCAGTCTAATCTAACAATAGTTCGTGTGGGTATTTTTATAGAGAATTAATAAAATGGTTTCTTTCAAAAATTCTTTCAAAAATCCATGTGATGAGTTTAGAGAAAAAGTGAAGAACTGTCAAGAGTATATTGGAGCTTTAGATGAAGAACTTAAAAAGATTCGAGTATTCGAACGCGAGCTTCCGCTTTGTCTTGAACTTGTTTCTCAAGGTACGTTTGATAATAAGCGTTTTCGCTAGATAGATTATACTCTGAAAAGGGGACGATACCCTGGTAAATTTTTTTAATGAAAAGAATAAGGATATAGTTTCTTTTTGTTGTTAACAAAATTTGGTTTGTGGGTATGTAGCTATTGAAAGATGCAAACAACAAATGTCGGAGACGACGATGATCACCGAGCCTTTTAATGGTGAATCTGATCATTATTTTTCTGATCAAACATCAAGTGAGTGTCCAGTTTTGGAAGAGTTTATTCCCATGAAGTCAACTTTATCTACAAATGAAGATATTGATGATCAGGAGGAACAAAAGCAGCAGGTATCCCATGAATTGTTTACTGGTAGCAAAGACTGGCTTGCATCTGCTCAACTCTCAATTCAAACACCAGATCCAACATATGAAGATGTAAATTAACAAAGTTTATGTTTCTGAGTAAATTATATTAAAGACTGGATTTTTATTATTGTTTTTTTTTTAAATTTCTTTTAGGACTTGTTTATGAAGAAGTTGACTATGGATGAACAAAGGAATGGGTGTGACAGTTTTCATCCTTCTGAGAAGAAAAAGATCTCCATCAGTTCGTCATAGGACACAGATGGCGGTGGTGGGGGTGGCGGTAGCGACGATGGAGATAAAGGACGGTCTAATAAGAAAGAAAGGAGGAGTTGGTCTCCAGAATTGCACCGAAGGTTCCTTCATGCTCTTCAACAACTTGGTGGTGCTCATGGTATGGTTAATTTTCATTGTTAATTGACGTAGGTATAGGATTAAATATATAGCTTTGCTATTGGTCAGATTTACCGAATATGATAATGACTCTACGATATAATATGTATAAAGTAAAACTTTGGGGTTATTAAAAACGTACCCGTCATTGTTTTTACTGAATGCACTCCAATAGTGAATCAATCATTTCATATCTCAAACTTTTAAGTATATGTTTAGCATATAGATTTACATTTAATTAGCCAACCCCAAATTTTATTATTTTTCAAAAAGCTTCTTTCTTTAAATAATATATAGTTGTAATCATATTGAAATGATAACCTTTTTTTCTTTGCAGTTGCTACACCAAAACAAATTAGGGAAATAATGAAGGTTAATGGGCTGACAAATGATGAAATAAAAGTCACTTACAGGTTTGTGTTTTAATTTTATGTTACGTACACTATTACCATTTACTACTAATATATTTAGCATAGATCCGGTGCATGATACAATACCTCACGTTCTAAACCTTTGGTTCTAAACAGAAATATCGTTTGCATACAAGAAGGTTGAATCCTGCGATTGAAAACGTCGACACACATACTCCCCAGCTAGTGGTGGTTGGCCGAATTTGGATGCCACCACCGGGGTATACCCCCAATGCCTCTTCGTCTCCGCTAACAAATGATGTCAGTAGTTCAAAGGTGGTATATGCTCCAATAGCTTCTCTACCGCCGTCTATAATCGCATCTTGATACAAAACAAAACAACACAACTAAGCAGGAGCCCTATTTAGCTGAGAAATGTAGCAATAGTTATCGCAGATCACAACCTATCACCGAGTCACCAGATTGATTTCGGAGTTTCTTAGCTACCATACCGGCCACATGTTTGTTATATAGAGTAATGTGAATTTTTTTTGTGAAAGATACTTGGGTACAAGGCTACTCTTAATGTTTGCTTCATTCACTATCATTTTTTCTTTTCTATCTATTAGATTTTTTCAACGTCTAAGGTTTATATATGTACTTTATATATACCATCCTTTATGGTCTTAACAATTTCTCATGTTTATAGTTATAGGTGTGAGAGTATACATGACAAAATGTAATGAAGTCTCGGAATGTTGCATGACAATTAGTTTTACAGTTTGTACTTTTTCACTTATTGAGACTTATGTTTCTCTTACTTGATCTATTTTTACAAGTTATATTGTTTTTAGAGTTAATTACCCGGATGGTCCCTGTAGTTTCACGTTTTTTCATGTTTAGTCCCGACCTTTTGAAAATAGCATGTATGCTTCATCTAGTTTGTTATTGTATTACACGTATGGTCCCCGGAGTAAATGTCAGGGGACTATCCGAGTACAAAATAACAAACCATGGGGAGCATACCTGCTATTTTCAACCTA
The DNA here is from genome assembly GCA_947069175.1 of Scalesia atractyloides. NCBI lineage: Eukaryota > Viridiplantae > Streptophyta > Magnoliopsida > Asterales > Asteraceae > Scalesia > Scalesia atractyloides. The sequence continues at coordinate 8,224,250 of CAMTDV010000025.1, read as the reverse complement.
TCTGATATATACTTAGGGGACTATCCGAGTAACAAAATAACAAACCATAGGGAGCATACCTGCTATTTTCAAAAGATGAGAACTAAACGTGAAAAAATGTGAAACCACATGGACCATCCGGGCAATTAACTCTTGTTTTTTCAATACCATGCACATGAAATCTCATCTAGTAAAAGACACCATTATGTACATTTCAATGACCATATAAATAGTGGGTAGATAAGGTTAAGTTAAAAATCTACATGTACCAACTAATATTGTTTGCTTTGCCTCACATGACTTTGCAACCATGAGTTTACGCCTTTAATAAGTCTTTTAACAGCTTTATTTACTTCATATTTTACATTTTTTCGAGTTTTGTGGAATCCTTCGAAGTTGCGTTGGTCATTACCAAAAGGTGTAGTTCGTTAACAAATGTTCACCATTGATACTTCCAGTGAAGTTATCCATCTTATAGTTTCTTATACCCATTACTTTAATTAGAATATTATCCCGTCATTCACAACTAAGATGCCGAAAACATGTTAATTGTATTTTAGGTAAGGCAATTTCTTATGACACAAAATCTATGTTCTATACGAAACATGTTAGATTACCTTAAGCGTCATGAAATCTACAGCATGCTTGCTAAAGGTGAAATAAAAACTTAAAAAAAATCAACATGGTACCACTCCGAGTGTGATTCCTCATACTTTGCATACAAAAGTAAATCGCAATTCCACTTTACACATGTTTATGACTTAGAACTAGAAAGGCAATTTGATGAACATCATAATTCATAGGCATTCCCCATAGGCATTTGGATAACGAATGGACCATATTGCTTGTAGACCATGTGATGTGTCACATTTCGCTTGGTCAAATTTTATGTTTGATTGTTTTTATGTGCCAAGATTTGGTGAGTGAAGAATAAGTTGTCATTGTTTCTTTAAAGAAAAGGATATACATTAGTATTGATATTATATTTAATCTTATCTTCAATTGTAAAGGAAAGCAGAATAATTAATTTGGTAATTAGCCATTTCTTTTAGCTAATTGTTCCTCATTTACTTGAATATGTAAAGCTTATTTTAAGATAATAAATCTGATTTAGTCAAAGTTAAATATCAAAATGACAAACCTGCACAAGATGTATTTTTAATACACAATCATATAGTTTAATAACTTTGGTGTTCAAGGAAAATTATGTACGTTCCCTAGATAGAACATACACAAGATGCAGAATCTCTAACTTTTGGCCAATATTTTTTCTAACAAGTACATGCCAAGGTGCATTCTCTAAATATATTGCCAAGGTGCATTCTCTAAATATATTAGAAAAAAAATGTACCTACTACATATTAAATATTAAATAAGTGGACTTTGAGTTGTTAATTTTATTTAAAAAGACAATTCTAGTTTAATCAACACACGTTAACATGTGCTCTCAAGATACATACTGACAACTTAGTTCTCAAGATACACTGACAAACTCTAGTGAAACCCCGATCGTAATTATGTAACAGTTAATACTTTACTGGCTATGTTGAAGATTTGATAATAATAATATTAATAAGTTTAACAACATAGCTTTGATAAATAACTATTTTAGGTATATTTCCATAAAGAATGACTAAAATGCTAACACGGGTTTAAGTCAAATAATAAAAGATAACCTAAAATGAAGGTGAAATGAAAGTAGAAGAACAAATCCGTTATTTCGGCAACCAGTGACGAAACTTGAGATTTCTGACCAGGAGGCGGAAGTCACCGCACCTAAAACTTTCTATAAAATCGGGGGTCAAAAATGTATATACCCAAAAATTTCTATACGAAAACTACGTACTCTCCAATACTGAACGAAAAGTTCGATGGATCGGCCGTCCCCTCCCGCCCCTTAAAAACTTAGCCCATGTCCGCATCCCCTATATATTTTACTTCATAATAATAAAACAAATTGTAGGTATTGTATTTAAGAGGTCCGAATAATAATGTTAGACCCGGCACATTGACATCAGAGACAATATTGAAAATATCACATAATGATAATACTATCAATTTCATGATCACACACGTTAAGACAAAATCACATTGTCTAAAAGTAACATAAATTATCATACAACTAACCATTTTTAGATCTATTATATTTCAGTACTTTATACCGGGGGATTGAAATATTTTATAACAACGTTATTACTTGTTACCAGTAATATCATCTTTTCTCTCAGTTGCTCATAAAATTTAATTGAGGTTTGTGATTGGTTAAGTTAAAAAAAATAATGATATTAAAATAATTTTATGCATAATAGAATATAGAACGTGCTGGGTTGTATTAAGTCCAAATCAACCCTAATTCTTGGATTTAGTCAGTCATTCTTAATTCACTACGAAGGTAATTACAAAATTGGCTAAGATCCTCTATCCAGGATAAACTTTATGAAAGATGGAGAAAACAACATATGTAAATTAAATGTGAATAGTATAATTAGACTATATGTATTGGGTTTACTTCATTTGTCATTTCACCCATTTTTGGCATTGAGCACCGCCTAGAAGGGTGTCTATCAAGAATCATCTATTAAGAATCAAAAATATTTAAACGTTCTCGTTATTCTCTATATCATAAAAAAGGGCTTAGCCTACAGACATTGTTCGCTATATTTTAAAATAGACACAAGTTTTTAAGGAACTTTGCCCTAGTTAAACCAAATTCAATTCAATTAAGGAAATAATAACTAAGGATATGATAGTGATTTTATATCATTTTGGACATCTTTTTTATACTTTTTTTTTCATTTCCTTCTTTTCTTGCTCTATTCGTATCTATTTATATATCATTGCTTTTATTGAATCCTTCTCTAAGGAGATCTTCTTTGATGGTTCCTTACAAAATAGAAAATAATGGCACTACCTGCAACCTACAATTGGGTTGTTTTCATTCGAACTCAAATGCCAAGTAATAAAAAAGGAATGGAGTTTTTTATCACCGAGTGTAAGTTGGGTGGAGGGGTGGGGCAATCTATGAAAGTAGAATCACTCATGCTTACATGCCAATGACGTGATATCATTTTTTTCAACTTTAGAGAAACTATTACACATAACCTTAGAAAATTAAGATATAAAAAGGTATGATGTTAGTGACTAAACTAGCATGCTAAAGTAAAGAGAAAATAGTGAAAATAGTCATTTATCTATCAGTGTCAATTCTTATAGTAAGGTAAAAAAAATACAATACAAATAGTTGTTTGTTACAGACAACAATGTTGTGTATAAGTTTTTAGCTGCTTGTCTTCATAAACTTCAATTTAGTGATGGTATAATAACATAGGACATGCGTATCCATCGTTTGTTCATAAACTTATGCCCCCACATATGTTTTCTCATATGGAACTTCATTTTGAAATACACATGAACACAAATTCTGTTCGCGTATGGTAATATCACTTGTGTACCATGATATTATGCCATTTTATACTAAACAAATAATCATAATCATGTATGTATACCCCCCCCCCAAACACATCCTTAGTTATTGTATCGCAAGCGGTGTATATGTTTAAATACATATTCATCATGGTGTGATAAACATGAAAGTGCATTTGGGCTATCTATACGCTTAAGTCAGTACGGGTCATAACATTATTAGAGTGGTCATGAAACATGATTTATGTAGGCATACAATTTAATCTACAACGCGGTGTGTGAACTAGTTAAACTTAGTTAGTTACTTCATGCAATTAAGTCAAATGTGTAAATTGTGAAATTTGGTAAATCAGCATACTCATCTACTGACTATTTTCATATTATAGAAAGTTATGTGTTAATTGTACCTGCTAGCGAAAGCTAACACATTTTAAAGATTAACTCTCAAGTGTTTGTTAGATGTAAAGTTGGAATGTTTAGGCCCAAACGGTCCAAGGATCGTGTAACTCTTTAAATCAGGACCTATGATATCACCCAAGATCCTTTTTGAAGATTTTGTATTTTAGGCCTAACTGACATTGTTTCGCCTTTAATCAAACCCTTGTGTATTTTGATCTTCGAGTTTTCTTAAACTTTTGTACAACTTTTATTTTGATAGTTTAACCTTTCTTATCTTTATCCTTCCACTGCATAGAATTATGTTATTAATCAGTCACGTATATCCTAATCGTGCCCACCGAAAATAGGGGTGTGGCATCGTGAGTTTCCAATGCTCGATCACACACTTCCCCACTGCTTACTTAACTAATGTTGAACACTTACAAATCATCCGACATTAAATGCAATGACGGTTTTAATTGTCCACTTAAATCCATTTTAATGCAATATTTTGTTTATTACAAGATTAACGTGTATGTTTGTTTTAATTTCGTCTGACTATAAATTGGACTTGGTCGTTCATTTTCGAGATGTTGGGAAAAAAACATAACACACTTTGAAACCTTTCACACACAATTATAGAGGAGTTGAAACCTTTCACACACAATTAGAGACACTCTATTCGTTTTACCACTACTAGCTATTATTCTTCTTTTTTTTTTTAAACTAAAACATTAAGAAGCTTGGTGCTAGCTCGAACACATGAGCAATCTCCAACAATGCTACTACCGCTCCGGCTTGTGTAGCCTTAGAGACAAATTTTCACAGGGAGACTCAATTCGTTTTAAAAGACTCGTACTGAACACTAAATCTCAAGTAATGCTAACAACTTTGGTTTCTCCAATCATGCAGCCAATAATGCTACAAGAAGGCATCTTCCAAATACATCCATTTGAATCAAATTCGTTTACATAAAATGGTATCTTCTATTTATTTATTATAGTTGGTTCTTACACACGGTATACGATTTAAGAAAGTACCTTTATTATTTCATTTAACCAAAAAGACCCTTTTTTCTTTATAAACAAAAGTATATGGCTTCAAAGATAGGATAATATTAGGTGAGTTTCATGTGTTTTTAGGGGCGAAAGTACAAGGTAGTACTAAGCTATAGTTCTGTACCACTAACATTTGGAATTTGTTAGATTTAAATTTGTTTGAACTTCATTGATTTATTAAATTTATCTTAATCTAAACTAATTGTATTTAATTCTTAATATTTTATATAATCTTATTATATCCTCTTTTGAGTTGTCATTATATTGTTTGTAATATTCTAATTTATAGATAATTTATATACACTAGTAGATACAATGAAAATTACTATTCAATAGTCACTGTGCGTTTTAAAGGTTGCAAACGTTATTTAAAGTGATTAAGTTTTTTCTATGCATGAAAGATGTTTATTATGTTATACAATGCATGAGCATTATTAAACTGCATGTGGTTGTAGCAACTCTGTTTTTCGTTGTTATTTTTCAATTGTTTTCGTCTTATGTTTCCGTCTTATACAATGCATGAGCATTATTAAACTGCATGTGGTTGTTCCCGATCCTGATCAAAGACAACATATGACAACTACCCATGATTCGAATCCCGAGCCTAAATTTATCGACCCTGACGTACCTTTTGCCTTGGTAAAACTAAAGAAGAGACCAAAAGAAATTCAAGAAATGGTTGATGGATTATCAGTGCAGGTTGGTACTAACCATAGTATTGAGATTTCTTCACCTGATGGAATGTATCTTGAGAAGGTTGTTGAAAGCATTCAATATTCGGAATTGTTACAAGTATTCTTGAATGATTGGCTTGATATTTTTGTATTACATTGGTTTGCGATGTAAGTTGTTATTCTTGTTTTTATATAGTACCATTACATTATCAGATTCAACTGAATTTCACGAACTTACAATATTTTTTTCTTGATTTAAAGGTATTTTTTTGAGTCACCAAATTCCGGATGCGCTTTCTTCAATCCACTCATGATCAAAGGTGAGGGGTGCATTAAAAATCGTGGCGGCGTTATAGAACACATCCAAGAAGTATTTTCATTTCATGTAGACAAAACATTCTATCTTGCACCATATATAGATAGGTAATCTATAAATATGTATTTTTTTCACCATACATACACAAACACATACACATGCATACTTAACTATTCCATAATTTTTGTTTTTTGTAGTAAACATTGGTCACTTATTATCATTTGTCCTGCAACCGAAATGGGCTATATCATTGATTCTGTAAGAGGAAATAAGAAGGAGAGTGATTACCTTCTTACGTCTACAACTAAAGATGCTTTTGGTATGCCATTTAATTGGGAAATGGTAAAGGTATGTTTTTTTTTGACCAATTTAATTTATGTTCATGTGTTTAAAAATTAAATGGGTATTCGATGCAGTGTAAACAGCAAAAAAGCGGCTGGGAGTGCGGCTTTATGGTTACAAAACATATGTACGAGTTTGTCACATCTATTCAGTATGATTTTTATAATAATGTAAGTTTTTGTATATATTGATATAATGTCGCATTTGCTAATTATAGAATATATATCTTATTTTTTATATTTATATGTTTTTTAGCTTTGGAACACAAGCGGGTGTCTGCCGCAAAAGCAAATTGACACCTTTATTCTGGAATTAATGCCGCAATGTATTAGCAAGTTGTTTGCTGGAAGGATGTGAGCTTGTTTATAGGCGTAAATGTGAAGAGGGTAGCTGTAGGTCGCTATGCAAAACGGGAAGGGGAACGATCTACAAGGGTCAAAGTTGTAGGTGAACTTTTTTGTTTAGTGTGAAGTTAATGTAATGTTCGTTTTTACAATTGAACCTTTTGTTTGGTTTTTATAAGTGAACTTTTTGTTTGGTGTCAAGATCATGTGATGTTTGTGTTTAATTAATGAATTTTGTATTTTTAGATTTTTAGATTTTGTGTTTTTGATTTTATATATATTTGTAGCCAACTGGGTTGTTGATTATCTATGTTTTTGTTGGTAGCAATCTGGAAATATTATAAATTCTATATATAATTGTTTTATTTGCAATTAACTATTAAAGTTGAGGTTTCATTTGTGTGGGGCGGTTCATGTGTAAATATGGAGCTATTTATCCTTGCCATGTGTATCTATATGAGTGGAGGGTTTAGGATCATATGGGGCTATCTTGAAATGATAAATGGCGGTTTCATGCCCGCTCCATATAAGCAAATAATTTTATAAAGCCCTATTTATTGTTGCGGTCCAAACACCGCTCCAAAACTAGTATTTCACCGCCCCTTAAAATGAGTTGTGTACTAGTGAAAATTGTTATTTATTTAATTGGTTTTAATAAATTTGATGTATACGATATTTTAACTATTGTAAAGTATACATGATATTTATAACACTGAAAAGTTATATATAATATTTTACAACTTGTAGAGGTGTATAGGTAATTGATCCAATTATTTTGCATGTTTATAAAGGACAAATGATAACTTATTACTTATCTGGGGTTACTATTCATTGAAACATAATTGTATTATAACACTGAAAAGTTATATATAATATTTTACAACTTGTAGAGGTGTATAGGTAATTGATCCAATTATTTTGCATGTTTATAAAGGACAAATGGCAACTTATTACTTATCGGGGGTTACTATTCATTGAAACATAATTGTAGTATATAATAATAATAATAATAATAATAATATATAATAACTTGTAATTAAAGTGTTGAATATAATAAGAATAATCAACAAAAGTTTAAAATAAATATGAAATTAATTCCAAAATTTAATGTACATATATTAATGGGTTGGTGAATTTTCAAAGCTTAACGTGTTTGATTTTACCAATTTATGTGAAATTGGGTTTTAGAATACACTACATTGAGATTGTCTGTATTTTGAAGGACTTGACAAATTTTGGGTGCATTATGGAAGGATCACGGGGAGTTGGAATGAGGCTAACGAGAATATGAGGTGTTTGGAGCTTAATGGAGCTTAAGCAGATGCTTTTGGACAGTTAATTGAGAGATTGGAAGAAGCATGGATTGCACATATGAAGAAAGGAGAAAGAACCATGTGAGGACGGATATTGGCAAGTAATTAGGGTAAACTTACACAAAAGGTTTAACTTTTAATGAAACACAATGGATTTCTTGAATTCCTTAATTTGAAACCTTAATTGTAGACATCAACATGGTTTACCATATGCAAATGGAGCAAGAAACCTTCACAACATGAATCTCAGATTATTGTATGCTTTATAAATCAAGAACAATTAACAAACCCTATAATGAATCAAAACTATTAGCAATTATCATCTCACAATGATGCAAGAAAATCATAACTTTCATGACTTCATAACAATACTAACAATCAATTCATGCGATTCAAACCAAAAGATTACAATGACTATGGATTCAAAACATTTGTGCAAGAAATAAAATCCTAAAACTTACAACCCTGCACCCAGGGTTGATGACTGATTTTCGAAAAGTGTGATTGAATCTTGAGAAACTTGATTGAGATATGAAATCGGATGGATTTGTGGGCCAAGAATTACCCAAAATCATCCCTAGTGTGTGGTGAATGATCAGCTTCAATACCTCACTAAAACCAGCCAAAAAGGAGAATTATGTGTTAGTAACTGATACAGGACGCAAGTTGCGTCCTTAGGCAGGCATCATGCTTCTTCAAGGATGCAACTTGCTTCTTCCTCCTTGTTTTTCCCCTAACATGTGTTGTCCAATGCGTCCATATTGAGGTGATGGGGACGCAACTTGCATCCTATAGGAAGAAACTTCCGTCCTCACATGGTTTCTTCTCCTTTCTTCGTATGATCAATCATTGTTGCTTCCAATCTCTCAATTAACTACCGAAAAGTATCCACTTAAGCTCCAAGCACCTAATTTTCTCGTTAGTTTCATTCAAAAGCGCCGTAAAGGTTTCAAATGAACTTTTAAACTTGTTAAGGACTGCAAAATACAAACATTTAAACGACTTTAAATTTATACAAACCATTTATATGCTTTTAGTTTTTTTGTTTTATTTTGAGTTATATCAACACTTTTGTATCTTTATTGTACTGTTATTGAAAGATTACTTATTATTATCAACTTACTGAATTAAGAAAAGAAAAATAAAAGATGAACATTGAACAGACTTTGTCTTGCCACGTGACAAATTTAGAACATTAATACTTTCTTGCACTACTATATGATGAAAAGTTTTAAATGGTGACCGTATACAAAACATAACTTTCATTTCATCATCATAAACACGTCAAGGAAGTCATTCAGAAAATATTAGAAAATAGACATATAATTCAACATTGTTAGATGCATTATTGATATTAGACAATGTAGAGGTAAGATAGCTAGATTGTAGTTTTAAAGCGAAATTGTAGTTAAAAGAAAATCAGATTCAGCAATTCATGATTTAGAGAACTTTTTGAGTTTCTGATAGAAATACTTAGTTCCTATAATATATTGTTTTCCAGTTAATTCCTTTTCAAACTGTAATAAGCTTGGTTAAGAAATGTTGTATCTTTTACCTAGGATATTATTAAAAATGTTTGATGATAATATTGATAGTGGAAAAAAAGAGTTGTTTTTTTTTTGGGACTTTATCCTACACATTATAAATCAATTTATTTGATATCTAACGTTGATTTGAACAATTTAAAATGTATACATATATTTTTCGTTTTCCATCTACCAATTGAAGCTATTAAAGTTAATTGATGATAAAATTGTAAAGACAGTGTTTCAGTTTTAACTGTTCTTCAAGTAACAACAAAATATTAATGGTATATATAGACTTATTGTACAACTAAAGTTTTTAAAAATACATATTTATATAAAATTATATTCAACTAACATAATTATACTAAAAGCTTAATTATTTTGTAAGTGCATTAATGCATACAAATAATTTTAAATCTTTTGTTTCAAATTGTTTTTTTTAAGTGTAAAACTAAAACTACAGTAAAAAAGAACACACATTGCATAAAACAGATTCGATTTATCGATTATAATAAATAATATTTACTGAGCCAAATTTCAAAGCTCAATTGAATATTTTGTATAAAGATATAACAAAGATAATATTGATAATTAAATAAAAATAAAAAAACGGTCATGTGTAAGTTTTAATAATTGAAAAAATAAAAGTCTAAAAAAGTTCCCTTGCTTGTATTTTGTCATATTTTAGAACCAAAATAAAAATACTGATAATTTGTCAACTATCAACATTTAACATGAAATACTACATAAAAATATTGTCAATCAGTAAATATAAATTCTCACTTTAATCTATCTTTATATATAGTAAAGGATTTAAATCATTTGACAGGTCTGTTTAGGATGCGACGCCCCGACTTCAATACCTTCCGATTTCTACGAAGCTTTTCTCTAAGAAAAATAACTCACCAAATTCTCTCTCTATTTCGTTTTATCGAATATTAATATTATTATTATCTCGTATTCCAAGTTTATTCCTATTACCAATCGCAGTTTAGATCCTTGTAATTTCTCGTACAAACCGTATATCTCTATGTAACCATCCCATATTTGATCCCCTTATATATAACTGTCAGTCAGTCTAATCTAACAATAGTTCGTGTGGGTATTTTTATAGAGAATTAATAAAATGGTTTCTCTCAAAAATTCTTTCAAAAATCCAAGTGATGAGTTTAGAGAAAAAGTGAAGAAATGTCAAGAGTATATTGGAGCTTTAGATGAAGAACTTAAAAAGATTCGAGTATTCGAACGCGAGCTTCCGCTTTGTCTTGAACTTGTTTCTCAAGGTACGTTTGCGTTTTCGCTAGATAGATTATACTCGTTTCAGGAAAGGGGACCGTACCCTGGTAAATTTTATTAATAAAAAGAATAAGAGTATAGTTTCTTTTGGTTGTTCAGAAAAGGGGACGGTACCCTGGTAAATTTTATTAATAAAATGAATAAGAGTATAGTTTCTTTTGGTTGTTAACAAAATTTGGTTTTTGGGTATGTAGCTATTGAAAGATGCAAACAACAAATGTCGGAGACGACGATGATCACCGAGCCTTTTAATGGTGAATCTGATCATTATTTTTCTGATCAAACATCAAGTGAGTGTCCAGTTTTGGAAGAGTTTATTCCCATGAAGTCAACTTTATCTACAAATGAAGATATTGATGATCAGGAGGAACAAAAGCAGCAGGTATCCCATGAATTGTTTACTGGTAGCAAAGACCGGCTTGCATCTGCTCAACTCTCAATTCAAACACCAGATCCAACATATGAAGAGGTAAATAAACAAGGTTTATGTTTCTGAGTAAATTATATTAAAGACTAGAGTTTTATTATTGTTTTTTATTTTTATTTTAGGACTTGTTTATGAAGAAGTTGACTATGGATGAACAAAGGAATGGGTGTGACACTTTCCATCCTTTTGAGAAGAAAAAGATCTCCGTCAGTTCGTCGTCGGACACAGATGGCGGTGGGGGTGGCGGCAACGACGGTGGAGATAAAGGACGGTCTAATAAGAAAGAAAGGAGGTGTTGGTCTCCAGAATTGCACCGAAGGTTCCTCCATGCTCTTCAACAACTTGGTGGTGCTCATGGTATAATTAATTGTCATTGTTAATTAAGTATACGATTAAATATTTAGCTTTGCTATTATGTGTTTACTGAGTACGAGTACGATGATAATGATACGGTTTAGCATATAGCTTTACATTTAGCCAACCTAAAATTTTATTTTATTATTTTTCTAAAAGTTTTTCTTTAAATAATATAAGTTGTAATCATATTGAAATGATAACTTTTTTCTTTGCAGTTGCTACACCAAAACAAATTAGGGAAATAATGAAGGTCAATGGGCTGACAAATGATGAAATAAAAAGTCACTTACAGGTTTGTGTTTTAATTTTATGTTTCGTACACTATTACTACTAATATATATAGCATAGATCTGGTGCATGACTTAAGAACTAACGTTCTAAACCTTTGGTTCTAAACAGAAATATCGTTTGCATACAAGAAGGTTGAATCCTACAATTGAAAACGTCGACACACATACTCCCCAGCTACTAGTGGTTGGCCGAATATGGATGCCACCACCGGGGTATACCCCCAATGCCTCTTCGTCTCCGCTAACAAATGATGTCAATAGTTCAAAGGTGGTATATGCTCCAATAGCTTCTCTACCGCCGTCTATAATCGCGTCTTCATACAAAACAAAACAACGCAATTAAGCAGGACCCTATTTAGCTGAGATATGTAGTTGTCGCAAATCACAACCTATCTTCTCACCGAGTCACCAGATTGATTTCGGAGTTTCTTAGCTACCATACCGCCGCCTCATGTTTGTTATATAGAGTAATGTGATTTTTTTGTGAAAGATACTTGGGTACAAGGCTACTCTTAATGTTTGCTTCATTCACTATCATTTTTTCTTTTCTATCTATTAGATTTTTTCAACGTCTAAGGTTTACATACGTACTTTATATATACCATCCTTTAAGGTCTTAACAATTTCTCATGTTTTTCAACGTCTCAGTTATAGGTGTGAGAGTATACATGACAAAATGTAATGAAGTCTTGGAATGTTGCATGAAAATTAGTTTTACAGTTTGTACTTTTTCACTTATTGAGACTTAAGTTTCTCTTACTTGATCTATTTTTACAAGTTATATTGTTTTTACAATACCATGCACATGAAATCTCATCTAGTTAAAGGCACCATTATGTACATTTCAATAACCATATAAATAGTGGGTAGATAAGGTTAAGTTAAAAATCCACATGTATCAACTAATATTGTTTGCTTTGTCTCACATGACTTTGCAACCATGAGTTTACGCCTTTAATTAGTCTTTTAACAGCTTTATTTACTTCATATTTTACATTTTTTCGAGTTTTGTGGAATCCTTCAAGTTACGTTGGTCGTTACCAATAGGTGTAGTTCGTTAACAAATGTTCACCATTGATACTTCCAGTGAATTTATCCATCTTATAGTTTCTTATACCCGATTACTTTAATTGGAATATTATCCCGTCATTCACAACTAAGATGCCGAAAACATGTTAATTGTATTTTAGGTAAGGCAATTTCTTATGACACAAAAGCTATCTTCTATACGAAACATGTGAGATTGCCTTAAGCGTCATGAAATCTACAGCATGCTTGCTAAAGGTGAAATAAAAACTTGAAAAAAAATTAACATGGTACCACTCCGAGTGTGATTCCTCATACTTTGCATACAAAAGTAAATCACAATTCCACTTTACACATGTTTATGACTTAGAACGAGAAAGGCAATTTGATGAACATCATACTTCATAGGCATTTGGATAACGAATGGACCATATTGCTTGTAGACCATGTGATGTGTCACTTTTCGCTTGGTCAAATTTTATGCTTGATTGTTTTTATGTGCCAAGATTTGGTGAGTGAAGAATAAGTTGTCATTGTTTCTTTAAAGAAAAGGATATACATTAGTATTGATATTATATTTAATCTTATCTTCAATTGTAAAGGAAAGCAGAATAATTAACTTGGTAATTAGCCATTTCTTTTAGCTAATTGTTCCTCATTTACTTGAATAGGTAAAGCTTATTTTAAGATAATAAATCTGATTTAGTCAAAGTTAAATATCAAAATGGCAAACCTGCACAAGATGTATTTTTAATGCACAATCATATAGTTTAATAACTTTGGTGTTCAAGGAAAATTATGTACGTTCCCTAAATACAACATAGACAAGATGCAGAATCTCTAACTCTTGGCTAATATTTTTTCTAATAAGTACATGCAAGGTGCATTCTCTAAATATATTAGAAAAAAATGTACCTACTACATATTAAATATTAAATAAGTGGACTTTGAGTTGTTAATTTTATTTAAAAAGACAATTCTAGTTTAATCAAGACACGTTAACATGTGCTCTCAAGATACATACCTGACAAACTCTAGTTGTCACATCCCGACCCGCAGCGGAATAAGAGTCGGGGTATAATTGGGTTATCACCAAAGCTCATGATGTTTACTAAAATGTTTCATATTTATTAAATTCGAATTACAACTTCAATATTCAAAACAAGTTCATACAATTACAAGGGAAAAGAAACTAAGTAAAACAATCCAAAGCATAAACTGATTTATTCTTCTAGGCCGTCCTATATGTTTCTTGCTTCAACTGGATCACCTGTATCATGTGTAAAAATGGGGGATTTTGGGTCAACAAAAGTTGGCGAGTGAACCTTGTTAAAAACATTTGTTATTGATTTCTTGTTGTATTTAAAATGGAAAAATTGTGCAATAATTATATGTGAGCAAACGTATATAAACAAACAAACACAAACCACCTTGAATGAGTATATGACATGAATGATAATGTATATGTTGGCAACGTCACGTTCCGCTCATAGGTAATGGGGAACGGATGAGCCTATGATGATGTATGTGAGATCAAGGCTCAATCAAACGGAGCCGGTCGTATGTTGGCAACGCCACGTTCCGCTCATAGGTAATGGGAAAACAGACGAGCCTATGATGATGTATGTACCGAAAATGATAAATTTAATCTAAACATTAACCACGCAAACAATTGATACATATTGGATACACAATTGATCATGGATATGATGGATGCACAAGTGTTTAAATGTAATATATAATAAGCGACACATGATACACCCCAAAATGTGAATAAAACGGGGAATTGGTTAGAGATTCACTCACCTTGGGTGCGTTCTTTTGGTGATGTTGAATGCGCACGAGTTTTGGGATTTGATCAACGGGGAAAGACTAACCTAAAATAATAACGAAATGGTACGGTAAATAAGTGGATTTTATTAACAATTTTAATAAAATTTCTAGATTTATTTTTGTGAGTTTAAGGTCATTTTCTAACTTTAAAAATATTATTTTTAAATATTTTTAATTGATTTTTAAATTAAATAAATAAATAAAAAGAATTAAAAATTTTTGACTTTTTGACCGTTGACCGGGACGTTGACCGGTCGGACTGTGACTAATGTGTGCGCTGAGTGAGGCTCGAACCCGAGACCTCTCGTACGCGTGCACGCAGCTCTACCAACTGAGCTACGTGTCTAACCCGAAATATTTCTGATTTTAATTATACTTATATACTATTTAGATTATTCAGAATTCTATTTAATTTAAAAAGGTTTTTAAATCATTGAACCGGTGTGAGGGCCTGGACTCGAACCCGCGTCCATAGCCTTGTATCCACACAACCCGACCAACTGGGCTGTGTGACTAACCAGAATGATATGCGATTTTAATTACATTTATTTACTATCTGCGCCTTAATATATATCAGTATTAAAAATGGTTGGAAATTTGTAAGAACCGGGCAGCGTGTTAGGACTCGAACTCGGGACCATGATATTAAATTTGCACACAGTCCACCACTGGACTGTGCGTCTAACCCGGTATAATATTTGGTTTTAATTAAACTTATACACATATCGCCTTCGTCTTCTTCATTTATAACGACACAAACAAAGATGTCCGACTGTTCTTGTTAAATCGTTCGTCTAACATATAAATGATTGAAATGTAATGGATAAAGAGGGTTACGGAATTGAATGTACCGTACAGACTGTTTTTCTCAGAATTCCGACAATGGTCGTCGGCTCTGATTTGTGAATTCCGTCTGATTGAATCAATTAACAATTTTGATCGATGAGTTGTGAAATTAAATGATAAACAAGAGATATCAGGAGGTTTAGATGATTGTACCGCTTTACAGTGTGATTTCGGAAATGTCCAGAGATTTTCCGGTGGGACCGATTCTGGTTGAAGGATTTAAGTTAGTATAAGTCTAACAATGGATTGAAAAAGAAAGAGTCGAGAAAATTACCGATTTATGTATGTCTCGGTTTTCCGGCGAAAGTCCGGCGATAGCAGATAGTGATTCCGACGAACAGAAGCTAGAGTGAAAATGAAATTGAGGGTGTTGCGATTGTTTCCGAGACGTGAGACGATGGTATTATTAGTGTAAATCAGGAGTAATATGATTTCGGTTTTCAATCTCGAAAATCATATGAATCGAATTCATTGAAGACAGAATTGATTAAGAACGTGGGTTGTAATTAGCATTGAATCATCGGTTATACTCAGAAACTCGCGACCACACCAAAGGTTTCTGGATATTTGAAAACCAATGAGCGGTTTCAGTTCTTGACGCAAACAGATGAATTCACGGTGGAACTTAAGTTTTATTTGATTCATTGATTACAAAACGAGTCAAGTGGCGGAGTGGTTAAGTGTTTGTTTGTTTCTTCCGGCTGACCCGGGTTCGAAACCCGGCAGCGGCATTTATTTTTTTTCTTCGACCGTTTTTATTGTTTATTAATTATAGTTTATAAATTCTAATATATTTATTAATTATGTATTGTTTAAAATTAAAAAGAGCATTAAATAAGCAACGCAAAATGTAACTGACTATTCGATTAATAAACGAAGCGGGTTTTGAAAACCCGTTTTTCGACGGATGTTACACTAGTGAAACCCCGATCGTAATTATGTAACAGTTAATTCTTTACTGCCTATGTTGAAGATTTGATAATAATAATATTAACAAGTTTAACAACATAGCTTTGATAAATAACAATTTTAGGTATATTTCCATAAAGAATGACTAAAATGCTAACAGGGTTTAAGTCAAATAATAAAAGATAACCTAAAATGAAGGTGAAATGAAAGTAGAAGAACAAATCCGGTATTTCGGCAACCAGTTGCGAAACTTGAGATTTCTGACTATGGGGCGGAAGTCACCGGACCTAAAACTTTCTATAAAATCGGGGGTCAAAATGTATATACCCAAAAATTTCTATACGAAAACTAAATATTCTCCAATACTGAGCGAAAAGCTTAGCCCATGTCCGCATCCCCTATATATTTTACTTCATAATAATAAAATAAATTGTAGGTATTGTATTCAGAGGTCCGAATAATAATGTTAGACCTGGCACATTGACATCAGAGACAATATTGAAAGTATCACATAATGATAATATATCAATTTCATGATCACACACGTTAAGACAAAATCACATTGTATAAAAGTAACATAAATTATCATACAACTAAACATTTTTTAGATCTATTATATTTCAGTACTTTATACCGGGGGATTGAAATATTTTATAACAATGTTATTACTTGTTACCAGCAATATCATCTTTTCTCTCAGTTGCACATAAAATTTAATTGAGGTTTGTGATTGGTTAAGTTAAAAAAATATTGATATTAAAATAATTTTATGAAGAATAGAATATAGAACGTGCTGGATTGTATTAAGTCCAAATCAACCCTAATTCTTGGATTTAGTCAGTCATTCTTAATTCACTACGAAGGTAATTATCCGACTTGTAAGTTGGGTGGAGGGGTGGGGCAATCTACGAACGTAGAATCACTCATGCTTACATGCCAATGACGTGATATCAATTTTTTCAACTTTAGAGAAACTATTACACATAACCTTAGAAAATTAAGATATAAAAAGGTATGATGTTAGTGACTAAACTAGCATGCTAAAGTAAAGAGAAAATAGTGAAACCTAGTCATTTATCTATGAGTGTCAATTCTTATAGTAAGGTAAAAAAAATACAATACAAATAGTTGTTTGTTACAGACAACAATGTTGTGTATAAGTTTTTAGCTGCTTGTCTTCCTAAACTTCGATTTAGTGATGGTACAATAACATAGGACATGCGTATCCATCGTTTGTTCCTAAACTTATGCCCGCACATATGTTTTCTCATATGGAACTTCATTTTGAAATACACATGAACACAAATTATGTTCGCATATGGTAATATCACTTGTGTACCATGAAATTATGCCATTTTATACTAAACAAATAATCATAATCATGTATGTATCCCCCCCCCTAAACACATCCTTAGTTATTGTATCGCAAGTGGTGTATATGTTTAAATACATATTCATCATGGTGTGATAAACATAAAGTGCATTTGGGCTATCTATACGCTTAAGTCAGTACGGGTCATAACATTATTAGAGTGGTCATGAAACATGATTTATGTAGGCATACAATTTAAAAACGCCGTGTGTGAACTAGTTAAACTTAGTTAGTTACTTCATGCAATTAAGTCAAATGTGTAAATTGTGAAATTTGGTAAATCAGTATACTCATCAAGTGACTATTTTCATATTATAGAAAGTTATATGTTAATTGTACCTGCTAGCGAAAACTAACACATTTTAAAGATTAACTCTCAAGTGTTCGTTAGATGTAAAAGTTGGAATGTTTAGGCCCAAACGGTCCAAGGATCTTGTAGCTCTTTAAATCAGGACCTATGATATCACCCAAGATCCTTTTTGAAGCTTTCGTATTTTAGACCTAACTGACATTGTTTCGCCTTTAATCAAACCCTTGTGTATTTTGATCTTTGAGTTTTCTTAAACTTTTGTACAACTTTTATTTTGATAGTTTAACCTTTCTTATCTTTATCCTTACACTGCATAGAATTATGTAATTAATCAGTCACGTATATCCTAATCGTGCCCACCGAAAATAGGGGTGTGGTATCGTGAGTTCCCAATGCTCGATCACACACTTCCCCACTGCTTACTTAACTAATGTTAAACACTTACAAATCATCCGACATTAAATGCAATGACGGTTTTAATTGTCCACTTAAATCCAATTTAATGCAATATTTTGTTTATTACAAGATTAATGTGTATGTTTGTTTTAATTTCGTCTGACTATAAATTGGACTTGGGCGTTCATTTTCGAGATGTTGGGAAAAAAACAACATAACACACTTTGAAACCTTTCACACACAATTATAGAGGAGTTGAAACCTTTTACACACAATTAGAGACACTCTATTCGTTTTACCACTACTAGCTATTATTCTTCTTTTTTTTCCTTAAACTAAAACACTAAAAAGCTTGGTGCTAGCTCGAACACATGAGCAATCTCCAACAATGCTACTACCGCTCCGGCTTGTGTAGCCTTAGAGACAAATTTTCACAGGGAGACTCAACTCATTTTAAAAGACTCGTACTGAAGACTAAATCTCAAGTAATGCTAACAACTTTGTTTTCTCCAATCATGCAGCCAATAATGCTACAAGAAGGCATCTTCCAAATACATCCATTTGAATCAAATTCGTTTACATAAAATTGTATCTTCTATTTATTTATTATAGTTGGTTCTTGCACACGGTATACGATTTAAGAAAGTACCTTTATTATTTCATTTAACCGAAAAAGACCCCTTTTTCTTTATAAACAAAAGTATATGGCTTCAAAGATAGGATAATATTAGGTGAGTTTCATGTGTTTTTAGGGCTGAAAGTAACATTTGGAATTTGTTAGATTTAAATTTGTTTGAACTTCATTGATTTATTAAATTTATCTTTATCTAAACTAATTGTATTTAATTCTTAATATTTTATATAATTTTATTATATCTTCTTTTGAGTTGTCATTATATTGTTTGTAATATTCTAATTTATAGATAATTTATATACATTAGTAGATACAATGAAAATTACTATTCAATAGTCACTGTGCGTTTTAAAGGTTGCAAACGTTATTTAAAGTGATTAAGTTTTTACTATGCATGCAAGATGTTTATTATGTTATTGTAGGAACGTCCACGAACAGCTCGGGAACCTAAATTTGTTATCTATTATCCGATTAGGCGGAAACTAATGACAAGTTAATCAAATAACAAGAATTACTCATTTAAAGGTTGTTTTCATTGATCTAAAGTTCAATACATTCGAGAACCGGATCCGACAGAGCTTCGCCGGCTCTGTGCCAAAATCTCTGAATTGACAAATGAAATCACCAAGGCACCTATTTATAGACTTGCAAGTTCGCTGGTGGGAGAGTGAAGTTCGCCCGAACTTGACCTAGTCAAGTTCGCCCGAACTTGACATCATCACAACCATTTCCAACGAACTTGGCCTCGACACACTTAAATACACTTTGTTTCTAACAGATTAAGCCCTATTCGCTCAGAACACGATACATAATGACGTTAATGACGAATGCAACAAACATATGCACCAACAGACTCCCCCTTAGATGTTGCCGTAGTCATCTTGATGTAAACATCCTTTTGATATATGCAGCAACAGACTTTCCCAGACATCCTCTCTTTGGATATTGCCGTAGTCATCCTTGACATTTAAAATCTTCTGAGTCTCCCGATCTTTTTAGTTCTTGAATAAACTTTAACGTATTGATCTTCAATCTCCATCTTTTTCTTCAAATTTATCTTGATAAAACTTTAATCTCCAAGCTCCCCCTAGCTGTGAGCTATGCTCCCCCTAGCTTTGAGCTTTATCTTTACTCACATTTCATCTTGCTCCCCCTAAAACTTTACTTCCTTTTTCAAAGTACTTGGGAATTCAAATAAACATTTCAGATTCTAACTTTGAAATTTTGTTCCACATATATTACATACCACCTGTACACAACTTGTACTTCAAATTTTAATCTTCATTTTTTAGTTATCTCAAGTTCAAATTAATGACCTTGAAACATTTTATGTTTAAAACCTTCAACTTTCAATTATTGAAATAAAATCCACTTAGTTGATCAAGTCCAAGTTAATGACCTTGATTAACTAATTTTGTTTACCAAGTCCAAGTTAATGACCTTGGTTAAACCCGTTGTGAACAACTGATGTTTTTGTCAATTTTAAAGTTTCAAATTAATGAACCTTTTCTTACCAGACTTTGATGATCCGTTCACCAACATTGACTCGTTGAAAATCTTTTTGGATTTAAAAAGCAAGTAAAATATTTACAGAACTTTTAACAAGTAAAGTAAACTATGTACAAACATATTTTTGTGAATTTGTGTCTAAGGATCATATCAGTTTGTTGAGACATATCACCAGTACCGTTGACCTTTTGATGACTTTAAGTTTTAAACTCGTTTACCTAGATTGTCGATATGATTGTCCACTTAAACTTCATCACGTTTCTCAATTGTTCCAATATATGTTAGATAAGAATTATGAGACTTGACTTAACTATGGTTCCCACCTCTTGAATATACTCCCGAATCCAGATTCCCTAGATTTCATCTTACAGGTGAGTATAGCGTAATTGATATCTGTATTTGTGTTGTGCGAGGCCTTGAGAGCTCAGGTTAGTACTACCGTACAGTCAAAGAGATGAAGGCTTATCTTCCAGGAGTGTTCCACTTAAGGAATCTTTTCAGCATTGCAAATGATTAGATCTTTCAATTTTTTCAAGTTTGCATGCTATTTGGGGTTTTTAGCAAAAGCATTATAGAAGTTCTAGGCTATTGCTTCCGCAAAATCAGAAGAACTTGTATAATACCCCAGATATCAATCATCTATAAAGACCTCGTATCTCAGAATCAGGCAACCCTTAAATCGAAATTTCGGAGTACTAAGTCCATATATCCAAGATGTGTTAAACCACGAGATTAAGCAGTTGTAAAATTTAGTTTATATCCCGGAAACAATCTACTGAACGTGTAAAGCCTATCGACATATCTACAGTAAGACTTGTTTATCACTTTTAAACTTTATAAATCTTTAGCATACTGTGATAGTCCACTGATGTATTATCATTTCCTTTTTTACAACAAATTCTTTTTGTCTTTTTCATGTTTTTGTACTTTTTGAATTTTTCAATGTTTTTGAATTTTCAACTTTTTCATATGTTTTTTATTTTTCAACAATTTTTAAAAATTTTCTTACTCCCCCTAAAATCAAAAACATATTTTTGAATTTTAGATTTAAAGAAATTCTTCTAAAAATATAACAAACCAATGCGGATCCCGTGACCTCGTCGTCCGATCCTTTTTCTCAAAAACTGTATCTGCAATTGTTTAACAAACAATCATTAAACTCATTTACCACTTGTAAAAGCAGTTTGAACTTGTAAGAACTGTAAAATCAGTTTTTCTGTTCAACAGTGTGGATTTTCATAATTTTGACTTTTCAAATTTTTTCCTTTTAACAACCACTTGTAATTTCAAAAACTTTTCTTCTTAACTACTCCCCCTCAAAATGACAAAGATATGACATTTCTTGATAAGTTAAACTGATATGGAGCTCCGCAATCTATAATCAACTTTTGATCAAGTAGATCTTGGAACTCCTGCACATGAACGGATTTAGTTAAAAAGTTCAACCCAAGCCTTCTTGGTCTTGGGTTTTGGATATACCTCCTCATACACATCTTCGTATTCACTTTCGTATGCTCTTTGATAAGCATATTCAACATCACAAACTTCAAACTCACAATTAACTTTACTTTTATCTTTCTTGATTGATTCGACATTTTCGATTTTATCACAAACATTCACTTTTTAAGGTGATTTCTTTTTAGCAATCCATGCTTGAGAACTAACTCTAGCTTTCTTGATATAAAACCTAGAATCATTGTTTGACTTTGAAGTCTCTCCTTTTTGAAAAATTGAATTTTCAAATTTTGATTCATTTTTAGGTTTTATTTCAAGATTGGTTCAACATTACGTTTCATTCTTTGATGTCAACGTTTCTTTTCACAATCCTGATTTGATCATTTTCAGATTGCTTTTGTTTTACCTCTCTTCAAACTTCTTTTCTTCGGGGATACACAGGCTTAGACTCCGGACACTTGCGAGCAATGTGACCAACTTCATTGCATTTAAAGCAAGTCCGAGTATCATGAAACTGTCCACTAGTGGGTTTTACTCCACTTGCGGACTTAGCCTTGTCCCGAAGTTCCTTTTCTTTCTTGAAATCATCATTTGACTTCTTACCAATCAAGATTTCCTCCTGAACCGTGCTCGTTCCGTAAACAAACTTTATGTTCTTACCTTTGTATTCCTGGAACGTTGACTTCCGATTCTTCTTCGGTTCATCTTCAGCTTCTTCCAAACCTAAACCTGTTATCCTGTTCTCAGGAAAATCACCACCGTTTCTATGGTAATTGTTAAAGTTCCGTTTCGGTTTAGAATAAAACTTCTTTTCATTTTTCTCGAGATCATCTGATGAAACTTCCATAAGTTTAAACAGTTTATCGATTTGATCTTCTTTCACATTCTGAATCGGAAAGCTATCATTGAAATATAATCTATAAGATTCCTTAACTTTGTACATGACAACGTTAGGATCATCACTTAGATCATTTTCTGATGATTTATCGTCATTTTCAGATTGTGAACCAGAACTATTTGAACGAGCGCTTTTAAAGTTGCCGTCATCAGAATAATTTCTAAAACATTCTTTACCACATCTTTTACCACCGATTCATTGTCATCGTTTGATTTTGTAAAGTCTACGTCAATATTTTCAAGCAGTTTATCTTTCTTTTCTGAAAGAAGTAAAAGATTAAATGCCTTTTCAATATCATCATCCTTCTTGCAGCAGTAACTTGCAAGAAATGGTGGAGGAACGTTTCCGTAAACTTTACGCTTTGAGTTATCAACATTATCCTCCGACTTAATCGTAGGAAGAATGTGATCAATGACATATGCGTTTGTGGTGTAACTTTTTAGTAATTGTCTGACTCTTTCTATTTCAATTTCCATTTCGTGAAACTCACGCTTTGTCTCAGCAATTGTATTAATGTACATGTTAATTGCCTTTTGTTTTTCAATAACCGTGGCATTTAACATGGTGACATTAGCATTGAGTTCACTGTTAGCTCTTTCGACATGTTTATATTTGCCTGAAATTTTGTCATAAGCTTCTTTTATATTTCTGTAATCATAACTAAAATTTTTGTTATGTTCAGTTAATTCTCTTATGACTTTGACTTTATCCAGACAAGGTTCACAAGGACTTGCGCACTTTGTGCAAGGTTTTTCAACCTCCACAACTTTCACAACTTCCTTTTCAGACATGTTTACCTCGGCTTTTACCTTTTCTGCTTCTGCTTTCAACTCTACTTGCTTTTGTGTCACAAGGTAAGCTATTTCTTCTTCCTCTGTATGTTGCATGTATCTTTCCAGAACTGCATCCTCCATGACAGCTTCTTCCTCAGCTCTCTGCATTAATGCTTCTTGAATAGCATTTTCGATAGCAGCTTCCACAAATGATGTCTCAGATTCATTCACAACCTCTTCCATCATAGCAACACCAGTCTTCTTTCCGATGTATTTGTTCCAATCGAAACCATCGTCTTCATGATTGGCAACAAGAGCTTGTTCGGCTTTCTTTGCATATTTATCTTCAACTTCAACTTGTATTCTATTCGGATATGATTTGTATTGCAGTGCTTTCTTGTAATATTCATTACCGGTTCCAGAAGGGTTTTGGTTTCCACTAGCTTCTTGGTTATGGCATTCACGTTTGAAGTGCCCTTTTTGTCGACATCTGAAACAAGTAACTTTCGTTTTGTCGAAACCAAGTTTATTGCTTGAGTTACCAATGTCCCTTCCAGCGAGTGCTACAAACTTTGAAACTCTTCGGATAATCGATGCTAAGGACCATTTGATGTCCATCAGTTCCAACTCTTCCTCATCTACCTGATCGTAATCCTCAGCTGTCATTTCAGGATTTCCGATTTTTCCAGCAACAAGACTTTCATACGATTCCAGAACTGTAGCAAGAAGTGCTATGTGTTGTTTTGCAACTTTCTCAGGAAACACATTCTTCAAGTCAACTGCTATGTTACATTGGAAAACATTTGAATTAGAAGTGAATTGGCTTGTCTGATGAGTTTGACTTTGAGAAGAAGAACTTGAACCAACATATGAATAACCAGTGTTTAGAGAATACCGATTTTGTGTCGACTGATCTGATGTATTCATGTTTGCACTAAATGCCGTTTGGATTTTGGACTTTGAATCGGAGTATCTGGAATACCACCTTTGTAATAAACTCCGACATCCTGAACAACATTAGTGTTTTTAGATTTTGCAATCTTCATCAATTCCATTTCATGACCTTCAAGTTTGTCAATGAAAGATGACAATTTAAAATGTCTCCAAGATGGACTGCTCTTTAGAATCATTAGATACGTTGTCCATTCTCCTTCTGGAAGTGCATCGGCCAGCTTCTCAATCTACTCTTCGTTAGTTCTCTTGATATCATGTCTTCGCATCTGGACCATGAGGTGACAATATCTATCAATCATTTGTTTCATTGTCTCTCCTTTGATCATTGTGAAGATCTCAAACTCTTTCTTAATCAGGGCCTTTTTGCTCTGATGTCACACCCCGACCCGCAGCGGAATAAAAGTCGGGGCATGATTGGGTTATCACCAAAGCTCATGATATTTACTAACGAGTTTCATATTTATTAAATTCAAATTAAAATTCAAATATCCAACATAATTTCATACAAACACAAATAGTAATCTAAATGCTTGTTCTAACGAAATAACTTGATTATTCTTCTAGGCCATCCTAGGTGTTCCTTTCCTCAACTTGATCACCTGTATCATGCGTAAAACAGAGGAAATTTTGGGTCATCGTTAGTCCCCAGGTCGGCAAACTGGTCCTTTATTTTGGATTTATACGAATGCCAAGCCTAGACAGGACGTTCTGACTACCGTACTCGTACCCTTCGAGTTACTACATGCCCGTCGTGAAAACTCACTTTGATGTGATTTGAAAAATATGAAAACATTGCAAAAAATCTTTGAAAAGAAATAACGGAAATTGTGAAATTGTGAGATGTGTGCTTTCATAGATATGATATGATATGAGGGTATGATCTATGATGAGCATTGCATATTAACATGTACTTGTGAGAATGTTTACATAATGTTGTGTGTGAATATAAACATGAAACATATAAACATCATGAATTTTGCATGTAACACATAAACAATTTTAAATCTAGTCAACTATAGTATAGGCTCTAAGGGTCTAATAACTATCCTATATCCCTATAGTCACAAGCTCTGATACCAATCTGTCACACCCCGACCCGCAGCGGAATAAAAGTCGGGGCATGATTGGGTTATCACCAAAGCTCATGATATTTACTAACGAGTTTCATATTTATTAAATTCAAATATCCAACAAAATTTCATACAAAACACAAATAGTAATCTAAATGCTTGTTCCAATGAAATAACTTGATTATTCTTCTAGGCCGTCCTAGGTGTTTCTTTCCTCAACTTGATCACCTGTATCATGCGTAAAACAGAGGAAATTTTGGGTCAACAAAAGTTGGTGAGTAAACCTTGATAAAACATTTAAGTAAATCAATTTT
Organism: Scalesia atractyloides; assembly: GCA_947069175.1. Taxonomy (NCBI): domain Eukaryota; kingdom Viridiplantae; phylum Streptophyta; class Magnoliopsida; order Asterales; family Asteraceae; genus Scalesia; species Scalesia atractyloides. The sequence goes on along the minus strand of CAMTDV010000025.1, from coordinate 8,198,228 downwards.
ATCGTTGTTTAAATAAGATTGTGCATAATCACATGTGAACAAATGTATAATGTAACATATCACAAACCACATTGAATGAATATATGACATGAATGATGATGTATCTGAGATCAAGGCTCAATCGAACGGAGCCGATCTAATGACGCACCTGATGCTCAACCAGTATCCCACGAGGAACTGATGGGCCTAATAAAATGAGTGCACTGAAATGATAAAATGTATCCACATATAAACCACACTACAAGCAATACACATTTGATCACGAAATGATATAAGCACAAGTGTTAAATAAAATAAAGAAATGATACGACTGGACTGTGTGTCTAACCCGGTTAAAACTTGGGATTTTATTATATTTATAAATAGTTTGCAAGTCATCTTCTTCATTTAAAAAGAACCCAGAATTATTTACCCGCCCAATAATCGGTTATCAGAAGTAGGTTTACCCCTTCTGATTCATTAATGAATCTATACAGAAATTAAATCAATAGGTGAAGGATTGTTACCAACGGCAGTTCCTTCGGTTCTCCGGCGAGTTAATTCTGGCGACGAGCTGCGGTTTCTGGTGAACCGGGGGGTTTGAGCAGAGTAATCTTGCGATTAGTTGTGAAAGGATTGAGCGAGGATTAGGGGTGTAGATCGATGGTATTTATAGATGGTTTGATCACCAAAGTTTCGGTTTTGAATTTGTAAATTCGAAAAGAATGATCGATGACAGAGGGGCCTGATTGAAGTTTAATCTAATTAGATCATGTAACAACTGTCGTCGTCAAAAGAAAACGCGTGGGTTGCGAAATCTCCGGCGAGGAGATTCGTTGCCCTTGCCGTTCTTACTCCGCGTATAGACATATGATTTGATGTTTGGGATCTAGCACATATTGTTCGTGTAGAGCAGTGGTTCAGAGTGTGTGTGAAAGTCCAGGAGACCCAGGTTAGATCCCGGTTTCCCTCCTTTCTTTTTGTTTAATTAATTTTATAGCTTAATTTAATTTATTTTATTATGACTTTTAAAAATAAATTATGGTTTTTATTTATTGATGTTTTATTTATTAATTAGGGTTTTATTTATTCTAGTTATGAATTCTAATAATATCGACAAAATTTTTAAGAAATACGACAATAATAAATACGCACTAGATTAGTAAAAATGGTGCGGGTTTTCGAAGACCGTTTTACACAAATGTTTCAGTATCCCCTACTTTTAGAAATTTCGTCCCGGAATTTACGTAGTAGTTGTAACTGGAAAAAGATGCGGGTATTTTTCGGTATTGAGTCTTCACGTTCCCAAGTAAACTCGGGTCCTCGTTTTGACTCCCAACGCACCCTGACGATTGGAATACGATTTCGCCTCAAACGCTTCTCACCGAAATCCATGATTTCTACTGGTCTTTCAACGAAGTGCATTGATTCATCAACTTGAATGTCTTCCAGAGGGATATGGAGATTTTCGTCGGCGAGGCACTTTTCAAGTTTGATACGTGGAATGTGGGATGAATTCTGTTGAGTTCTTCTGGTAGGTCAAGCTTGTATGCTACAGGACCTACTCTTTCGAGTATCTTGAATGGTCCCACATAGCGTGGTGCTAGCTTGCCCTTTTGACCAAAACGAACCACTCCTTTCCACGGTGACACTTTCAAAAGTCCTTGATCACCAACACAAAACTCCAAGGGCTTTCGTCGTTTGTCAGCATAACTCTTTTGACGACTTCGAGCCGCTAGAAGATTGTTTCGAATTTGAAGGATTTTGCCGGTTGTTTCTTGAATCAATTCAGGTCCGGTGATTTGCGCTTCGCCAATCTCGTGCCAACATAATGGAGATCGGCACTTACGACCATATAAAGCTTCGAAAGGAGCCATGCCGATACTTGAATGATAGCTATTGTTGTACGAAAACTCGACTAACGGTAGATGAGCGTCCCAGTTCCCTTTGAAGTCTATGACACATGCTCGAAGCATGTCTTCAAGGGTTTGGATGGTGCGTTCAGACTGACCATCAGTTTAAGGGTGAAAGGCGGTGCTAAGGTCTAACCGTGTACCCAAAGCGGTTTGTACGGCTTGCCATGTTCGTGAAGCGAAACGATCATCACGGTCTGAAATGATGCTTAACGGTACACCATGACGGCTTACGATCTCGTTGATGTAGATACGAGCTAACTTCTCATTCTTGAGATCCTCGCGAATCGGAATGAAGTGAGCTGATTTTGTAAGACGATCAATGATTACCCATATGGTGTCATACCCACTGGTGGTGCGAGGTAACCCGGTAATGAAGTCCATGGTTATGTTTTCCCACTTCCATACCGGTATTTCGGGTTGGACTAGAAGTCCTAAAGGTCTTTGATGTTCAGCTTTCACTTTGGAACATGTAAGGCACTTGGAAACAAAAACAACGATATCCTTTTTCATGCCAGGCCACCAGTAGGTGTATCGTGGGTCTTGATACATCTTATCGGCTCCTGGGTGTACAGAGTATCGTGTTTTGTGTGCCTCATTCATGAGGAAATCACGAAGGTTGTCACGATCGGGAATCCATATGCGGTTTAAATAATATAGAATACCGTCGGATTTGGTTTCAATTTTGAGTTCAGCTCCACATGACAGCTCATCGCATACGTCATTTTCCGTTACAGAGATATGTTGAGTTGCCCGGATTCGATCCTTGTATTGGTTATGATTTGCGAACATAGAAGACGAATAGAGTTCGCATATCCCTTTCGACTGAGCGCATCAGCCACCACGTTTACCTTGCCAGGATGATACCGAATCTCGCAGTCGTAATCATTGAGCAGTTCGACCCATCTTCGTTGCCTCATATTCAACTCTTTTTTATTGAAGATGTGCTGGAGACTCTTGTGGTTAGTGTATATTTCACACTTGGTACCGTAAAGATAATGTCTCCATATCTTGAGAGCGAACACAACGGCTCCAAGTTCCAGGTCATGGGTGGTGTAATTTTTCTCATGAACTTTGAGTTTCCTAGAGGCATAGACTATCACCTTTCCTCTTTGCATCAATACACAACCTAGACCTTGCCCTGATGCGTCGCAATAAACCACAAAGTCATCGCAACCCTCAGGGAGTGTAAGGATAGGTGCGTCACAAAGCCTTTGCTTTAAAGTTTGGAAGGCCTCCTCTTGCTTAGGTCCCCAAATGAAGGGTTTTCCCTTGTGAGTCAAGGCCGTGAGCGGAATGGCGATATGGGGAAAGTTGGCAATGAAGCGTCGGTAATAACCAGCCAAGCCAAGAAATGACCTAACTTCGGTAGGGGTACGTGGCGCTTGCCATTCTTGTACTGCCTTGATTTTCGAAGGGTCGATATGAATCCCTTTGTCATTGACGACATGACCAAGGAATTGTACCTCTCTTAACCAGAATTCGCATTTTGTTAACTTAGCGTAAAGCTTTTCAGTCCTTAAGAGTGTAAGAATGAGTCGAAGATGTCGCTCGTGATCGGATTTTGACTTTGAGTAGATAAGGATATTCGTCGATGAAGACTATGACGAAACGGTCGAGATAGGGTTTGCATACCCTATTCATTAAATCCATGAAGACAGCGGGGGCGTTGGTTAAACCGAAGGGCATAACCATGAACTCGTAATGACCATAACGAGTTCGGAAGGCAGTTTTTGGAATATCTTCTTCGCGCACTCTAAGCTGATGATAACCTGACCGAAGGTCGATTTTGGAAAAACAGGTGGCGCCTTGAAGTTGGTCTAGAAGGTCATCAATACGAGGCAGTGGATAGCGATTCTTAACTGTCAACTTGTTGAGTTCTCTATAATCAATGCACATGCGAAACGTTCCATCTTTCTTCCTCACAAAAAGAACGGGCGTACCCCAACGCGATGAGCTAGGACGTATGAATCCTTTGTCAGTCAGCTCTTGCAGCTGACTGGCCAACTCTTGCATCTCGGATGGGGCTAACCTATAGGGAGATTTTGCGACCGGTGTAGCGCCAGGCACAAGATCGATTCGAAATTCGACTTCTCGCACAGGAGAAAGTCCTGAAACATCGTCGGGAAAAACTTGCGGGAATTCTTTCACAACTGAATATCTTCGAGCTTCCTCTCCTTTCCTTCCTTCTTGACGACGTGAGCTAGAAATGCGACGTAATTCTTGCGAAGATAACTTCGGGCTTGAAGGCAGGACATCAATTTGATCCCTCTCGAAGGAGTTTCCCCAAAGATACGTAGTGTCTGACCGTCGGCGAGAGGAATACGAATAAACTTTTCATGGCACACCACTTCAGCGTGATACTGGCTGAGCCAGTCCATGCCGATGATAACATCAAAACTTCCCAATTTCATAGGAAGGAGATCAATTGAAAAATCGTGATCATTTAGGGTGAGAGTGCAATCGCTAGAATAGAATTTAATGAAATGGGTTTTCCGTCAGCAACTTCCACCGTCAGAGATTTAACGAGATTATCACGATGTTGGTCGAGAATAGATTCGAATTCTAAAGACACAAAGCTCTTATCCGCACCAGTATCGAATAATATGGATGCATAACTACCATTTACGAAAAACTTACCGTTGACCACATTGTTGTCAGCCCTGGCTTGGTTGGAGTTGATATTGAAAGCTCTTCCTCTAGCAGGTGGAGGAGCTTGCTTAGCTTGGTTTACCGGGTTTGCTTGAGCTTGGGCATGGATGATGTTCACCAGGCGTGGGAAAGTATTCCTGAAGTGGTTTGGGTCCCCACAATTGAAACAGGCTCGTATGGATTGCATCATGGGGTAGTTGGGTTGGTAGTAAGGTTGGGCTGCGAGTTATGCAGGTGGTAGAAGTAAGGGTTGTTGGGCTTGGCCCACCATTTGATTTTGGGTTTGGGTTGGAGGTTGACTGCGGTTCGATCGCTGAAGGGTACGGCAGGTTTGGATAGTGTGACCCGCACGGCCACAACTTGTGCAATGTTGGCAAGGGTTTTCAGGAGGGTGATGGTATTGGCAACGGTTACACTTTGGGTGTGGGCCAGTGTATGGCCTTTTGAACGGTGCGGCTGGAGGGGCAACTTGGGTGATTGGAGCAGTAGTGATGGGAGGGTTGGTTTGGGTGACAGCAAAGTTCTTGCCATTACGCTTCCTCTTACCAGCAAACTTCGAGGATGAACGTGAGTGGTTTGGAATTGGGGTCTCAATGGGTGCTTTCTTCTTCTCATTTTTAAAATTGCCATTTCGAATGCGATTTTCAGTAGTTCCGTAGCTAACTCCATTGCGGCTTCGAGTGTTGCAGGAGAAGTGCTTAAAACCGAATCTTGGATTTTCGATGGGAGGCCTCGAATGTAGTGTTCAATTAAGCGGTATAATGGGGGTGAACAGATTGGGAACCATTTGGTTCAACTCAAGAAACCTCTTGTTGTAGGAGGTGTGATCCCCTTCTTTTTGCTTTAGAGCATAGAATTCATCTTCAAGCTTCTTGATCTCGCTTCTAGGGCAAAAACGTCTTGTCATGACCTCTCTTAATTGTCTACACCTCGCTTTCCTCTTTCCGTGTTCCACCAGGTAAGGGCTACCCCAAACAATCTTCCAGTCGCGTAACGTACCTTACGGTCCTCAGGACAGTCGCAATTGAGAAAGGTGTTTTCCATCTCCTCAAACCAGTGGAGGAGAGCGGTGACACCTTCAGTCCCTTCATATTTTGGGGGATCGCAAGACTTGAAGTGTTTGTAGGTGCATTTAGGGGTTTTGGAAGGAGGGTTGACGACGCTTTGGTCTTCTTGGTTGGGAGGGTTGATGGGATTAGCGGTGAGGGCTTGCTGAACTTGTAGCACGATGTCAGGAAGCACTGCGGCCATTTGTTTAGCAATTTGCGTGACCAAGCGTTCATTTGACTTTCCTGACCTTCTACCTCCACGTAATTGCCTAGCCGACATCTACAGGAATGTATGTAGGGAGATTGTGAGTTCAAGAATTTCCTAGGTGTCATGTGTCGTAAAAAGAATGAAAACAATATAACTGAAAATAATTTAACTACATCCATAGGATTTCTTGGGTTTGCTCATGTTTGGGCCTCCAAATGTCCCCATACCATTGCATGTATAGTCATGTGGGCCCCCATGACTATTGGGCTTGGTAGGATTCACATTGGTGTCGGCGGGTTAACACTCGCACCACCTGAATGAAAATTGAAAAACATGATTGCGAGATCTATGGTCAGAGGGTGTCCAGGTGTGGACACAATGACAACTCAAAGTGGGGTTAGTTCACACGACGTTTGGTATAGCATGCTTTGGCCTAATAGGTCCTTCATACTCTCATCGTTAGTCCCCAGGTAGGCAAACTGGTCCTTTATTTGGGATTTATACGAATGCCAAGCCTAGACAGGACGTTCCGACTACCGGTACTCGTACCCTTCCAGTTACTACATGCCCGTCGTGAACACTCACTTTGATGTGATTTGAAAAATATGTAAACATTGCAAAAATCTTTGAAAAGAAATAACGGAAATTGTGAAATTGTGAGGTCTGTGCTTTCATAGATATGATATGATATGAGGGTATGATCTATGATGAGCATTGCATATTAACATGTACTTGTGAGAATGTTTGCATAATGTTGTGTGTGAATATAAACATGAAACATATAAACATCATGAATTTTGCATGTAACACATAAACAATTTTAAATCTAGTCAACTATAGTATAGGCTCTAAGGGTCTAATAACTATCCTATATCCCTATAGTCACAAGCTCTGATACCAATCTGTCACACCCCGACCCGCAGCGGAATAAAAGTCGGGGCATGATTGGGTTATCACCAAAGCTCATGATATTTACTAACGAGTTTCATATTTATTAAATTCAAATTAAAATTCAAATATCCAACAAAATTTCATACAAAACACAAATAGTAATCTAAATGCTTGTTCCAATGAAATAACTTGATTATTCTTCTAGCCCATCCTAGGTGTTTCTTTCCTCAACTTGATCACCTGTATCATGCGTAAAACAGAGGAAATTTTGGGTCAACAAAAGTTGGCGAGTGAACCTTGATAAAACATTTAAGTAAATCAATTTTATCGTTGTTTAAATAAGATTGTGCATAATCACATGTGAACAAATGTATAATGTAACATATCACAAACCACATTGAATGAATATATAACATGAATGATGATGTATCTAAGATCAAGGCTCAATCGAACGGAGCCGATCTAATGACGCACCTGATGCTCAACCCGTATCCACGAGAAACTGATGGCCTAATGAAATGAGTGCACTGAAATGATAAAATGTATCCACATATAAACCACACTACAAGCAATACACATTTGATCACGAAATAATATAAGCACAAGTGCTAAATAAAATAAAGAAATGATACGACACATGATACACCCCAAAACGTGATTAAAACGGGGAATTTATAGAGATTCACTCACCGTGGGTGCGTATTCTTGGTTGATGATGAGTGCGCACGAAATTGAGAATTTGACCGACGAAAGAGTACTAACCTAAAATAATAACGCGATATGCCGATAAATAAATTAATATTTCGGTTAAAAACCTTTGTTTAGATTTTAAGTTATTTTTGTGATTTTTATTGATATGTTAAAACCTTTGAATTTATATTTTTAAGCATTTTTAATTGATTTTCAGCTTAAATATTAATATAAATCCATAAAATACAAATAAAAATAAAATAATATTTTCTTAAAAAAAACTTGTCAGTCTGAAAAGGTGGTGTCAGACCGGTTCGATGATGGAGTTGGCAGCGTGTATCAAGATTCGAACTCGAGACCTCACGTTCACGTGCACGCAACTCTTCCAACTGAGCTACGTGTCTAACCCGACATATTCTGGATTTTAATTATATTAATACTCTCTTTAGACAATTTCAGAAATTAATTTAATTAAAAAGATTTAACAGAACTGAACCGGCGTGCACTAAGGGTCTTGAACCCGAGACCTTAGACGTGATTTGCACCCAGCCCAACCAACTGGGCTGGGTGTCTAACCCGATGAAACTTGATTTTATATTATCTTTATATACTTGTTGATTAATGTTCTAGTTCAGTTTTAAACCAAACAGAATTTCATCTCAGAAAACCGGACATGCCAGACTCGAACTAAGGACGTGAGAGTCGTGTTTGCACACAGTCCACCACTGGACTGTATGTCTAACCCGGTTAAAACTTGGGATTTTATTATATTTATAAACAGTTTGCAAGTCATCTTCTTCATTTAAAAAGAACCCAGAATTATTTACCCGCCCAATAATCGGTTATCAGAAGTAGGTTTACCCCTTCTGATTCGTTAATGAATCTGTACATAAATTAAATCAATAGGTGAAGGATTGTTACCAACATGCAGTTTCTTCGGTTCTCCGGCGAGTTAATTCTGGCGACGAGCTGCGGTTTCCGGTGAACCGGGGGGGGGGGGGGGTTTGAGCAGAGTAATCTTGCGATTAGTTGTGAAAGGATTGAGCGAGGATTAGGGGTGTAGATCGATGGTATTTATAGATGGTTTGATCACCAAAGTTTCGGTTTTGAATTTGTAAATTCGAAAAGAATGATCGATGACAGAGGGGCCTGATTGAAGCTTACTCTAATTATATCATGTAACAACTGTCGTCGTCAAAAGAAAACGCGTGGGTTGCGAAATCTCCGGCGAGGAGATTCGTTGCCCTTGCCGGTTCTTACTCCGCGTATAGACATATGATTTGATGTTTGGGATCTTGCACATATTGTTCGTGTAGAGCAGTGGTGCGGAGTGTGTGTGAAAGTCCAGGAGACCCGGGTTCGATCCCGATTTCCCTCCTTTCTTTTTGTTTAATTAATTTTATAGCTTAATTTAATTTAATTTTATTATGGCTTTTAAAAATAAATTATGGTTTTTATTTATTGATGTTTTATTTATTAATTAGGGTTTTATTTATTCTAGTTATGAATTCTAATAATATCGACAAAATTTTTAAGAAATACGACAATATTAAATACGCACTAGATTAGTAAAAATGATGCGGGTTTTCGAAGACCGTTTTACACGAATGTTACACTTGATCATTTCATCACTTCCTTTGAATTTTTCGCAAAGAGAATTCCATAATTCTTGAGAAGTATCATATTCTGGTAAAAATATCAAGATATCTTCTTTGACAGATTGTTGTATCAAGCTGATCATTTTCTTTTCAGTAACATATTTCTCTTTGTCAATCATTGAAAATTTGTTCAGTGGAAGATCTTGATCACGTTCATCTTTAGGCCATGTATTTCCATCTTCAATCGCAACCCAGCTGTTGAATTGATTCGCTTGAATCCAATTAACAAACTTTTTTTTCCATCCCTCGAACTCGTCCATACTCATCAACTTTGGTGGTTTCTAAGTAGTTCCCATTTCAGTATCGAGGTTCATCTGATTAACCGCAATTGAATTTGACGTTGAGGCTTGAGCTACTCCAGCTGCAAACGCATTATGGAAATCTTCCATTTTGAAAATCTGAGAATACGATCAAAAATACTTGACAATTGATTAGCAACAGACAAGTTTAGCAAAATGACGTTTAATCGAAATCGTAGTTAAAACTTTAAATTTTTCCGAAAACAATTTTTACCCGATTATATCTTTAAAATTGTCTCGTCGATACGATTCTAACGATATATAATGTTCGTGACTTTTTTAAGACTTTTTTTTAAGAGCCTTAGACAAATTCGTGCGAACTTGTCACAGACTTATCAAGTTCGGTCGAACTTGATGTGAAATTTGAGAAAAATTACACTTTGAGCGGACTTGTGAAATGTTTTCAAGAAGAACAGATAAGTTCGGTCGAACTTAGGTAGTGTTTCAAAGAGTTTATCAAGTTCGGCCGAACTTGTGAATGGATTTCAACGAAATTTGATCAAGTTCGGTCGAACTTGATCAAAGATATTGAATTTTCTTCAAGTTCGAGCGAACATACAACAAAAACTCTTGAAAAATTATCAAGTTCGGTCGAACTTGATTAAAATCAATGAAATTTTAATCAAGTTCGGTCGGACTTGATGTTAAGCTCGGCCATAGCTTGTTTCAAAAACATGATTTTTGCAACTTTTTGATGTCAAAACGTTTGAATTTGATGTCCAAACTATCATGGGTTTGTTATTAGTATGTTTTACATGACATGTTTAAAATTGGACAAAATTTGACCGTGAATTCTTCATTTTTGTTCAAAAGTTAAGAAAAATAGAAGAATAAGATGAAATAGAGAGATTCTTGTCTTGATTTCAACAAATTCAGGTATCCAGGCTCTGATACCACTTGTAGGAACGTCCACGAACAGCTCGGGAACCTAAATTTGTTATCTATTGTCCGATTAGGCGGAAACTAATGACAAGTTAATCAAATAACAAGAATTACTCATTTAAAGGTTGTTTTCATTGATCTAAAGTTCAATACATTCGAGAACCGGATCCGACAGAGCTTCGTCGTCTCTGTGCCAAAATCTCTGAAGTTACAAATGAAATCACCAAGGCACCTATTTATAGACTTGCAAGTTCGCTGGTGGGAGAGTGAAGTTCGCCCGAAGTTGACCTAGTCAAGTTTGGCCGAACTTGACATCATCACAACCATTTCCAGCAAACTTGGCCTCTAAACACTTAAATACACTTTGTTTCTAACAGATTAAGCCCTATTCGCTCAGACACGATACATATGCACCAACAGTTATACAATGCATAAGCATTATTAAACTGCATGTGGTTATCTGTGCCGTTGGTTACTAAAGTGAGGGGCACAACAGAGATTTGTAGTCTTGAATAGTCGCAGGGGGAGCTTAGTGGAAACTAGGGTTCTCCCCAATGTTTCGGTTAAAAGAGTAAAAGTTTTTATTTTTTGTTCGGAAATTTTAAAATTATATAGGATCCCTCAATTATTTTGACTAAATTTTTATACAATATATAAATTGGGTTTCATGACACCCTCACTCACGAAACATTTATTCAAGCTCCGCCACTGCATATTAAGATCATTAGCAATAGATCAATTTACAATTTACGTGACTATGCCAGGAATAAAAAGTGATCTATTACATGCACAAAACACTCATGTAGAGTTTGTGAAAGTGCTTGCATTGTTGAACTGGTTTATTTTCAATACAATTGTCGATTGTGCTACCCTTTCAAAAAGTATTATGCCTCTTTACATAGAAATACGTTGAGTATACGAGTGGTATTTCAACAATGCTTTAAAAGTATTGGATGTTCAAAATGTCGAGATACTTCTGAAATACTTTAGTTGTACCTTTGAAAGTACTATTATTATTATTATTATTATTATATTATTATTATTATTATTATTATTATTTTTATTATTATTATTATTATTATATTATATATTATTATTATTATTATTATTATTATTATTATTATTTTATTATTATTATATTAATATATAACTAAAAACAAAATAATTAAAAAGAAATTGAAGAAAATGGCCTACAAGAAAGTTTTAAATTGCCCTTATCGCGTACCATAAAACAAGAGAGTTTCAGATTGTCCTTATGTTTACTATATAGACGGAATAATTATAATAAATATCAACTTAACAATATGCAACAGGCATGATACCGTAAACAAAATTAAAAACAAGTGCGGGAAATATTCGGATATTCTAACGTAAGTATCATAAGATTTGTCAATGTTATTACCATTTGGAGACGTATATTCTTCATTTGTTTATATTATCATTCTAGCTAAGCCAATGAACCATTTTCGATCCTCCAACCTTGCCTCGTTCAAGAATATTCTATTGGCATCTAGTTAAATCCTACTTCTTGTTGACCTAATTCAATATTCACTAACAATGCAAGACAAAAACCTTCGTAATCTGGTTCGTATCTCTACGTTTGTAATATAACATGAGTGACAAACCATGAGTTATTTTCAAAGGGTGCGAACGAGCTAGAGGTTCAACCACACTTTCAACGGGTGCATCGGGATTTTTACCTATAAAATACATTAAATTTTGTATAACATGATCCATACTAAATAAAAATATACCAGTTAGAGTTTATTGTAATAAATAAATTTACTATGTTTATTTTGTGGTTATTCTTATTGTATCCTTAAATATGTGGGGATCTAGTTTTCAATGTTCACGTTCTATCGATTTCATAGGGATATATGTAACTGGTTTGAGAGGGAGAGGTTTTGGGTTCCTGTCCCATAGACAACAAGAATTAAAGAAATTTGGTGTTAAAAAATTGGTTTTAAGGTGAAAACATTTTATTAAGGCAGAATTGGCATTTTGAAACATCTATACATTTTTTATGTCAGTTAGATTATGTTTATCTAAAATGAAGATTAAAAAAAACAAGGGTTCTTTAGCGGCTTAGGCTTTGAACCAGTGCAACAATAAGGGGTCGTCTTAATTTCATTGCTATGTAAAGGGTCATGATTTCAAGAGAGAATCTTTGTAAATACTGAGAGGCCATATGAATGTCAACTTTGAATGAGCATGTTATTATATTTTTGATGTTAAATATTGTCGACAGTCTTCGTTAAAGATTGAAGTTTGAATATCCAGACAACTTTGTGACTACAAGAAGATTGAAAATTATAGTTAACATAGTACTTCAAAACAAACAATGTGTGATCATCGCTTACGTACTCTTACAAAACTAGCATTTAAAAGTGCTTTACTCTTACAAAACTAGCATTTAAAAGTGCAGAAGTGCCAGTGTTCTCTTGGCCTAGTGTTAATTCCGTGTTTATCCCTACTATAAAATCATGTCGGTTTGAGTTTCACAAAATGAACAATAGATGAATTCTAAGGGTAAATTTAAGAGAGGTGTGTGTTCGTATGTAAAAAAAAGAGCAAAAGTAAACAGAAAGCGTGTAGATCAAAGTAATTTGTTAACGCTTTTAATAAATGAGTACTAGATTAGGTTATAAACTGGCATTGCATATCTACGTAGGGTATCTAATTATTGTTGAATATGTCAAGCCACACTAAAAGCATTCTTGTATTAAAATATATGGGTTTTAGTTGCTTCTATATATAGAAAGATAGATAATAGATACAGATAATATATACAATGCAAATAGATAAGGCATGGAAGAACATGACAGGATTTGCTATTGTGAAGATCAAGAAAATTAAAGACGTCCCTTGAGAAAGCAAAGAGCCAAATTCTCTTTGTCAACAACTAAACATTTGTATTATATATTCATGATTAAAATAACCTCACCAACATAACATATATACATTTGCATGTATATATTGTGGCACATGCTAGCAGGTATTCAAATGGGCTGAACACGTATGATTAGGCATTAAGCTACGTATTTCAGAGATAAGTTTTAATGAACTAAATAAAAAATGAGGGTGTAAATGTTTCATGTATAGAAGCTAAAGGATTAAATATTGCATATTCAATAGATAAAGGATTATAAGTGTAACTAGAGATGGGCATAAAAACCGGTTCCGAACCCGAACCGGTAGAAACCGAACTGGAACCGGTTCCAGTTCCTACCCGACATTAAGTAGAACCGGTTCCGGGTTCAAAATACCCGTTGGTTCCAACCCGGTTCCATAATTTTACCATTTGAATCGGATAGTAACCGGTTCCTAACCGTACCCGGTTCCTACCCGTACCCGGTTCCTACGTGAACCGGTTCCTGACCGTTATAATATTACCGTTGGAACCGGTTATAGCCGTTAAAAATGTTACCGTTGGAACCGATTCCTGACCGTTGGAACAGGTTCCTGACCGTTGGAACCGATTCTATATATATTGTTTTGAAATCTATTGTTTAGCACACAATTTCTCATATCTATTCTTCTTGTTACATTTCTTTCTTGTTCTTTTTCACATTCTAATCAACAAATGGCCTCAAAGAATTCCAAAAACGCAAATTCCAATCCGTTAACAATGTTCCTCAAGATCAATCGGTTCCATATGTGGTTGGAACATTGTCTCATAATCCGAGTAAGGAAGTTTGGAGCAATTGGGAGTTGGTCGAGATGAGTGACGGCTCGCAAAAAGCTCAATGTAAACATTGTGGATCGTTATTAGCCAAGGAATCAAACTCAACGTTAACGAAGCATATTAATAAGTATTGCAAAGTTTTAAAGGAAATGACATCCGGTCAAGTTCCACTATCCAAAGATGGTACCATTTTTCGTTATGAGCAAAAATTAGCTCGCGACCGGAATCGTACATATGTGTCACCGCTCATTGGGTTGATCCCGATACATGGCAAATGATGAAGCGTACGATTGCGTTTGACGAGTTTCCTTCTCCTCATACGGGAGAAAATATTTATAAAATTATAAATGGCACAATAATTAAATATGGTTTAGAAGATAAAATTTTTTCAATATCCTTTGATAACGCTTCAAACAACACAACGGCGATTGAAAAATTAAAGTGAAGTACAAACCAATACTTGATGGTGTTTTTTTTCACACACGATGTGTTGCACATATTATTAACTTAGTAGTGCAAACCGGTTTAAAAGATCAATTTGTATCGGATTTTATTATAGCATTTAGAGCTATGGTCCAAGATGTTTTCAAAAGTGGAAAAGAAAGATATCAAGAATATAAAAAACTTTGTAAAGATGTCAACCAAAAAATTATTGGACCGAATTGGGATATACCGACTCGTTGGAATTCAACTTGTCATATGTTTGAAATGGCTATAAAGCAAATGGGCACTTTAAAATCTTTTCATACAACTTTAAGTGATGAGTACCTTGTCGTCCCCTTTCCCGACACGGCTTGGGAAAATATTAATAACCTAAGTACTTTTTTACAAGTTTTTAAAACTACAACGACTTTGATTTCCGATGTTTATTATCCTACTAGTTCTAAAGTTGTGGACCAATTGTATTTGATAACAACTAATTTTAAAAAGTTTGAAAATTCTAGTGACATGTTAAGGAATATGACGAGACCAATGATTCAAAAATTTTTAAAAAAATTTTAGAATTACCACCCGTTTTTCTATGTGCCGTTGCTTTAAATCCAGCTTTAAACGTACCGGGTGTGAAAGCTTTAATTGATGAAATTTATGACAAGTTGGATATGCATGAGGAGGATCCAACTTTAAAAGCAAAAACAAAAAAAATATTCAATGAGTGTATGGCCAAACTTTATGATCATTATTTAAAAAAATATGGTGAAAAAATCATACAAATTTGTTTGAGTCTAGAAGATGAAGTTGAGTTAGAGCATAAAATTGTTGACGAAGAGGAGGATGAAGAAGTGGAGACTAACGATTCGGACGACGATTGTACCGAGGTACCCGCACCTAAGAGAAACTCATCGGAAAGTGTTGCATCTGCCGCTAGTAAACGATCAAAGAAATAAAATCTTACTAGAACCGGTTCTGATTAATTTTTTATTTTTTTTGTAACCGGTTAATTTTTTTTATATATTGTAACCGATTAATTTGTTTTTTAATTTTAACCGATTATTGTTACTATTTTTATTTATCAATGTAACTAATAATAAAAATCAAAGATAACAAACACAATAGAAAGAAACATTACACAAACTTTATTAAAACACCAACGATAACATTTATCAGGAACCGGTAAGTAGGAAGGGGTTTATATAAAAAAAAAACGATTTTTATAATATCACGGTAAGGACCGGTTCCAACGGTAAACATTTTATCAGGAACCGGTTCTGAACAGTAAAAGTCAGGTTTTTACTGTCAGGAACCGGTTCTGAACAGTAAAAGTCAGGTTTTTACTGTCAGGAACCGGTTCTGAACACTATCAGGAACCGGTTCCGCACCATACCCGGTTCCACACCATACCCGGTTTCATAATACCCGTACCCGGTTCTACACGGTTCCATATTCTTGGGTGTGAACCCGGGTAGGAACCGGACCCGGTTCCAATGACATCCAAGCAGAACCGGTTCCGGGTTGGAACCGGTTCCGGGTAATAATAAAACCCGATTATGCCCATCTCTAAGTGTAACTAGATTGTTCAGGGCCGTCTATGGCCAAGTCCAGAATGGGCCTGTGCACAGGGCCCGAACCAATATAGGGCCCATTATTTATATTTATTTATATATTTAAAAAAAAATTTGTATGTTTTTATAAAAAAAATATTAGGCCTGTGTTTAAATTTTACAAGGCCTGTTTATTAAGTTTAATGAGCCTGTGTATAAATGAACTAGTCTTGGATCCACCAAGTCCATCAAACTCCCCTTTTTTTGAAATCAGAATCCACTCTTCGATCCACCAAGTCCATCAAACTCCCATTTTGTTTTAGAGAAATAACCTTAAGAATTGAAGAAATATAATGATAATAAGATTGAGGGTTAACCAGGATATCATCATCATTGGGGCAGGTATTTTTTGGAACATCGAATCAAGGGTTTTGCGAATAGGGTCCAAATTTATTTTTCGCACAGGGCCAAAATATTTTTTTCTATTTTTGGAGACGGCCCTGAGATTGTTAGTTTGTTAAAATAGTGGATTTGTTACTCTATGGGTTCTACTATTTACACCCAACTTTTTGCTATATACACCAAGTGATGTGACATTAATAAACTCAAAATTGTGTTTTTTCTTTTATAACTTCCGATATATAATGTTCTATAAAAAATGAATATGGTTTTGCGACGTGCTTATTTTTATCTACGTTTTGATATAAATTTTACAAAAAAATGGAGCCGTATCAAATATAACGTTTTATAATTCGTTATAAAATTTTATACTCTGTTTTTTATAAAATTTATATCCAAACGTAAATAAAAATAAGCACATCGCAAAACCATATTCGTTTTTTATAAAACATTATATATAGGAAGTTATAAAAGAAAAACACAATTTTGAGTTTATTAATATCACACCATTTGGTGTAAATAGTAAAAAGTTGGGTGCAAATAGAATCATCCATCTAATTACTTAAGTGTTTATACCATTTGCAATTGATACTCTTTTTTTGTTTCTTTACGCTTGATGTTGTGAAGGTACTTAGTCGAGTTGAACTGGTCATTCATAGTAATGTTATGACCCAAGATATCATGAATGGAGTTTTTAAAAGACTTAGTTTTAATATTAAAAAAAGGCTAGCCACACCGCTTGTTACCCGTTTGCCTTTTATATGGATGCATTAGATTGCTATATATGACATTCAGTAGTATTTATACACATTACTTAATCTACGTACATTAATCATTAGTTGATTATGCATTAGCCGCATGTAATGTTTAATTGATTGAACAAGAAAACTCTCTACTTCAACTTATGTGTCGCAACAGAGATAGAGGTCATATATACCAAACCATGATAGTTTTGTGTAAACTCATTCGATTGATTTTCGTCAATAAATTCTTGGTCGTTGGTGAAGGAATTTGTTCTTTTTTGTAGATTAAAGAATACAGAGACTCAAACTCTATTTATACTCTAAATGAGCCACTGACCAATTAACATAAGTGATCTCTAACAAACATTCTCCTTAGACTGATCACACCTTCTCTGGACATTTACTAGGGAGCCTAGAATGGAGAGAAAGGTCCCCCTTGTAACCATGACCCAATTACCCAAACGTTAACCCCCTTGTGATCACTTTTTGGTTCATGGCCCCCCTTCCAAAAATAAATTCTAAGTTTACTCCGAGGTCCTTTGATATGCTTCCTGTGAAAATAAAATTAACGTACTAAGCGTACAAACTGAAGGAAAAAGCAAAAAATGCGGTGGCATTTTCGTAAATATTTGGTCGTAGGGTAATTATCAAAATTACTCTACAGGATCATTTATAGAGTGATTTTGGTCTTATAGAGTAATTTTGTAAAATGTTCTTGTAGAGTAATTTTGATCTTGTAGAGTGATTTTGTAAAATATTCTTGTAGAGTAATTTTGATAAAAAACCTAACCCCCCTCCCCCCAACCCCACAAAAACCTAAAAAAAAACCTCACCCCCCCTCCCAAAACTAAAAGCTAAAAACTAAACCGTAAAGCTAAACCCCATAACTAAATGCTAAAAAATTACTCTATAGGATCATTTTACAAAATTACTTTACAAGAACATTTTACAAAATTACTCTACAAAGATCAAAATCACTCTACAAAAGATCAAAATTACTCTACAAGAACATTTTACAAAATTACTCTACAAGACCAAAATCACTCTACAAATGATCCTGTAGAGTAATTTTGAAAACCAAATATTTACGAAAATGCCACCGTGTTTTTTTGGTTTTTTCTTCAGTTTTTACGTTTTGTATGTTAACTTTATTTGTATTTGATCTTTAGTCTGAGAGACTATGCTTTGGATGGTTTTTTTTCTTTTTTTTTTCTTTTTTTTTTTTTTGAAAGGTGGCAATTTCATTAAAGAAAACAACTTAATCAAGCTGCTCAAGTGTGTTTAGACTACAAGAAAGAAAAGAACATGCTACAAGTCTACCAGAACATACTAAACTCGTGCCAATGTTTCCATTCCAGTTTTTATCTGGACTTGGCTAAAGAAACATCATTGACACACCATCCATACACCACTAACTTGTCATACCGTGGTTGACATGCAAAAAAAAAAACAATCATCTGTTGTGTTTGACAAGCGAAAAACTGGCATATGGGTCATATGAGGGGTCATGTGGTGTTCAACAGATCATACAACACATATGACCTAATTGCCTGATACATAGATTACTAATGTAAACACTCACAAAATCATATGGCCCGCATGATCACATTTCGCCCTATCACATGACTAATATGATGCAACAGTAGATCTCTGGTGTGTAGACTTGATTTGACATCACACGGCGAATATGAAATAATAGACATGTTGAAGTACAAATTCAGAGTGGTGTCTCATTGGCATCACTCTTTTACTTTCATTCTAAGATTCTGGGTTGTATCATTTTAAGTGGGCCTGCTTCTAGATCTGTTAAGGTCTATATATAACATTTTGCTGTAATTCTTCAAAAGGCCGAAAATGAACCTATCTTCATTTCCATTATAAAGTACAATAAGATTTAGCTGTAATTCTTGGAAAGCGAAAATGAACCTAGCTTCATTTTTTGAAGTGATTTACATGTAGCGTAATGGAACGATTCATAATGCATTTTACAGTGTTTCTTGGAAGAATTCATAATGTACGTTCTCATGTTTATTGAATAAGTTCATAGTGGAATTCATAATGTACTTGTCATGTTTATTAAATAGGTTCATAGTGCTAGTTGACGATATTTAAAGGCTAATTTTTAATCTAATGATATTCATTTTCACACATCACTTTTCCATTTATTTTTATCATCAAATTATATATATATATATACACACACATATAGGAGAAGGATCCGTTAGGAACCACCCTTTATTACGAGAACCACGAGAAACAGTGTAAACACATGACATTTTTGTAATTAAAGTGAAATTCCATCTAACAACCTTTATATCCTCGTTCTGTATTGCTCTTCAAATCATTACCTGCTACCACACCCATGACAACCACGCTGCCGCCACCGCCGCTGATCGGAGTTAACACATCACCTCTGCCACCACCGCACCACCACCGTGACAACTCCTTCGCCGACAACTCATCCGACGACAACTCATCTGGTGACATTCATACATCTGCTCGTAAGTCACCACTGCGATAACTAATCCGGCTCGCCCTTATATGATTACTAAGCGGAATACATCATTTATCCGGTGATTACAACAAATTACATCCTTTTTATTACACCCATTCTGTTACCAATTCTTATTTTGTTACCAGTTCCTATCTACTTACAAATAAACGTAATTTCACTTGTAACCCCTTTGTGATAAAGATGGCATCTTCTGATTCATCACATATATACCCTCCTCGTCAATCTGATGATGACATTAACAAAGTTAGGTCAACTTCAGCTGATAAAAGACCTGTTTTTGATATCCATACCCTTGAATCTATGTCTACATCAGAAAATGTCGTTGTAGCTGAACACTCAGTTTCCGTTGAACACTCAATTTCCGGTGACACTGCTTTAACCTCGATTGCTACAGCACCCACGAATCTGGAGTTGCCGAAATATGGGGTTTGCTCTAAAGATTTTATGAGGAGGGTAGTGGGTTCTGGAAACAACACTAGGTTCTGGTATGATTTCTGGCTGGGGAGACTTCCGCTTAAAAACTTGTTCCCAGGACTCTTCGAGTTAGACTCTAAAAGTCTTGTCTCATTCAAGATAGAGTTGGGTTGGACATTAATGTGGTGTCTTCGTGGGCGTGGAAATGGAGAAGGAAGAAGCTTTCCAGCGAAGAGTTAATGGATGTCTCGGATCTGGTGTCAATATTCCGTTTTAGTGGTGGGCCAGATGGGTGGAAGTGGGGTAATGTGGCGAAAGGTAGGTTCACAGTTCAAGCGGCTAGAAAAGTCCTGGAAGAAGCTTGCTTTGGGTCGAATTTTAAGGTGTCTGATATGGCCGTAAACGAGCCGAGCTAGACCCAGCTCAAGCTCGGCTCGAACTAGAATTTCAAATCGAGCTGAGATTTGAGGCTCGAGCTCGACTCGATTAAAATTCGAGCTAGCTTGGCTCGACTCGATCCAACTCGAATTAACAAAGAACCGCAAAATTTACTACTTAAAAGCCCTAAAATGAATCTCTTCATAGACTAAGGGCTATAATTGCAATTTAATTTAACCAAATGGCTAAATATGCAAGTATAAATAGTTAATTCACTTTGTAAATTGTCTTTACCTTTTTTTATTTCTGTTTTCTAAGCAATGTGGGACAAAAAAATGAAGGATGTAAACCTTATCGAGCCAGCTCACGAGCCGAGCTAGCTCATTTACAACCCAGCCAATTTCGAGCCTAGCTTTTTTCGAGCTTTTTCCGAGCGAGCCGCGAGCCACGAGTTTTTTGAACACCCCTAGTGTGTGAGTGGCTTAACTAGGTCCCTATTAAAGTTAATGGTTTTATATGGAGGCTGCTGCAGAATCGGATTCTGGTTGGGGAAAATCTGCTTGCGAGAAGGGTTAGTCCCATTACTGGTTGCTGCAGAGAGTCTGCGGGGTTTCGGAGTCGGTCACGCATGGTTTTATTGAGTGCCCGATAGCCAAGGCGGTGTGGAGGAAGATCTCTATTTGGTGTAACTGGGACCTTACAGGCTTCTCATCCCTGGAGCAGCTTGTTCAGGAGTATACGCGACTGATTCTTATGTCAATAGTACATTGCTTTTGGGTATAACTAACTCCACTTTATGGGTAATCTGGAAGGATAGGAACAACAGGCTCTTTAAGGGGGTCAAGCATTCTTTGGAGTCGGTTTCCAAGGATGTTATTATCCTCTCGTTCGGATGGGTAAAATATCGTTCGAAGTTCTATGTTGATAGCTAGGAAGGCTGGGTTAGCAAGCCTTGGTAATTTTTTTTTTTGTTTATTTATGTTTTGTATGGCTGTGTATGTGCAGAGTATGTTCTTGTTCTGCACTTTTTTTCTTGTTTTGATTTTTACCCCTTGTTGATGTTTTACCAGCGCTGGTATTTCTTTTGTGGTATGAGAAGTTTTGCTGCTGTTCAAAAAAAAATTAACATTTTCTTGATTACTCTATGTTCCTATATCATTGTTTATTTAACATTATTCATTTTTTTTGTTTATATGATTGATCAATACAATGATCATGCACATGTGCATTATGTTGATAACACCCATACTCGTCACCGATCGTGCACAAGTGCATTATGTTGATAACACCCATACTCGTCATCCTTAAACCGTCAACTATCATTAACATGAACATGCACATGTGCATCACGTTAACAACACCCCACAATCATAACTAATCTTACTGTTAACCATTAATACATAATCATGCACATGTGCATCACATTGCTAACACCTTTAATCATTTCCCTATAATCATATGTTAACCATCAACACAATCCCATGCACATGTGCATCATATCGCTAATACCCTATAATTATCATTGATAAACTGTTGACCCCTATAATAATCAGTGATAAACTGTTGACCCACTATAGTTATCACCGATAAACTGTTGACCATGTACACATTGTTGACCGTTTAAACATTGTGCGTATACATTCCATATGTTTTATTAATTATGATATTTATATCTTCTTTTTATTCATTTTATTTTTTGTTTATATATAGGAACAATCTTACACTGAGCACTGTACACATCAGTACATATTATGTTCAAAAGAAGGACAACCAAAAAAATACTTGAACTACTTATAAATTGATTATTACTTGTTTTTTGTATACATTCCTTGTTTAGACTTATCTTTTATTTACTTAGCGGTGTAATATTCACTGTTTTATTCATGAGCAATTAACATAAATTACCAACATGTCCATTGTTTCAACATCATGCACATGTGCATTACCCAACGCATGCATTTTCAACATTGAAACCATACCATCTAAACTTATCGATGCACGGTTTTTAATGTCATTATGTTTTAACTACATGTACTCCATTTTCAACCCACTATTATACATTGCAACGTATCCACTGTTTCAACATCATGCACATGTGCATTACCCAACGCGTGCATTTTCAACATTGAAACTATGCCATCTAAACTTATCGATGCATAGTTTTTAATGTCATTATGTTTTAACTACATGTACTCCATTTTCAACCCACCTATTGTACACTGTAACGTATACATTATGCACAATTGCATTGCCAACATATACTATGTCAAACAACATTATACATTACTACCTTTACGTTATGCACATGTGCATTGCCAACATAAACTATGCCACACATTAAATCACATCAATAGGTACCTGTGCATTTCCTACATATACTATACCAAACACCATATAACAGTATAAACTACATGTCCTATGCCAAACACTGTCATACATTACCACTATACATAATAATATATAAATATGAACGTGTGCATTGGCAACATAAACATTTACGTCAGATCAATAGACACTTGTGCATTTCTAACATATACTATACCAACCACCATATAACATTTGAACCCACTGTAAGCTGAATATAACCATCCGAAAACACATCAGATATCACCACTGTGCATACTAATTCACCTTATCCATTGTGTATTCTAATTCACCTTATGCACATGTGCATTCCCAACATATACGATACCATATTACATCAAATTACCGAATTAATGATCAGATAGTTGTTCCAATAAACAAATATAACTTATCATTAAAAAATAACTAACATATAAACCACCATACAAAAAAAACCATAATTATCAATATAACATCATTCTATCCAACTGTCTTTCATTAATTTTTTTCCACCATCTCATCGCCCTTATCATCCATCACATCATGCTATGGTTTACTTGTCCTATTGCTTGTATTTTTTGCTCCTGCCGTAACTGCACATCACATCAAACAATATAGTTTAACATGAAAGTAACAACTGGATGCACATGTGCATATACTACCAACTGCATCATCGACTAATAACCAACCTTTTTTAGCTTTTCGCTTAACTCTTTTGTATTCACCTTCCTTATCATCTGGCATTTTTGTTGCCCCTTCGTCACTCCATCTCAGCACAAATGTTACTTTTCTTGCTTTCTTTTCATTTTTTTTTTGTCTACAATAATAATTGAAACATAATATAATCAAACATGCAAATTCAATTAAATTTGTGCATTAAACAACTTTTTTCATCATCGTAAACGATATGCACATGTGCATCACATATTATCATACTGATATTTAAAATCAATCAGTATGTAAAGTTCAATGTTATGTGCTCAAATTCAAAATGCACATATGTATCACTTTAAACAACAACATCAATAGATTCTAATTACACATAATCATATACACGTATATTAAACAAAGCTGCCAATGTTCGCTATGCAAATGTGCATCATATGAAACAATAACACCATCATATCCTAATTACACAAAATCACGTATCTCACACAAAACTGTTCAATTTCACTATGCATGTGTGCATTACCTAAAACAACACCAACATATTCTAATATCTCACACAAAACTGTTCAATCTCACACAAAGCTGTTCAATTTCACTATGCATGTGTTCAATTTCACTACCGAGTGTTAGATGACGTGATTGGCGACCAGTTGAGATCTGGCAGAGATAGACAATCAGCGATTAATACTCAGACGAAAAGGATTTCTGATTTCTAGGTCATGTCGATCAATGGTAATAGATGATTTTGTAATCAGTTATTGAATGTAATAACAATCGGTAACCGATGATGAATGATTTTGTTAAATTTGTGCCCTAAATTGTATGATGATATGGTGATGTTGTTAATGCAAATTGAAGTGCAGAGATTGTAGGAGAGATTGTAGAGAGTGTGCAGAGATTGAAGAGATGGAAATCAAATGTTTGGACGTGATTGTGAACAATTAAATTTGAAATAGTATTTTTTGAAGTCCGCTTTTTTGTTGAATTGTTGAAGTCCGTGCTTTTTTAACATCCACTATTTAATTACAATAATACCCCATGTTCACACTGGTTTTCATGGTTCTCGCAATAAGAGTGGTTCTCGCATGACCTACCTATACATATATATATATATATACATATATATAGGATCGTTCAATGGAACTACCACAGTTGCGAGACCCGAGAACTAGTCCATCCAAAGTTTTTCGAATTTTTTTTCAAAAGTGTAAAAATCACTTCTAATATTATATATATATATATATACACATATACATATATATAGGATCCGGTTCAAATGAGAACTACCACAAGTTGCGAGAACCGCGAGAACTAGTCCATCCAAAAGTTTTTTCCGAATTTTTTTCTCAAAAGTCGTAAAAAAAATCACTTCTCTCGGTGAAAAAAAATTGAAAGAAATGTCGCATACCCACATTTACATGAGGCGTAAAAAATATTTATTTTTTTCCAAAATTTACGTATGTCGTAAAAAAACTTGGATCAGTCAAAACTACTCACTCGGCAATTTTTTTTACTTTCTTTTTTACAGATGTGTTTATATTTTTCCATCTACGTTTGTATAAAAAAATTTTGACCCAACTCGCGCCGGATTAAAAAGTTCTCGCGGTTCTCGCAACTCGTGGTGGTTTTCATTTTACCCTTCCCCTATATATATATATATATATATATGTGTGTGTGTGGGGGGGGGGGGTTCATTGGGGAACACCAAATACGTAGGGAACTGAAGGACCTCCTTAGGAACCCTTAGATTAACTTAATCAAGGGCTGAGATTAGATTAAATTTTGTAAGGCTTAAAAAAGGCGAAAGGGTAGTTTTGGAATGTTTGAAAAGTTTGCATTAGGTTTCTTTGGAGTGTGTTGTGAAGCTTGCAACCGTCGCCCCCTTCGCCGGAGATCCGATTTGATATATTTTCACCGTCGCCGCCAGATTATGTGGCTGGAATCTATTGTGTTTATCACCGGAGAATACTTAATCGTTATAATCTTCGTTGATTTCCTTTATTTCGGCTGGGATTTTGTAGATTTTTGTAAGTTTAATGTTTTGAAAAATAAATTTGTTAATTTTGTTTCTTTTTGGATGTTTAGATCTTGTAGGTTGATTTATTGTTATGTACATTTATTTAATATTTAGGTTTTAATAATCTACATATTTTCATATCTGCCTGCGAAAGACTGTTAGAAAACCCTAGTTGTTGTCAATTTTGTCTTAGATCTATGGAGTATTAATTTTAGGGTTTCAGATCTTAGTTTAAGGTATCATTTATTTGCGAATTCATTTAAGTTTTATTTAATTTAACATGATTATATGAAATTACGATTATTTATAGATCTGTGTTCCTATTTTGTAGCTTTGTTAGAAAAAGCAAATCGGTTTAACATGTTAATTGCTTTTAATTTAATTATATATATATATATATATATATATATATATATATATATATATATATATATATAGGAGAGGGTTATCTTGAGAACGTTAAATATTGTGAGAACCGTGAGAACAAATGAAAAACCAATCAAAATTAATTTTTTAATACAAACCTCATTGTAATTAGAATATAACATCAAATACGAATTTACAACACCAAATAATTCATTTCTTCTTTCAAAATCACTCTTATTAGATTTTTTACACATATGTAAATATAACAAATTTACAAATGTGTAAATGACAAACTTATACATGTGTAAAAAAAATATTTACGAATTCACGTAAACTGAAACGTGTAAATTAATTTTCTAACATTGTATTCGAATAATAAAGATAAGTGTAAAAAGAAATTTTAAATTCGAATTGTTTTTGACCAAGTTTTCATGGTTTTTTCATTCGTTCTCACGGTTCTCGCGATATTTAGCGTTCTCATTTAAACCCTCCCCTATATATGTATATATATATAATATATATATATTATATATATATATATAAAGAGAGAGAGAGAGATGCGTTAAACATAACATTAAAACGATTTAACATTTTAAATAACATTTTCATTAAACTTTTATCATATAAAAGTTTTTTATTTATTTTCTAGAAGAGGTTTTTGTGAGTGTGGTTTGTGATTTTGCTTGAGGAAATGGGTGCACTTCTGGTGGCTGAGGATGATTCATCTGTGCGGAGAGGTTACTGATATTTAGTTGCCATGCATAGTTGGTTGGGCATGACTTTGAACACGATGTGGTTGGACTTGTGAGTATGACGGTATAGATATGTGACCATGCGAAACATGTTTACCGCCAAGGATTGAATTCATATATGATATATGCCACTTATCTAGGTTCGTAATGGGGTGTCTCTTGTCTCCGCTGGAGGAGTTGACGATGCTTAACCTTCTTCTTCTTCAGATGTCATAGTTCTTAATGTTCGAGTAAGTATTTTTCACGCCTAATTAATTACTTTGGCTATTGGGATTGATGATTTAACCTAGGGACTATGATTATTTCATCGTCAATTGCAGAATCATGTGGCTTACAGATGGTTAGGTAGTTTTGTTTAAAGAATAAGTAGGAGCAAGGTGTAGTCCTCTACCGATAATGCTTTGTTCCTTGTTCCTTTCCCTGGCCGTAGGTTTGACCCGGTATATCCTTGTGAATATTCGCGATGATGTCAATGTGTTTTAAGTATATGCATATAACATCATTAATCTGCCACCACCTACCGCACTTCCCGCCTCATAGGCCTGAACCAAAGAATTTAACTTGAGAATTCATAATTTCTTCATCTGGTTGCTTGTTTTTACATTTCATCCCAAAGTTTAACCCAAGTGTGCATTATATGGCGCCTCAAGGCCCAAAGGCGCTTTCCTCATCGCCTAAGTGTTTTCTTTTTTTACATTCATTTTTGCCGATTAGACGTGTCGATGTTCTTGGTTTTTTAGGGTATGGATTTTGAAAACAAACACATTGATTTTAGAAACAGAGACCTTTATTTTTCTTAGATATAAAATAGATGTGGAAGTGAAAATGGAGAAGAGAGATAAAAGGAAGCAGTTTATGGTGTGAGATTGATAATGGCTTCTTCTTGATCTTCTTCTCCATTTTTGGGTTTATTGTTTGAATTCAAATGATAATAAGAATGGAAATTTCTGTATTGTTATGTTATTTCTTCACTCCTAAAGAGATTTTAGGAGTGAGGGAATCAAGGAGTCTCTGTCTAGTGGTGCTCGTTTTATAAAGTTGCAAAAAGATAAAAATACTGTTACCGTTTTTAACGCCATGAATCACTGAGCTTATCTTTAGAGTTGCACACGGGTTATAGATTGTTGCTAAAGAGTAAAACTTCTAAAAGCAGCCTAATAAGATAAAGTCTTAAATGTAAGTGATACAAGTAGTTACTAGTTAGTACATGTTTAACGTCTTGCATAGGCTATATATATATATATATATATATATATATATATATATATATATAGGGTAGGGATCCTAAGAGAAATCCATCTATTTAGAAATTGAGAAGCATTTGGACCACACATTTCCCCAAGCTTTTGGTAATATACACATATGTATAGTTTAGAAGTGAGTATACACATATATGTATATTGAATTATACGCATATGTATATAGTCAATTTTAAACTATATTATGTGTATATTACGAAAAGCTTTGAAAAAATGTGTGGTCTAGAATCCTTCTCAAGTTCCTCAATTAGCTTAGTGATTCTCACATGATCCTAACCTGATATATATATGACCAGCTGCACTTGTTCTTTACCCTCTAGAAATAATTTTGTTGTTAGGTTACTCTTATGTTTATTGCAATTACTTTGTTAATTTAAGGGTTGTCTTAAAAATAATCTCAGGTTTATTTGCGCAAGAATAGTGAAGGAAAATAATGCCCAAGGTAAGATAATGTTGTTGTGGGAAGCATGGTAATAGCTTGTAAAACAAACAAATTTCGACAACAAAGTAAATATAGAATGGAAATGTGCTAAAGCGATTGAAATCAAAGTGGTTTTGAAATTGCAAATTTTCATGTGTGTTATAATAGTCGAAATTGTGAATCGTCAATGTGATATGTCGTCGTTGTATAACTTTGTATAACTGATGCACCGGTAGCTATATACATATTTGGCAGTCATATGTGTCATAGTTTCTTACTATAAGCAAGTCAACTAATACAACTAATATATGTGTAGGCTTGGTTATCATAGTTAAATAAAGCTTTTCGGTACAGATTTGGTGCTTATTATTCTTGATTATAATTGGGTTGTTGTGCTAGGTGTTCTGGCCCGACGACGTTTTTTTTACAAGAGTAAATACTTAAAACCGTAATGGTTCCAAATTCGATCAAGATTCACCAATAGCTACAAGTCATTCATCTTGCAGTAAGGTCAACAAACAAGGGTTGTTTAAGGCAACTCGAGGTTGCTCGAAGGGCTAGTGATGTCAAAAAGTTGATCTTTGATAAGCAAACATTTTTTCCCTTTTATAGTTTTAACATTTTAATTGGAAATTCTCAAATGCCCCTATGTTTTAGATGGAGCACCATCACATCGGTCAGCTTGATCGGTCATAACCGGTACAAGCGTTGTGCAAAAGACATATTATTTTCTCCAGGTAATCAGGCAATGTTCATCGACATATGACAAATGTCTAAAGTACCATTTCCTCATTTTGCTCATTATTCTTACTTTAATATTTGCTTGCAATCTGATGTATATTTGAAACAACTCGCATACATATTACTTGAACCGGTAATCATAACCTTCTTCCTGAGCTATATGATATTGTTATAGATGTCCATAAAAAGAAGAAAGCCTCTCAACTGTAGATTCTTTATGATATAACTTGAATACCTACCTGGGTCATGCAAAGCCTTTTGCCACTTAAAGGATGTTCACATGACTTAAAAACACTTTGGAAAATAACAATAATAGTCTATCATAACTTATGTAGATATTCTTTCTTTTTCATAGCTTTGTAATAATTGACGAAATATGTAGGTACCCGACGTATCAGAAGAGGAGTTTGTTAAAGCGTGTCCCGTTTGTTGCAATAATTGCGACTGCAAAAACCATTTCTGCGCCAATTTTCACCTAAAGTTGGTTTCTTCAGCAAATACTTTTGGTACAACTTGTACAACGATGGTTATCTTAGAGAAGTCTAGATCTCTTCTGTTCAACAATGGTGATCTTAGTTCAACAATGGTGCTCTTAGAGAAGTCAAAACTACATTGTCCACTCGATCATACTCAGCGTATAAAACTTCCAGTGGATTCAAAGCAGTCAAAAAAATTCAATCTTCCAAATATAAATATTAGAGAAGTCCAGATCTCTTCCGTTCAAGATGGTGATCTTAGAGAAGTCTAGATCTCTTCCATTCATTTGGCGTCATCTTTGAACTCTGTGTACTGCTACATACTACACAGTGGTTCTTTAGTCTTTACATGGATTGGGAATCTTAAAACTCTTGAAGTAGAGGAACTCGTCAAGAGGAAACTAGATATGATAAAGGTTTGAAAATTTTCCTAAGTGATATTTTTTGTTTTCTGTTTGTTTCTGCAGTAAAACTTGTGATGAACGATTATTATAATGTATTGATTTATTCATATCTTGCTTTTATTTACTTGTTGTGCGTTATACTTGCAGCCAAATTACAAAAAGAGGGTTCGGAATGTGAACATTTTTGGGAACTTTTAGTTGGAAAATTCGAATAAACCTAAGTCAAAATATTGCAAGAGATCCTGAAAGTGATCCCCATTTGTTCTTATGCACATTTTAAAAGGAGAATTGAGGTGTGTATCAATAATCTTGTAACTATTATCTCTCCTTTTTTCCGTTTTGATCACATTTTATGTCGTTTTTATACATGTTGCTGAGATGTACAACTTTAAACAGGACGATTTTTATGAAACTTTGGATGTTCTTTTTAAAGCAAGATCATTTTTATGAATAGAAACTTGAAGATCATTTTTTATGAATAGGTTTTTCTATAACATGTTAAAAGTTTAAAACAAATGACTATTAACATGTTAAGTTGAATTTAACATGTTAAATGCAGGGTTCATCGATTCTCCACTTTTTTAGTGTTCCCTAAAAGAAAACTTACATGTTTTTTTTAGTATACAAGTTTTTAATTTAACACAACCCAATTTGAACCATTTGAAATTGATCTATAAATTATTCAACTTACATATTGCTGCTTGTGATCTAATAAAATTAAAAACTAATATATGTTGGTAATGATTTCTAGTAATGATTAAAACTAATATATATTAGTTTTGTCAAGGAGGATTAACTAATTCAAAACCGATCATTTGTTTTCTATAGATTAAAACTAATATATATATATATATTATATATATATATATATATATATATTATATTATATTTATAGGTGAAAGATAAAACGAAAACCCACTTGAGTTAAGAAAACTCAAGAAAACCCTATGTAACTTTTTTATTTTTTTTTCTAAAAAAACAGAGAATGTAACATAAATGTACTTGAACATTTTTGTTAAAAAAATGTAAAAAGCGCCTACATGTTTTTTTTTAAATGTTCAAAATTCGTATGTTACATTTTTTTGGACATATATATTATGTAACATGAAATTTTTAACATTTTTTAAAAAATAAACTACTCGGTGTTTTTTTGTGTTTTTTATAAAAATGTTCAAATATGTATATTACATTCCTTATTTTTTTGAAAAAAAATAAAAATTTTACATGGGGTTTTTACAAAGGTTTTCTGAGTTTTCTCAACTTAGTGGGTTTTCGTTTTATCTTTCTCCTATATATATATATATGTATATATATATATATATATATATATATATATATAATAAATCTTTTATTTCTTTTGTTCAATTAAATTTATATTGTATTTTATATATTTATTAGTAATGATTTTTCTTAAAAGCTATGTCTACCTACATTTATAGACTATTGTTAGCAGATGTTTAAAAATAATTATTACTTTTTTGCTTTTATGCATGATCGGTCCAATATTTGATTTGAAAAGTTATTTGTCAAATTATTATCTACAATGTCATACTATCATCACCACACACACATATTATATATATATATACTTTTTCTTGCAAACATACATATTGGAGTCGAAGTCTTTCATTTGTTACTTTTTCTTTAAAACATGAGTTCTCATAAACCAAATTCCAAACCTAAAAGAGAAAGACCAAGAAAAGAAACTAAATACAATAATTCTCTAAGTGCATTGATATCTAGTAAGAATGTGAATATTCTTTCTACTTCTGCTTTTAGTATTATTTCTTATTTTTAATATTTTGTTTCTTTTCGTTTTTGTTTAGGTCAAGATTATAAATATTCTTTGATGCTATCTCTTCTACTGTCAAAAAATCAAGATTGTTAAATCTCGTAATTTTGTTTTTCATTATATAAAGTTTTTTATTATGCTCTATCTAATATAGAAATTAAATAGTGAAGTTTGTTTACATCTGGGTTTTCTTCTCTAACCTTCATTATAGTTGGTTGTTGAGTGTGCAGGAAATCGTAGGAGTATTATATTAAGGAAAAATAAATGGCTAAAAATATATTTTTACTGAATATTTATTATTTTTTGGTTATTGCCCAACAATATAAAATCCAAAAGTTAAATTAAAAAATTCTGCCCAAAGCGTAAAAGTATATGCCCAAAAAGCTATAATTTTCTAAAATATGTCCCTTCTCGTATTCAAAGCCAAAAGTATAAGCCCAAAACGCTAATAAATACCTAAAGCATTTCCTTCTCATTCAAGGAACCATCTAAACCTTCTCATTCAGGGAACCATCTAGAACAAATTGATTCGATCGTTTCTCATGGTGAAGTTATTTCTAAAGAGGAGTCTGATTCTCAAAAGTTTCATTCAAGTTTAAAATTAGTTTCTATGGATGACGTAATGGATACAAGAAAAGTCGATGAAAGTCGGATTGAAAGTGCCTTTCATTTCTTCTGATGATAATTGTACATGTATATTTCTTTAAAATAATTTTGGTCTCAAAATGTGTTTTTAATGATAGGTTATGTGAAGAAACTGTAGATCAAACTGATAGAAATCTGAATAGATCTAGGGTTGTAGTCTCTGCATAAAAAGGGTTAATCTTCACTTCGTTTGATGATGATGGTTACAACTGGATTTCCGACTATATCTTGGAAACAGAACACCGTCAGCCTCGCCACGGGGAGAAGGGGGTTCTATCCGTGACCACCCTCCGGCGTGAGAATAAGTATAGGTAGCGGAAATAGTTGAAATGAAGTAAGAGAAGAGAGAGTAAGTGAGAGTGAATGAATTTCTTATACCTGACGTTACCTATTTATAACTGGATTTGGGCGCCAAAAGGAGAGAGAAGAGTATTTCACGGTGTTAAGATCTCACTGTTAATTCATAACTTGTTCTTCAAGTCACAC
Organism: Scalesia atractyloides; assembly: GCA_947069175.1. NCBI lineage: Eukaryota > Viridiplantae > Streptophyta > Magnoliopsida > Asterales > Asteraceae > Scalesia > Scalesia atractyloides. The sequence continues at coordinate 8,165,523 of CAMTDV010000025.1, read as the reverse complement.
GGATTGTGGTGTGATCAACGGCTGGGGGAATTGCCACGTGGCAGATGGAGATGACATTGCCTCTGATATAACCATGCTATCATCGTGATTCCGGAGAATATACCAGATGACGCCACGTGTAATTCTGTTGTAACCGCTTGTGCCCATGCACGATTGAGCATTAATAGCTTCTAGAAGATATACAGTTGTAACCTCTTATTGTTTGCCACGTGTACTTTATGTTACAACAAAAAATATTATTTTTGTTTCTGATCCACATCTCGTGCACAGGTGCCATCTAGCTAAGGAAAACATTCAAGGTCAACTGTTTCCTTGCGCGAGCCTGCGCAAGGTAGTTAAATGATCATTTTCCTTCTTAGATGCCCGGCGCAAAGATTTATGAGGCCCTTCTGTGATATTATAGTTTGTGCAAGGTTTGCTTGGCAGATAGAAAAGATTACTTAGGAAAATTACTCAAGGTTAAGTATTTTCCTTGCGCGAGCCCGCGCAAGGTAGTTAAATGATTCTTTCCCTTTTTAGATGACCGGCGCATGGTTTTATGAAGCCTTTCTTTTGTACCATAGTCTGCGCAAGGTTTACTTGGCAGATAGAAATGGGCATGGTCTTTTGCTTGGCGCAAGGATTTGGGACCATACCCCTTCAAGTCCCCAGTCAGCGTTGCTCATATGCGCAAGTAGCAAGTAGGTGGAGCACTGGACTAAATAAGAAATTGTAGTGTTTGATGTATTCCTGTAAATAGTTTCGTTACGCTGAAGGAAAGGAAAATTTCATGAAGTAAAACTTTTGGGATAAGGAAAGGCTTTTTTGAATTTTGAAAAGTTGTCCTTATGTCAGAGGTTGGTGAGAAAACATGTTGAATATGACGTGTTAGCACTGTATAACAGCTGTCAATCGTTGTCAGACGTCAAACACTAATTACCAACGGCTATAGTCGGTTACACGCGCACGAGTGGGGACGGTTACTGTTCCCCACTCGCCCTGACTTGTACCTATGGTTTTGAAAAAGTGTCAAACGACCACACGTTACCCAAGGAATTTATTGCGATTCCTATATAAAGTCGCCATTGTTATCTCTTGTTTCTTTAGGCGATCAAAATTCCTTCTTTCTTTCCTTTCAAAATCCTTTTCCAGACTCTAAAATCTGTTCTTGAGATCAACACACTGCTTTGTGCCTTGATCAAGAACATCTCGTCCTTTGTTGAATTAGGGACTTCTTCATGGCCGAAAGTTCAAAACCTGCAGATCCAGTAGATATGCCAACGACTTCTACATTGCAACCTTAAAGTGGAAACGTACAGATTTTGACAGTCTCGTAGCAAATTTCAGATTTGCTAAGTCCTGGGATGCCCGATACCCAGGCGATAATGATACGGCGGCGGATGCTCCGGCGGGTACATTACACTCTTTTACGACTATTTTGCCAGGGCAACTTTAGGATTCCGGTAACCCACTTCATGCTGGAGATTCTTGACTTTTATAAATCTCACATTTCTCAGTTGAATCCGATGGAATGGTGAGAATCCGACATTTTGAGTTTGTATTTCATCGATGAACATCACCCCTACTGTTGAGAAATTCGGGGTGTTCTACCAGTTGCATTGTTCTATGGGTTTCTATTCCTTCCAGTAGCATCTTCAATCCAAAAGACTGTTGCTTGTGCCTCCAAATCTTACCATGACTGGAAACAAAAAATTTTCTATATTAAGTCTACTGTTGAGAAATTCGGGGTGTTCTACCAGTTGCATTGTTCTCTGGGTTTCTATTCCTTCCAGCAGCATCTTCAATCCAAAAGAATGTTGCTTGTGCCTCCCAAATCTTACCATGACTGGAAACAAAAAAATTTCTATATTAAGTCTGCTGTGATTCCGACGCAGATGACCTTCCGGGGAGGGGAGGAGATAGAGTTGGAGACCACGGCGATTCCCAGTGATGAAGTATGGTATCCGAATTCAAGGATGTACCCAAAATCATTCTGCCGGAAAGGGCTTTAATTGCGGTCGGTATGAGTATCTTATGGAAGGCCGACCGTCGGGAGAAAACCGGTGTACATGGAAGATGGAGTTGGTAAGCTACTTGCGCATCTCTCTGTAAATATTATATGTGCCCTGCTTATCATGTTCATTATGTTTCTTTTATACAATTACGCCTTTGCATTTGGTGGCGTTCAAAAGGAAAACAGGAAAGATGAGGTGGTGCCTACTGCTGAAAATGAGGCCCCCTGGTTCGAGCATATCTTAGGGAATTTTGAGCTTCCAATGAAAGAAGATCTCCATGCGCAACCCTCCTCTACCACTGGTAAGTATTTTTGACATCGAGCCTGAGTTAATATTGCAATATTACCATTAATGTTAGATTTTGAGTAATATTGCAATATAACTTATGGCGCGCCAATGGTTGTTGATTTTGATCAAGTAGGTGTTTTAACAAACTTGGGCGTAGGCCCAGATTCGAAGAAGAAGAAAAAACCAACCGCAACTGCTCCGCTACCCCCAAACCAGATATTCTTGCGCCTAAGAAATTGAGGTGCTAAAAGCAGAAATCAGGAACGGTGCGCGTTTCGTATCTGATTCTTGGTGTACATACGTGGTGGTGTCAGACTCATTAGAAGGTCTTGCACCTGTAGGTCTAAGGAAACCAAAAGCTTTGAGCTGGTTGATATACCAGAGATCCCAGTATCAAATCCCGATGATCCTGCGGACATACCCTCCAGTCCTGAGGAATTGGTGCATCGTTCGTCAGGAAGAGGAAAGGGGGCGATCCTGAACCACCAATACACCACCGAAGAAGATTGCTCGTGGAAGGATCAGAAAGACGAGCAACTTGGATGCGCTTGAGGAAAAATTTCTCCTGGTAAGAAAGTTTACATTTTACCTTTATGTTGAAGCATCTTTTATAATTCTCTCATTGTTGCAGAGAAAATTGTAACGCCTCATAATTTCGTATTTCTTTGCCTTTAAGAAAATTCAAGTTCGTTTTCTATTTTTCGAACCCAGTCGAAATCGGATCAAAACACGGAGTTAAAACGACAAAACAAGGCTTTTCACGCGATCTTACCGTAAACGACGAACAAACATATCACACGTCGATTGTCCCGACGTCATTCTACTTATTTAAGCCTTAAAATCTTATTATACGCCTTTTACGACGCTCGGATTCGAAAACAAAGTTCGTAGACGCGGCCGGGCCACTCAAAAACCCTAGTAGCAAGTTAACGGGCCTTGGGCCCAACAACACAAACCCTACCCTATATAAACAAACACCACACACGCAACACACACACACACCACAAACTCATTCTCTCGGTCCCTCTCTCTCTCTCCAGAACTCCGGTGACCGGTAGACCGGCGGTCAACGGCGGAGCCGCGACGGCGAAACGGCGGCACCCCTGCTCCAGCGACCGTTTCCGGTGGGTTTTCATGGCAAACTTTGGTCTACCCCCTAAATCGGACCTCCCGAGTCCGTTTCTGCAGTCGGTTTTCATATCTGAGCATCGGAGGTGCCGTTTCTTATCTCTGGCAGCCTTGGTTCAAGTTTCTTTTCGGTAAACAACTCTAACTCGTCACCTTCATCTCCATTTCTTTTAAATCCATATACCCCTCAGATCGATGCATGATGTTGCAGGGGTGATGTTCACATGTCGGAAAAAGGGGTGTTGGTGACGGCGTCGGTTTTCCGACGATGATGGCAGTGGCGGTAGATCCCTGCAGCGGTAGAGAGTATATGGAAGGGTGAGAGGCTTAACCTGGATTGAGTTGGAGGACGGCAGACGGCGGTGGTGCTGGTCGGCCTTCTCCGATCCAGACTAGTTCGAGTCGTGGCTTGGCTTCGGTTCAACTTTCAGGTTTGGGTTTCTATTTTGGAATTGTTTTTGGTTTTGGTCAGTTTCCGGGTCTTAATTCGAGTACCGTTTGTTTGTTGTCTCAGTTGGCTTGGCTCCGACGACGCGGGTTAACACAGTTCGAGATTCGAATGCTCGGTTCAGTTTGGTGGACTCGGTCAACTGTCGGGTCAACCCTAGTCAATTATCGGGTCAATGGTTTAACCGCGAGATTTGTTATTTTATTGACGTGTATATAACATTTATTATTTCATAACTCGAATATTGTTAATCGCAAACCGAACTCTTTGACAATGTTATGAAATGAAATTCGGATTAAATTAAATATTGTCATTTATTAGCGTTGTAAGCAATGAGCAATCTTGTTTTCGTCTCATTCCGATATTTCCGCCATCGGTTAGGGTATGACAAAAATATCCAAGCCAGTTACCACGGCGCAACCATCGACACCTGCCGAAGGTGATAAACTGCGAAAGCGCGTGGAAACGAAACTGAGGGTAGAGAAGCGCAACAGATACCCATTCCACCAGAAAACCCTACCCCAGAAAAAAAAAACAAAAAGTTCCTCCAAAGACCCTGCTGGCAAGCAAGGAAATGATACTGCCCCCACCTCATCTAATGCTGAACCAGAGAAACCAGTTTCTCTGGCCCCTGATGTCGAAAAGACTGCCGCTGAGGGCCACGACAAAGATGTTGGTCCTTCTGTTGGAGGTTTTGGAGTGTTTGAGAATGTTGAGGAAGATTCTCCCATCCGCCCGGAAGAGGCGCCGGGGGACTACTACTATCGCTCTTATTCAAAGAAAAAAGCCTCCGCCATACACAAACCCATATGGAAATTAAGGCAAGGTAATACATTTTTGGACTACCATGCGTGTCGAGAATGGTATAAGGGTATTTACCCTCCGGCGGAAGTCAATAGGCAAGAGGAGAAAGCGCATGAGCAGGCTTCCCAGTCGTACTTGCTAGAGACTGCCCAAGCTTCATCCGCCATCCACCGAATCGTGCGTGAATGGCGCAGTATGCATATGGATTGGGATGAATTCGACAGCAAAAACTAAAGATGGGAGTTGAAAATGAGCGTGTGAAGAAGATGTTAACAGAGCTGGAGGCGGAGAAGGCCAAGTTTAAGGAGGATAAGAAACGGAAGAATGGTCGCCTTAGGGTGGAAAAAGAAGGCAGAAGCGCGCTCCTTGCTACGGAGCGCAAGAGATGGTTAGAGGCGTGCGAGCGTGATAATAATGAGAAGATCTCTTTGTGCAATGAAATAGAAAGATTAAAGCAAGAGAAAACTAACGCTCTGGCCGCTGCTGATGAAGCCCGTTCGCACCGCGAACGAAGTGAACAGAATGAGGTAGGGACCAGAATGACACTACTTCTCAGAGATAAAGAAATAGTTGATCTTACCTCTATGTTATTTGATCAGGAAAAAATGAAACCCGACCTTGACAGTGCAAAGAAAGATATTCAACTAGCGAAGGTTGAGAAGGCTGAGTTGGTCCGCCGGCAAGCGGAGAATGAGAAAAGGATTGAAGATGCGGAGACCACGCGTACAACCGCGGAGAGCATCGTTGAATCTTTAACGAACAACTTATTATGAATGCAACACTATGGAATCGTAAATGTAAGTACCATCTTTTTCATAGGTTATTGATTTGTCGTATTGATCTGACGTCGTGATTTATCTTTTACAGATTGCCAACTCAATTTTGAACTCTGCTGAGTTAGATGAAACCGTGGCGCAGCTTATGGTTTCTGCCCGAAATGACGGCTATGCCCGGGGTTACCAGGATTGTGCGACCCATGTAGAGCATGCCCTTAAGGTGAAGTGGATACTAGCCGATCGATGCTTCATGGAGTTGATACGCATTCCTTCTATACTGCTGCCAAGGCCAAATATGATCAGCTGCGAATCCCCATCATGAAGTTAGTGGATAATGCCTTATCTAATGATGACTTTGTGAGCGTTTGAAGGAAATTTTCTCTGAAGCAGAAGAAGACCGAGCTGAAAATAAGGCCCTGAATAGGAGTTATATTTGGCCATGTTTGTTTAATAATCACATGTATGTACAGATGCGATGTTCCGCAAGTACTTTATGTTATAATATATTTGGATTACAATTCTTGCATGAGTATAATTACTTCTTTTAGGACAGACAAATAACATAATTGGCTAACTTATGTAGGAGCGTAAGTATTTGTTATCTTGTGGCTCATGAGATGTTACTAGCCTTAGTGTTTTTGTTTTTCCCAAGTAATTACATGCATTTGTAAAAAATATATCTATAACGAAAAAGATGTAAGTAGCGACAGACGAAAATTTCATTGAATATTGTCACTAAGAATTTACAAAATAAAAAAAAACTGTAAGTAGTCTCTTTGCGCAGCGTGGAGCTATTGCATTGAGAGCTGAGATTACATGTAGCAGCGACGTAACTGTTGGGCGTTCCAGGTTCTGGGAACGCTGGACCCGTCTACGCGCTTTAAAGTATATGCGCCCTTGCCAAGCACTTCGTTGATCACATAGGGGCCCTCCCATCTTGGGGCAAGCTTTCCTGGATTCTCAGCGTTGGAAGCTTCTTTATCTCGGAGTACGAAATCTCCAGGTAGAAAGGTGCAAACGCGTACCCTTTTGTTGTAATATTTCTCCAATGGGGACTTATACTTTGCTTCACGGATAGTTGCGTTTTCACGTCTTTCTTCGACCAAATCGAGATCCAAACGACGCTGCTCTTCGTTGTTTTGTTTCTCCAAGACGAGCATCTTGGAGATGGGAGACCTATCTCCGCAGGAATTATTGCTTCCGTTCCATAAACCAAACTGAACGGAGTTTCTCATGTGCTTGTCTTGGGCATTGTGCGACGAGCCACAAAATGCTGGGAAGTTCATCTACCCATCCACGCCGTGTCGTGCCAAGGCGGGCTTTGATACCATCAACCAGTTGTTTATTCATGCTCTCAACTTGTCCGTTCGCCGTGGATGCGCAACGGGAGAGAAAACATGTTTGATTTTCATCTCTTGCATCCACTTTTGTAAATCTTCGGATGCTAGGTTTGGGCCGTTGTCAGTTATAATGCGCATCGGTAGCCCAAACCTACAAATATGTGTCCCATATGAATTTCATGATCACCATAGCTGTTGTGGAGGCTAACGGCTTTGCTTCAACCCACTTGGTGAAGTAATCTACTACAACCACAATAAATTTTACTGCGCCTGGCGCATCAGGGAAAGGACCTACAAGGTCAATAGCCCATTGTTGAAAAGGACATGACGAAGTTACTGGGACAAGTGGATTTTTGGGGCGCAATGTTTTTGGCCATGTCTTTGGCAGCCATGCATTTGCGCAAAATGTCAACAGCGTCCACGTACATCCCTGGCTAGTAGTATCCTGGGCCCATTACTTTGGCGACGACCATACGCGGTCCGGCGTGTATGCCACATAAGCCTTTATCGATTTCCCTGATTAAGTACTGCGCATCATGCCTATCAACACATCGCAATAAAGGACCCATGTATGATTTTCGATATAAAATACGTCCGCCATTTTGTAATTTAAGGCCTTACAACGTATCTTTCATGCCTGCGCCTTGTTTTCAGAAAGCTGACCATGTTGCAAAAACAGGATAACCGGAGACATCCAAGATGGACTCCGCATTTCAACCATATTGACTTACTTTAGCGGAACAGATGGATTCTTTAAGACTTCAATTCTGACCTCTTTTGCCAAATGTTGGAAACTTGTGGCTGCAAGTTTACTCAATGCATCAGCATGTTTGTTGTCACTTCTGTTGACGTGTACGACTTTAAACTGTCAGAAATGACTGATTAAAGACTTAGCTTGTTCTAAGTATAACGCCATAATGTCGCCCTTGCATCATAAGTACCATTGATTTGTTCCGCTACAAGGCGAGAATCAACGTGTGTAGTTAAATTCGCAACGCCCATCTTTATAGCGAGGCGCAAGCCTACTAGAAACGCTTCATAATCAGCCTCATTATTTGTGCTCTTGAAATCCAGACGTATGGCGTAAGTGAACTCTTGATTATCTGGTTAACCAATCGGAGGCCTGCGCCGGCACCGTCACTATTCGATGCGCCATCTGTATGTAATCACCATTCTCTGTCATCCATAACGGGAACTAGATTTTGGATTTCTTCGCATTCTTGGACTTTGTCTGCTGGAACCTCAAACTACGAAATCGGCAAGGATCTGCCCTTTAATCGCTGGTCTCGGCTTGTGAACAATATTGTGACCGCGTAGTTTGATAACCCACTTAGCTAATCGTCTGAGACGTCTGGTTTGGAAAGAATCTGGCCGAGGTGATAATTTGTTAAGACAGTTATAACATGACCAGAAAAATACCTATGAAGTCTGCGCGAGGCATGGACTAGCGCAAGTACTAGCTTTTCCATCATCGAATATCGAGACTATGGATCATTCAACATCTTGCTAATATAATAAATAGGTGTCTGAACACCTTCTCTTTCGACAAGTAAAACTGCTCTGACTGCCATTTCGGATGCATCAAGATAAAGGACCATAGGCTTTTTATCGCGCGGAGCTGTTAAAGTTGGCAATTGAATTAAACAATCTTTCATATCTTGAAAAGCTTTCTCCGCCTCTAGTGTCCATTTAAATTTGTCTTTCTTAACGCAGTTGCGCAGTGTATGGATGAAAGGATTAGATTTTGCAGCGTGATTTGCGAGGAAACGGTTGAGGGCAGCTAACTGTCCTGCTAATCGTTGCATCTCCTTAACACTTGACAGAGATGTCATGCTTTGAATGCTTCGACTTTTTCTGGATTAACTTTGAACCCATCCTTTGTGACGATGAATCCAAGGAACTTGCCTTCTTCCATGCCAAAGGAACGCTTGCTTAGGTTTAACTTCAAATTAACCTTTCGAATGAATCAAAAGTTTTTTGAATGTTCTCCAACATCGTTTCTTCTGTATGGCTCATGATGACTAGATCGTCAATATATACTTTGACGGTTACCCCAATATCATCACCCCACACTGTATCCATAAGTCGCTGATAAATGGCTCCCGTATTGCGGAGACCAAAAGGCATTTTTGTATAACAGAAAATACCCTTCTCCGTGCGGAAGGCCGTCTTGTCTTCATCCTCTTGTTTCATCAGCACTTGATGATACCCTTTGTAACAGTCGAGAAAACATTTCCAACGGAACGATGCTAAGGAGTCAACTTTCTTGTCAATCTCAGGAAGAGAGTAACAATCTTTGGGGCACGCCTTGTTCAAATCTTTAAAGTCCACGCACATGCACCAATCGTCATTATGTTTTTGACCATAACGGGGTTCGCCACCCAAGTTTGGTATTTAACTTCTCGTAAAATGACAGCGTTTAGCAGTTCAGCAACTTGCTCGTTCATAGATTGAGTTTTTTCGGTACCCAGGCTGCGCTTTTTCTGAACCACTGTTCTGCTGATGGAAAGACGTTTAAACAATGCCCAGCAACGTCGCGTGGGACACCCACCATGTTTGCAGGTGTCCAGGCGAAGATATCTATGTTACGAAACAACAATAACTTGGGCTTTGCGCGGATCGCTTAGATAGCACAGGACCAAGGATAATAGGCTGCTCTGGATATTTGTAGTTTAGGATCCATTTCTCAGGCTCATTCGGCGACATAGGCTTAGCAGCCTTGGCAACTGGTTCTCGATAGACATAATCTCTTTACGGGCATACATGATAGCTACGCCTGTTGCGTTGGGAACCCATAAGCAGCGTGTGGTGCAGACGTGATCATGCTAAAATCGCGTTGCGCGCGTCGCCCCAATAAAACATCATGCGGGAAGTCATCGGCATCACCATAAATTCACCTTAATGGTTCGTGAATGTGTTCTGTCTGAGAGGGTGACGGGAAAAAACTATTTGTCCTAGAGGAAAAACAGCCTCATTGCAGAATCCAGTTAAAGGGAAATCAACTGGTTCTGGGCGTGCTTTATCCTCTAGATCCAATTGTTTAAAACATTGTTCGTATATAATATCCATGGAGCTTCTAGGGTCTATGAACACATAGTCAGTCTGGTAATGGCCAAAAATACATGTAACCACTACTGATCGCTCTTCCGTGGTCCGCCAGGAACAATGGGAAAAATCACTTGTTGTTCCGCCACTTGTCATTTCAAAACGTTGGAAGTTGGCTGCGGACATGCTCTTGAATCATAGAAACCGCTTCATCTTCTTGTTACTTGGACCCTCATCCCCGCGCGTAAGTTGTCTGACTTCCTTATGTATTGACTGTACTAGGTGTGTCAGCTACCACTTTTCAATGTTTTTTCAATCTTTATGAGCAAACTGATGCAGTTGTCAGTTGTGTGCCCGGTATCTTTGTGAAAGTCACAAAAGAGATTCGGGTCTGACCCTTCTTGTTCTTCATGGGTTGAGGTTGCTTAAATTGATAGTTCTCGGTGCTCAGAAGTTCAGCGGGAGACTTTGTTAGAGTAGTCCATTGCCGATCACGATTCTCTTGCTTGATTGCTTTCTGGGTATTAATTTTGTTAATCGTTGCGCGAGCATCTACTGGTGAATAAGGAGAATACGAACCTTGGTTCGAATCCTTCTAGCCTTTTTTAAACTTCCGACCGCCCCTACTCAGATCCTGAGAGCGATTCTCAGGTAGCGGTGGTCTGTTGGAATTAAGGTTCCGCTCTGTCTGGCATAAACTTTGGCTGTTGCCATTAGTTTATCTCAGCTTTTATGGAGGCTAGTTGTTCCAGAAAGTACTTTTATCATTTCATCACATCTCACTGCATACTTGAACTGTGCGCAGATAAGATCTTCATCTACATCTCCAATTTCTAATACTTCTTTGTTATAACGAGTAATAAAATCTTCTAAGCTTTCATCATCCTTCCGCCAGATGTTAATCACATCTGAGGAATCTCTGACGTAGCGCCTCTGTTGGCTAAAATGCGTAAGTAATTTCTCCTTCAGGTCATTACAAGAGGAAAGTTTACATGTGGGTAAGTTGTTGAACCAAAGACATGCGGCGTCAGTAAGAGTTTGAACGAACAGGTGACACCACATTGGTAACTCCAACCTCCAATCAGCTCTGCGCCAGTGAAGAGGCGCATGTGATCATCAGGATCGGTCAAACCATTAAACTTCCCCACATTGGATGGTAACTTTGCTTGTTCCAGCAAAGCCAACGCGATTTCTCTCACAAACTTGATTGTTCAGCTGCTTCAGCGGGTCTATACACCAAATTGTAATCATGTTCCGCTTCAGGATTGTATGTCGCATGAATTTTTGGCTTATAGTTGACATGATCGTGGATAATCGATTAAAAACACTTATGCTATCTCCTTGGTCATAAGTTTTATCATATTCATCGTGTTGGGTGTCTGCTTCTGTGACAGTCGCGGGCCCAAACGTGAATGAACAGATGTGCGACGTTGAGCATTATCATCTTGCTTTCGATTACCAGAATGAATGGAATCATTCCTGGTTTGAGAGTACATCTCGGTTCCTTCTACAGAAACATGCAAGGCGCACGACCACGGATCTGTGAATCATAACTCAACACTTGAGGTGTCGGCGAAACACGGACCTGAGGAGCATTAACCGGAGCTTGAAAAGCTGAGTTTCGGTCTGAGCACATAGTTGAGCATACATAGCATTTAAATTTGTTTGACATTTGATTAGCCAAGACAACGGAGTCTCACTAGGCGGTAAAATTGATGCAACATCAACATGAGGAGCTGCGGAGTTACTGGAATGCTTGCATGATCTGGATCATACGGACTCCAGCTTCGCCGGACGAATCCTCTGTAATTTGTTCGTCAATCTGAGGGCACCACGACACGACGGATCTCAGATCGAGGACCTCCTGGAAACGATGATCCATCAGCCATGATGCTGTAGATCTAAGTAAAACGAAACGAAGGATGAAAAGAGAATAGAAAATCGGTGGGTGCCAATGAAGAAACTGTAGATCAAACTGATAGGAATCTGAATAGATCTAGGGTTTAGTCTCTGCATAAAAAGGGTTAATCATTCGCTTCGTTTGAGGATGATGGTCATAACTAGATTTCCGACTATATCTGCAAAACAGAACACCGTCAGCCTCGCCACGGGGAGAATGAGGGGTTCTCTCCATGACCACCCTCCGGCGTGAGAATAAGTATAGGTAGTCGGAAATAGTTGAAGTGAAGTAAGAGAGAGAGTCAGTGAGAGTGAATGAATTTCTTGTACCCTGCGTTACCTATTTATAACCGGATTTGGGCGCCAAAGGAGAGAGAGATGAGTATTTCACGGTGTTAAGATCTCACCGGTTAATTAATCAACTTGTTCTTCAAGTCACATGGATTGTGGTGTGATCAACGGCTGGGGGAATTGCCACGTGGCAGATAGAGTGACCTTGCCTCTGATATAACCATGCTATCATCGTGATTCCGGATAATATACCAGATGACGCCACGTGTAATTCTGTTGTAACCGCTTGTGCCCCTGCACAATTGAGCATTAATAGCTTCTAGAAGATATACAGCTGTAACCCTCTTATTGTTTGCTACGTGTACTTTCTGTTACAACAGAAAAATTCTTTTTGTTTCTCAACCACATCTCGTGCGCAGGTGCTATCTAGCTAAGGAAAACATTCAAGGTCAATTGTTTCCTTGCGCGAGCCTGCGCAAGGTAGTTAAATGATCCTTTTCCTTCTTAGATGCCCGGCTTAGAGATTTATGAGGCCCTTCTGTGGTATTATAGTCTACGCAAGGTTTGCTTGGTAGATAGAAAAGATTACTCAGGAAAATTACTCAAGGTTAACTATTTTCCTTGCGCGAGCCCGCGCAAGTTAGTTAAAGATTCTTTCCCTTTTTAGATGACCGGCACAGGGTTTTATGAAGCCTTTGTTTTGTACCATAGTCTGCGCAAGGTTTACTTGGCAGATAAAATGGGTATGGTCTTTTGCTTGGCGCAAGGATCTGAGACCATACCCCTTCATTATGTGAGTTTAGTCGGTCATTAATTAACAATATTTGTGTGAATATTGTTAGAAGTAGAATATATTGGTAGTTTATTTTGTTTATTTTGCAAGTATGTGGAGTATTAGTCTAATTTATGTAAAACTGATTGGTTCAGCCAAATGGTTATTGCTAAGGAAGAACTTTTTAATTATAGCTGTGGAGTTTTATTTTTATTTTTTTAAAATTGAACGGTTCGGATGAATGTTTATTGCTAAGGAAGAATTGTTTAATCTTAATTTTGGAGTTATAGTATAATTTACGTAAAAGGTAATCGGTCCGGAAATAAATGTATTTCGAGGTTCTGTGTAAGTTTTGTCAGGTTTCCTTGTTTGTAATTTTGCAATAGAGAAAAGTGTTGGATAGTTTTTGTGGTTTGCTCCGATTTCAATTTAGTCTTTATATTTTCAAAATTACAGTTATAGTCTCTAATTTGCAAATTCATTCTCGGATGGTCCCTGACGTAAATAAAGGTTAATTTTTAGTGTTAAGTGGGTGTGAAATTACTAAAATGCCTACTTTAAAGATATATTTAAAAGCTTAAAAAATTTAATTTATAATGTAAGTGGGCCCCACCAGTTAACTCATCTACCCCACCCTTTATCCCCCTCATTCCCTCTGTCTTCCCGACTACCCAAACCCCCCCCACCACCCCTATCCGCTCCACCGTAACGCTGCCGCGCCGGAAACGGAACAACCACAAAACAATTATATCATGATCTTTTAAATGGGTCAATGAACACAGACAAGAAACATTTCTAAACTAATATTAAACATATAATTGTTAATCACTTTCACCACCAATTGACTGTGTGGTCTATAGTTCTAGAAATGCAAGAAATATTGAAGAATTTGAGCAAACCTGAGTTCAGTTGTAGTTCAAATTCCCACTAATGGCATCCAAGTCACTGTGCAAAAAATATATATATATACACAGTTTTTTGATTGCTTCACTTCTTTCAATTACTGGGGATGTGCGATGGATGAAGTTGGAGTGATCGGAGATGGTGGAGGTGTGGCGATGAAGGGGGAGGTGCGTTGGATGAAGGCGGAGTGACCGGGGTGAGGTGGCGGGCAGTGACGGGTGAGGTGCGGCGGCGTGGTGGATGTGTTATGCTGGGGCGTTTTTCCGGCGACGGTGGGGTGCATCTGTTATGGTGGGGGTGCTACTTATGGTGGTGGAAGGTAATCATTGTTTAAGAGTTGATGGTGCAGAAAAAAGGAGAGAGAAGGGAGAGAAGAGGTGGGGGTGGGGTGAGGTGGGGGTTGGTGGGTATGTTTTAATTATTAATTACATTTTTTAAAATTTTAAATATATTTCTAATTAGTAAGGGTATTTAAGTAATTTCACACCAATTTAACTGAGAAAACTAACCTCCATTCATCCGAGAACGAATTTGCCAAAGTTAGGGACTATAGCTGTAATTTTGAAAACGTAAGGATAAAGGTAAAATCGGAGCAAACCACAGGGACTATCAGATCACTTTTCTTTTTGCAATAAGGAGTCCTGGTTATGAGAAATTGGATATATGTTAAGTTGCTACAAATTGTTTTAACATGTTCTACTGTACTAAAATAGTGTGGCACCAATCTCACACTCTCTTACTTATCTCACTCATCATCCTCTTAATATTCCTAAAACTCATAACCGCCCACACCCCTAAAAAATTCTAATAAAATCCCACCACGTGTTAATCACGGCGGCGGGTCCAGTGGCCTCATCTTAGCGCTAACGCACGTGACAATCCTAGCACATGACATCACCAAACTAGAACAAGCCAAAGCCTCTATCACGGCGGGTTTGTTATGACATTGTTTTTTATGTTGATTTACTTTCCATTTCCGGTATTGTATCATTACCATACATTATTGCAGTGTTGTAAAAATCGCGACTAGGCGACGATTAGTCGGCGATTAATCGCTAGTCGTCCAGTTACTGAGTAATTTTTTCTAAATCGGTCCATTAACCGACTAGGCACGACTAGGTCCGACTAGGCCAGCCAAAAATCGACGATTCCAACAAAAAAAATGTATATTCCGGCCAAAACCTCTAAATTTCGGTCAGTTTCCAACCAAATCATATGAATTCCAACAATTAATCATGTATACTTAAATAAATGAGTTGAGTAAGATTTAAAACCTAGCTACTTAAAATATTTACCTATAAAAATGTATATATTTATACATAAAACTGAAAATTACATATAAAAAACCCGATCCGATTAATCCTGATTAATCCCGAGTAATCCCGAGTAGTCGCTAGTCCCCACTACACCGGCCGACTAGCGACTAGCGAGTTCTCCAACCTTGCATTATTGTTTTTACTTTTCAGTTTTGTACCATTGTTCCGTAGTCTCTAGCAAAAACCCTTCAGCAAAATTATAGAAACAAAAAAAAATCGTTGATCGTCTCCAATGGCCGAAACGCTTCAACCGGTTCAAGTTTTATATTGTGGCGTTTGCAAGTTACGCACCAAGTACTGTGAATTTGGTGCCGATTTCGGAAAATGAAAACATTGGTTGATCCGAAACGCACCCCAACTTTATCCCTATCTTATTCTAAGGTATTATAATTTTTCATCTTTCAATCATTTACATGCTTTTGTTTTTGCTAAAAGAAGTAGTCTATTTTTCACTTCTAAGCTGGAACTAGATGGGAGACCTGGGCCTATGAGATCTAAGCTGGAAATGGATGGGATAGATGGGCCGTTCATGTCAGCGTGTTGAATCTAGGGAGGCTGATGTGTGGAAGAATGGAAGTAATCTAGGTGGTGTACGATCTCATCTGCGTGGGATATTTATATATTTGGGAAAGTTTTATCAACAGTCCTTTGTTTTTACACTTTTTGCATTCCAAAACCTTGAGTATACGTTTCCTTGGTTTAAATCACTAATTAGTTATGCATAATTATGGACTTGTTTTATAGCCCATTATAAAGCAAACAAAACTTCATTTTTTATCATAAAGTGTTATATGTAAGCATGTTAAAAATAAGATGGTATTACAACCCTTCTAGGTTTATTTTATATTGGCTATATATCTGAAAAAAAAAATCGATAAAAGTATTATATGATATGTTTTTTTTTTTGCAAAGTTTTTTGTCGTACAACCTAATGACTTTTGACTTTTTTATAGTCAACTCACACTGCTAAATGAGATCGCTTGAGTTATTAGTATCGTGATTTGATTTATGTATATTCAAAACTTACTCTTACAAGTTTAACTAAGAAACTCCGTTACGAGGTTGACTAGTGTTGCATTGTTGCTCACCCTACGGCTTTCATGACATTTCCTAGATTAGATCCCCTAATGATATGATACATTTGACCAAATATAAGTCGTGCTTTAACTTCCTCTCTGTGTTGTTCACAGCCTAATAATTTGGCCACATGACAATTATATTCTTAGTTGCATTGTTGATATTTAATGTCCACACTATGTAAGATCAGATATTACATAAAATTCTCTAACTTGTTGTTTGAAAATGATTAGCATAATTAGGTAAATTTCACTTGGTTATATGTGCATAGTGTTCTATAATTTTTGTTTTATGTCTTTTGTACAGTAAAAAAACAACGGGAATCATCCAACTCTGATTCAAATTCAGAGAGTGATTCAGACTCTTCGAGCTCTAGTGTAGGAAGAGGTAAAAAAAGGAGAAACGACAAAAAGAATAAGAAGAAACATAGAAGTTTGACGGCAAGAAGGTCAAAACGAAAGTCAAAATGGTATGGTTGTTTGAAAGTGCATAAGTGCTTATAGTGTCTAGGTTTAAAATTGTTTTTAAGCATATTTTATCCCTCATTTAAACTGTTCATTGATGAGCGATGCAAGTTTTTTAGAAAAAGCCATGAAGTTGTTGATTCCAAAAGTTGATAAGTAGACGAGTGTTTTTAAAATTTTACTTAGACATTCCAAACACCCAATTAGTGTTTTGATAGATAGATTATGATTGCAATAATTTGACTGTTTAAAGGTCAAGTAATCAATCTTGGATATTAAGTTTCATATGTTTACTTACTTAGCAGCTTAAAGAGTTCAAGTGGGAGTACCAGCAGTAGCAGCTCTAAGGATTGGAAAGCAAATCGTTACCATGTTGTGAAGGCTAAAACTACAAGTACTTCAGGTGTTCAAGTAATTATTATCTAAATATGAACTTCTACAAAGTACCCCATTATTTGATATATCTTTACATCTTTACGACAGTATGATGATAAATATTTTTGTGCAGAACAACAAAGCACCAAAACTGTTAAAACTACTAGAAATGAAGAAAAGAGAAAGACCAAAGATAACTTCAACCATTATTAATGTTGTTAAAAAAGCAACAACAACGAAGGCAATTGATGTTTCCCTTCAAATTTCTGAATCAAGAGCATTAGTTTTATATGAGGAAGGTAGTAAATTTCTTTCATATAGTTGGTATGTTAACACTATATCAAATAGTTGATGACAATAATAACATTCTTCATTAATTTTTTTGTTAATTAAGGTCAATATCAAATATTTAAATCGAATAGTTTTTGTATGCAAAGAGTTAAATTTTTTATTTAACATGTTAAAACTTTTTTGTTTAACTTCATCTATGAATAAAAAAGATGATTTGATTTTTAGAATTTCTTTGTTATTGAAACATTTATACTTCTCTTTGATAACAAATTTATGAGGAGTTAGTAGAAACAAAAAGAAAATCGTAGAAAAATATCTGAAACGGAAAAGAGGAAGACCAAAGAAAAACGAAAATGATGTTTCTATTAAAGGTATTTACTATTAATTGCATTTTACATTGTATTCTTTAATTAGGTTTCCTTCTTAACCTAAGTAATCATAATTAAATTTATTTTAATTTTTTAGGCTATAAAAGTTTAAAGAAAAGAAACATCAAGAAAAAAAAAGTTGATAGAGGTTTGAGACTTAGGAATACACCAAAACAGTTTTTACAATACTTTGGAATCTCTAAACTTGAAGCAAAGGAAGAAGATTATAGAGATTGGATTTGAAGGATTGTTGAACTTCGATTCCGATCAAATTCCTTAGAAAAAAAAACATATTTTGTTGTGAACAACTTTCATCCACAAAAAAATGGAGTTAAAATTAGAAAAAGGGAATATTCAAATAACTCCAAAGACAATTGCATTCTTAATTGGTATTCCTTTAGGAATAACCAACATTAATTCATGGATGTTGATCCTTCAAAAAAATCTTAAAAATCTTTTGGAAGATTGGGAATCAAAGTTTTTAGAGGAAGTTGACATGGTAGTTAAGGAGGGTTATGTTGATCCAAGTTTAGTTTGTGGTGATACTCAAAGTTCTGTTGTTGTGGTGGTCACTTCAAGAACCGATGAAGTTGATGAAGGGTCAAAGAAGATAGTCTGCATCCAACAACCGAAGTTAAAACAGATGACGCTGAAGAAATGTTCAGGTCTAGTATAAATACTCCAAACAAGTTGTATTTTCCAAAAGGTTGTGTATTCTTCCATTAATCACCATTTTTTCTCAAATTGTTCAGGTCCAGTATAAATACTCCAAACAAGTTCATGAAACTTTCTTTATTTTCTAGATCTCCACAAACCTGAAAAATATTTACTTTGACATGTAAAACAATTTCAGTGAACATGCCATTGATAAATATAAAAAAAGTTAAATGTTTGAAATAAATATCTAATATAAGAAATAGATCATGTTATTGCCTATTTTCCTTCTACTGTACTTTTAACCTAAACATTCTTTAAGTTTAGCATGTTGAGATTCAAGAAATATGATTCTATTACGAAAATAAAAACAATGTTTGAAATCAATATGTAATATAGAAATAGAACACGTTATTGTTTATTTTCCTTCTACTCTACTTTTAACATAGTCATACTTTGAGTTTAACATCTTTATATTCACAAAATAGATTCAGATCTCAGAAACTGAAAGCCTAAATTATAATACACAAAATTAAATATAATGTTATCTTAATTGACCTATGCAAGCAAAAAATGTAGGGAAACAAATATATAAACCGACTATTTTCCTTCTACTGTACTTTTAACCTAAGCATTTTTTAAGTCTAACATGTTGAGATTCAAGAAATATGATTCTGATATGCAAAATAATTAAATTTAAAAAAAATGTTAGAAATTAATATGTAATATAGAAATAGAACACGTTATTGTCTATTTTCCTTCTACTCTACTTTTAACATAATCATACTTTGAGTTTAACATGTTTATATTCACAAAATAAGATTCAGATCTCAAGTACTCAAAAGCCTAAATTACATAACAGTTAGTATTCTAATAGACAAATTATTACATTTAACATGTTAATTAATTTTAATCTAACATGTTATTCATGGATATAAACATAGATTTACCTTTACCGGAAGTTTGTTTGTAATAAGTCATGTGCAAAGTCTATGTTTTGATTCAGTAAATACTTTTCAGATAGCAACCAACAATAATGTTCGGTTGCCTTTTAAATGCTTGTAGAAATGTATAATGATCCTAAATTTTCTATTGCAATTATCCCAACTCTAAGCATAAATGTCCTATGATTATCCACACAGGTAATACAATACAAAAATCTTACAATACCTGAAACAATTATAAAATTAAAACTAAAAAATTAAATTAAAATTCAAAAGATAATTAATATAAAAAATATATAACAAACTTGTTTGTCCTATAAGTTGCATCAAAAGATATAATATCACCAAACGCGTCATAATTGCATTTTGCAGTTTCATCAGCCCAAAAGAAAGCAAATAATTCACTGTTTTCTAACTTATATTCAAATGTGAAATTACGCAGATGATCCCTTCTTCCTTCCATTTTATATTTTAATATTTGAGCTTCATTCTCACCAATAAAAATATTAAGATTCCTTCTGCAAATTTTGAATCAGCTATTGTTCCATGCACAAGGTAAGGAGAACCTCTGATACTACTTAATACGTTATGTGCACTACATTATTTTATGCAACTTTGTGGATGAATTTTTCTTCCATTTCATCTAATTTCCTTTTTTTCTTAGCAGATGTTTGTATTCTATAGAAACTAACTCATGATTATGTATGTCTTCAAATTCATAAATGACATAACAATCTTTTTCATCACTTAATCTAATATTTTCACTCTAGCTTCACAATCTGTTTTCTGAAGATTGGAGTTTCTTTTCTATTTGTCACTATCTTTTTCATCCAATGTATCAATAATAACATTTCCAAGAGCGAACGCTTTGTTGCAAAGTATATATTTAATTTTAATATTCTCATCTTTATCTTGCTTTTGCGTAGAGAGTCTGATATCAAAACCACATTTTTCTGCATATTCCGAATATGTTTGTACTACACTATCGAATGTCAGGGCGAGCGTCTTTTATAAAAGCTAATGCGAACATCTTTATAGAATCCAGTGTTCCCCTTTGCTCCCTTGTTGGGATAAAGTAGTATGTCTTCCCATCCTCCACTAGTAATTTAGTACTCATGTCCTCTAAATAAAATCAAAATTGGAAAAAAGAAATGAGTAAAATCTATCATAAAAATGTGAAAAAATATTATACTTATACCTTTATGATATATTGACAGAACCTCTCACTCGAACTGTGAAAACAATAAGTGGGTCTAGCTGCTTGTCGGGCAATCACATCTCTGATACATTTCGAGGGCTCTTAACTTGGAGGATGAATGCATTCGATTATCGTGCAGTTAGCCGCAAACTTCTTAACACTTTCAGTTCCTTGAATTACACATCTAGTCAAAACAAATAAAACTCCAAAATTTGATCATTCTTATAAGAAATGAACTAAAATAAAAAATCAGAAAAGAAAAGACCATCACCTTGTAATGTAAAGCTTAACCTTCTTGACGTGAAAAGTATTGCAGAGGAGATGAGCTGTTTATTTGTTAGTATGTGAGAAGAACTGGGGAAAGGAGGGTCAAAGATTATGTTAAGAGATTTGCCAATACCTAGGCAATCTTGGTAAAGCTTTATAGCATTCTGAAACAAAACAAACAACAAACATATTAACAGCAATAATCAATGCAACTCATGACTTATTCAACAAAACAAAAATTGATACAGACTAAGCATAATTTCTTCGAATATGCATGGATTGTATTAGACTACATCTCCAATGAAAGAATATTCATAATACTATAGCAACAAAATTGAACAGGTATTACGTTGCAACGAAATTGAACATGTAAAAAGGGCAGAATATATACATGCCATAGATTAATACAATAACATAAGTTATTCTTCCTGTCAAATGACAAAATATTGATACATATTATCCCTAATTTCTATAGAATATGCATCGATCGTTAGACTAAATGTCCAATGAAAGATACGTTTTTTTTCATAACATTATAGGTTCACCAATGTTAACAACTACAACATATCACGTTGCAACGAAATCGAATCACCAAATTAAAATCACACCACAACATATTTCAACTGAACTGAACATGCAAAAGATGAAAAATACATGTTAGTAACTAAGTATATAAAATTACAACCTGTTCTTCCAGCATAATTAGACAATCATAAAGAAAATTTTATCGATCATTAATCTTAAACAAGCAATCAAAGTACTCATATTGCATAATCATTGAATTAATATGTACACAACAAACATACTACTAGAAATAATCAATATAAAGCATGACTTATTCAACAAAACAACAAACATACTATCAACAAAACCTAGATACAATAATCAATATAGATTGTGGGTAAGAAAATGGGTCGGTGGAAAAGATGTTGGGTTGGTATCATTGGCCGAGCTAGAAGTCAGGGGTATCCCAAAAAATATTTTGGACCTCAGGGTTTCTTTATCAGTGTCGAAACCAGAAAGTTTTAAGTGGAGGGTCGAATGAAAATTTGTTTTTATACTCACATTCATACGTCATCTATAAATTTTTTAACAATTAATCTACAACAAACACATGAACTGTTGTCGATTTTCTTTTTAACATTACTTGAATTGATACTTAAAGGATTTCATAAATAATATTTTAGTTTTTTATTGAAAAAAAGGTTATAACAAACAATAGAAAACAAAAAGGCCAACTTCTTTTATATTAAGTTAAAATAATAAAGAAGTAAACGGTATAAGTTAAAAAAATAAAGAAGTAAATGGTAAAAACTATTTTTTTAAGTTTCACTACTAGATAATAATATATGCTAGGTGAAAACACTGGGCCATTGCATAATTTTAAAAACAGGCCCATCACATCCTAAATAGATATTATCATGTTAGGTCATCTTCTTCATCCTTTAGTGTTACCACTTCACAGCTGCTTGACGTCGACTGCCGGAAAAAGCCAACTATCTGAGGTTCACTCGTTTTTTATTCAGCTCGCACACACTCTGTCTCTTGACTACAATAGTTTGGGAGGGTCGTAACATAAGACGACAACAAAGTTATGTATCGATACTAATTTTGTACTCCGCCAAAAAAGTTGAAGGGTGGCCCGTGCACCCCTCAACCCCTTTTAGATCCGCCCCGGGTTGGTATTTTCAAGTAGATATGAGTATTACTGAGTATCTGTGGGACACTCTTAATAATCGTGGAAATCTTGAATTTAATGGGGGTTCTCCACATGTTTCACGCCAATTTTCCATTTGTTAGTACGAGTTTGGATGGTAGTTTGTGGGGCACCCTTGATTTTGATAACAATTTTGAGTGTGATAGGGCCTTCTGCAAATTTCACAACAAACTTCAATTTGGCAGTACCCATAAGTGTCTTGATATTCTCTATAACAAGATGGTTGTAGTCCATGCTAGCTATAGTCAAAGAATAGATAAAACATAGAAGAATCAAGTTTTTAGAAGATAAGAGTGCTAAAACTACAACAAACTTGTTTCCCACATGCACAAGTACAAAAGTCTGCACAAAAGAAGGTTTTGTACAAAGTGAGTTACATGCACAAGTACAAAAGCAGTTTTTTTTTCTACAAAAGAAGGTTTTGTACAAGTACCAAATTCTTAAGTATAATTAAGACTTAATGAGTAACTTTTAAAAAAATCTCTAAAACTAACGTATCCTCGGCAACAGCGCCAAAAACTTGTTGCGGAGTTTTTAGTATAAATTTCTAGATCGAGTTTTTTTACTAAAACAAATTCAAGTCTTAAATTTATAACAAATGATAATTAGGATATAATTAAACACATGTACATGAAAGCAAGTGTACATATCGTATCTATAGCATAGAGAATGTAAGTAACAAGTGTCGATCCACGGAACACGTGTTTTAAATATTCAATTTTAGTCACCAATTGCTAAAGTGATTATATTGAAGTCGAGGTTTGTTTAAACTAAAAGTAAAAGCCAAAACAAAAGATAAATAGTAATAGCTAAAATGATTATAGAGAATACCAAGTAAAAATAAAGTGTAGCTTTGGGATCCGACTTCAATTAGGATGGATCAATGGTAAATAATAAGTCAAGTGATGCGAAAGTATGAGTGGTAAAGAATATGTACATACTTTCTTACCCCTCAATTTTACTTAATGTACCAAAAGATTAGTTGATTTTAAAACCGCTTTGATCATATCCCTACTTTAAAGTTAATTGGCTTAATGATAGTAAAAGCGGTTAAAGAAATCGATTTACTTATCTTTTCCTTTGTGGTCAACTTTCTAAGAGCTCATGACATATAACAAGCCACCACTAATATGACACTCGCAATCCACCCAGCTAAAGGTCGCTCAACCCTTGTTTGAAATAATTAATTATCAAAATAGTGATCAACCTTAATTGAATGTGTGACATTATAACAATTAGGAAACATACCATTTACCCCCTAAACGTGAGGTCACCAACTCCATCGCACCAAAGACTAGACCAAGGAGTCGATGTCGTGTAACCAAGTGTTGGCAACTTGGGCTAGTATATAGACAGTCAATGCCCTAAGTGAAGTTTTGGTGGAGTAGGCTCGATTACCAAATGGTAACCACCCTATGAATGCATGGGTTTTTACACCATGGTTACATCCATAGGTTTCCTTTTTCCAACAGTACACTTACAAGATCAAAGAGTAAGTTAATTATTTATTTATTTCATCAACAAAGAAAAGGGTTAAAAAGAATTATCGAGAACCTAAACGCATCACTTTATCATTAAAAAACCATATAATCCACACCAAGCTTCATTTTCACCCATGCAACACTAAGAATCTAGTCAAAGATGGCATGCAAACTTGTTCACAAACAATGATCATGGAAGAGATCATGGTGATACAAGATGACAAAATGATTCTTGTGTTTTGAGTGATTTGGGTTTTCTCTCCCTCTCAAATTTGTACAAGTGTTTATGGAGTGGTCCCAAGCTCCAAAGGTTTCTTACTCTAACCTAATAGGGAATTACAGTAAAGAAGTGAATGTGGGAGTGGAAGAAGGGACAAGAGAAGTGGAAGTGGTGAAGCCCTGTTTATAGGGGAAATCTGCCTAGAGCCCACGACCATGGGTACAACCCACAATCGTGGGAGTGTCCTCCCCATGGGTATTATCCTGGTCTGCAGATTTTGTCCCTGGTTGTTACTCCCACCACCGTAGGGATTCCACGTGTCTGAACGAGAGTCAGGCTGTCATTCTGGAAGCTTTTGAGGTTGTTTATGTACCCCATGGGCGCGGCGACTTTTCCAATTGGACCACAGTCAACTTTATTGTATCTGAGTTGACATTTGTTGACTTTTGCTGACTTGGCACGACCGTGGCTTAGTCCATGGCCGCAGGACTTTCCCAGAGTTGCCATTTTGTTGACTTCCTAGGTTGACTTGATCATACTCCTTTTTCTACCGATTATCTTCATAAATCACTTCTTTTGCGTTTTTTGGCCTTCCAATCCTACAATTATCAAATACTTCAATTATCAAATAGGAAGGAATTAAGTACTGTTCATTTCCATTACTCTTCATCAAATAATCTGCCCATGTAAATGATGTGTCGAATACTTGACAAAAAAGCACGTTGATTGAAATTAAAAAAAAAGTCGCGAAATATTTAGGAATTACTAAGATTGAGAATGGTTCATCAATCAAATATATAATCTGGTCACCAACTTTGTAACACTAAATTATTTAAAGACTTGTTTTAGCTACCTCCTAATTTCTTAACAATTGCAACCAAGCATAATCCTCCATTCTAACACTCCTTATAGAAGAACATTATTATTGATATAACATGTGACCAACTGCATCCATAGTTCCATTTAGTACATTACACCATTACCTACATTTTTAAGTCATTTGTATGCTAAGCAAATAAATTTAATCATTAGTAGACTCGTAACCAAAGACAACACACGAAAAATGAGCAAAACCACCCAATATGCATGCAATGTATCATACGCGTTGAGCTTCAAATTCGGTGTACCTTCCGCCATATTTTGGCATATAAACGCCCCTGGACTGTGTATGATACGTCAGCGCAGGTAACAATATTGTTTTTAGTAATCATACTTGATAAACTAATCATTTATTTAAAATCCGAAAAAGTGAGGTAGAGAAGTGGTTTTGGGTCAAACCGTATTTAAAAGGATGTGTTTGACCCGTACCCACTTTGGCTTGTTACCAACTAGTCCGGCCCGCACATATTGTTGCCTCTACTCAGAAACTTCATTAATGAAGCATAGGAAGAAGATGGCATAGCATTTACAGGTGGATTTAAATCTCCTCTTAACATTTATAAGATGATTATTTCGGAAACAATCCAGCAGTCTTCAACAATTAACCTGTTAATCATAAAAAAAAATTATTAGTTAGCAATGAAGATTCAAGAACTATAAAACGATATTTCAAAACTAATCGCAAAGCATCATTCAATGAAAAGAACTGGGTCCTTGGTATTATGTTCTCTTATAGGGCTTCGATCCTAGTTAATGGTTCTCCGACCTTAGATATTGATTTTGAACGGGTCTTAGACAAGGAGATCCCTCGTCTCCATTTCTATTTTTAATTGGTATGGAGATATTTAACATGATTATGAAGAGAGCGGTGGCGGAAGGTTTGGTTGTCGGGCTGGATTTACCTAATGGAGGCCCGAGACTTTCCACTTGTTCTATGCTGACATGGTTTTTATCGGTGAATGGAGAGTGACAATTGTTTTAGCAGTGGATAAAATCTAGAGTATAATGTTTGCTTTTAGGTCGCAAAGCGGTCAGGTTGGAAGCACTTTTTGTCCGCTTTTTACATTTTTTCACATATTTCAAGTGAGAAATATGATTAGGGAAGTTAAATTGTCACAATAATAACTTATTTGCTTTAACAGAGAGATTAAGAAGTTAAAATGCATTTCATTTAAATACTTTCGATGACTTTTAACCATTCCACCAGTTTGACTTGTTTCCCTTTTAATTAAAACTTTGAGTTTGATCCATTTGATCTGTTAGATGTAAAGATAACATAAATCTCCCATTTATAGGTAAAATGGATTGACACTTTCAACGGTAAGAAAACCAATTCAGCTTAAAGCTTCAGCTAATTCTTCGGACTCCCTGCACATTAAATAAACTTGACAAATATGCACATATGGTAAAATGGGTCAAATAATGTGGACACAAAGCTGCAAATTCAAATGGTCAAAACTTGACATATGCACATTCATACTCTGGACATATTGTAGACACAAAGTTGCAAATTCAAATGGGCACTGGTAAAAAATTATAGGCTTAAACAACCAAACCAAATGCTAAATGCCATACATAACAACCATAAAATGAACCATACATAGAGATAACAACAACCAACTGCCAAGTACCATAAATTGAACCACACATAAACTGGCAAACACCATTAACTATTTTAACACAAGTACCATAAACTGAACCATACATAGACTTAAACATTTAACTTAAACTAACACTAAACAAGTAACATGGTTTCAAAACAAGTACCAAATTTCATAGACTTTCAAATGACCCAAAGACCAAACCATGGTTTTTAAAACAAAAGTTGCACCTATGCCCAGCAGATTAAGCCTTCTTGCATTTCTTTGTTGCCCTACCTTTCCCACCTTCTACAACTGCTTCCTCTTGCCTTTTCCACCACCACCACTTGATTTCTTTGTACCATAATTAACAGATGTTTTTGTACATGATCTCCTGTTGTGCCCTTTCCCTTTACAATTCCCACAAGTCTAAAATGCATTCTTCTTAGACAACTTCCCACCCTTTGCCAGATCCTCCATTTCCACTGTAGACTTCATCCTGGCTTTCTTTAGTTTTCTTGCTTATTTGTGATGTTTAGGTGGTTTTAAAGTAGAAGGAACCTGTGACTTTGGCCACATAGATCTACCATTGATTGGGTTAACCTTGAAGCTATAAACATGTTTCCATGTATTCTAACTATATAATGGATGGACCCAAATTTCTAAAAGGCCAACTTGTTTACCATTAGTTGCCATAAACCAGATAGTAGCCACAGCATGTCTGCAAGGTATACTTGTTATCTCCTATGGATGTACAGAACTTCAATCCATATGCACCACACATTGATTCTTTCCACTGACCTGATACTGATCACCCCCATTCCACTGCACAGAATATCTTATTGCCTCTTGTTTGATAGTCTCCAAAGTATCATTGGCGTGTGGTGTAAGCAATCCTTCTGTTTTTTTCTTGGACCTTCAAAATGGTGACAATCCTCCTCATCAGATATTCCCTTACGTACTGTAGTGCTGATATTATTGGCTTGTCTCCGTCATCGATAATTTTGATGTTGAATTCCTCACACATATTATTCAACAACATATTAGACATAACTCTACATATTGAACTTAGACACCCCATTCCACCCCGACTGCGTGTCCAAGTATCTACTTAGCTGGATGAGTAAATTTATTCAACTAAAAAATATCCAACACTTATATTCTTCTCCAATTAGATTTAGTATACTCACACTCATATAAAAATGTGAATGACTTGGGATGAACATTATCAGAGACACTCTAAACTATCTCAAAGATAATGGAAAGGTCTGAGAAACCCTAAAACATCTCAAGAGAAGTACTTGGAAAGGTTCTTGAGAAATTCAGCTTGAAAGATGCAAATATCAAAATTACACATTTGGGAAACTATTTTAAGCTTTCCAAAGATGGGTCACCAAAGACGGATGAAGACAAGAAGAAATAGCTAAGGTTCCTTACGGATGGTAGTCTTATGTATGTAATGGTATGAACTAGATGCCTAGACTAGATATAGCACACATAGTCGGGGTGGTATATCAGTCACCATATATACCTATTGTACAATCTATTTATGTGGGCGTCTATCAATACAAATCATGGGTAAATTTCAAAACCTAGAGTACAAGCTTCAAGAGAATGTTTGTGATGGATTATACGATGTTAGTTATAAATATGTTATTCCAGGGATGTAAATTTTAAATCTATATTCTTAGTAAAAACAATCGGATCCCACAACTAAAGAATTTTAATTAATCATTTCTTTTGGGTGTTAACTTCCATATTAATAATTGGATGATAAACACTGATATCTAATTGTGCTTGACAATCATGCAGATTCGTCCATTATTTACCTTTGTATATGGGCTACAAGGCCACCGAAACTCTTGACTGAATCTGAACTTTCAGATCGTATGGACAAGGTGATGAAACAATCCTTAGCTTTTTCTTTGGCTTCTTTTATCATCAAGTAGTAAAGATTATTGTTGCAGACTCATTGAAATTCCATTTATTTCATTTTCATTTTGTGATCTTATAGCCATGCATAGGTACAGAGATGCTACGATGCATGATCATATCAAGAATCTGGCTAGCAGGTTTTATGCTACGAGGGAGCCAACTAATATGTACAATCTTCTATCCAATATAAGAAACGCTATAAATCTTGTCTACCCTTCTTTCTTTTACTTATAATGTATTTTAACTATAAATTTGAACTCGATTACGGGGTTTGGGATAGTTATGAATATGAACGTATGGGGTAAGACATATGCCAACATTCTAAGCATTATCTTTTTACAACCAAAGTGTTTTTTCAATTCTTTTGCTTGATGTTGGTAGTTTGATAAGTTCAAGCTCAGATGTGAACCTTGGAAGCCATTACTTCGTCAAGAGATAGAGAAGGACCTCAAAGCAATTTGTTCAAAAGATAAGGCGAAACAAGCTATGCTAGACAAATATGTGAATAAGATGGAGGAATGCTTCTTGTAGGCCAGATCGAATGAAACAAAACTTAACTTTTCGAAGCATTGTCACTATTCTTTAGCAGAAAAGATGCAGATGCAGCTAGTGGAAATTATGGAACTCATCAATTAAGAGCTACAGCATCGAAGGGGATGGTTGATCTGAGGCTGGTGTCCCGTTTTTTGTAGAACTATACACAGTCTCAAGGCGGAAGATTGGATCTTGTGAAGGCGTGCCCCGAAACATATGTAACAAGTTGGAGCTTAATCAAATAATAAGCTCTATCAAAAGATTTAACTTTTCTTCTATATTCTTCAAATCTTCCTTTAACTAATATAAAAAAACATTGTTACTTTTAATAATTACAATAATACACTTGTAATAATATATAAAATTTACATACCTCTACATCATTTTCTTCAACTGTGGGTTTTTCTTCAACAAAGTTTTGTAGGATAGTTTTACCAGATCCTCCATACTCGAATTCCAGTTTCGTCCTTTTAGTTATATTTTTTTTTGTTCCAATATTTCATAGGATGCATATCAATTGGAGTATCCATTTGCTCAAATTTTATACCCCAAAGATAAGCCAACTTAAATAAATAAATTAAAAAAATAATATAAAATATTAGTATAAAGGTATATTATAATATTTACTAAATTAAAAATAAAATAGAAGAAAAGGTTATAAAAACTTACAATTAACAGAAAATTGCTCCATTGAAATATGAATTTGGGTCTTTTCTCTTCCATAACCTTTTAGACGTTTTCAAAGATTGAATAACGAAGTCACACCAATCCAATGATATAGGATGTCAATATCTAGGTGAAGAAGTTTCAAAACCTCTATTCTAATACCTCCATAATTTCCCACTCAAACCAAGCAGTTCATAAAGAGCATCAAAAAATTTGGATAAAAAGGAAATCATCAGCATCACTTTCTCCAACTTTACTTGAAATCTCGCCTGGTCTAATTGATGGTACAAACTTTGATTCCCAGACATTGAATAAGTTGTTTGAACCGCTCCGAATTAGGGGAAAGAGATCTCACCATGGTGTTTAGAATTTTGAACTTAGGTGAAAGGAGGTCACTTTCGCTATAAAACGGTCGTCGAAAATAGTTTCTGGAAAAAGTTTTCGGGCGCCCCCAGACGGTGGTCAGATCTTGTTCTTGAGAGTGTGTAGAGAGAATGAGAGTTAAAAAAGAGAAAGTAGAGGTGTGAAACGAGAGAAAATGAGGGTGGGGGTATTTATAGGATGGGCTTGGTGGAGTGGGCCTTAAACCCATCAGTCATAGCCCATCCTTTTTCATTCCACTATCGCGCGCGCAAGCTTCGTTTCAACACATTCCCGAATCAGAATTCTCGTTTTCTCACGCATATTTCAATGTAAATTATGTTATAAATTAAGATAAATATTTTTATACCCAAAATAATAATATTTTGCCAAGATGAATTAAATGTCGTGCACACGCTTGTTGCGCGTTTAAATCGCGTAGGTTGATTTGCTTGCAGATTGCTTGTCGTTTCAACGCTCCTAAGGTTACTGTATCTTATAAGAATATTTTTTTCAATAACACATAAATATTTAGTAAATATTTATTAGCGTATAAAACAAACAAGACAAAGTTAGTGAATGACAAAAACAAAATAGTACCTATAACATATATGGTACAAATAAAACATGTACAAACAAATTACAAGTTAATGGAGGACAAACTTAGTGAAAGACCAACTAGTACGTTTAGGTATATGGTACAAATAAAACATGTACAAACAAATAAATAGTAACTTCGAGTGGGAAAGCAATTTTAATATATTATTTTTAGTTAATATGTGTATTTACAAATGAGGGTGGTGGTTCATTGGTAAAGAAAAAAGTCTTTAAACACCATGGGAGAAGGAGATATTGAGTTAAAGTCCTACAGGCGACAAAAATTAAAATAGATTTGTCGTTCAAAAAAAAAAGTTAGTATGCATGTTTGTGTTAAACACAAATTATCTTCTAAATTTACAATATACTTTCCAAATGAGTTAATTACTGTTTTCGTCCATGTTGTTTGTCAAAAATCACTAATTCAGTCCATTATTTAAAAAATGCGATTTCAGTCCCTGTGGTTTCACTTTCGTAACCATTTCAGTCCACCTCGCAACCATTTCAGTCCCTGTACTTACAGAATAAATGGATTGAAGTGGTTACGAAAGTGAAACCACAGGGACTGAAATGGTTACGAAAGTGAAACCACAGGGACTGAAATCGCAATTGCCTGGCACTATTCCCCCATTTGGTAATTGTATAGCCTGGCACTATTCCCCTATTTGATAATTGTATATGTAGTTTTTTTAAACTAATGGATTGAAATAGTGATTTTGGACAAACCACAGGGACGAAAACGGTAATTAACTCTTTCCAAATTTACAATATACTTTTGAAAAACCACGTATCCCCCAAAATAGGAGACTTCAGACTTCAGAACTTGAAGATTATATCTGGCTTAGAAGCATTCTTTACTTCCTAAGTACTAGGAATAACAAATAAGAGTAAACCACCATTTTGGTCCCTGATGTTTGGACAGTTTTGCTACTTTAGTCCAAATCTCAAACTTTTTGCATCTAGGTCCCTATGGTTTCAGTTTTATTGTCATTTTGGTCCAAAAGTGAAATTAGGTCATATTTGTGTTATAAAATCCTGTTATTTTGTCATTTTCCTCATGGGCAAAATAGTCATTTTAATAATTAGTTAATTTACCCTTCAATTTCATATTTCTCTCTCTCAGCCTGAAGATCACCACTATCTGTCTCACTTTCTCTCTCTATCCCCTCTCTCTATCTCTATCTCTGTCCTCCATCATCACCAACCATGCAGCAACCGCCATGAACCACCACCACTCTCAACATCACCAACACCATCACTTACTGTTCTCCACTGCCCCACCTGCCACCGCACCACTTCCAACCACTAACCATCACCCCAGATCTGAGTAGTAGGAGAAAGGTGGCGGTGGTTGAATCCTCACTGCCTCCTTTCCACCTCTACCTACCTTCACCACCGTCAAACCACCTGCAACAACCACAGCAATATCCATCGTGTTTAAACCATCGGCAATCGATTGAATCCTATCTGAAGTCTTGACTTGCACCTACCGAATTTTGACTCTCCATTAAAACCCAAACGAGATTGAAGTAGATTAGGAGTCATTCAATCATCGGGTGAAAGAAGTTAGTAAACCCTAGATTGACAACAGTTGAGATGAAGAGAGATGAAATGGCCGGTGGTTGTTGACGACGGAAGCGGCAGCGACGAGGAATGAGAGTGTGATGGTGTGGAGGAGGAGGAGGATTATGGCAAAGATTAGGAGTAGGTCGGTGGATTTTTGACAGTTTTGAGAGGTTGCTCTCTCTAGATTTGGGGTTTTGAGGTGTTTTCTCTCTCTAGGTTTTGAGATTTTTTATGGTTGTGGGAGAATGAAAGGAAGGTGATAGGTCGTAGTTGCAGGCGGCTGTGGTTTGAAGAAGGGGCAGCGGGGGTGGTGGTTGCAGGTTGGTTTTAATGGGGTAGACTGATGGTGATGGTGGTGGAAGGGTACTGAGAGAGAGATAGTGTGTGTGCGAGAGAGAGTGAATGAATGGTGGTAGACTCATGGTGGTGGAAGAGTACTGCCATTTTGCAGTAAAATGACTATTTTGCCCCTGAGGAAAAGGACAAATTACAAGGATTTTATAACACAAATATGACCCAATTTCACTTTTGGACCAAAATGGTAATAAAACTGAAACCACAGGGACCTAGATGCAAAAGGTTTGAGATTTGGACTAAAATGGCAAAACTGTCCGAACCTTAGGGACCCAAAATGGCAGTTTTCTCAATAAATAACGATGGAATGAAATGAAATGCAAAGTTAAACTGATCATTTGTCAAATAATCACATGTAACAAAGATTTTATAATTATGTTCTAAGATCAAAGAGAAAGTTCAAAATATAGTTTCGATCAAAGATATAAGGTTGATATCATTAGTTGTTTTAAGAGTAAATTACTTTTTGAGTCCCTGCATTTTAGCGGTTTTAACCATTTGAGTCCAAAATCAAAAAGTTTAACGCTCTAAGTCCTTAAGCGCCCAGTTTATAACGTTTTGAGTCCAACTTCTAACACCTGTACTTTTGATTTTGGACTCAAGTGGTTAAAACCACTCAAACATAGGGACTCAAAACGTTACAAAATGAGCGGTTAGGGACTCAGAGCGTTAAACTTTTTTTTTATTTTTGGACTCAAATGGTTAAAATTACTAAAACACACAGGAACTCAAAAAGTAATTTACTCTTGTTTTAAAGTAGAAAAACATTAGCGGTTAATCTTCTAAGACCGCGAGGTGTGGGCTTAGGTTGGGAGCGT
Source organism: Scalesia atractyloides (assembly GCA_947069175.1). Lineage (NCBI taxonomy): Eukaryota > Viridiplantae > Streptophyta > Magnoliopsida > Asterales > Asteraceae > Scalesia > Scalesia atractyloides. Next base: position 8,132,174 of record CAMTDV010000025.1, on the reverse strand, counting down.
GGGTAGCCAAGCAACGCCGCTTTAGCCACACCGAGCCAGCGTGGGTGGCGGTGTTGGCCCGCTAGCGTAGCTAGGAAGCCTGGCATGGGGCGGGTTGGGGTGACGACGTGGCTGGTTGGTTTTGGCTGATGAATCAAACCGTTTAGGCTAGCCGTTTGGGGTAGTCGTTGTTGTAACAACTCCGATTTTCGTTGTTATCTTTTTCTTTAGTTTCCATTGTATCTATCACTTGTAACCTCGAGATTTGTTTATAAGAAAGTTATGTTTAATTAAGTATGTTTTATTTCCATTATATCGCATCTAATCGCTTACTAAACGCATCGCTAATCTCATCGCAACGCAAATCGCAGTTAATTATATGGTTTTATGTTGCTTATGTGTTATGTGTGTTTTTTACTACGGTTACACTCGCTATCGCATCGCTCTCACTTATCCGAATCGCTAAATCGCACTATTACATCAATTATAACGCTTAATGTAACGAACTAATACGAACCGAATCGTCAAACGAACTCTTAACGCGAAAAAACGAAGAAAACCTAACATTTGGGTCAAGTTCGCTCAAACTTGGTGTTACCAAGTTCGGCCGAACTTGACTGACCAACAAAACCCTTCATCTTTCCACAAGTTCTCTCGAACTTGCCCCATTTGGGTCAAGTTCGGCTGAACTTGACTCCATACCTTCAGAAACCTAACAAGTTCGCGCGAACTTGCATGTTTCCATGCAAGTTCGGCCGAACTTGACTCCCCAGCTCCCACTTTTTGCCTTCACCTATAAATACTCAGCTCCATTCTCTCATTTGAACTTGCTGCAACTTCGCCCAGAGCTCTCAAAACCCGAAACCCTTGTTTTGTAAGTAAGAATCAACCCGATTTCAATTACAACGATGATCAACAACGTTTTACAACGATTTTGCACAAGGCATTGCCTTCGTTTTCATAAAATCTCTTCTGTTTACGAAAATCTTCATCTTTTTCCATAAAACTTCTGTTTTCACTCAATCTATACTAGATCTGAGCAAAACCTTTTAAATCCTTGATTTTTACACCATTTTCGGACTAATGACGTATGTTTCGTTCACTTTTGAGTGGAACGAGGCGTTGTCAAGCTAGATCTCAGATCCGGAAGCACAAGGACGAAATCGTCACTTTACACAAGCTGGACTAACCCGTACGAACCATCATGTTCGCCTGGATTAGCCCGAGTTTCTGTAAAATGGTTAAGTTCGCTCCAAAAGACCTCTCCAGCCTAAGTTTTACTCAGTGGTTTAAGGTTGGAGGGATGGGTAGCAAACGACGCGAAAACGCAAGATTTTGGCCCCGAAAACATCAAGTTCGCTCGAGATTTCACTGATTTTGTACAACATACTAGTCAATTTCGCTCGAACTTGCCCTCTGAGGGTCAAGTTCGGCCAAACTTGGGTATACCTGGCCAGACTTTTCAGCAGAGACCCTCAAGTTCGCTTGAACTTGCAAGTTTCAAAGGAAACTTCACAAGTTCGGCCGAACTTGTCATTCCACTTCACCAAACCTCACAAGTTCGCCCGAACTTGTCAAGTTTCCTTGAGAAACTTACAAGTTCGCCCAACTTGTCATTCCACTTCACCAAACCTCACAAGTTCGCCCGAACTTGTCAAGTTTCCTTGAGAAACTTACAAGTTCGCCCGAACTTGACTCACAACTCAGCAGGACAATACAAGTTCGCTCGAACTTCTATGTTTACATACAAGTTCGGCCGAACTTGCCTACTGCTCAACCGATACTTAACCGTTTCAGCAAAATCGGAAGACTGATGCACTTCTGTTCTTTACAGGCTGACCCGGCGCTCTCCGCAACCTTTCTCAGATCCCTAATTTTACCTAAACGCACCAACTGTGAGTATACTTGACCCGTTTTCGCTTTAAGCACTATTTGGGTGTTACATACGTTCCTTTATCAAAATCACCTCACAAATCAAATGTTTACCACATGCGAATAATCTAATTATATATGCTCAATACGTGATACTAGAAATATGTGACTAGGACTTATTTTCGTTAACTTGCCTCCTTAGCTAGTATGGTACTATAGTGTGGCTAACACCCGACGGGGTCTAGTTAACGTATGTAACAGGTTGAGGATTTTAGCTTGGATGCTTTGGACGTAGTTTGTTTCGTTTAGTTTTTTGCTTAGTTCAAAATTTAATAAATCTAGGGAAAATCGAACCTTTTTGTTTTTCGGAAAACAAGTTTCTGTAATGATTATTTGAAATATTGTGTTTAATGTATGGGACGTTAAATGTTAAATGATGTTGATAGATAATTGTTATGGAGTTCTCATGAGACAATCTGGTCGCCTAGTGCCACAACCCCGATGTTTCCGCCATCGGTTGGGGTGTGACAGATTGGTATCAGAAGAGCCCATAACCTTAGGATAATAGGTAGAATTGTCATGATTCGACCTAGTAGCATGTTTAAGTACCCGATTGACCGATCTTTGATTTAAATATTAAACTACTTGTCCTAAATGCTTAAATGTGCCTTTCCTAAGGCTAATACAATATACAGGCTCGGAAACGCTCGTATCACACAAAACGAGTGATCAAGTCGAGATTAGGTGTGAAAACCGAGAACTCTCGATAAGATCATTCACTCCACGCATTCTCTATCGCACGAGATACCTTCGTTGAGTTAGGAGTGATGTCCAAACCTCGACGAGAATCTCCATTTCTATCTAGTGGAACTCCCGATTTGATCGGTGGACATATCCACAACTAGGAGTGATGTTGTTAAGTTAGGGGTGAAACCCGCATCTTAATAACTAATTCCGCCCTTCGATTTTCAATCTCACCAAAGTCTCGATTATTCCGCTGATTTGGAACACGTAGTAACCGGAAGGATAATGCCGCTAGCCGCTTGCGGTGAGAGCATCTATCTATTAGGCCAAAGCGTGGGTCCAAAGTCAAAGGGTGATCGAAACACTTTGGGTAGTCAACGTCTCAGAACCCCGGACACTCCCAAATTGATTTAAGCCTATATCGTCGATTTACGCATCATCAAGTTTATTATTTATGTGTTTAAAATTCTGAGAATTTTCGCTTTATTCATTCTCGCTTATTATTCTCGCATTACCATTTTCTCGATTTATCGCTTGTACGCTCCATCTAATATATGCACAGCTCTCGAAATCTAAAACGCTAATTAATACACCAACCAAACTAAAACGCTCATCTCTCCTACGCGAATGCGCTCATACGTGGTACTATCTCGCTTATGTATATACATATTGCTTATATCTCGCTTTCGCATCTCATATCGCGCTATGCTTGTTGGTTAATTAGAAGTGAATACGTGCAAAATATGTGCTTACATGCCTAAGTGATATGTGCTTACGTGTCTATGTGCTTACGTGTTTATGTGCCTACGTGTTTATATGCTTACGTGGATACGTGCTTATGTGTGTTGTGTTTGTATGAATAATAATAATAAAATATTTAAACATAACTCTATTATAATCGAATCTCATCTAATCTAAATCCTTTATGTAGATATCGTCAATCGGATCTCATACTCGCCGTTCTGCTCAGCGCCACAACGACAACAAGTGCATCGCTTCACTAGTCGCCAAACAAGTGGCAAACCTCCTCCCGCAAATCTTCTCGGAATTCATGTTGTGAGCAGTAACTCCTAGGTCGACTCAAAAACTGAAAACCCCAAGTCACCGTTCAGTTTCAAAAATTTCAAGGCTTGTGCACCTCTCGCCTTCACGGGCAACGATGGACCGACTTCTATGTTTCATTGGTTTGACGCCATTGAGGTCACCTTTAGGCAAAGTGGATGCCCCGATGACCTCCGCACGGTGAACGCTACAGGAGTCTTCCAGTCCCGTGCTCTCGACTGGTGGACCGCCGAAAGAAATAGGCGCGGTAATGATGAAGCCTATAATTTGTCTTGGGAGGAACTCATGGAAGTGATGATGAAGGAGTTCTGTCCTCCGCACGAGATTCAGAAGATCGAGAATGAGTTTTGGGGTATAAAGCAAGATGGTCCCGACAATGCTGGATTTACCGCTCGATTCAAGATTTTGAGCATCATCTATCCCAGCCAAGTTGATACAACTGAGAAAGCTATCAACAAGTATATCCGTGGTCTACCTGAATGTGTTGCAAATTTTGTGAAAGTTGCTCATACTACAACCATCGAGGAAACCTACATGCTCGTCGCTGATCAGCGAGTTCAAGATGGTTATTTCAAGAACCAGCGAAAGTTGCCAATCAAGCTGTCGCCAAACCAACTGCTGCTATCGAACCATCTAGTGACCCGAAGGGAAAGCGTCAGGGACGCAAAAGAGGAAACCCTAGCAAGAACTATGCCGCTGCTACACCGCTCAACTCTCAGCCTTACCAGGCTCCTGCTCAGGACGCACCCCCAACTAAGCGTGCGTACACCGGTCCTCACCCACTATGCCCTAAGTGCACGTACCATCACGTGGTGGGTGGAAACTGTCGTTTTTGCACAAACTGCATATCAACGGACACTTTACTGTTAGTTGTCGTACCAGTCCTCGCAAACCAGCTCCTCAAGCACCAGAACTGCCAGCTCCTCAGCGTACTCCCCAGAATAATCAGCAACAAGCAGCAGCTCCAAAAGCACGTGTGTGTTACGTGTGTGGTGATCCGAACCAATTTGCCAATGTCTGCCCGAACCGTACCATCAAGCAAGAGCCTCAACAAAAGCAGCAGCCAGCACAGCCACAGCCTCAGCAGCAACAATCTCAGGCTGCGCGTGGAAGAGCTTTCAACCTGAATCACCGCCAGGCCCAGAATGACAACAATGTTGTCAATGGTACGTTCCTTGTCAATGGTATTTATGCTTCATGTTTATTTGATACTGGTGTCGATAATTGTTTTGTATCGTTAGAATTCGAAAAGGTTTTAAAATGTAAACGCGCCAAACTCCCAAGGACTTTCGATGTGGAAGTCGCCACCGGAAAGTCCGTCACCGTCACCTCCGTCCTATGTGGTTGTTCTCTCGATCTCAACAACCATGTCTTCTCGATCAATCTCATACCTATGCAGTTAGGTAGCTTCGATATTATAGTAGGTATGGATTTTCTTCGTGAAAATCATGCTGAAGTTGTTTGCTTCGATAAAATGATTCGCTTCCCTCTCCCTAACGGTGATCAACTTCATGTCTATGGTGAAACTCCCTCAAAGAAGTTGATGCTTTTGTCATGTACTCGAGCACACAAATGTTTGTGAAAGCAATGTGTTGCTTTCCTCGCCCATATCGTGAATCCGGAGAAGAAAAGAAGACTTTTAAAGACGTTCCTGTTGTTCGTGAATTTCCCAAAGTCTTTCCCGACGATTTACCCGGTTTACCCCCTACTCGAGATGCTGTATTCCGTATCGATTTAGTTCCCGGTGCTACCCCGTTGCTAAAGCTCCTATCGCATCGCACCATCAGAAATGTGCGAGCTATCGAGCCAACTTCAAGAACTTCTTGATAAAGGTTTCATACGCCCGAGCACTTCGCCATGGGGCGCACCAGTCCTTTTCGTGAAAAAGAAGGATGTAACGTTTCGAATGTGCATCGACTATCGTTAACTTAACAAACTCACGATAAAGAACCGCTATCCTCTTCCTCACGATGAAGAACCGCTATCCTCTTCCTCGGATATAATACCAAATAATATATACATATAAAGTCGCGGATATTTTCTAACACATTTGTTTAAAATTTAGATATTTCAAAAGAACACCTAAATGGCTTAAACCAGTGGCATGGCTCTGATACCACCTTCTGTTGCAACCCCCGACCCCACCCCTGGAGCGGGGGCCGCGAGACACATAGCTGGTGGTACCGGTGTTTATTAATTTGGCAGCAGGAATTACGACATCAGGATCGTAGTTAGAAAATAAATATCAGAGTTTCAAAACACCAAACTTTTGTATTAAACAAATGGGGTAAAACCCATGTTTCCATTACAATACATATTTTTAGGGACAGACCCTAATTTATGGAAAACAGAAACTCCTTTTTATTTAAGTAACTTTTATAGCCACTTTTCTAAGCCTTCAGTGCTCTCCAACTGGCTTCTGTTAGCTTCACATTAAGTTACCTGAAACGCGTTTTAAAAATATTTTATCAGCAAGAAATACTGGTTAATCCATCTCAGTTTTATCAAAACAAGTATTATACTCTACAGTTATTGAGGCGCATCCACATTTACAATGTTTATATTTACAAAATTACTCAATCAGTACTGTCAATCCTGACTTGTGGGTCATATTACTTTGGGCCTGTCACCCAACAGTAACTGTTCCTGTCACATTCCCGTGACTTTGGACTAGCAATGTATACAAAACCCCAACATACCAGCAGTAATTGTAGAATACATATACTCAATCACCGTTAAGTATAATTAAAATATTTGAGGTTTTGGTAACACATTTTGACTCACAAAAAGATTTACAAAAAGAGAATGTACTCGCCTTGAACACTTTAAGTATTCCTACGGAGTTCTTGGTGATGGTTCTTGATTACATCCTGGGATTTCTATTAAAACATACAATGCACATGTGTTAGTAAGTTAACCCAAGTCACTTTAACCATACAACACTCGACAGAACTCCAACGAACGTAGTCGGGCAGAGCCTAGACATGCGTTGGCGATTCTAGATCGATTGGGTAGGGTGTCCATACAACACGAGATAGGATTTCAACGAACGTAGTCGGGTAGGGCCTTGACATGCGTTAGTCCTAATCTCGGGTAGGATAGTGAATTAGTGATCGGGAATTAAGTTACTTACAGCGGGCAGCGCTTCGAGGTTTAGGGGTTTAGGGTTTTAGGGGGTGTTGCACGAAGAAACAGAGATTCAGAGAGTATACGATCGATTCAGATGATCGAAAGTGAGCGACGATTTCAGTCCCAGGCCGCTCCTTTTATACCCGATTTTGACCTCCCCCGCGCGTCGAGCGGGGATCTGGGTTCCCTCTCACGTGGCGCCTGAGGTGCCTAGCTAGGCTAGGTCGGCCTGGTCACAAGTGTAGGGTTGCCAGATGGCGTGAAACGGTGACACGTCACCTTGACATCTCTCGCGCGTCGCACAGAGACTGTGTCTCTGGCGCGTGGCGCCTGGGCTGTCCAGGTGAACCTGTCTCGTTTTGCATGCCACGTCTCGATTTACTTGTCCGGTTTACATTTCGGCTAATTTCGGGGTGTTTTGGAGAGTTGTTACATCCTCCCTACCTTGTTTTAAATCTCGTCCTCGAGATTAACTTGAATAGGTGTGGATACTTTGTTTGCATTTCTGACTCGAGTTCCCATGTATATTCTGGTCCTCTCCTTGAATCCCATTTTACTTTTACCAGAATTAATCTATTGCGTTTGAGATTCTTGATCTTTCTATCTTCAATCTGAATGGGTTTCTCAACGAATTTTAGTTTCTCATTTACCTCTACATCTTGAAGAGGTATCACCAATGATTCGTCTGCTAGACATTTCTTGAGATTGCATATATGAAATACATCATGTATTCCTGCCATTTCCTCTGGAAATTATAGTTGATAGGCTACTGGCCATATTCGTTTGACAATCTTAAAAGGTCCAACATACCTTGGGCTTAGTTTTCCTTTCTTTCCGAATCTTACAACTCCTTTCCAGGGTGAGACTTTTAACAGCACTTTATCTCCAACTTGAAATTCCAAGGGTTTACGTCTGTTATCTGCATAACTCTTTTGGCGATCTTGAGCCGCTTTCAGTTTTTCCTTGACTTGAATAATCTTGTCAGTTGTTTCTTGCACAATTTCAGGACCTGATAGTTACTTTTCTCCAATCTCTGCCCAGCATACTGGAGTTCGACATTTCAGCATGTGGAGGGCTTCAAATGGTGCAGCATTGATGCTGGTATGATAGCTATTGTTGTAAGAAAATTCTATCAAAGGCAAATGTTCATCCCAATTTCTTTCGAAATCAATTACACAAGCTCTAAGCATGTCTTCCATTGTTTGAATTGTTCTTTCACTTTGACCGTCTGTTTGAGGATGATATGCCGTACTCAGATTTAGTCTTGTTCCCATTGCTTTTTGGAAACTTGTCCAAAAATGAGAGGTAAAACGGTTGTCCCTGTCAGATACAATAGATAAAGGAACTCCATGCAATGAAACTATTTCATTTACATATAATTTAGCTAATTGTTCCATACTGAACGTTTCCTTCATCGGTAAGAAATGAGCAGATTTGGTTAACCTGTCTACAATCACCCAGATTGTATCATTACCTTTTCGTGTCCTGTGTAGTTTGGTAACAAAGTCCATTGTTATCAATTCCCACTTCCAATTTTGTAACAATCCTGAAGGTTTCTGATGTTCACTTTAACTTGTGAACAGGTTAGGCATTTGGCAACGTAGCTTGCTACATCCTTCTTCATTCCTATCCACCAGAAATTCTTTCTCAAGTCTTTATACATCTTATCACTTCCATGATGCATTGTATACTTAGTCTTATGGGCTTCCTCTAGTATTCGCTTTCGTAGATCTCCTTGGATAGGGATTCAAATTCTGTTTTTTATGGAATCTCCAAATTCCATCTGTTCCTTTCTCTAATTCTTTAATCATTCTTTTTAATCCGTCAGCATCGTCCTTGATTGCTATTTCCTGTGTTTGTTTAATTTGCTCATTTAAATCTATCTGCAGGTTTATTCTAAGAGAGCGTACTCTTTTTGGCTTCTCATGATACTTTCGACTTAAAGCATCAGCTACTATGTTAGCTTTCCCTGCATGATACTGGATATCACAACCATAATCACTAAGGATTTCCATCCATCGCCTATGTCTCATGTTTAATTCCCTTTGTCCAAAGACATACCTTAAACTCTTTTGATCTGTGAATACTACAAACTTACTTCCGTAAAGATAGTGTCTCCAAATCTTAAGGGCAAAAATTATTGCTCCGAACTCTAGATCATGGGTTGTATAATTCTCTTCATGCTTCTTAAGTTGTCTAGAGGCATAAGCAATAACCTTTTGACGTTGCATCAGCACACATCCATAACCTAACTTAGACGCATCACAATAAACTACGAAGTCTTCAGTTCCTTCTGGCAAAGCGAGTATTGGTGCGTTGGTTAACTTTTGCTTCAAAATCCTGAATGCTTCTTCCTGCTTTGGTCCCCATTCAAACTTAACCGATTTGCAAGTTAGCTTAGTTAACGGGATGGCTATTCTAGAAAAATCTTGAATAAAACGTCTATAATATCCTGCCAATCCTAGAAAACTTCTTACTTCCGTTGGTGATTCTGGGACCTTCCAATTGGTAATTGCTTCGATCTTTGTGGGATCCACATGAATTCCTTCGTGATTCACCAGATGTCCAAGGAATTGTACTTCTTGTAACCAGAATTCGCATTTTGAGAATTTTGCGTAAAGCTTTTCCTTCCTTAGCAATGATAGGAGTATATGCAAATGCTCTGCGTGATCTTCCTTACTCTTAGAGTAAATTAGAATATCATCTATAAAGACATTTACGAATATATCCAGGTATGGTTTACATATCTTGTTCATCATGTCCATAAATGCAGCTGGGGCATTGGTTAAACCAAATGGCATGACAGTAAATTCATAATGGTCGTACCTTGCTCGGAAAGCTGTTTTAGGAATATCTCTTCCTGTACTTTCAACTGATGATATCCTGAGCATAAATCGATCTTAGAAAAGAATCGGGCTCCTTGGAGTTGGTCGAACAAATTGTCAATTCTTGGTAACGGGTACCGATTTTTAATGGTAACCTTATTCAATTCTCAGTAGTCAATGCACATACGCATTGATCGTCTTTCTTCTTAACAAACAACACCGGTGCTCCCCATGGCGATGAGCTGGGTTGTATGAAACCTTTCTCTAGTAATTCGTCCAGTTGTTCCTTCAATTTTGCATCTCCGTCGGTGCTAGGCGATAGGGTGCTTTGGCAATCGGTGTCGTTCCTGGTATTAGGTGAATTCTAAATTCAACCTCTCGATCCGGTGGTAATCCAGGCAACTCTTCCGGAAAGACATCTGAGAAATTAGATATTACAAGAATATCTTTTAATTCTTTTCCTTCAGTGTTAATGATTACGGAAATCATATACACTATTTCCCCTTTCCGTGCATAGCTTGCAGTTTTCATCACAGAGATGAACTTTGTTGATTTTGTCGACTTATCTCCTTTAATTGTGATCCTTTCACCAGATGGCACATTTACTTCTAAGACTTTTGATCACATATTATTCGTGCCTGATTGGCTACCAACCAATCCATTCCTAACACGACATCAAATCCGGCAAGATCCATTGGAAAAAGGTTAGCAGAAAAAATATGATTTAAAATTCCTATCTTTGCTCCTCGCAGGATTTTGCTTATTTGGATAGAAGATCCATTTGCTTCTCCACCAGACAGTTTTGGTGAAGTTTAGTTAATGGTTGATTAAGAAAATTGCAAAAGGAAGTATTAATGAAACTTTGGTTTCACCAGAGTCAAACAATACTTTTGTATAAACATCATTAACTAAAAACGTACCGGTAATAACATCCGGAATCATCTTTGCTTCTTCCGCGGTCAGCACGAACGCTCTGGCAGTCTTCTTGGGTCCTTCCGTCTTCCTTTCTTTGTTGTTTGCCGCTAGAGCTAGTTTCGGGCAGTTAGTTCTAATATGAAGGCTTCCCCGCAATGGTAGCATAGCCCATTGCTAACTTTCTTTCTGCAGTCTTTTTCCTTATGCCGTGGAAATTTGCAAAAATTGCAGTATGTAGAGCATTTTCCGGAATGTCTCCTTTTGCAGTACTTACACGGGGTGAAGAAGAACTTGCTCCTTTCCCATGGTTGGAATTTCCATAACGTAGCTCCTGTGTGATCTTTTGAGCTAGGTTCCTTTTCTGGTTTTCTTCTTGCGTACGTACCAGTTCATCTGTCAAAGTGTTTGATAGCTCTACTGCTTCTTCTAAGGTTTGTGGTCTAGCTTCTTTGACTACATGTCTGATCTCACCGATTAATCCCCATATGTAACGGGAGATTAATATTGGTTCTGGTGAGGCCAGGGTTGGCACAATCCTTGCATATTGAAAGTATGTGGTAGTATATTCTCTGCAATTTACCCCAGTCATTTTATGATTTAGGAATTTATTAGCAATCTGCTCCTTTTCATTAGGAGGGCAGAATTTCCTTTCAATTATTTCCTTAAAGTTGTTCCATTCCATACTGTAAACTCTGTCATTTCCTTTAGATTGAAGGATGGTATTCCACCACTCTAAAGCTGCATCTTTAAAAAGATTAGAAGCATACATGACTTTATCTTCATTTGCACATTTACTTATCTTAAGGACGGCTTCTGTCTTTGCTATCCAGCGCAAGGCTGAAATAGCTCCTTCATTACCTGAGAATTCTATCAGTTTGCATGATAAGAATTCTTTATAAGAACAACCATATGAGATGGTTCTTCTTCTTTTTGGAATTGGAGCTTTCCATTCACGTTGTGATTTGCTTCAGGGGTACACGTTTATTTCCACTTATGGAATCATTATTTCCTGCCTTTTTAATGGTGTCGATAATATAGGGCATAGCATCTATGATTCCTTGGGCCACTATGTGTTCGATAGCACTTTTATTCATTTGATTCCCGTTATATCGTTATTCTGGGTTTCCTGATTTACTTTGTCTGACATCTGAATTATAAACATTTAGCAGGTATTAATATCACATAATAAATTAAATAATAATTATACCAACACAGTGAACCAAAATCGTCGAGCATTGCGACTTTTACTCTTTTCATACATATGCATCTAGTATAAGCATAACTGAAATTCAAATATTACTAGCCTATGCATCGATATACTTATATAAGTGATATTACTTTTTTTTCTTTTTTTTCAACGTTACAAAATACACACATATATATTATATATTAAGCTATGGCTTCCTTAAAACTGCATTTCTCGCTCGTCATACTTCCAGACGAGCTTCTCTCCGATGTGGCGAATTCGGTTTCCTTCCTCCACCAATTCATCTCCAAGTTGGCAGAGTTCTTCCACATGTTCCCTGGGTAGTATTGGGGCTGGCACTGGTTCAGGGTAAGGTGGAACTGGTTCTTCATATGGGATTGGATTTTCTAACAGGTTCTGAATAGCCCAGTTATTAGCCCACCATGGATCTAAAGGGTTTGGTGCTGGAATTCTAGGTATCTCATTGGGGTCAAAGGCTGGTATTGGAAATTGATTTTCCTGGTTCTGTTCTAGGTTTATGGGTTGGTTAGGAAATAAGGGAAGCAACGGGGGTTCTGGATTTGCTACTTGATTGAAATTAGGTTCTCCTTCTGCATTTCCAAACATGTGAAAACTTGCTAGCTGCCTATCCAATTCTTCCTCCCACAAGGGTCTAACTTCGGGGTTTCGGGTGTTTCTCTCAGTTCTAGCTGCTATGGCTCGTTGTTGAGCTTGTCTCAATCTTTTCCTTTTCTCTACTTTGGCTCTACTAAACCAATTTCTCTTTTTATGGGGAAAAGGTTCTACAGATTTGGCTTTGAAAACAAAAGCATCTTCGGAATCAGCGGTATAATCTGTGGTTGGTTGGGATGTTCCTTCATCCATCAGAGAATTAGGTAGGTGACGATAAGCGTCAGAAGTACCCTGATCACTCATTCTATAAACTAAAGAAGTTAGTAAAAATAATACCAAATAATATATACATATAACGTCGCGGATATTTTCTAACACATTTGTTTAAAATTTAGGTATTTCAAAAGAACACCTAAATGGCTTAAACCAGTGGCATGGCTCTGATACCACCTTCTGTCGCAACCCCGGCCCCACCCCAGGAGCGGGGGCCGCGAGACACAGAGCTGGTGGTACCGGTGTTTATTAGTTTGGCAGTGGAATTACGACATCAGGATCGTGGTTAGAAAATAATATCAGAGTTTCAAAACACCAAACTTTTGTATTAAACAAATGGGTAAAACCCATGTTTCCATTACAATACATATTTTTAGGGACAGGCCCTAATTTATGGAAAACATAAACTCCTTTTTATTTAGGTAACTTTTATAGCCACTTTTCTAAGCCTTCAGTGCTCTCCAGCTGGCTTCTGTTAGCTTCACATTAAGTTACCTGAAACGCTTTTTAAAAATATTTTATCAGCAAGAAATACTGACGAATCCATCTCAGTTTTATCAAAACAAGTGATTATACTCTACAGTTATTGAGGAGCATCCGCATTTACAATATTTATATCTACACAATTACTCAATCAGTACTGCAATCCTGACTTGTGGGTCATATTACTTTGGGCCCTGTCACCCAACAGTAACGGTTCCTGTCACATTCCCGTGACTTTGGACTAGCAATGTATACAAAACCCCAACATACCGGCAGTAATTGTAGAATACATATACTCAATCAATGTTAAGTATAATTAAAATATTTGAGGTTTTGGTAACACATTTTAACTCACAAAAAGATTTACAAAAAGAGAATGTACTCGCATTGAACACTTTAAGTATTCCTACGGAGTTCTTGGTGATGGTTCTTGATTACTTCCTGGGATTTCTATTAAAACATACAATGCACATGTGTTAGTAAGTTAACCAAAGTCACTTTAACCATACAACACTCGACAAAACTCCAACGAAGGTAGTCGGGCAGAGCCTAGACATGCGTTGGCGATTCTAGATCGATTGGGTAGGGTGTCCATACAACACGAGATAAGATTTCAACGAACGTAGTCGGACAGGGCCTTGACATGCGTTAGTCTAGTCTCGGTAGGATAGTGAATTAGTGATCGGGGGTTAAGTTACTTACAGCGGGCAGCGCTTCGCAGGTTAAGTTTTTTAGAGTTTTAGGGGGTGTTGCACGAAGAAACAGAGATTCAGAGAGTATACGATCGATTCAGAGGATCAAAAGTGAGCGACGATTTCAGTCCCAGGCCGCTCCTTTTATACCCGATTTTGACCTCCCCCGCGGGTCGCGCGGGGATCTAGGTTCCCTCTCGCGTGGCGCCTGAGGTGCCTAGCTAGGCTAGGTCAGCCTGGTCACAAGTGTAGGGTTGCTAGATGGCATGAAACGGTGACACGTCACCTTGACATCTCCCGCGCGTCGCGACAGAGATTGGTGTCTCTGGCGCGTGGCGCCTTGGCTTTCCAGGTGAACTTGTCTCGTTTTGCGTGCCACGTCTCGATTTGCATGTCCGGTTTTACGTTTCGACTAATTTCGGGGTGTTTTGGGAGAGTTGTTACACCTTATCTACTCGAAGTCGTGAGACGAACACGCGCGCCATCTTTGTTTAGTCCTCGAACTTCTTCAAGGAAATCGCCTTTATGCTAAGTTCTCTAAATGTGAATTCTGGCTCGAAAAAGTCCAATTTCTCGGCCACATCATAAATAGTCAAGGAATTCACGTCGACCTTGCAAAGATTGAAGCCGTCAAAAGTTGGATTACGCCGAAGAATGCATCCGAAATCCGTTCATTTCTTGGATTGGCGGGTTACTACCGTCGATTCATCGCCGATTTCTCAAAAATCGTCATTCCGCTTACCGCTTTAACTCATAAAGACTTTCGTTTGGGATTCCAAGCAAGAGGAAGCTTTTCAAACTCTCAAGCGTATGCTATGCAACGCTCCCGTACTTGCTTTACTCGACGGAAACGACAATTTCGTTGTTTATTGTGATGCCTCTAATCTTGGTCTTGTTGTGTGCTTATGCAACAAGACAAGGTTATCGCGTACGCGTCTCGACAACTCAAAATCCACGAGAAGAACTACACTACCCACGATCTCGAACTTGGTGTAGTTGTTTTTGTATTGAAGATATGGCGACACTACCTTTACGGTACCAAGTGTACGGTCTTCACCGACCATAAGAGCTTACAACATATCTTTAATCAAAATCAACTGAACATGCGCCAACGCCGATGGGTTGAACTTCTCAACGACTACGATTGCGAAATACCTACCATCCCGACAAAGCATACGTCGTCGTCGATGCTCTAAGTCGACGAAGCTATGTGTATAGTGTTCGTGACTCTCAAGCTTTGAATGATTTTGAAATTCTTATTCGCTCCGCTCAGTTTGCTTGTTTTAACGAGAATACCCTTCAATACGAAATGAAATGTGGTGCCGAAAACCAGCTCGTGCTAAGCCTAATGGTATTTATTACTACCTCAAGCGCATTTGGATTCCCATTCGTGATAATATTCGAAAGTTGCTAATGACCGAAGCTCATAAATCTCGATATTTCATTCATCTCGGTGCCGACAAGATGTACCAGGACCTTCGTTCTAAAAACTGGTGGCCGGGCATGAAAAAGGATATCGCCGTGTACTTTCGAAGTGCTTGACTTGTTGAAGGTTAAAGCCGAACATCAAAGGCTATCTGGTTTACTCGAACAACCCGAAATCCCGATGTGGAAGTGGGAGAGTATAGCCATGGACTTCGTCCGTAAACTCCCGCGTACTTCATCTGGTCACGATAGCATTTGGGTTATCGTTGATCGTCTTACCAAATCCGCGCACTTTATTGCTATACGAGAAGACTTTAAGGTCGAACGTTAGCCCGAATCTATACCAAAGAAGTCATTTGTCGACACGGGACGCCTCGTGACATCATCTCTGACCGCGACGGTCGCTTTACCTCACGTCTCTGGGAGACTTTTCAATCCGCTCTCGGTACTATGCTAAATCTCAGTACCGCTTTTCATCCTCAAACCGACGGTCAGACTGAGCGCACGATCCCACCCTCGAAGACATGCTTCGTGCGTGCATTATAGATTTCGGTGGTAACTGGGATGCACATTTACCTTTAATCGAATTCTCGTACAATAATAGTTATCACACCAGCATTCAAATGGCTCCTTTCGAGGCACTGTATGGAAGAAAGTGTCGATCACCTATTGCATGGCACGAGATCGGAGAAGCACAAATCACCGGTCCCGAGCTAATTCAAGAAATGACGGACAAGATCCTCCAGATCAGGAGACAATCTCTTGAAAGCTCGGAGTCATCAAAAGAATTATGCCGATAAACGCCGCAAGCCCCTACAGTTCAAAGTGGGAGATCACGTTCTCCTAAAGGTTGCACCTTGGAAGGGAGTGGCCCACTTCGAGAAGAAAGGAAAGCTAGCGCCTCGATACGTTGGTCCCTTTAAGATTCTGGAAAGGATCGGTAAAGTAGCCTATCGTCTCGAACTACCGGCAGAACTAAATAACGTTCATCCGACTTTCCACGTGTCTAACCTCAAGAAATGCCTAGCCGAAGAAAATTTCCATGTACCTCTCGAAGATCTGCAAATCAACGAGACTCTCCATTTCGTGGAAAAGCCTGTCGAGATCATGGACCGAGAAACCAAGAAGCTACGACGCCCTCGCATCCCCATCGTGACGGTCCGATGGGAAGGCAAATGTGGCGCGGAGTTCACTTGGGGTGGAATTGGAAAGCGACATGAAGGCCAAGTACCCGCACCTCTTTGTTACGGCCACTACTTAAATTTCGGAATGAAATTTCCTAAAAGTAGGGGAGACTGTAACAACTCCGATTTTCGTTGTTATCTTTTTCTTTAGTTTCATTGTATCTATCACTTGTAACCTCGAGATTCGTTTAAAAGAAAGTTATGTTAAATTAAGTATGTTTTATTTCCATTATATCGCATCTAATCGCTTACTAAACGCATCGCTAATCTCATCACAGCGCAAATCGCAGTTAATTATATGGTTTTATGTTGCTTATGTGTTATGTGCGTTTTTTATTACGGTTACACTCGCTATCGCATCGCTCTCGCTTATCCGAATCGCTAAATCGCACTATTCATCAATTATAACGCTTAATGAAACTAACTAATACGAACCGAATCGTCAAACGAACTCTTAACGCGAAAAAACGAAGAAAAACCCAACATTTGGGTCAAGTTCGCTCAAACTTGATGTTACCAAGTTCTGCCGAACTTGACTGACCAACAAAACCCTTCATCTTTCCACAAGTTCGCTCAACTTGCCCCATTTGGGTCAAGTTCGGCCGAACTTGACTCCATACCTTCAGAAACCTAACAAGTTTGCGCGAACTTGCATGTTTCCATGCAAGTTAGGCCAAACTTGACTCCCCAGCTCCCACTTTTTACCTTCACCTATAAATACTCAGCTCATTCTCTCATTTGAACTTGCTGCAACTTCGCCCAGAGCTCTCAAAACCCGAAACCCTTGTTTTGTAAGTAAGAATCAACCCGATTTCAATTACAACGATGATCAACAACGTTTTACAACGATTTTGCACAAGGCATTGCCTTCGTTTTCATCAAATCTCTTCTGTTTACGAAAATCTTCATCTTTTTCCATAAAACTTCTGTTTTCACTCAGATCTATACTATATCTGAGCAAAACCTTTTAAATCCTTGATTTTTACACCATTTTCGGACTAATGACGTATGTTTCGTTCACTTTTAGTGGAACGAGGCGTTGTCGAAGCTAGATCTCAGATCCGGAAGCACAAGGACGAAATCGTCACTTTACACAAGCTGGACTAACCCGTACGAACCATCAAGTTCGCCCGGATTAGCCCAAGTTTCTGTAAAATGGCTAAGTTCGCTCCAAAAGACCTATCCAGCCTAAGTTTTACTCAGTGGCTTAAGGTTGGAGGGATGGGCATTCGATTTCTTCAGCAAACGACGCGAAAATGCAAGATTTTGGACCCGAAAACATTAAGCTCGCTCGAGATTTCACTGATTTTGTACAGCATACTAGTCAAGTTCGCTCGAACTTGCCCTCTGATGGTCAAGTTCGGCCAAACTTGGGTATACCTGGCTAGACTTTTCAGCAGAGACCCTCAAGTTCGCTCGAACTTGCAAAGTTTCCAAGAACTCACAAGTTGGGCCGACTGCATTCCACTTCACCAAACCTCACAAGTTCACCCGAACTTGTCAAGTTTCCTTGAGAAACTTACAAGTTCGCCCGAACTTGACTCACAACTCAGCAGGACAATACAAGTTCGCTCGAACTTGTATGTTTACATACAAGTCCGGCCGAACTTGCCTACTGCTCAACCCAAACTTAACCGTTTCAGCAAAATCGGAAGACTGATGCACTTCTGTTCGTTTACAAGCTGACCCGGCGCTCTCTGCAACCTTTCTCAGATCCCTAATCTTACCTAAACGCACCAACTGTGAGTATACTTGACCAGTTTTCGCTTTAATGCACTATTTGGGTGTTACATATGTTCTTCTATCAAAATCACCTCACAAATCAAACTGTTTACCACACGCAAATAATCTGATTATATATGCTCAATACGTGATACTAGAAATATGTGACTAGGACTTATTTTCGTTAATTTGCCTCCTTAGCTAGTATGGTACTATAGTGTGGCTAACACCCGACGGGGTCTAGTTAGGATGGACGCGCTAGCCTTCTCACGGAAGTTAGCATGAGAAATGAGCCTATGTTTATTCTGTGTGATGTTTTCGGTGTATCATGTTATGTAATTAGACTATTTCGCGAATGCTTTCTCTATTATGCTAGTATTACTTAAACTTGTATGCTCACCTTTACTTAATTGTATTGACTTGTATTTTAACGTATGTAACTGGTTGAGGATTTTAGCTTGGATGCTTTGGACGTAGTTTGTTTCGTTTAGTTGTTTTGCTTAGTTCAAAATGTAATAAATCTAGGGAAAATCGAACCTTTTTGTTTTGTGGGAAAACAAGTTTCTGTAATGATTATTTTGAAATATTGTGTTTAATGGTATGGGACGTTAAATGTTAAATGATGTTGATAGATAATTGTTATGGAATTCTCATGAGATAATCTGGTCGCCTAGTGCCACTACCCCGATGTTTCTGCCATCGGTTGGGGTGTGACAGTTGTGGATGGCGGTTTTATCTAACCAAGTCAAATTTTAAAAAAAAATACTATGTTTTACCTATAAATACCCACCCCAAACATCAATATTTTTCACATCTACTTTCTTCAAAGACAAATCCACATCCAAAACCAACCAAAAAAAAGAAAGTGGTTACTTGGACCTAGGAGGAGGAATAGCACTAGTGACGTCAATCGTTGACGCACAACGTGCGCTAAGTCGTGGTCAAACCGCGTACTGGACACAAACGTTTCATCAATACCAACATGTTGGAAACTCTCGTCACAACTTAAACGCGTGTCAACATAAGTGGCGAGAGCTAAAATCGAAGTTGGATCGGTTTAAAGCATGCTTCAACCGTGTCCCTGCGGGCGACCTTAGCCACGACGATCGAGTGGAGATCGCCAAAATCGAGTATAGGCACGATGGCAATCCGGATTTTCGTTGAGTTCCCCATTTTAATATTTTTCGTACTTTGTAATTTTTTTTATTTTTTAGGATTTATGAAGTTTTCTAATTTTTATTATTAAGTTGTTTTTTTAATTTATTAGGATTTTATGTAACTTCTTTTTTAGTAATATAGTGGTGTGTTTTATTTATAAAATGTCAAAATATAAATATAAATATATATATATATATATATAGGGGAAGGTTCATTTGAGAAGAAAAAGAACAAAGGGTACTATTATAAAACATTAAATAGTTTTTCTCTCATCTCATTAATTATTATCTTTGACTAATTAATTAGTAATAAAGACTATCATCCACCACACAAAAATTTTTACCTACACACATCAAAATTTATCCTACACTTTCATTTTCAAATTTATCCTACACAGTTCGTAATTCATCATACACGTCATAATGTATCCTACACTTTAAATTAATTTTTTTTTCAATTTTTTTAAAATAAGTTATAAATTTAATATAGTTAGCTATTTAAAAGAAACTACCAATTAGTGATCTATCTAAGTTTACCAATATATTCTTACACTAATATTAAATACAAAAATTAAATGAAATAAAATGAAACATTCTTATTGGTTGAAAGTTCTTCTTTTTTATTCTTACAAAAAATTTTCTTCTTATTTGAACCCTCCATTATATATATATATATACATATAATATCCACATGGTAACCCACGCGCTCCCACACTCCACCTTTTTTGGGTGGTCTCTAGTGGAGCCCATCTCCACCACATGTCAACCCAAGCCTCTAACCCATGGCACCCACACCCGCAGTCCAAGGGCGGAAGTGAACCTAGCATCATTCTGAAAGTGATTCATAATGCATTTAACAGTGTTTTTTGTTTCTTGGAAGAATGCATAATGTACCGAGTCATGTTATTAAAACAGTTCATAACGCTTGTTGACGATAATTAAAGGCTAATTTTTAATATAATTGTGTGATTCAAATTGACATTATAAATATGTCACTATGGTGAAGGATGCGTTATCATATCTATCTATATATCTATCTACAGTATATAATAAAAGAAACTATTTTTGGAACACTTGTCATCATATTACGTCATATCTTATAGATAATTCTTATTTTAGTTTAATCCTTTTTAATTAATTATAGATAAATGTTCTACTAATAATATTATTTATTTGAATTAATTATTACTTTTATATTTATTCATTTACTTCAAATTCAAACTTAGTTATCTAATTTGATATTAACTATATATTTGAACGTTTTGTTTAGTTTGGTATCAAATAGATTTTACGAAACCAAAAATAAAATTATATAATATTATTTATCATTTATACATTTACAGAGTTTTAATTAAAGGGTTAAATTTATTGAGACTTAACAAATTTTGCTACAACAAAATAATCTATTTATATCAATCTAAATCTAAATCTATAATATACTATAATAAAATACCAATGTGTAACACCTGTCGTTCATTGTAGGCATTATTTTATGATTTTTTCGCCTCACTTCCAAACTTATCTTATATTAATTATTAAATAAATAAATGAATAATGAGCTAATATTAAATTTTATCCTACTTTAAATTTCGAATACCGTTCTTCTGTTTTCTTAATAAAATACTATCCTAAAATTTAAATTGTTAATTTAAGATATTTTTAAATAATAAAAAAATATTTATTACGAAAACCAAACTTTGTATTAATATATTAAATATTTTTATTTTTATTACTAAAAAAATTATTATATCTTTTATTACATAATTTATAAATCAATTATCAGAATCGATACCAACATTTTATCACCCAAATGGCTGATGCAAGTGGTTTTTTAAAGATATACTTTTTTTTATTATTTACTATACAAAATTACATTTACTCAACCGTGTAATACATGAGGTTTTTTAAGATATAAATTTTTATTATTTGATATAAAATTAGATCTATTCAATTCGTAAATACGGGGTTTTTTTAAGGATATATAAATTTTTTTTATTTAGTGTAGAAAATTACATTTATTCAACCGTGTAATAAATGAGGTTTTTTAAAGATGTATTATTTTATTATTTGGTAAACCCAATATTACATTTATTTAACTCGTGTAATACACGTGGTTTTAAAGATATAACTTTTTTATTTGGTATATAAAATTACATTTATTCAACCCGGACAATATGGTTCTTATAGATATAACTTTTTATATATATAAAATTATATTTATCCAACTCGTGCAATAAAAAAGTTTTTAAAGATAAATTGCTTTAGTAATTAGTATATAAAATTTATTTATTCAACTCCTAGTGATTTTTATATGTGTAAGCAGGATCAAGTTTATCTTGTAGATGACTTCTTAACTAAATGTATTCTCTTATTAGAAAACAATATGATGGTTGTTAATTTTATATCCACTAGATATGCCATACGGCCCATAATAATGTTACTACACTGAACTAAAGCACAATATGAGGAGTTTGTTTTTAGAGCAGTCTAAATCCAATATATCGTTATTATTACATTTTTTAAAACATTTTTTTTGGACGGCAAACAGAATGATCTCGAGCACTTTCGGGACATCCACTGGACCAAACGGAGTACTCCGAGAGTAACCCGAGTCCACCATCAATTCTGGGGAAAACCGGTAACCCACCCGCTCGTAGGCACGACGGTGAAATTACCGGTAAAACCCGTTTGGCTCAAGAATCAAACCCAGAATTCTCTGGGTCTCCTATCATTGCCCACCAATGCCTCACTCTGCACCAAGTGGGAGTTGAACATGCATCTCTCAAGAGAAATACAAGACTTCCATCACTTGATATAGAGAGAATTTTATATATATCTCACAGATGAGGAAATATTAGATCAAGGTCTATATTATAAGTTGACATAACTAATTATATATTTAAGGGATACGGTCATCCGTTAGAAAATATCAACATCTATCTAAAATGTAAATTATTTAAAAGATTCTCGGTAAAATCATATAAGAAGATATGGGTATATAATTCCTTTGATATGAAGAGGAGTTTTATTTTTATAAATCCTTTACTGAAAAATCTAGTGAAAAAATTGCGATGAATTAAAAATCACTAAAAACGAATTTCTAGTACTATAAAGTATCAGAAGGACAATTATCGACAAATGAAATCGATCGATAGTAATTACTAAGAGATGTCTGGTAAAAAATAAAAAGTAAATAAGTCGGCCAGTATTCTATCGCAAGCTATCACTTTGGGCGACTTTACAATAGCCGTCGGTGATCTCTTGGTAAAATTCGTCGATTCTCTGTCACGATGATATTACCCACTAGCAAAAACATTGGTGATGGTCATTCATTTTGTAGTGTTTTTATCCTTGTTAATCAAATCACTTGTGTTTTTAGATGACATAGCCCAATACAGGGACGTAGCTTAGAAGGGGCCGGGAGGGGCGTCCGATTCCTAGAACTTTTCGCTCAGTAGTGTTATATATGTAGCTTTCGTGTAGAAATTTTTGGGTATATACGTTTTCGACCCCCCGGTTCAATAGAAATTTTCGGGTACATACGTTTTCGAACCCCCCATCGGAAATCTCAAGCTTCGCCACTAGCCCAATATAATGACCCTTTTAATCCATGAGATCTCGCTTACCAAATAGTAACTCTAATTATGAATAAAGGTTTCAATCGTGTTGTGGTTGGTGAGTTTCGGTTCCGCAAGTTGAACCATTGACTTGGAACAAATCTCGTGTACTTATTTGTGTCAAAGACATCAACCCAAGTGGACAAAGTAACATGGTGTAACCCAAACAGAATCTGTTTAATTCATTTATCTAAAAAAGTTAGAGAGATTTTTGTAAACTTTTTAATTAGTTTTTATGGTTGGAATGGGTTAAACGGGATGTCAAAAGTTGAAGGTTATATAACTCATAAAAATGATAAATGGGTTTATGGTTGGAATGGGTTGTGGAGATTGGAGGCCATAAATGGGTTTGTAGGATCAAAA
Organism: Scalesia atractyloides; assembly: GCA_947069175.1. Lineage (NCBI taxonomy): Eukaryota > Viridiplantae > Streptophyta > Magnoliopsida > Asterales > Asteraceae > Scalesia > Scalesia atractyloides. Next base: position 8,108,913 of record CAMTDV010000025.1, on the reverse strand, counting down.
TATACTTGTTAAATCTTGTTTGTATGTGGAACACAATAGATTGAGTAATTATTCGATGACCCGCGCATCCAAAGACGAAAAACAAACAGGGTTATATGGGTAAAAAGATTTTCTGAATCGATGAATATCAAGCTACCGAGCATGTCACGCACAAGATGTATAGAAAAACACAAAGGTTGTGGTGGCAAAGAAGGCATAAAGTTATCAACCACCATAATGATGTCACTGATATTGCATAATCCAGTTTTGAATTTTCATGTTAATTGGTTCTTTAAGACTTACACATTATAAAACTTACTGGAATGTCATAACAATGCGTCACTTCGACACGGACACCCAGTTCCTATTATCTGCACAAAGCAACAACGCAAAACCGTCAAAAACATGGTAGCATTGTTTAGGCAAACTGCATGAAATAAAAAAAACTTGCAATTTCAGCAACCAGCTTATATTAGTCACAAAATAAAAACTTCAAATTACTATTGACTTTCGCAACCATCCTCATCTAGGCATCTTAACTGATTTTACAAGTATGTTGCATATTAAAAAAAATGCTCATGTAAAAAAATAAATTAATTAAAAATGTACTAGCAAGTTTGAAAACTGATCTTTCCAGATTTTGAGTATAAAAATAAGTATTAAGACTGTGGTATGGGGCGGGGGTTTGGGCGTGGGTTGGGGGGAAACGCCCATGTGACCACCCCGGGTGGGCTTGGGTTTGGGCGTGGCCCTTTGGGCGGGGGTTTCAGCCCGGGGTTGGGCGGGGCTACCCATCTGAGCTGGCGTTGGACATTGGGTGCACCCTACCTATAGGTTTATCCATTAATTTAAAAATAAAAGGAATTTGGTCAATTCACGCCCCAAACCCAAGCCCCACCATACCCTCATTTTTTTGGGTCTTGCCAGTGGAGTCCACCCAGCCCACGTGTCAACCCATGCCCCAAACCCCCGCCCCACCATACCCCACGGTCTAAGCGTCAAACTAGAAGCCATGTGGCATATACATAAAAACTAAAATGACAAACAAGATGTCATGTTAGCAGTTTCTGAACATCTAAAAGATCTGATGCCCAGTGAACACGAAATACTATGGGCAAATAGATGTATGGACTATTGATCAAAAAGAGTAAAATCTCATTTTCGTCCCTGAGGTTTGGCTACTTTTGCGACTTTCATCCAAAGGTTTGTTTTTCCCCATCTGGATCCAAAAGGTTTGAAATCTTGTCATTTTCATCCAACTCGTTAACTCCATCCATTTTTTAACATTCACTCAGGGGTATATCCGCCTTTTTAGACATTTTTTTGATGATTAAAGGGTTTGGGTGGGAAGAAAGTCAACAGAGGTGGATCTTTATTTCTTATTGTGTTTTTTTTGTTTTACAAAAGAAATGTCTAAAAAGACGGAAATGCCCCTCATTAAACGGAGAAAAATGGATGGAGTTAACGAGTTGGATGAAAATGGCAAGATTTCAAACCTTTTGGATCCAGATGAGGAAAAACAAACCTTTGGATGAAAGTCGCAAAAGTGCCTCAGGGACGAATATGGCATTTTACTCGATCAAAAATCTACAAAGCCTGTTAACAAGAAAATATTTAAAAAGGTTTGTGACCTAATTACTAACTTCAAGCTATAATGAATTAGAAATGAATTGGAAAAATTGAAAAAAAAGGTATTGCCATTTATACCGACAATTGCCAGCATACCGCAAATTACGATTCAACTGTTGCAAAGAACGACTGGATTCCAAGATAATGAATAGAACCCCACCCGATAGCGCAATCTGCAACAGATTCCGTATAAATTTCAATTACATTATAAACGAGGAAAACAAGAGCAAGCAAGAAATCAATTAAATCACTAAAAAATTACAAATTTTTCGGATATTTGTGTGGCCAAACTCTTCCCTCCGAAAACAGCAGCAGTCTGACACAAAGCTTGCCCTCTAGAAAAAACAAAACACAACGGTTTCAGCATTTGTTTGCAGACGTCAAGAAATTAAAAAATAGCTGAAGATGATTAACATACAAAATTCCCCCAAGAACAACACCAAGTGGGTTCTCGGCGGCAGCCAAGCCAATTGTAGCTATCTGAAAAAGGTCACATTAGGTAAGAGTGCGTTAAAAGTTGAAAGCGGATTGAAAAGTTTGGATTAATGTGTTTTCAAGACTGACGCTGACCTGGCTTTTGTCACCCCATTCTCCGAAGAAAGTTATAGAGAATGCCTGTTTAAAAAAAAAGGAAACATCAATAAGATATGATTTGGTTTATTAGAGATATGAAAGTTTCCGGATCGATACCTTCAAAAAGATGGGAGACAAAAATTGAGACAATAACGGTCTGTTCTTCTTTTTAGCATCATCGTCACCCTGTAAAAACAAAATATGAAAAAAAATAAACTTTATGTGGATAATTATTACGGGTTGGACCAGCCTGTGCAAGCACTTTTTGTCCACTTATTACGAATTTATAACATATTTGGAGTGTGAAATAGATGTTAAAGTATTACAGTAATAACTTAATTCTTTGATAGAGTGGTTTAGAAGGTTTTATGCATTTGATTTAAATACACTTCCGAATATTTTTTGACCGTTCGATCAATTTGAGTGTTTCCCTTTTAGTTAATAATTTGAGCTTGACCCATTGGATGTATTGGAAATAAATTATGACCCGAACCGGCCCAGTTATAGGTAAATGGATCGAAACTTTCAACTTTTAGCTAAATAGCTATAAATACATATTATATTACCTTGCCATTTGCTCTTGTTGTTTCACTGCTGGCTTTTAAATCGGCATTCTAAACACGTAATCAGAATAAAAAATATAACAAGATTTTTATTTGTAAAAGTATCACATGGGTAAGCAAGAAAATTCAACAGTAACAAACCAATTCAGCTTCTACTTCAGCTAACTCTTCCGACTCCCTGTTAATAGGAAAAAATAGACTTTATAAATGCTAATTACAATTTCTAGTGAAGATGTTGATGTTGATTGAATGAATCGCGAATAAATAGTAAAAGACAGATTTACCCTTCGTGAAATGCATCCCACAAAGACCATAGCCCAAACCCCAAAAACAATACAGTGGCTATATGCTTAGTCAATGTTCGCGATATCTGCATTATTACAATCAAAAAGTAAAAAAAACTCAATATAATAACACACAAAAAAAGTTGACTTTTTCTATGTGTTACATATGTAACAGGCGTACCAGGTTTGGAGCAGCCCAGCCAACAGCAGCAGACAAGATGGTCATAACCTTGAATTTAAAAAAAACCGACTTATTAAGGACTCGGATAACTAGAGTTAACATCGACAATAATGGTAAGAAAAACAGAGAAAAAACTTACTATCAAAGCTGAAAGACAGCCTGCCAAAACATATCTTCTGGGGTGACGCATAGCCAAAATCTAAAAAGTAATAGCATAATATGTTGTAAACAATGAAATCAAAGCTTATTTCTTTCTACAACATACATGAAATTAAATGACATAAAAAATATAAAAAATAAGCAAAAGCATATGGTTCCCAATGAAGGGTTTATTTCATAAGCATAATTGCATAAATAGTACCACCATCCTCAAAACGTGAAACATTCAAGGGGTGGCGCAATGGTAAGTGTTTTGAGTCTCCAGCAGAGGTCTCAAGTTCGAATCCAACTTCCATTGGTTTTCCGCCTTTAACCCCTTGAAGGCCACCCGTCCAACATGGACTACGTTTTACCTAATCCCGTCGGTTAGCAGGGTATTGGTGGGTGGTGTCCAAGAAATATTTGAGAAATATGTTGACCATTCACAAAAAGCAATGATGTAGTTTGTCCTACTTTATGGACTACACAAGAACAAAAAACACATTGTTGATATGACGCTAGCGACGAAATAGCACCCGCTATTTCATGTTTAGTGATTTCATCATCATCATACTCAGTTAATCCCACCAACAGCAAAGCTAAGGTAGGGTCTGAGGAGGGTAAGATGTAGACAGCCTTACCTCTACCCCATAGGAATAGAGAGGCTGCTTCCAGTGAGACCCCCGGCACGATGTTTAGTGATAAAGTAGTAGAAATATTTTACATGTATATTTAATCAAAATAAGCTATTTTTACATGTATATTTCATCTAAATACGCTTCTTTTTTATATCGTGAATTAAAAAAAAAACTAATGGGCATCGCTATTTATATTTATATGGGCGCATTGCTACGTAGTGCGCTATAGCGAGCGTTATAGCCGCTATTGACAACTATGTTTGATACTTTAATGTCATGCTGACTTTGGAAACTTTCTGCACTTCACAAATAACATGGATTGCAACTTGCAAAAAATCAAGAAAAAATTGCCAAGTAGATTATACTTTAAAACATGAGTAAGACATAGCGTACCGTTAGCTTAACTTGTCAAACAACATTTTTCTTGATTCTTGCAATTAAAATCTACAAATTTAACATGATGGAATCAAGTAACATGGTGTAGCTGTTTTCATGGACAAGACTCATTTTTGGAACTCTCAAATCACCTTTTTGTCCAAAAGGATGTCCAAAAATACCATCTACATTTTTTGAACTAATAAAAGTTTATCAATACTATCTATTAAGTTGCAATCAAAATAAATAAATAAATAAATAAAATAATAAATATTAATATATAATAATAATAAAATCTACTAAGTAACACCTTCTAAATAATATAAATCCAGTTTCTTGTGACTACAAAAGCTACACATAAATACATAAACTTGAACACAAAATTGAAAATTTCAATATAAAACCATAACCACATATATTATCACTAATTCATAAAGTCAACGTTTCTATTATTCGAACACTTAGTCAAACCAAGAGAACATGAACAGAATATCATCAATAATTGTAATCAAATTAGCCACAAAAATCAAAACTTAAATCAAAATTAAAAAAAAAACTGGAAAAAGAAGCAATTGAACTCACCGCAGCTGCAAAAAACGTTTTATCCCCAATCTCAGAGAGCACAGTCATCGCAAGAGACTTGCTAAACCCCTAATTTCACCATACAAACACACACAATTACAAATTCATTCAACAGCAGATCCATATGGACAATTAATTAGCAAATTAAACGAGAAAAAAAGGAAACTTACTTGAACAATTGATAAACTCATGACTGATAATTTGATAAAACCTATAAGCGTTTGAAACAAACGAACAAACAATTGTTGGTAGAGTTGATTGTGATAGCAGAAATTGAATTAAGAATGAGATTGTGGAGGAATAAAGCGTGATTCGGGTGGTGAAAGTGGCAGTCGGATCTGCTGCAAGTGCGAACAAATAGTGTTGTTGGTGGTGAGAGAATCTGGGTGGGTGAGGTGAAGGGTTTGTGCGAAAGAAAACTATTGGGTGGGTGGTTCGGATTGCGTGGTCAAACGACTTTGATCTGTTAAACCCCTATTTAAGCCTATATTTAATTTAGGGATTATTATTATATCTATATCTAACGGTATTTGTATCATTCTATGATTCTATCTATTTGACTCAAATTAGAATTAAGCACCCACCTTTGTAGCGGGACGTAAAATCCTATCATATGGTATTAATGTCACATCATTACCAGCGATCATTAACATTGTTCGACCCAGAACCTGTCAAATAGGAAAAAACGGTATATCTATATGTAACGGTATTCGTTTGTATCATTGTATGATTCTATCAATTTGACTCCGACTAGAATTAAGCACTCTGCGTTTAGGGCTGCAAACGAACACGAAAAAAGTCATTGTTCGTGTTTGTTTGTTAAGAAATATATGTGTTTATGAACTGTTCATGAACACTTACCGAACGAGATTCTATGTTTGTGTTTGTTTGTTAAGGAAATGAAATTTTTCATGTTCGTTTGTGTTTGTTTGTTAATTTTAGGCAACGAATGAAAACGAACTATGATAAACACAAATGAGCACAAGCTAATGTTCATGAACACAAATGGTAACAAATGAACACAAACAAACGTTCGTGAACAAAATATATAATACATTGAAACTTATTAAATATTTTATTGTCGGAATTTTGAAGTATTCAAATAAAATATAAAAGCTAAAAACACTAATGAACTATCGAACACGTTACCGAACGTTCACGAACATAAATGAACGAGCGCGCCCTCTGTTCATGTTTGTTCATTTAACTAAACGAACGAAATTTCTTGTTTGTTTAATAAACGAACGAACACAAACGAACTTCCCGCCCGAACAGTTCACGAACTATTCGCTGAACTTTTGGTTCGTTTGCAGCCCTACCTGTGTTGTAGCAGGGCGTAAAAACCGTACCATATAGTATCAATGTCACAACATCACCAGCGATCATCAACATTGACTCGACCCAGAACCTGTGCGTTGCGACGAACCTGTCAAATAAGAAAAATAGACATAAAAACGTTGAACCACAAATCTATGTTGTGTCGCTGTGTTAACTTGCAAAATTTTGAACGAAACATAAAAACGTTGAACCACAAACGTACGTTGCATCGTATTAACTCGAAAAATTTAGAACGAAACATAAAATGGAAATTTACGAAATATGAAAAGTATATGAGATAAGAGTTGAAAGTAAAAGTTGTGAGGTTAAATTGTAAATAATTAAAAGTTTTGGGTTAAATAGAAAAAAAAAACAAATTATGTATATTAAATTGCAAAAGGTAAAAACCTTTAGGTTAAAAATAAAAAATCAAATTTTTTTTCAAAACCAACTCCTAAAGCATAAAGTATAACCCATGTTCCTAAAAATGTCACTTGTTAAGAGTGTTCAAATTAAATTGCTTACACTATCACCCATGATAACATCAGGAGACTCAAAAAAAGCTTAAAACATGACCAGAAGATTACTCATATAACAATGGTCGGCCTTCAGGGTGGGGGAGGACAACCAGTCAAGGTCTGATATTTTAAAGAGCATGTTATTTGAAAAAAAAATCTAATATGTATATGTAAAATAAATAAATTAATAGGATATACCCATACAAACACCAACATAGGCTCAGTTACAAAACCATTTTTATGGTCTAGATTAGTTATTAGCCCATTGACATTAGGTTTAGACTTTTACTAAGTCAAATACACAATTTCATTAAGGCCTAAAGGCAGTTTTTTTAAGCTCGAACAAAGTATACGAATTCTAAGAGGTAGACAAAGTCATATAGTAAAAAATCTAAAAGGTAAGTAGTAACATGCTAACCCTTCATTAATCTTAGTTTCGTAGTATGCTTCGTTAAAAAGTTATAAGTTGAATATTTTGATATTTAAGAAAAAAAAGTGTACACAATGCTAATAAAAAATTACTTATATATATATATATCTATTTATAATAATATACCTTTTAGACAAAGCGAGTAGCCTATTACTATAATCTTTTAATGACCAAGGTGGTTTATTAATAACTTATAAGACAACTTGGTGTTTATTGTGACATAGGTTCGACTCCTACTCTCTCTATTATTTTCTGCGGTATCCAGGTGAAGGACAAATACGGGTGGCGCCGGTTTGTCTTGGATGGGAGGCGAGGTTTTACCGATTATTCCACTGTCGTGCCTTCGGGCGGGTGGAGGTCGGGTTTCCGCGCATCTGAGAGAGCCAAGGGGCTGACGGCGGTCGAGTAATCGACCTTGGCCATAGCGCCCGGTGTCACGGTGGTTGGCACGTCGTTCCTTGCCGTTCAAAAAGAAAATTTAAAAGTTGTTAAGATTTTTTATATTTTTGTTAAGTTACATAGTAGAAATGTTCATTATTTAAATTTATAAACTATAAATTAGTAACATGTTATGCATTTGTTATGCATTGTGTTTTAGTTGTTGTTTGTGTGGCTTTGTGTTGTACCTTTAGGCTTTGTGTTGTATTTCTTTGATTGGCACGTTCACATTTTCTTTACACCTTATTTTTTTTGTTTGATATTTAAGGGTTTCAAAACTTTTTTTTGTTTCCTTGGCAGCCGCTTGTGTTCTCTCTCTTTCACCTTTGCCTATTACGGTGAGTATGGTGTTTTCGGTGATTCCTTCGTTGTCATTGACGGCGTTGTGGCTTGTCCGTCTTACCAGTTTTACATTTTGTGTCGGTGGTTTCGTTGGTTTGTGTTGTTTTCTACATGACGATTTTGTTTGTGGTGGTGTTTATGGTGGTTTTTGTTTTATTAACGTTGTAAAGGTTTTGGTTTCGTATTTTATATTTTTTTTGCGATAATGGTTCTTTCCTTTGTGTCGAAGCTTGAATTAAATTTTGTTCAGATGTAGGGTTTGGTTTGTTGTTTATGTGATGATACTTGTCTCTTTTACACGTGAGTTTAAAAGAAAACATTTTTGTACAGCCTATTGTTTGCTGGATTTCGAATTGGTATGGTTTTTTTTTCGATGAGGGTTGTTCTTTAGGGCCTGAGTTGGAAACAAAGTGGTGATGCCGTTGACTGTTGTGTTCCGACCACCGATTTGCTTTGTTGTACCTCCGATGACTGTCATTGCGGTATTTATATGATTGTTGCCATGCACCTTCTGATTTCTTAATTTTGTGGTTTATAGGTGTTGATTGCGATGATGGTTGTTTATTTTAGCAGAGCTCAAACAATTAGCATGGCTTTTGTTACACGGTTACTGTTAATGGTTATCGTCTTCTTACCTCATATACGATGACGGTTTTACTTTCTTGGACATGAGCTTTTAAAGAAGTTGTTTATGTCGATTTAGAAGAAGCACTGGTTTGGTTAGTTGACTGCCGTTGAGGTTTGTGGTTACGTTAACTGATATGCATTGATGGTTGTCTTTTGTTGGACTTGAGCTTTAAACGAAAGACTGGTTTTTCTTTTATGATGGCCAATGATGTTTTTTCTTTGTGTTACTCAATGTGTGGTGGTGGTTGTTTTTGTAAGACCTGAGGTTAAAGGGTTGGTTGCCATTTTGTTACTTGATGGGGTGGGATTTGAACACCTGAGCCTATTAGTTGTTTGATGTAAGGATGTTGGTTACATGCAATGTGTTTTTGGTTGGGTGTTTCAAGTCACTTGGATTAGGCTACGATGACATCTCTTACTTGGCTTGGCAACCAAGGCGACTTGAAACAAGCCACCAGTTGCCGCCAGTATTCCGAGCCTTTAAATTAATACTTAGTTATATATTTATAATATAAAAGTTTGTAACATTATTGTGCATTTTGCTTTAGTTGTTAATTTGTACAGCTTTGTATTGTACCTTTAGGTTTTGTGCTTGTATTTGGTTATTCAGATAACACGCTTATATTTTCTTTGCACCTCATGTTTGGTTGTTATTTAAGGATTTTAAAGACCTTTGTTTACAGATCATTTTGTTGTTTCGTTTTTAATATTATTGGCCCTAGGAAGGCCGATGGGGAATTTAATTATATCGTAAATATAAAAATAAGGAATAATGGATTTTAATAATCTCAACTTTAGTCATTGGCCGGTAACGGTCTCAACTTCAAAAATAACCTGTGGTGGTCCCACCTTTTCACATATTGTAAATTAATGGACATTTACTAACAGAACCTTAATTTCTTTTTGCCTCATTTTCTTTTTCTGTTAGCAAAGGTCCATTGGTTTAAAACATATGAAAAAAGTGGGACCAACACTGGTTATTTTTTAAGTTGGGATCGTTGCTGGCCAATAGCCAATAATTGAGATTATTAAGATCCATTATTCCTAAAAATCAACATTGTTCACCCCTATAATTTTTTAATACTTTTAAAAAGTGGTTATGAGTAAAGAAGATAGAAAAGGTAATGATAAAGGTATAGAAAAATTATTATTTAATTAAAAAATAGAGAGAAGTGTAGGGCTGCTCATGAGCCGAGCCAGGCCAAGCTTGGGCTCGGCTCCGTTATAAACCGAGCTGGCTCGGCTCGGATTTGAAACTGAGCTGAAAATTTAAGCTCGGGCTCGGCTTGGTTTTAAACCGAGCTGGCTCGATTTTATAAAGAAAAGAGTAAACAATGCAAATAAGTTCAACCTAATATATTACAAACCAAAATCAAATTCAACAATGCAAAATAAGTTTTTATTTCAATGAAATATAATATTAGTTCCTTAGTATGGTAATCAACATTCAAATATGTCATAGATATTAAATTACAAACCTATATACATGTAAATATTAATCAGTTTTTTGTAATATATTATAATGTATATAAAATTAAAATTTATTATAAGTATAATAATCCGAGCTAAACTGAGCCAAGCTACAAAGCGAGCCAAACCGAGCCAACTCGGCTCGTTACGAGCCGAGCCGAGCTAGCTCACTTTCTAACCGAGCCGAGCCCGCTCGACTCACTTTTAAACCGAGCCATATCGAGCGAGCTTTTTCCGAGCTAAATCCGAGCGAGCTTCGAGCGAGCTCCAAACCGCGAGCTTTTTGAACAGCCCTAGAGAAGTGTAGTGATTTTTAGTTAATTATAGAGATGAAGATAGTGGATAGGATGTGAATGCTCTTAGACGTTAATGACGACTCGGTACTAAAACATCTGTATTCTTGGACGATCTCGGTATCTTACCATCACTATATTACGCCAACGATGGGTGCACTTGCCCGATAGGTACCTTGAAGCAAGAAGAAAGAAGATCAACATTATGCAAAGAATTCTTTGCATGTGTTTTTATGTTTTTATGCAAAGATCAACATTGAAGCAACAATGGGCGCACTTGCCCGAAAGTTATAATATAGGCCAAATCCATATATTTTTATTTTAAGTTTAAGTTGTTAAGTTGTTTAATTCATGCTACTAAGATTATTAATTTTATTCTTGATTGTTAAGTATTTATAATAAGTAACATTAACTATTATTATTGAAATGTTTTATCCATTGTTTACAAGAAATAACAAAATTTAACATAAAAATAAATGATTTTCACAGTACTATAAAAGCAAACGTCTTAATAAAAGGTTTGAAGAAACATTAAAATAGGTTAGAATGTTATGTTTATGTAAAGAATATTAATTACAAATACTAAATATATTAACTTTAATATAAACATTTAAAATGATGCTTAAACTTTGAATTATGCTTTTTATTTTTGAATCTTACGTAACTTGTTTCAAAAACCGAAAAAAAGAAAAACCGAACCGAACCACTACTCAAACCGAAATAATTGAAACCGAACGATTTTCAAAAACCGAAAACCGAACTTTTGGTTACGGTTTCGGTTTTACCCAAAAACCGAACCGAACCGTACACACCCCTACATCACATGGAGCCCTCTTCATACGCCATGCCTGCGCCACCCCGGAAGCCGTCACACAGACCAGATAACTGCCCGATCTACTTATTTGGCAGGTCTCTATTTTTAACTTGTTTAGGTCGGGTTGTTTATCTACTGTTTGTTATTGAGGACGGATTTACATACATTTCATCATTCTCAGACCCTACTAATAGCTTTGTCTGTCGACATAGCCATGAATTGAGCTTAATTAATAGGACCTGGATTGAGCTTAATCTTTTGTATAGAAACACTCTTTGACAACCAAGTCATTAATTTATATTAGTATAAATATTAAAATGTACATAATATACGTAAGCACAGAAGAAGATAGGGAATATATTAGAAAAAAAAAAAGAGATATGTTGTAGGATGATAGGAAGAATGAGGAGGGAGCTTTCAAGCTTGACCGATCTAATACATATAAACAATGTTTTAGAATTTGATTTTTATACCGTGTCAGATTTGACTCAGAAACGGTTCAACTGGGTGTATCGGACGGTTCAACCGGTACAACTAGCTGGTTTGAACCCGTTTTTTAAACATTGCATATAAGTCTTGGCCGGCTTAATTCAAATTTACGTCATGGTCTCCACAACAAACCCTTCTTTTTGTCTTTACCGTTTGTTTCGGAGTAAACTTGACAGCTAAAAATAACTACTGTATGCATACCAATTATTTTCCCATATCACTCATTAGTAAATAACTTATACAAGGAAAAACAAATACCAAGATCTATATTCATATTGTATTTGGAAATCACTATTTATCTTAATTCTTAACCACAAATGTGATGACCCCGAGATCTATGGATGTAGTTTTTAAAGACTTATTTTTGCTATTCAGAAAGGGGTAGCGGCGCAGCTTATTGCCCGTTTACCTTCTATCTCGATGTAATTATTATCTTTTTATTAATATAAGTGATAAGAAGACATGGGTAGTCGATCACTTTGTTGGTAGCGTCTATCTACAAAGAATACTGTATGTAATCAAACTTTAAATATCTATAGACATAGTTATTTTTACTATGATCAACTCTTTGAAAGAAATGATAATGCAAAAATTAGCAGTAACGGCTATCATTACTATGCAATTAACACTAACTTTGCATTAGTAGCAAACGGCTATCAACACTAACTATGCAATTAACACTAACTTTGCATTAGTAGCAACTTGGGTGGTCCGTTTGACCGCCAAATGACGCTCTTTCATTAAGTGGCGTATCGTTTCAACTACATGTTGTAATGGTTCCCAGCTAAAAAACGAAAGTCTTTGGTATGTTTGACATACATTTGTTTGGTACAAGTTTCTATAGATAAAATAAATACTTATTCTTGTTTGTCTAGTAATTATCAAAAAAGTAAAAATACTTAAAGATTACTATCGAAATAATTTATTTTTAATTAGTGTGATGCAAACCACAATTTGGTTATGAATTTAAATACTAGTATTTTACTACTATTCTAAGAAACAAAAGTATGTGATTTTAACTTGATATCAAAACGGGCTCAAATATATTTTACAAGTAAATCAAACGAATAGGAATGGAAAAATGCAACTTTTTTTGTGACTCAAGTGAAAACAATAGTTGTTGAAATTATAAGATCTCGTATTGTCTTTTATTCAATTTGTCATAATTCAAAAAAAAAACCCAAGTCTAAAAACATATGCTAGTTTTTGTTTGAACGGAAAAAGGCCACCCACCCATAACAAACTTTTGGTACACATTTGTCCCTAACCAGTGGCGAAGCTTGAGATTTCCGACCGAGGGAGGGTGGGTCGAAAACGTATATACCCAAAAATTTCTATAGAACCGGGGGGTCGAAAACGTATATACCCAAAATTTCTATACGAAAGCTACATATATAACACTACTGAGCGAAAAGTTCGGGGGCTTGGGCGCCTCCCCCGGCCCCTTCTAAGCTACGCCATGTCCCTAACGAGACGTTTTTAGTTAAAAAAAAGATAGAAGAAGAAATATTAAATTAATAATGGAATATATAAAAATAAAAAATATCTTATAAATCAAATGAATATAAAAAATATATACATTTTAAGATCTGAGGGATACAACTTTACACAAAACATCTTCTTCACGTAATTAATTCCACGATCCACAATTATCAAAACGTAACTGAAAGTAGTTCATGCAACCAATATATTTAAATCACAACAAACTGAATTTTCATTCCTAATTTTGATCGAGTTTTATTTTTTAAAAATAAAAAATGCATTTAGTTCACTCTGACTTTTTCTATGGATGTAAACTAATAAACTATAAACTTAATCAATGAATTTATAATCTATTTATGAGGAAAAATGTAATGAGACAATAACTATGATCTTGTACTTTAAATAATGAGACAATACATATGATTTTGTACTTTAAATAATGTTGCTATTGTAATAGTGATCTTGTACTTTAAAGAAAAGGAGTGTTCATGTAGAAGTATATGTAAAAGGTATTTCCTGAAAATGTGTCATCCAACCTTCAATTATAATAACTAGAGTTATCTCCCGTGTTGCGAGATCGTTTTTAACGTAATTTAAGCATACTGAATTTTTTTTTGTAATTGTTTATCGATCGAACGTAGACCAATTGAAAATGTCAATAAAGTAAGCATAAAAACGTATTATATTTGACATGACTAATTTTCGACATAAATTACGTCAAAACATAAACCAACTTAAATTCGCACCGACACACACATAAAAATAAGCTCGTAAAACTCAAGGGGATCAATATGACATTTTATAAAGTTTTTAAAAAGTTAATGGGTGTAAGTGTCGATATAAAAGGTTGAAGGGGGTGATGTTAAAACAAAAGTCAAAACTTACTCTTTGGTCGAGCAAGTGTGTTCAATTTGATTTAAAAAAAAAAGCTATTGTGGCAAACTTCTAAACTCACAAAACTTCGATGTAGCTAACAACTTCATTTATTATATATAGAGTTTAATGTTTGGTTGGTCACTGTGGTTTGCGAAAATTACATACTTAATCCTAATGGTTCACTAATTACACACTTGGTCCTAATAGTTGTAATTTTTGCACTCAGGTGGTCCTTATCACTAACCAACGTTAAGTTTGTTAATTAAATATGTGTAAAATTACTAGATTGCCCCTAAACAAATAAAAAAAATTAAAAAGAAATGAACCCCCATTATCTTCTTTATCCTCCCTTCTTTCTCTCTCTCTCTCTCTCTCTCTCTCTAAAACCCACAGCCACCTCCACTTTCAACCCACCTCCACCTCCACGCCAGCCCACCACCACCAACACCTACACCGCCACTTTCAACCCATCATCACTACCTCCACCGTCAATCAACCACCACTACCTCCACCTCCACCTCCACCTCCACCATCAATCAACCACCACTACCTCCACCTTCAACCCATCGCCACCACCTCCACCATCAATCGACCACCACTACCTCCACCGTACAAATTGGACTTCAACGACCATTGTCTTCGCGACCAGCTTCAACAACCACCGCCATCTCCACCATCACACTACCTCCACCGCCGCCCTCTCCGATCCCAACTTCAGTAACCACTGTCGTCACTCCACTGTGTGTCTACGACCACCAAAACGTCCGCCGACGTCACACCACTTCGTGCTTCAATAACCACCCTGATCTTGTTGACCTCCATTTTAAGGCAGGTTATGTGCGTATGTATATGTATATTGCATCTAGACTAACCTAAATCGGGTTTATAAATGTGAAAACATCTTGTTTAATAAGTTAAAAGGGTTAATTGAAGAGATTGCAACTAAGATATATGGTGGTAGAGATGGAATCAGGGAAGGAAGAAGAAATGGGGGTAAAAGAAGAAGTGGTGGTGAGATGGGACCCACAACAACATATTGTTTTTTCTTAATGTATAAGGGTATTTTTGTCAATTAATAAGACTTAACTGAATGATTTAACATTGATTAGTGATAAGGACCACCCGAGTGCAAAAATTAAAACTATTAGGACCAAGTGTGTAATTAATGAACCATTAGGACCAAGTTTGCAATATTCGCAAACCACAGGGACCAACCAAGCATTTAACTCTTATATATAATAATTTATAAGTTATAACGATTGCATTTTTTAGATGCATTTTTATACATTGAAAAAAAGAGAGGCGGCTCATCCATTTTGAAGTCTTAGACAAAGTAAAAAATATAAGACCTTTTTTTGTTGTTTTAGCATCTTTAGTGTTTTCTATTAATTTTTTTAGTTATAAACTAAAGCATTCAATCAACTTAATTACATCAAGATAGAAGGTAAACGGGCAACAAGCTGCGTCGCTACCCCTTTTTGAATAGCAAAACTAAGTTTTTTTTAAAAACTGTACTATAGCCTCGGGTCATAACATTACTGTGCATGACCCTTTGAACTCGGCTAAGTAGGTCCACAGCCTCTGACACAAGGAACCCAAAAGTATCAAAGGCAAATGGGATAAATACATGCTGGTTGTCAAGACACGCTTTTTCGAATTTGTTGTTTGCATGTCTGTTAATTGGTTACAGAATTTTCGATCCACTTTGATTTGAGTTGAGTCACATGTATGAAGGAGGTTTTATTATAGTTTGAATAACTATGAATGTTATTTCACCGAAGATTCTAAGTTTTGAATCAACTTGAGAATCTTATAAACCTAATCATACGAGTGATTTGATGAAAACCTAGTTAACTCGAAACATCACAAATTTAGCGACAAAATATGGCTAATTAGTTTGACCCATATGGATTAATAGATCCAATTCCAATCATGTAAGAAAGAAACTTAGAAAAATGGAGTATAATGGTATCCAATTCCAGGATTTTATTTTCGGAGTAAAGATTTGTACAAAGTATCCTATCGTATAAACGTACGAATGATATGGAAAAGTTAAAAACACGTGGTGCCATTTTCGTAACTATTTTACTAGTAATGACTCTACAAGATCAAAATTATCCTACAAGATCATTTGTAGAGTAATTATGATACTCTACAAAATTACACTATAAGATCAAAATTACCCTACATGATCAAAATTACCCCTACAACATCGTTTGTAAAAATTACCTTACAAGATCATTTGTAGAGTAATTTTGATAATTACCCTACAAATAAAATAACTTTGAAAATGTCACCGCATTTTTGTTACTTTTTTACTCCATCCGTATCGTTTTGTACACTAAGATACTTTGTGTTTGATATTTTGTCTTCGTTTTCGAACCCAAAAACTAGTGGGCATCGAGCAATCAAGAAACACCCTCAAAACTGCTAAATTTAAATGCTTGTGATGGATTTATTATCCATGTTGGCTATAGAGGCTTTCACAACAAGTTATCTAATCACAAATATTACCTTCAAATCTCACTTCTACTTCCAAATTCAACTAAAGTTCCATATCTAGTAATGATATAACCCATTGCTAAGAACCAAGGACATAAAGCTTCAGAAAATAAGTTGTTAGTCGTTAGTCGACTAGTGGCTAAACTTAAAACATTTAAATTGGGGGAGGGGGTTGGGGCGAATAACATATGTTTAATTGGGGCCTTTGGGTTAGGAGAGGCCCAACCATTTAAAGATAATATACAAGGACATACCGGGTTAAAAAGTTTACACTTCTAAGCCTAAAAATAGTAGAGCCTGAGCTCCAACCGGCCCTAAGTAAGCTCCACCCGTGTAGTCGACAATCTGAATGGAGATCCCTTTCTATACCCTAAATCTTGCTCTATGTTATGTTTTAGGTACAAAATATTTTTTTTTTAAATCAACAAAACTTAACTTTAAAAGAAAATTAATGAACAAAACTGATTTTTTTTAAATTTTGTTCGTTACACAAATTTACAAAATTATCTATGTTTTGTGTAGCAAACATGTTTTAGCTACACATACAAAATGCATACGACACGACGAATTTATGATTCTCATCATAAACCACGTTAAGTACAAAATCACAAATACAAACCCGTTTTGGTCCTCTCGACGAATTTATGATTATGGTCATAAACCTCGTTAAGTACAAAATCACAAATACAAACCCTGCTTTATATAAACACCTCTTGTATAAACAATCACATATCTAAATGGTCAACATAAGACATCATATACAAGAGAACTTCCATTTCACCACAAAATGTGTCAGGTTGCAGATGTAAGAGTTTAAATTCTAAAACCATATCTCTCTAACTAATCACCTATATAAGAAGTCACAAAATGGTGAAATACTACCTTAATATTGTCTACAGCATATGGTCAAAAGATAAGGTCAATGATTAACTTTTACGTCTTTTACGGGAAAACTCTCCTCCGGTAACCTCTGCCATAGAAAATTCGCAGCTTCCAACCACCGCGGTTCAACAAAAAACTTGTTTTCTTGAATCGCCCAACGTGACTTCTCCGTTCCGATATCTGTGGAGATGACGTGTGTCACCGATGAGTCAACCTCGGTAGAGCATGTAGCTCCTAATCTCTCTGCCAGCATCCATAAATGGTGGTTATCTGCTTGGAATTTTGTTGGGAAAACTCGGCTGAATACAATTTTGCATCCCTTCAAGACTTCACTGCGAACCGCACGCAACATCTGACATAATAATTAAGCATTTTAATATTTCAATTTATCATTAATGCTAGAGGTAGCAAATGGGCCGAAGTCACAAGGGCTCATTATCTAGTACCCATAAAAATTTGTCTATTTTAGAGAGAGAGAGAAAACATATACAAGTACAAGGGCTCATTTTCTAGTACCCATAAAAATTTGTCTATTTTAGAGAGAGAGAGAAAACATATACAAGTACAACTATTGTATTAATTATAAATGAGCAAAATGCCATTTTCGTCCCTGAGGTTTGGCCAATTTTGCGACTTTCGTCCAAAGATTTTTTTTTTGCATCTGGATCCAAAAGATTTGAAATCTTGCCATTTTCATCCGGCTCGTTAACTCCATCCATTTTTCTTCATTAAGTCAGGGGTGTTTTTGTACATAAATGAAAAAGACCAAATTGCCCTTTAAGTGAATACTTGTACATAAAGTGAAAAGGACCGAATTGTCTTTTAAGATAACAAAAAAGACAGAAATACCCCAGATTTAATAGAGAAATACGGATGGAGTTAACGAGCTGGATGAAAATGGCAAGATTTCAAACCTTTTGGATCCAGATGCGAAAAAACAAACCTTTAGATGAAAGTCGCAAAACTGGCGAAACCTTTGGGACAAAATGGCATTATACTCGATTATAATATATATAGAACAATAATGATTAGATCTTTGAATAAAATGGTATCAAGTTTGTGTGCATTAAATCTTTGACGGGTTCCCCCTATTAGTTAATTTCTTCACTTTTTCAGCCACATAACACACATCCCAAATCAACTCATTCATAAGTAAACGCGTCAAATCTCGAATTAGAAGATTCGAAGTAATGAGAGTTTTTCATTTTTTGTTGATAACTTGATGTGTGTGTGCGTGTTTTTGGGTGAGTAAAAGATTTAGATATGAATATACAATCATCAAATGGTATCTCACCTGTCTTGCATCACGTCCTGCAAAATTCTCCCCAAGTTCCTATTTTAACATTAATAAAACCAAGCTGTCAAAAACATATTATTATAGGTATAAAGTAATCAAAAAGATTACCAAAACATACCGAGTCATAAAACATATTGTGCACCCGTTTGAGAACTTTAAGAACAGTTGCAAGAGCACCATCAGTATCACTTTCATCACTTCTCAGTTCAGAAAGAGATTTAGACTTGTAACCAAATTGTTTACAACTCGAAGCAAAGAAATGATATCGTTCCATCGAAATCAAATTATCCTTATGCTTCGACCATACCTAAAAAAAAAAGAAAACATCAATATACGAAATCAATCATGCAACAAATTTGTTTTTATAAGGGTAAATTGCATTTTACGTCCTTTAAGTTTCAACAAGGATCAAAACGGATGTCCTTTATGTTTCATTTCTTTACAGTAGGTGTCCTTTATGTCTTAATTTCTTTACAGCGGATGTCCTTTATTTTTGTAATCTTTTTAGAGAGAAATGACACCGCTTTTAAAGAAATTAGAACATAAAGGACCTCCGCTGTAAGTCGTTAGCTAAAGGACAACGTTCTGAAATTTTGTTAAAACTTAAAAAACGTAAAATGCAATTTACCCTTTTAAAAAAAAGGAAAAAAAATTACTTGTTCTGTGTCATCAAGGATCAAAACGGCATTTTCTTGTCCCAACACTACATCAAGTCCTTTTTGATGTCTTTGAGTGCAATCACCTTGCGCAATGACTTTAGAGTCGAAGTAAACCCTACCAGGGTCAAGTAAATTGCCATTTCTAATGCGTAAGCACGCTCCCCCATGGTGTAGATGTACATTTCAAAATAATTACTTGCTTCTTTAAGGAATGTGTGAACAAACGGCCTCAGTTTTGTCACCATGTTCATGAATGGTAATTTGAATAAACTACCTTTTAGCGCATCTGTCATTATAAAATATGAAGTTATACCCATGGTTATAGATTATAATATTGAATTGTGGCATTTCTAGTCAATTATTTATGAATGTACCGATTTGAGTTATGTTTTATATTTAATGAGTCAATCAGATTAAACAAAATCAACAAAAAGACTCTTTAAAGGAAACTGAGTAAATGAGTCGAAAGTTGTCCAAAATCCAAATTGTATTTTGAATGTGCAAAACAGCCTGAATCATAATATGAGTAACTTAAACCTTTACTAAAATTATATAGAGTAAAATGCCTTTTTCGTCCCTGAATTTCGCCACTTTTGCGACTTTCGTCCAAAGGTTTGTTTTTTCGCATCTGGATCCAAGAGGTTTGAAATCTTGCCATTTTAATCCGGCTCCTTAACTCCATCCATTTTTCTCCATTTAATCAGCGGCATTTCCGTTTTTTTTTTCTTATCTTAAAGAGCAATTCAGTCCTTTTCACTTTATGTTTTTAGCATAATGTACAAGTATCACTTAAAGGGCAATTTGGTCTTTTTCACTTTATGTACAAAAATACCCCTGACTTAACGAAGAAAAATGGATGGAGTTAACGAGCCAGATGAATATGGCAAGATTTCAAACCTTTTAGATCCACATGCGAAAAAACAAACCTTTGCACGGAAGTTGCAAAACTAGCCAAACCTCAGGGACGAAAATGGCATTTTACTCAATGATATAACTTCCTGTAACTATACCTAACACAATTACTAGTAAGAAATTGTTGTTCAAAAAACCTAACACAAAAAAAGTGTTGAGTCAACCAACCTGCAAGGCTGCAGCTACCATAACACAATATTACACATATTAATCTCACCCAACCCGCTGTCTAACCAGTCCATTTTGCCACCTCGACAAATCATTTCATGGGAACAAACATATAGAAGCAAGGAAACATAAGACTGTTATTATAAGATATACCTTGCATAGGGTCATTTGGGTTCAATAAATATCCTTCATCTAGAGTTAAATCTGAAAACCTTGTTGAGTTTAGTAACGTGTGGTCTAAATCAAGAACCAAATAAAGCTTTTTATGGCGTAGCAAATTTTTTAAATCTCTGTCACGCAAACGAGCTATTTCATCATTCGCAAGTCGTAGATCCTGCAATATTATACGATTAACTAGTTACACAACTTCGAGAAACTTATGTAAGAAGGAAGAGGGTATGCATGTTTTACGAAAAAAAATATAACCTTGTGTATATAACCAAATGCCACACTAGACTGAGTATCATCATCTGTTTTTTCTCCACATTTTATGCACATTCCTCCGATAAAACCAGGATGTATGCATACATCCTCCTTCACTGATGTTTCTGGACGTAATAATTAACAAAGATTATGAAAATTTGTACATGAAGTTCTAAAAGTATTTACATGCTTCTTAAATATAGATTTTTTTTTCTTTCTCTAGAAAAAAAAAGCATAATAAAACCAATGTGATACAAAAAGGATAGATGCATCACCTATTACTTCTGTCTGAACTATATGAGATGTTGAACCGTTACGTTCTTCTGTATCATCCACTACACTGATCTTCCTTCTCTTTGTGCTGTGGAAAACCAAACCGTTTGAAACAACCAGAATAACTGAAAAACAATTAGATATAACAAGTACAACTTCTAATATGAAATATTTGTATACAGAAGTCAGTCATCAATCAGACGTGACTCCTAAAAGGTGGATCCCCTCCATCCTATGAAGTTTGCCAGAATTACTTTGGAAGCTTATTTTACATAAATAATTTCATCATTAGAAAACGTCTGCTACTTATATCCAACATCTATATTTAAGCCTATTAACAACTTAAAGAAAACCATACGTGAGAGATCCATCTCAGCAACATGTTAATTACTATTAAAGTATTAATCAAAAGTTAGATTACACTAAAGACACTAAGAGACCTAATAACTTCACTCCTATAAAGCAAATCACACATTAGCTTTCTATACATACAAAAGTTTGATGCAAGTAAATCCAGGTCTAAGGGGCTGTTTGTTTACCTCTTAATGAGGCTCTTAATGGTTCCGACCTCATACTGGTTCAGCACTTAATGGTTCAGACTGTTTGTTTCGCAAGCATATGTCTGAATGGTTCAGACATTTGCCTCTGAATGGTTAAGATTTATACTGAGTCTGAATGGTTAAGACCTTTAATCTGAATTGGTAAGACATTTGCCTCTGAACGGTATACTGGCTCTTAATGGTTCAGACCTCTTACTGGTTCAGCACTTAATGGTTCAGACCTCTTACTGATTCAGCACTTAACCATTTAGAAGTTGCCAAACAGCCCCTAAAGCTCTTAAACAAAATTAGATGAGTAAAAGAATGTTATTATGTACCTTTCAATAACTGCACCAATCTTATCATCGGCGTCGTCATCGTCATCATATTTTTCGTTTTCTTCTTCTTGTTCATGATTAGTATCAGATGTGGAATCCAACTCTGCATCCAGAAACGCAGCAAAATCATCACTGCTTGACGAGTTCACGGGCGATTCATCAACGAGACTCATTTACGGTACCACCTATCCGATTCAGAGTAAAAAAACATACATGAAAACAGTCATCAGCCACATTCTCTTAACAAAAGTACAAAACAATACTAAAACTAACAAAATAGCCTATAAATTGTTCTAACAATCTGTGTTACACTGTTAATTATTGTTAGAAACTGCTAGTCGGTTTCAGAACACCTTCATCGTTGAAAACATTTTTCTAGGGTTTTATATTGAGCACCTCAAACCCTTACTTACAGGTTACAGGCACCTTGATGCATACGTTAACGAAACTCTTTATTCAAATTCATGATACGAAGCTTAACTAATTAAGAAATTTAGCACTGCATTTAACGAAATCAAATAAAGCTACGATCCTCAAGTGAACAAATATTAGTAAAAATATTATATTGAAACTTACGAAAGAATGATGTAGCTGCTTCTGAAAGAGTGATATTCACCGGAGCCGCAGAGAGGTGGTCCCAACGCCACCGTGTGTTGACGTTCGCCGGAGGAACGGCGGTGTGTTAGAGGCGATCTCAGATAGAGCAAAGGAGTTTTTTGTTTTTTCTTTTCTTTTCTGTTATTGGAATTATTATTATATATATATTATATATTTTTTTTAGAGTAAACTTCCGTTTTGCTCCATGTGGTTTGGTCGTTTTAACGGTTTTGCCTCAAACCTTTAAAAATAGCCATTTTACTCCAATAGTTTGCTGTGTTTTCATCCATTTTGCTCCCCGCCTTAACTTCATCCAAATTGTTTTAACTGAAAGGGTATTTTGGTAACTTTAAGTATAAAACTAAGAGTATTTTAGTAAAACTAAAAATAAAGATTAAAGATTATATATTATATATAATAATATATATATAACATAAACCGTATTATCTCTACAGCCTCTCTGTACCCCCCCCCCAATCTATCTCTCTCCTTCTCCTCTCTCTCCTCTTTCCTTCATCGCCAACAACCACCACCAACCCTAACAGCCACCACCCCCACTTTCTACCTGCACCAATAACACCACCAACCTACCATCTTCCCAAAAAAAAAACCACCACCGCCGAACATCTTCCCAAAAAAAACCAAAACCGTCTCTCAAAATCACCCCACCTATAAACACTAAATGCAATGATATTGACCGAAGAAAATAGATCGTGGATATCCAGCAAAATACGACTCTCCGATCTCCGGAGACGGTTATCATCGACCAGAGATCCTCAACGGCGTCGTTTCCGGACTCAACAAACTGATTAAAGTGCAATTCAACAGTTTTTAACAACCTATGAAGTTTGGAATCTGGATGAGTTGAGGATGAGTCGGTGTCGTTGGTAGGGATGTAGGTGTTGCGGTCGTGGCGGCGGCGGATGTGGTGGCAGCAGCGGAGGTGGTGCTGGATGACGGCGAAGGCTTCAGCCCCCGATTAGAAGTTGTTAGGGTTCCGGCAAAGGCTTCAGACCTCGATTAGATGACGGAGACGTTACGGTTCCACCTTTAGGGTTCCGCCGTGTCGATAAGAGCAATATTGTAGTGGTAGGGGTCAGGTGGTTTCGGTGGTTGTAAGAGGTGGTTGTGGTCATAGCAGATGGCTGTTGTGACAAGGAAAATGAGAGGGGTGGTAGTAGTAGGATGTGGGGTCTGGTGACCGGTGAGGTGGTTTATGGTGACCGGTGGGGTGGTTGGGTGGCGACTGTGTTGGGTGGGTGGTGATCGGTGGTGGGTTGTGATGAAGAAGAGAGATATGCAGAGAGAGAAGAAATTGTGTGTAAATGATTGTAATGTGTATATATATCATATAAATATTTATATAAGTAAATTATTAAAATATCTTTATTTTTATGTGGCAAGTTACCAAAATACCCTTTCAGTTAAAATCAATTTGGATGGAGTTAGAGGCGGGGAGCAAAATGGATAAAACCTAGCAAACTATTGGAGCAAAATGGCTATTTTTAAAGGTTTGGGGCAAAACCGTTAAAACGACCAAACCATAGGAGCAAAACGGAAGTTTACTCTTTTTTTTATGTTTCAGATATGAACCATCAAAGTTTACTCTGTTTGGCAGTTATGGTCCCTAGGGAAAGACAAATTACAAATAAGGTGATACGGGAAATCAACAAAATGTGTAATTTGTCCCAGGGCCGATTGCAGAACGGAAACCGGATGATGTGGTCATCAGCCGGTGGTGATAGAGACGATGATGGCGTTTTGGCGGCTATGTTTGCAGGTGGGTGTGACGACCGGGGCCGTTTCCGACAACCTTAAATACCAAGAACGGTGGCTACTAAGTAAAATCACTTCATCTTCTTCCCCGTTGAGTTCAACACAGATCCGGATCAAGGGTTTGACGAGGGTTATCTGGCGTTGTTAACAGAGGTTTCCAGCGATGGTGGCAGAGAGAGGGTGAGATGAGAGAGTTATGGGGTGTTGTAGTCGCTGCGGCAGTGGTGTGTCAGCCGTAATGGTGATGTGGTGGTGGTGGTGGTTTGCAGAAGAGGAAAATATAGAACAGAACTGGTGTGGAAGCACGTTTTCATTTAATAGATGGGCTTGAAAAATCAGAAAGGTTACCAGCCCACTAGAATATGTTTTAAAATCAACTAGTAATTTTACTTACGGCGAAGTTTGATTATCAGTACACTACTGACAGTATAGCAATCGAAAAAGATAACGAAAACCACGCGAAAAAGAACATCAAAACGTTAACATACGTATAAAAAAACTAAAAGACTAAATACTAAAAACAAAAAAAATATCGTTTCTGATAATACCGATAACGGTAACGATATTGTTCAGTTGGAGTCGGTTTGTTCGTCAAGTTAGCAAGAAAAAAACACGAAAAGAAAAATACTAAAAGATATAAACATGCATAGTTGCAAAGTTAACTAAATGGAAAAAAATTATTAAAGTGGAGTGACTAAACATATACATTAGAAAAGTTAAAGTAGAGGGACTAAAAGTGTATATTTACAAACTTTATTTACAAACTTAAAAGGGAAAGAAGTTAAATAATTGTAACCAATCTATCATGACATTTGGCTATGTCGGATGGACCAACCGACATAGCATTTTAAGTAGTTATATAATATATTTTGCTTTATAAGTTTTATAAATAGAAATATTAATGAAATTTTTTTTTGTCTCAAATAGAACGAACTTATGTCTTTTGGTGCTATAGGGTCATAAAAAACTGATTTTATGTCCAGTTTTGAGGCATTGGAAATGTTTTACGTTAAATCTTCTTAATATTTATCATTGTATATCATTATGTAAACAAATCACATTGACTATTATACTGAGTGCGGTTATCATATTAGTAGTGTAACAAATTGAATTAATACGATCGAAAGGTCGCTGCGAAGCACGAAGACCTCCACTAGTTGTAATAAGAAAAACAATATTTGACGGGTTTCAGTGCTTGTATGGCCTAGTCATGCTTTTGACGGGTCCATAACACTTTGGGCTATAAACGACTTGAGCGGGGGCGGCCCTAGGGTGGGCGGGGAGGACCACCGGCCAGGGCTCGAGAATCCGAAGGGCATGTTTTTTTAAAATAACTATTGATATATATATATATGTGTGTGTGCGCGCGCGCGCGCGCAAGTTCCCCACTTCCAAACTTGAAATCTCTGGTTCGAGTCATTCTTGCTGTAATATTTTTTGAAGGGTTCCGTTTTATTTTTTTAAGGGTTTTTCTTTTTTAAATCTAAAACAGTTGATATTATTTTTGATCTGTGAAATGATTTTGTGTGGATTGTGCTGACAAAAGTAAATGATAATTAGAGTAATAGGAAATGTGTTTTCTAGTTTATTTTTTGTTATTGTGTTTTTTATTATGTGATAAACCTTATTTGATCTGAATTGTTGAACCGACCTGAACTTAGTATCTCTCTTTGGTCTGAGCGAATACAATGATTTTGAGAACAGTTATATACAAAACTAGTTTACACATATATATTTCGTTAAGGCCAAAAGACACATTTTTTCGAGCTTGAACGGGTATACAAATTCTCAGGGCCGGCCCTGAGCTCAAGCTCGACGTTAAACGAGCCGAGCTTGGGTCGAGCTCGGCTTGCTATAAAAAGAGTCGGCTATGGTTGTTTAAAATCTCGTTTTTTTAGATAGATTTTTTCGAGCTCGCGAGTCTTTTGTTGGATGGAGGATTACCTAATCACTCTTGCACCTCTTCATTGTGTATCTGTTCTTCAATTTACGTTTCGTCCTCGTGACTTGTTTGGTGTTGTACATGATCCATCGCATACAAATGATCCTTAATGCACGTATCCAAAGCTAACAGAGTGAGTCTTGTTCTTCGTATCGATAAAATCATGCCACTAAGAGAATTTTCAGATTCCGAACATGTCGTAGATGCTTGCATGGTTAGTAAATCACAGACCATAGTGGCTAGCATGGGCGGACCTACTTGTGTTGTGGGTGGGCGGGCGCACCCTTGAAAAAAAATTAGTGTCTTTTTTTGGCAAAAAACCGACTGCACTCCTTAAAAATATGGTTGAACCCCTCATCTTCACCTCCAACAAATAACTCATAGGTCTGCCACTGGTGGCTAGGATCAAAAATTGAGATTCCTTTCCTTCCACCTATCCAAGATATCAAATGTTTCGGATTTCTTTGATCGTCATTCCATTAACAAAATCCGATCCTTTATACCTCTCTTGCTCGCTTCCTTTATACCTCTCTAGCTCGCTGCTCAGGGTGCTACCCCCTTTATTGTTTAGCTGACTCAATGATCACATTTTTTTAACAGCATTTTGATCAGGGCTATACATGACCAAAGCTCGGTTAAAGTGGGATTCGAACCTGAGCAAGAAACCCACTAGTGGTAAACCTTCCCACCTCCATTGCAACCACTAGACTCAATTATCACATTAAGTATGTTTTTTTATATAACTTTAAACCAATCACATTAAGTATGTTTTTTTGAGTTTAACTTTAAATCGAACCGTTGAGTACAGTTTGGTTTAACTATGCCTTTTGGTCTATTAACATTCCAATTCCCTTTTATAAATTATCAATCAAACACCTATACAATTTTGGATGGGGTTAATTCCAGTTGTTAGGGTGAAGGGAGTGGTTATCTATTCCAAATAGGTAAACTCCACATTCACCTAATCTTACAGTAATTCACCTAATTTGTTTACCTAATGCTCAAAAATGTTGGCGGTGGTTTACCTAATTGGGTTTAGGAAAACTATTTTTTTTAAATAAAAATGTGTGATTGGTTGAGAAGGAATGAGCCCCACCACACACCTATCTCTCTCCCCTTCCCTCCCTCTCCCCGAGTCGGTGAACCTTCACCGTTTTTTGGCTTCCATTCGGTAAACATGATGGTGGTGGATGGTGTGCGGTGCCGAGTGGGTTTACCGCCCCCACTCAGCTCACCCTTAAATAATACTTTAGTTACTTTCAAAACATCTTTGCGAAACAAAAACCTCTCAAGAGTATATTGAAAATCAAGAAAGTATTATTTTTATCACCCTTCTGGTTGAGTGGTAGCTTCATAACTTTTCAAATAGAAAGTCATTGGTTGAAGTCTCGCTTGGGCAACTTTTGTTCAAGGTTCAGCTAAGGGGGAAGGGAGTGGGCGGCAAAGCAGGTCGGCAAACTACTTTGCCGAGCGGTAACACCACCGCCTACATGTTTTACCGATCGGTTTCGTTGTCGATCGGTACAGGTTCACCGATGCGGCAAAAGGCATGTTGTTTGTTTGTTGGCTGCTGCTGCTGTTATTTATTAAAAAAATTAAACCTGCTGCTGCTTTAATCAAAAAAAATCCCAGCTAAAACGAATGGCATGAGGGCTTTTTTTCGAAGCGGCATTCGTGTCCGCAGAACTTGTACAAGCCTAGCCAAATTCGGGTTGGTTTGCACCCCCTGCGTGCGGGTAGGACTTGTGGTAAAACATGGCACAAACAATTCAATGGAGTGTTAAATTTTAATCTTATAAACAACTCCTTAGTTTGTCCCCACACCAATGTGGGACAAAGTATTTTTTTTGAATTAATTTTGATGTTTAAGTTGTTTTATTTAAACACACAATTAAAAAAAAAATAAAAACAAAAAAAAGTTTACCAATTCATCAAGTGTCTAACCATTGCCAACACTTTTGACCAAAAGTTTAAACACTTTAAGTGGATTGCCGTGGCACGCTCTCATTGGTTGATTTTGAAGTTTAAACACTTTAGGTGTTTAACCACACCCTTTCCCCTAAGGGTGAATTTCCTTCTGGGAGGGTAGTTCAGGTCATCATGTTCTTTTCTACGGGTGGGAATGTAATCCAGATGTCTAGAACTTTAGTGTTAAAAAAAGGAAAGTATTATTTTTGTAGTGAGATGTAAATAAATTATTTTCATTGGTGTTTGCATATTTTGGCATTTGACCTTATGTGTTAAACAAATAGGGACGGATCTTTGGAAATTATTTAGTAGCTTATATTTATCCAATGTTTTAAACACTGGTATTTTAATTGTATCGGGAAAGACTCATAAATGGTTTAATCGGTTAATCGGGTTGTATCGGACGGTTCAACCGTGTTAACTAATTAACTCTATAAATCCATAGTATATTATTTCAACTCAAAAATTAATCCAAAACTATATCATTCCATACTAAAGAAAAATATTCCAAAAGTTAAGCCATAATCAAAAAACTATCAAAAATTCATGATTAAATACCCATTGTATAGCAATTAGCAAACACTATAACAATTAACAACATGAACGATAATAAAAGTCAAAAGAAGGCAAACCTGATGATTGGTTGAAGAACTTAATTTGAAAAACCCAATGATTTTCTATCTTTGAATGAAAAAGAAGTTTGATCGATGTGGATTGTCGATTGTAGGCGCAAGTTTTAAATTTTAACTAAGAAGGTAAATAGTCTCTTTTTTTAGAACTTAAAAATTAAAAGTTCAAAAGTTTGACCTTTGGCCCGAAATGAACATGTACCGGTTAACCGAATTTACCGGCGGTACAACTTCTTTGCCGTTTCCTTAGTTTACCGGTATGATCCGTGCCGGCCAAGCATCCGGCATCCGGTTTAAACCGGTTTTTAAAACATTGTATTTATCAATGTGGTACCCACAAGCCTAATCTCTTCGTTATTATTGGTTTGTAGTAATTGACCTTTAATAGTAACCACTATTTTTTGGCACGCTCACGGAAAGATCATGACTTTATTTTTTCTTATTCACATAGTTTTCTTAAATAAATTGGAAAATCAAAAGAAATTGGATTAGAAATTGAAAGTTGCTAAACAAGTTAAAAATTGTTAATAGGAATAAAATTTGCGATACATTTGTTTGATGGAAATAAATGTATGTGGCTTGTTAATTTGTTAATAAAAGGTTGGAACGTAGTGACGGCGGGAGTAGTGATGGTGGCTATGGTTACGATGTTGGTGGCAGTGGCAGCGCCAAGTTGGTTGCGCTGATGATGATAGTTGCAACGACAGTGGTCACCCTAGCGGCAATGGTGGAGGCAATGAGGGTGACGATGGAAAGGGCAAGTATGATAGTGGTGATAACGAAATGAGATGTTTCGTAATTTCAAAGGAATGTTGAATTCTATATACAGTTACATTCATTTTCCAACCTAGTAGATTATCATTATCATTGAATTCAAATTTCAACTCCAATGAATTATTCTAGCCAAATAGGTTAAAAATTAAATTCAAATTCATTTTCAACAAATTACAACAAATGAAACCTAATAAACACACCTTAATTTTTTACTTTATTCTAAAAAAATATAATTAATTGCGGATTTTGTACCTCTGGTTCAAATTCTTGGTTTTAATTCAAATAAGTTTTTTTTACATACGACACTGTGGTTTCCAATTTTATAATTCCAGTCCATATAGTAACTTTGTTTGTTTATAATGTTAAAAAGGTAAAGAGTAAAAATGACATTTTTCTTCACACAGACTATTTTTGTGATTATAAAACAAAAAAATAAAACATTTAAAATATACTTTACTCCTCTAATAAAAGAAAACAAAAATACTAAAACCCACCATATCCCTTTATTCCGTGACTTCCACTTCCCTTCATCTCCAAGTCCCACCCACACCCCAATTCATCTTCGGTGAAGACACATGTAAACTTCAAGGGAATTAGAGAGCCTCAAACAACGTGTATACTCTCCCTTTAACAACAAAAGTAAAATAAATTAGTGTCCTCTACTAAAATGGGATTTGGTACAAATAGAGGTTTAATTAACGAGTTGAAGTCAACCCGCGCGTTGCGGAGGATGTTGAATATGAATATCTATTTTGCGTTGCGGTGTTGAATATGAATATCTGTATTGTTCATACCATTCACAAAGAAACAAAGTACCAGTTGTTGTTTCTAGTCGTTGTTTCAGACACAATGAACTGACCCAATTCCTTTTGTTAGCAAAAAAGGTTGGTGTTTTGTTGGTGGAGTGAATATGGAAGATGCAAATTTCATCATATCGACTTAATCGCAAGTACGTGTTAACACGTAATTTAGTACAAATCATTGAAAGATTTACACAATTATTCCTTATAATTACACTTAAAAACCATAATCAACCAAGAAATGTCGGATCTATACGCCAAACTATTCGCAAATTACATGTTTAGGCATCAACATGGTGTATGTTATGACCCATATAAGTGACACCGGCCCAACCGTGCAATCTCGACCCAGACGTGTTATCAACCATCCCCACTTGCTTCTTGTCTAACAAAAAGAAGAATCTGCAAATATCCTATTCATATTATGCAAGCATACCTCAAATAGGAAAGGCAATATTTGTGAAGAACAATACGCATGCATGCATTAGGAAATCCAATATTTGTGGAGAGGAATTATGGGATATACGTGTGGCTCTTTGAAAGTAGTTTATTTTATTATTTTAGTTTAACGAAACCTTGCATTTCCATATTTGCAAATTCAAGTTGATATATTTAAATTCTTCATATCTGCATTCACGAACAAAAGTTATCTCATATTATGCTCTTGCTCTGTGTTAATTCTTGGGAGATCCGTTTCATCCGAACAGAACCATATCAGTTTACGACTTTGATTCAGAAGCAAAAAAAATTAAACAAAAGATTCATGCCAATTCAACGTTGGAACATATTAAACCAAATACATAGTGAATATTAAATATTAGGATGCGAAATTGTTGATAATAAGTTATTTGTGGAAACACAGTTATATAAATAAATCAAAGTTTAAGAAAATTCGTCCATAAATAGATCGGAAAATGAATATTAAACAAAAGATTAGTAAAGAAATTTAAGTTTACAAAGGTGTGAATTGATTAATTCAAAGAAACAACAAAGAATGCTTACTTGGAATAATAAATCTGGAAACGCTTACAGAAAACCATAAACTGGGTTGGTGAAAATGAATATGGTGTGTTGAGTTATTAGTAGACTACAATTACAATTTTGTAGAGTTTTTATAATTACTCTATAAAATTACATAATTACTCTGATAGTGTAAAATCATAAAAAAAAATTGGACTCTGGAACTAAAATACGTGCTTAATAAGATGGGAAAAATTCTAAAAAAAAAAAGAATTTCTTCTTTATTTCTTACGTTAAGAGCATTTTGTATGTTAAGACTAATTTGTACGATAACTTAACCCATTACATGTATCATAGAACCAATATGTTTTTTAATCTATTTATTAAATACATAATATATTTAATTATTAATAAAATCTAGGAAGATTCTATTAACAAAGCCGTCATCGTGCCACTAGTATCACCCACAAGTGTGCTGGTCGTGGCTAAGTCTTGTCGACTTGTTATTTGGTTGAACCAACTTTAATTTTATATATTGACTCATTTAACTATAAGTAAACTCGTCAATGATTTTGGCTGCAATTGGAAACTTAACTTGCACCCACATTCCACCTTCCATGCACCCACCCACCACACGTTGACCAAATTCAAACCATGTGGTCACATTCATTTTAACTATATATATATATTATATATACACACACTCCCTTATTAACCATCTACACAACATAACTTGTAAGTTGTAACACATTTATATTTCATTCTTTCACTTTATTATACATACAAGTATACAACCATGGATTCATGTTGGGATTCTTTAAGCCCGGTTGATACCGACGACAACACGTTTTACGAAGAATCACACGACAAATATTGATGCTTACGGATGAAGATGATGATAACAAAGATGTGCATGTGAATGGTGTGAAGGACTTAAAGCGAAAACCGGTGTATTATAGTGGTGTTGGGTTTGGTCGAGACTGGCGGCTAGGAACTACATAGTTGGTCCGAGGCTGAGAGGTATTCGGTCCCTAGTTGGATGGAGAGCTTGTGGGCTACCGGTGGTGGAGGGACCGGAGTTTTCATACCTAGTGGTGCCGCCACGGGCCACCGTGGCAAGAGGTCCGGTAGGAGAAGGGGTAATAACAAGAAAACAAAGAATAATGATAGAGGAAGAATGTATTCAGCTGGGAAATAGATACATGGTTGGTTAGAGTATTAGTTATTAGTTATTGTGTTTGATTAAAAACTTATATAGATTAATAAAAGGTTATATGTTATATATATTTCCAAGTGGGATTTGTATTATTGATATATGATCTATTCATTCTTTCTTTTCTTATGGAGTCTAATGACTTGTCTTTATTTGAAAAAGAATAATAAGGGTTTGTTGTACAATTTTAAGTCATTGCTTCTTTTACCTAGATTATAATTTTTTTCTAGTTTATCTTTTTTTTTGGTTTTGTGTTGTAGCAAAGGACTAGTTACAAATTGCAATACATGATTCTTAAGTTCTCGTTTTTAAAGTTCAAAGTGTTTTGATCTATGACATGTAACAACCCTGTTAACCTTGGGACGAAGTTCAGGTGTGAGAGTAAAGATATGAAGGGTAGTTTTGCGATAAAGTTAAGATATTTAAATGATCAATTTCACCTGGCAGGAGTGTTTATATGACGAAAGATTTGTTTGTTCAACGTTCACTAACTCATATCTTCAGTGCGATGACGAGGAATGGCTCAAATTTGGGTATATTTATATAAAACATTTAGGGCTTGTGATAATACTATAAAATGTTCATTTTTGATGATGGGATTAAGTTATGGGTCCTACTATTTACACCCAATCTTTTACTATTTACACCAAGTGATGTGACATTAACAAATTCAAATTTGTGTTTTTCTTTTATAACTTCCGATATATAGTGTTTTATAAAAAACGAATATGGTTTTGCAATGTGCTTATTTTTATCTACGTTTTGATATAAATTTTATAAAAAACGGAGTCGTATCAAATATAACGTTTTATAAGTCGTTATAAATATTTATATTCCGTTTTTTATAAAATTTATATTAATACGTAGATAAAAATAAGCACATAACAAAACGGTATTCTTTTTTTTAATAAAACATTATATATCGAAAGTTATAAAAGAAAAAGACAAATTTAAATTAGTTAATGTCAAATCATTGGTGTAAATAATAAAAGATTAGGTATAAATAGAATTACCCTTTAAGTTATATTACTTGCAATTGAAGTTGACCTTAAAAAAGATGAGATGTGACTTGTAGGTGAACTAAAAGGAGGTAAGTCATAACCAAAGGGGCGTAGGTGAACTTTTTCTTTACCTTAGGGTAGAGTATTCATATAAGAAAAAAAATGAGGGGATAAATTAGGATCAATAGTAAACTAAATAAATGAGTATGTGATTTATGGAAGAATTCACGTATCTTCTTGAAAGAGTCACACAAAAAAAAAGTAAAAGAAAGATGGAGGAAATAACAGTGGAAGAATGAGAGCAAGAATGCTCTATGGCATACCATATGCCTCGCCACGGTGGCGGTTTTTTCTAGGTTGATCCTTTGGGTTTGATTCGTGCTTTCATGTTCATAGGATTGTATTCTCAGTTAGTGTGATCATATACTGTTTTAACATATACTATACGGTAAAATACATTAAAGGGATGCTCAAAATAAAAACAATATAGTCGTTTAACATATACTATACGCTAAAATGCATTAAAGGGATGCTCAAAATATGGGGAGCCATAGCCCCTTCCTCATTATGTTAGGAGAAGGGAGTGAGACCTACAAGATATCAACCAATCCTATATATTTTTTTCTTTAATTTTTAGTTAAAACCATTACATTCTTGTGAAAAAGATGGTTTAATTAAAGACATATTAACAGTGTTTAATTATTACAAATAGTTTTATATTATAGAAGATATTTTCTCTTCATACAAGTATACAACCATGCTACCTACCATTTGATACCATGTCAACGCATTCAATATTTGAATTGAATTGTTTATGATATTTTACCATCTTACGAAGTTTCCAAATGAAAATTACATCAAGACAGAAGGTAAACTGGCAACAATATGCACTGCAACGCTTTTATGAATAACAAAATAAGTTTTTAAAAACAAATCCACATATTTCAGGGTCATAACATTGCTGTGCATGACCCTTTAAACTCGACTAAATGAATCCACAACTTCTTAACACAAGAAACCAAAAAGTATCAATTATGGACCTCCTTTATTGTTCCGATCCGTCCACACCTAGAGCTCTGGTAAACAATTTCCTTGTAGGTCCGAGTTACAACTACCACATCAATTTCTTTATTATTCATAGGTTTTTTAGGCAACTTGCTCACTCCCAATAAAGTAGTATATTAATATCACTAAAATACAAAAAAAGAAAAGGAGTGAAGTTTGGTGGGACATGTGATGAAGGTGGCTCCACCAGACCACCCCAAAAAAAGTAGGTGTGAGAGCGGCTTGGCCTAGCTGACGCTACCCACGCTGGCCCGGTGTGGCTGAAGCGGTGTTGCTTGGCTTCCCCCGTCCCCAACCAACGCCCACACCCCGTAGCCTTACAGACTAAAAAACTGTTTTGCCGTTTGGATGACCCTTCCCCCGCCCCTAACAATGTTTGCTTTATATGTGGACTTGTCTATGGGTATCATTTCTACATTCCAACTCCAAACCTATGAACCAAACAATCATAATGGGAATCATTCACTTTCCTTAAACCATCAACTCATGAACCAAACACACCCTATGATTAGAAAATCCATGTCACACCTTTCACACTGCTTCAGTATCTGCCAGAAGACCATAAACAGTAACATTTTCATGCTAAATTAAGAAAGGGTATTATATGGTGGCTAATTTTTGACATTACAGCAATACACATGCAAGTGGCAAAAATAGATGGACAATACTAGAACCACAAACGGCAAGATGCACCTATTAAACTGTTTAGCTAGACATCATCACTTGATCGATCGATTGAAGGGCTTGGTTCGCGAAATAACGCACATCGACATCCGGGTCCTCCGCCAGCTCTACCAAACATGGCTTGATGCTTTTCTCAACCACCTGCATCATATGTAAGATTGGTTTAACTGTACATATTATAAATAGACACAACAAAAATTCCATTACGTTTAAGTAGAGTGTTCAAAATCCGTTAGAACCGACCAAATCTTGGTTCAGCCGGTTTGAGATCCAAACGACTCGATTTTCAAGCTTTAATGGTTCGGTCCGGTTTGAAACTTGGAACCAACCATATAACCGAACCGTTTGGTATGGTTCAAACCATCAAACCAAACGGTTCG
The DNA here is from genome assembly GCA_947069175.1 of Scalesia atractyloides. NCBI lineage: Eukaryota > Viridiplantae > Streptophyta > Magnoliopsida > Asterales > Asteraceae > Scalesia > Scalesia atractyloides. Next base: position 8,073,093 of record CAMTDV010000025.1, on the reverse strand, counting down.
GTTATATCGTCGGTTTTAAGTTTCAAACCGGACCAAACCATTAAAGCTTGAAAATCAAACCCTTTGGATCTCAAACCGGCTGAACCAACCAACTTGCTTCGGGTCAAAAGCAATTGTTAATCCAACCCATTCAGAAGCAAACGGGTCAAAAGTTTCTATTTCAAGCAAGATTACGTCTACATAATAACGATAAAATATAATTATACTTACCAAATGGTCAACTATAGGAACTAGAGATTGCAAGACCTTTGCGACATTAAACTTGATATTCGGCACTCTGAAGAACAAACAAATACATTATTCATAAGAAACAGAAAATAACAGATTAAAAAAAAGTCAACAGATGCAATCACCTGTCCTTTGACGCAGTAACAACTACAGGAAGCAGTTTAGAACAAGTGATTTCTGAGCCCATAACAGGGGCTAGTAAAGAAATAGCACGAAGAATGGTCATACGGTACAAGTAATGCGGGTTCTTAATCATATCCAAAACCTACCAAGAAAACAATAACATAAATCACAGTGAATTGACTAAATTCATTTGTTAAAAAGAACTGAATGTCGCCCATGAGGGTCAAAGTCAAACCTGTGGAACTATGTGCTGCATCGCCCAATCTGGACCAAATTCCTCTGCAAGGCGTTTTAGGTTATTTGCAGCAGCATCTCTGATGGAGTAAACCTGTAAAAGATACGACGGATTGTAAGCCACAAGCGAGCTGATAATTAGGGCTGCAAACAAACTGAACGTTTAGTGAACAGTTCGTGAACCGTTCAACGGGAAGTTCGTTTGTGTTCATCTGTTTAATAAAATTAACAAACACGAACAAAAAATTTCGTTTGTTTAGTTAACGGGAATGAACATGAACAGATGTCGCGTTCGTTCAATTATGTTCGTGAACGTTCGCTAACGTGTTTGTGTTCGATAGCTCATTAGTGTTTTCAATTTTTATATTTTATTTAAATGCTTCAAATTCCGACAAATAAATTATTTAACAAGTTTCAGTGTATTATATATTTCATTCATGAACGCTTGTTTTCATTTGTGTTCATGTAAACATTAGTTTGTGTTCGTTTTTTGTTCATGTACATTCGTTCGTGTTCGTTAAATAAAATTAACGAACACGAACACATTCATTTCCTTAATGAGCTTCACGAACAGAAAATCTCATTCGGTAAGTGTACATGAACAGTTCGTGGACACATATATTTCCTTAACAAACGAACACAAGCAAGGCCATGTTCATGTTCGTTCGGTTCGTCTGCAGCCCTAATGATAGTTATAATCACTTAACATAACACAAATAATAATATTAAAGCTAAATAACCTTGTCTTGTAACCATTGCATGCAGAGAGCACCGAGTTTATCATCAAAAAATCCTACACCTAATTGACTAGCCAATAGAGGTATGTACTCTATGATTGCCAAACGAACCCTCCAATGTCTATCTTCCGCAAGTTCGACAATTGCTGGCAGTAAAGATTGAGACAAAAGATCGATTCCAATAACCTGTAAAATCAGCCAAACAAAAGTAAACGAACTATGCAAAACAGGTACAAGTGTTAAAAAACGAATGCATTGAATAGAAGATTTATTACAATACCTGGTTCACTTGATCTAGCTTACTAATGATATTGAGGCGTACATCTGGAAACTCATCTTTTAGAAGTGAAAGAAATATGGGAAGAAGTTGCTCGATTGTTGCCTCCTGCAATTTACCAACAGAAACAAACAAATTTGCAATCCGCATAAAAAACATATCGAAAAATTTAAATGAGAGATTATAATGGTTGTGAGAAAAACAATTACCTTTCCTAAAACAGGTGCCATGCCCATTATAACAGACGCCAGAGCAGACCTAACATGCTGAGAAGAATCTGACGACAACTCCTACACAATTTTTTTACGCGAATTAAGATAGTCAAATCCGAGGATATAACATAGTAAGAGATGACAACTTTGACCCATTTACTTATAAATGGGTTGATTTGAGTAAATTTTATATGTGATGGGTCAATGGGGTCAAACAGGTCAAGGGTACCCCCAAGTGCATTTGAATGGTTAAAGATCCTTACATGTCGGTAACGAAGAATATTAGTTAGTATCTTAATTATATAGTTTTTTAATAACTTTACCATATTAATTACCGATTGACCTGCATTAAAAGCTACTCTTTTGGACCTGAACTGTTTTGACCTGTTACTCGACCCGCACAACTTGCCACCTCTATAACATACCAACAAGAACCATAGAGAGTGAAGAGATATCTTTTTACAAACAATGCACCTTTACACATGGAAGAATATGCTGAATTGCAAGTTCAGGGCTAAGAATCCTACTGAACTTGGTAACTTTTCCAGCAGCCGCAATACGTACTTCAGCTTCGTTATCCCGAAGTAGCCTCACATATGCTGGGACTAAGTCCGTCCTATCACAACCAGCCAGGCAATAAAAAGTCAATAATTATTAACGGTTAAAACTGATATAAAGATCACATATAAATGCTCCTATTCAACAGAGAACACTGTCCAAAATTAATATATAGACTTTTATAGTGAAATATAAAAAGAAAAGAAAAGGATTCAAATTTTAACATACTTGGTTGGTTCAGGACCCACAGCTTCACATAGTTCGTACAACTGATTAGCAACCATATAGCGAACACGCCAAGATTTGTCCTGATTCAACAGAAACCATTCAAACAGTAAGTATTCTAAGGAAGTAACAGGTTTATAACAAAATAAATCACATCTATCAGAACCAAAAGAACAAGAAAATAACCCAAAACTTGGTAAAATAAAACTGAGCATAATAAATGTAAATATAAAAAAGGCTCACCTGAGAAAAATTAACAATAACAGGAAGAATATGTGCAACACAGTCCTGAGGTTCTAGCAACTTCCCAAGGCAGCACAACCCTCAACAGCTAGTAAACGGACAGAGTCTTGATCTATAACAAGAAGAAAAAGATACACCATCATAAGATCAATAAAAAAAAATAATTAAACCTAAAAATGTAGGACAAAAAACTAAATGGTAACCAATATTCTGAATTTAAAACAAAAATAATCATCTTATGATTTAGAACATATGTGTGTTATCGCCAACGGATAAATCTGTCATCAAAGATGAAAACATATGAAATGAACAATTTACCGTCTTGCGTAAGATCCTCAAAGATTTGCATGATGTCCGTCTTGAGATGAGCAGGTTCCACCGTAGCAGCAAACTTCCCCAAGTTCGTTGCAGCAGCTCTCCGGACCATTGGCATATCATCTTGGCATAACTGACTAAATACCGACCTCAGTTCCGCCTTCAACGGCTCTGATGCACTTGGGTACGCAATGTGAAACAGTCCACAAGCAGAAACTCTAGCAGTGAACCACTCACCGGCCGCCAGCCTCTGTATACATAAAAAAATAATCATGTAAATATAAAAATAAAATTGCAAACGAACCGAACGTTCAGCGAACAATTTGTGAACTGTTGGGTGGGAAGTTCATTTGTGTTTGTTCGTTTATCAAACGAACGAACATAAACAATAAATTTTGTTTGTTTAGTTAAATGAACGAACATGAACAGAGGCCACGTTCTTTCATTTATGTTTGTGAACGTTTCAGTAACGTGTTCGTTTTGATGGTTTATTAGTGTTTTTACTTCTTACATTTTTTAAATACTTCAAAATTCCGACAAATACAATATTTAATAAGTATCAGTGTATTATATATTATGTTCATGAACGCTTGTTTGTGTTCGTTTGTTTCCATTTGTGTTTACGAACATTAGTTTGTGTTCATTTGCGTTCGTTGCCTAAATTTAACAAACACGAACACGATCATTTCATTAACAAACGAACACGAACATAAAATCTCGTTCGGTAAGTGTTCATGAATAGTTCGTGAAAACATATATTTCCTTAACAAACAAACAAGAACAAGGTCTTGTTCGTGTACGTTCGGTTTGTCTGAAGCCCTAGATCCAAGTATAAAGCAGGATTAAAGAATATTTGATAACAGAATAAACCAACCTTAACCAGAGGTACAAAATAATCAACCAAATCAGACTCTCTCATTTGTGATCCAATCCTGCATAGTGACTCCACAGCTTTATCCCTCACACACGTCTCTTCAACGGTACATAGTGTTTCCAGAGGGGGTAACAACACATGTGCAAACTCTATTCCTCCAACATAAGGGATAAATACACCCAATTCCTCCGCCATTGCAAGCAGAACTTCATCATCATCGTCATTGTTTTCACTCAGAAATGGAATCAACTCCTTCCTTGTCCTTTCCTCCCCTAACGCACGAGCAATTGTCGATAGTCTTCTAATCGAATTCAACCGCAGTTGGATATCATCGTTCTTCAGCTCGTCTATCAGCACCGCTATGGGGTACAAAGGCTCGTCAACCATCGACATTGTTCAAACTTCAAAGGTTCAACCCTAACTGTAACATGAACAAATCAAACTAATTTAATTTTTTATTTCTCAACCTATTTGATGAAACCAAAAACGACACCAGTAATCACAGTATCAGTAAATTAAGATCAGCAAATTAATCTACAAGACTACAAATTACAATACTTCAAACGGACTCAACTTAACATCAGCAAATTAACTTCAGTTAAATAAATTACAAACAACAATGCTTCAGACGAATTAAACCTAGCCTAAACAAAAGCGAGATCCGGAGATAACCTAGAATTGCAAATTTAAAGGAGAATAACAATTGAACGTAACAAAATCATCAAATCGCATAATCAATATTCCTAAAACATAACATCTAGGGTCTGATTCAATCCTAACAGCAGTAAATCAAATTATTTAATTTCTGATTTCTCAACCTACATTTAACAATTAAGCGTACGAAATCATGAAATGAATTTATACTTTTCTAGAACATGACATTTAGGGTTAAGTAATTCAATCCTGACAGCAAAATGATCAAATCAAATAATTTAATTCCTAATATCTCAACCTTTTCGCTAAAATCAAAATCGACGGCAGTAATCACAGTATCAGCACTTAATATCAGTAAACCAAATTACAAATTACAATAGCTTCAAACAAATTAAATTACAAACAACAATGCTTCAAACGGATTAAACTTAACAAATGCGAGATCCGAAGATATAACCTAGAATTACGAATCTCGAAACTGATAACAATTGAGCGTAGGGAATCATGAAATCGTATAATTTGTAGAAGACGATATCTAGGGTTAGGGTTTGTTAAATTGCGTATAAAATGGATCGAATGAATAGAGATATGAAAGATTATTGTATAGATAGATGAGAGATGGCGGAGAGAAAGAATGGAAGTTACCGGCGGTGAGGAATGCGATTCGAAGTGGCTTCTGGTTGGTTGAGCACCACAAAGGGGAAAGCGACTTAGTATTCGAGAGAAATGAGAAAGTTTACACCAGATCATACGTCGGTTTGTCCAAACAGATATTTCTAGGCTAGTGTATTTGTCATTAGGCCATTAGTAGTCAAAAAGCCCTCTAAACGGGAGTTGTCTGACATGTGACGTGCTATGTTAGTATGGGGTGTTTTATCATTTGATGTCGTAGTCAAAACGTCCCTACGTCATCATTACTCAATTATTAATTTCCATTATTAAATATTAATATCTAACTATATAAAAATAAAAACAAATTTCATTAAATTAAAAATTACACTAAAAATAAAAAAAAAACTTTACACTAAAAATAAAAAAACTCAAAGATTATATTTTTTCGATTCGCTCCTTTTGTACCAACGCCATCTTCAACGCTTTGTCGGTTAGGTGGTCATGCGGTTTCGAGTAGAACTCAAAGTCATGAGCCCATTGTCTATCCCGCATAATCTCGGTCACTTCACGGTTCTTCTCCAAACGTTTGTCCCTAGTTCGTGTATGTCTTGAAGATGTCGGTTTACCTCCAAGAATGCGTTACTCATGTCGGATGACATCAACGATGACTCAGGCCTTTTCGACCTTCTTCCGGCGGCTCTTCCGGTGGGTCGTGGAAGCTCTTGCACCGGCTCTTCCGTCGGGTCATCTTGAATATCATCGTTTACGTCGATGTTTCGAGCGTCGGATGTCGGCGTTTCGGGTTCACCCGATTCGTTTGTTTTTTATCTTTTCGACGGTCTTTTATTCGCCGACCGACCTGAATTCGCTCCAAAGGCAGGGTCGTTGGCCCATTTGGGACTATGCCGGAGAATTTGCCAACACCTCATGTACAAGAAACGACCATTTTTCGCTTGATACTCGATCAAAACGACTTGCGTAATGTCCTCATCTTCGTTCCCACTTTTCCAACCGTTTCTCGTCCGTAGTAAACGGTATGAAAATTTGTACACTTTTTATTGATGTCGGTCCATTTGCCCGATAGTGAGTCCGTCAGTCGGAAATCGTCTCCCCTACTCATTAGGTCGAAAAATAGTGTTCGGATACGGTTCCAAAGAACGGTTTTACTTTGGTTGTTGGCTATAAAAAAAATAATTATCATAAAAAAGACAAAAAATAATAATATGCAAAAAAATACCGATTACGGGGTCCTCCGACACGTTGACAAAAGCTCGGGTTAACGCGTAATACTCATCATCACTCTACGGTTGAAAGTTTTTTTTTGGTCGGCTATCGGTGTTCTCGGGTTTCTTTTTATGCGAGCGTTGTGCTTTACCCTTTTGTGTCTCCACTATGTCCGGTTGTGTCTCCGGAACAACCTCGGGCTCTGGTAAGGGCGACTCGAATGCTTGAGACGAACCAATTTCGCCCATGTTTTGGTTCGGGTTCCAACCGTACATGTTGGGGTCCCAAGTAAGTGGTTGGTTTAAAAGGTTTAAGAACCCGTGTTGATTTTGATTAAACTCGACGAAACCGGATCCGTATGGGGTGGACCGAGTGAGGTACCGGAGAAACGGGACATCTAGAGTGGCTAGCTTGGTTCGTATCGCCACTCGAACGTGGAGGAATAAAACCTCGGTTGAAAGGATTCATAGTTAAAAGCTTGTAAGTTTTTATAAAAAATGGGAAAATAATAGGATGAAAGTAAGAGAGGTGTGTTGATTTTTTTTAAAATGAGAGATGAGGGAGAATATATAGGTTAATTGTGGTATTTTAAAATATTTTTTATACATTTGACCGTTTGTAACGGTAATATTTTTGAAAAAATAACTCCAAAACGCCGCCTTGATGGCAACGGCGGTTCAAGAAAACCACCCAAAGCGCCCGGCGTAGTGGTGTGGCCGCGCTTTGGGGCGTTTTCGCCACAAAAAACCAACCAAACCGTCCCACTACGGACGGACTTATGATTTTTATATTTTTACTTTTCTACCTAAACCAGTGGGATGCCTAGCCCGCATATAAGTTTTTAGCTGGGGGCAAAATAGTAGTTTGTCAATACCAATGAGCGAGTGCTTGACACAAAATATTACATTGAGTCAACAAAGTAAAATGAAACATTACTATAGTTTTGAAAAAAAAACCTAAAACGATGTGAAGACTACAATTTTTAGTTGAAGGCAAATCATAATTTTTGAAATGGGGGCAAAATCATAATTATCAGCTAAGGGCAAATTCGTAATTTTAAGTTGGGGGCGAAGCCATAATTTTGTTTTAAACTGGGGGCAAAATCGTATTTTTTAATCGGGGGCAAAAGCATAATTTTATTTTAAACTTAGGGAAAAATCGTAAATTTAAGCCGGGGGAAAAATCGTAATTTTAAACTGGGGAAACAATAATTTTATTTTTGACTGAGGGAGAAATCGTAATTTTTAACTGGGAGCAAAAACGTAATTTTATTTTGAAATGAGGACAAAATTGTAATTTTAAGCTGAGGAATCAATGGGGAAGTGTCAGGCAGTTGCCTGGCACTATTCCCCCAAACTTTTGTATATATAGTAAACTAGTTGATGCCCCGCCCGCGTTGCGAGGCTATAGCGGAATAATTCTCAACTAATAAAAAAAGTACTATAGTTTTGCAAAAAATAAAAAATAAAAAAACTAAAACGATAACAAAACCGTAAATCTGAACTCATAGCAAAATTGTAATTTGTCAAGACTAATTAGCGAGTATTAGGCAGCTCCTTAACAAAAAAAAAGTTGGAGTCAACCAATTAAAACAAAACACTTTTGTAGTTTTGATAAAAAACCTAAAACAAGGACAATACTGTAATTTTGAATTAAGGGCAAAGTTGTATTTTTGGACTGGGGCAAAATCGTAATTTGGCTAAAGTTAAAGTGATGGAATACTGTAAATTTGAAGCAGGGGCAAATTCGTAAGTTTGAGCAGGGGCAAAGTCGTAAATATCAAACCCCAACCGATGGCGGAAACATCGGGATTAGACGAAAACGAGATTGCTCATTGCTCACAACATAAATAAGTGACAATAATTAATTAAACCATATTTCATTTCATAAAAATTGTCAAATACATCAATGTAACAAAACAAATAAACAACATAACATTTTCAAAGTCATAACAAAATTGATACATCAATATTAAACATAACGTCTAATTTGTGTGTATCTAGTCCTTGCTATATTGTTTTCATAGCATCATCTCCTTCAACCTGTAACATGTTTTAAAGTAATGTCAATGCGAAAGCAAAGGCGAGTACACAAGTTTAGACATAGCATACGTATACGAATAAGTTTAAACAATCCTCATGGCAACTAAATCTATACAAGAGCAATATCAAGGCATGCAATACTAATAATCAAACCCTTAACGCAATCACGATGTTTTAACATGACCTCACGAATAACACAATGGAGGTGGATGCGTGAATTCCTATAGCGCTAAGCTTGTCAAACGAAGGCTAAAAATAGTTAATGACTAAAGCATAGCATAACGAATATCCAAGACAAGCATCAAGTATAAGATTCAAGTATTCATGTATATAAGATTGTTTGTACGTTTCATAGAGTTTAAGTGTTCGTGATTTTTGTATATAGAAACATGTTACACCTAAAAGTGTTATAAACAAAAGTGGGTCGAGTGTACTCACGGTTTGCTAGTCTTTTCTACACTTGACAATCCGTGAAGACGTTGGTTCGAGGATGACGCCGAATTATCCTACAAGAGGAAACGAGGCGTATGAGTATAGACTTTAGACAGGAGATGAGGAGTATTCGAGCATGATTAAAAATAAGTTTGACAAAGTATTATGATACGAAAGTATACACTAAGATGTAACACCTATTCTTGACACTATAGTAACTCTTACGAGTTGGATGTGATTTCATAGGTTCGGGACCTATTAGAATCGTGACAAGGAATTACATACTTTAGCGTTAAACTTAATAACTTGATAGGTGATTATAAGGTCATTATCAAGGTTTTGGTTTTAGGTTTATAATATAGTTCTATATAATTATATAATCATGTAGGAGGTGGGAGGATGAATCATCCATTTTGGAACCTCTAGTATCATGTAAGTCAAGTAGGAGGTGGGAGGATTAACCATCCACTTTGGACCTCATATGATTGTTCACCACTTCACGAGTTACCAAAAGGTAACAAGAGGGTCTTAGAACAAAATAATAAGATACAAGAATGTAAATGACATGAATGTAAAGGTGACATCTAGATACCAAGTAGCCAGGTATAAGACAACTCGGCGAGCACACGAGGACAATCGTCAACGACTTTGTGGGGTTGTTTAGGTCTAGCAAACTAGCTTGGGATCTTGATGAAAATCATCAAGTGATGTGTGGTCTCAAGTTAGGAAAGCCTAAGCTTCCTTGGTGGACACACATGAACAAGTCTTAAGCTTGCATCAGTTGTGAGCTAAAAGCTCTTATGAAAACAAAAGTTTATGAGGATAAATCCTCTAAATTTGAATGTCACACCCTTGTTTTTAAGCACATTAATTATAGACTTGTTTAGTGGCATAAGGACATAGGAATGTATGAAGAAAACATAAGTTTTCTTCCAAAACATGAAGATAAAAAAATGAGCAGAATTTTTGGTGCACTTTGGACCTAAAAAATGGTGAGGTTTCACCTAAGTTTGCCCAATCAAACTTGTGAGAACCTCCATAGAGGTTATACAAGTGTTGTAGAAGAAGAAACAAGAAGAAAATTGAAATGGAAGTTAGTTAAAACTCACTTTTTATGGCTGAAACTCTAAAAAGCGTGGCTGAAACTCAGCTGAGTTTGGGAGAGTTTTTTAAGTGTTTGGAGGCTTACAAAAGTGAAAAAGGAGTGGGGAACTGTTTATTATATAGAGAAGGGATTAGGTTTAAGTGGGCTGGGCTTTGGACAAGATTTGGGGGGAGTTTAGACTTGAAACAAGTCCACTAAACTCAGCCCAAAGCTGAATAATAGGGCTGCCATTTTTTTAATATTTTTGTTATTTAATGTTATATATTAGGTTAATAGATGTTATATATTACGTACATAACATGTATTATCGTGTGACAAGTTATTTCGGGAGTATGAACCTCATAAGTTAGAGTTTTATTAGCGAAATGAGCGGGTTTTAAAGTTCCTAAAATGGTAACAAGTGTAGATTTCATAATTATAGTTTTTTTTTTGCGATCGAATAATAAAGTGTCTCGTGTGAATGAAGCTTGTACGAATTACGAATACACGATAAGGATTTACGATTTAATTCGTGTTAGAAATTATGTAATGAATGTATGCACAAGTATAAAATGAATACGATGGAGTATGAATATCACGTTTAAGCCTTGAATTGGTATAATCATCACGTTTGCAAGTTTGTCATACGATTACGAGTATCATTGAATATGTTTCATGTGTATGCATAAGTATTGGTATAAAATGGTTTGAAATAAGCAATAAATAAAATACGATTTTTCATTATGATTCAAGTCTCGGTTTACAACGAAAGACGATTACAAGATACAACGCTTTCAAAAAATAGAAATACAATACGAGCTTGCTATAAATAGAAAGCATGGAAACGCGAGGCGTTACAGTAAATTTGAGGATGAGGTAAAATCGCAATATAAATTTGAACTAAGGGCAAAATCGTGCATTTAAGTTGGGGGCAAACCCTAATTCGTAATTTTAGACCGGGACAAAATCAATTTTTTTGGGTGCAAAAGTATAATTTTGTTTTAAACGTGGGCAAAAGCGTAATGTTGAAATGAGGGTGAAATCATAATATTTGAGACAGGGGCAAAAACATATTTTTAAATTGGGCAAAAACGTAATTTTTAAATGAGGGTGAAATCATAATATTTGAAACAGGGGCAAAAAAATATTTTTAACTAAGGGTAAAATCGTAATTTTAAGCTAGGGGGAAAATATAATTTTATTTTGAACTAAGAACAAAATTGTAATTTTAAACTGGGATAAAATCGTATTTGTGAATCTCGAAGAGAAAATCGTAATTTTTAGCGGGCAGCAAAAGCATAAATTTTTTTAACTGGGGACAAAAACGTAATTTTAGCTGGGGGCAAAAGCAGAATTTATTTTCAGCTGGGGAAAAGCGTAATTTTAAACTGAGGACGAAACCGTAATTTTACGTTAGAAATAAAGTTATAAATTGATTGAAATTTATTTGAGTGGCGGCCCACCTGCCGCCCATTTTGACCAATGCAAGCAAGTTACTATTGCCGCACTTGTCTTTTGTTAATATAACTGCCGCCCATTTTGACCAATGCAAGCAAGTTACTATTGGCGCACTTGTCTTTTGTTACTATAGGTAATTAATAAATAAATAAATTGTTTATTTTGTTATCGTGTATGTATTTTATTGTTATAGATTATTATTCAATAAATTATATTTAAAAATATTATACACTTTAGAAATTCATATATTTGAGTAGCTAACGGCCTCTTAATTTAGTTAGAGATGGGCATCATCGGGTTTTATTAATAAATAAATAAATTGTTTATTTTGTTATCGTGTATGTATTTTATTGTTACTATAGGTAATTAATAAATAAATAAATTGTTTATTTTGTTATCGTGTATGTATTTTATTGTTATAGATTATTATTCAATAAATTATATTTAAAAATATTATACACTTTAGAAATTCATATATTTGAGTAGCTAACGGCCTCTTAATTTAGTTAGAGATGGGCATCATCGGGTTTTATTATTACCCGGAATCGGTTCCAACCCGGACCCGGTTCTGCTTGGATGTCATTGGAACCGGGTTATGGTGTGGAATCGGGTCCAGTTCCTACCCAGGTTCACACCCAAGAATATGGAACCGTGTAGAACCGGGCACGAGTATTATGGAACTGGGTATGGTGTGGAACCGGGTATGGTGCAGAACCGGTTTCTGACAGTATTGGGAACCGGTTCCTGACAGTCAAACCTGCCATTTTACTATTTAGAACCGGTTCATGACAGTCAAACCTTCCATTTTACTATTCAAAACCGGTTCCACATAAATGTTACCGTTGGAAACCGGTTCCTTATTAAAAATATCATTTTTTTAGTGTATATAAACCCCTTCCTACTTACCATTTCTAAACTTAACACTCACCATCATCAACTTACAAAATCAATCAACTTCTAAGTTCTTGCAAATACCTATGACATGCAACGATGAAGTTGTTACGGTCTTAGAGACGAAAAGAAACCCTGCTATATGGAAGAATTTTGATCTCTGTTTAATGTCCGACAGCCACGAGATGACTAGATGCAAAGATTGTGGAAAATTTATGAAGGCCGCCGCCAACTCAACCCCTAAGAAACACACTGAGCGGCATTGCCCATTGACGAAGGCAAAGAAAAATGAGACAGGAGAAGGTTTCTGCACCGGTTCTTCAAATGTTTGATGTAACCCTTTTGATTTGGTGTTTTTAATAAAGTTTGTGTAATGTTTTTTTCTATTGTGTTTGTTATGTTTGATTTTTATTATTAGTTACATTGATAAATGTAACAATAATCGGTTAAAATTAAAAAAAAATTAATCGGTTACAATATATTAAAAAATTAACCGGTTACAAAAAAAATAAAAAATTACTCAGAACCGGTTCCAGTAAGATTTTATTTCTTTGATCGTCTACTAGCGGCAGGTGCAACACTTTCCGATGAGTTTCTCTTAGGTGCGGGTACCTCGGTACAATCGTCGTTCGAATCGTTAGTCTCCACTTCTTCGTCCTCCTCTTCGTCAACAATTTTATGCTCTAACTCAACTTCATCTTCTAGACTAATTTTATGTTGAACACGATCAACGGCATCTAAATGGTCCTTTAAGCATATTGCCATATCTAACGATTCCGGAGTTAGTCCTGTTCTTCTAATTGATAAAACTCTGTCACTAAGAGAAAACACATTTTCCGAAGCTACCATGGAAGCTTGGACCGCTAGTATATCACAAGCCATGGTGGCTAGAATCGGGTATTCGGATTCTTTCGATTTCCACCATGCCAATCAAATTTCCTATACTCCTCGGTGGTCATAGTAAGCGAATACTGATTTTTTATATCTCCCAAGTTCACTTGTTGGTTCACTACCCCTTTGTTGTCTAGCCGTCTCGTCTCTAACGACAGTCAACATGGTTATAAGTGGATCCCCGCTTGTTTCATCGTTAGAGGCCGTGGACCGAGACTCAAACAAATTTGTATGATTTTTTCGCCATATTTTTTTAAAATAATGATCATAAAGTTTAGCCATATACTCATTGAATATTTTTTTTGTTTTTGATTTTAAAGTTGGATCCTCCTCATGCATATCCAACTTGTCATAAATTTCATCAATTAAAGCTTCAACACCCGGTACGTTTAAAAGCCGCGGCACATAGAAAAATAGGTGGTAATTCTAAAAAATATTTTTAAAATTTTTGAATCATTGGTCTCATCATATTCCTTAACATGTCACTAGAATTTTCAAACTTTTTAAAATTAGTTGTTATCAAATACAATTGGTCCACAACTTTAGAACTAGTAGGATAATAAACACCGGAAATCAAAGTCGTTGTAGTTTTAAAAGCTTGTAAAAAAGTACTTAGGTTATGAATATTTTCCCAAGCCGTGTCGGGAAAGGGGACGACTAGGTACTCATCACTTAAAGTTGTATGAAAAGATTTTAAAGTGCCCATTTGCTTTATAGCCATTTCAAACATATGACAAGTTGAATTCCAGCGAGTCGGTATATCCCAATTCGGTCCAATAATTTTTTGGTTGACATCTTTATAAAGTTCTTTATATTCTTGATATCTTTCTTTTCCACTTTTAAAAACATCTTGGAGCATAGCTCTAAATGCTATAATAAAATCCGATACAAATTGATCTTTTAAACCGGTTTGCACTACTAAGTTAATAATATGTGCAACACATCGTGTGTGGAAAAAAACACCATCAACTATTGGTTTGCACTTCAACTTTAATTTTTCAATCGCCGTTGTGTTGTTTGAAGCGTTATCAAAGGATATTGAAAAATTTTTATCTTCTAAACCATATTTAATTATTGTGCCATTTATAATTTTATAAATATTTATCCCGTATGAGGAGAAGGAAACTCGTCAAACGCAATCGTACGCTTCATCATTTGCCATGTATCGGGATCAACCCAATGAGCGGTGACACATATGTACGATTCCGGTAAACCATGTGGAGCCGACCACACATCACTAGTTAGGTTTACACTAGTTTTTAAATTCTTAAAAAAACAATTAAATCTTTTTTTGCATTTTCCCATAAACTTAAACAATGACGTTTTAAAGTGCGACGACTTACATGTTTATAGCGAGGTTGTAGCGTCTCCCGAATAAGATTAGTAAGATCGGGGTCGTTGAAGTGTCCAAACGGCAACGCTTTTTGTATCACCAACCTCGCCATCCGATCGCGAGCTAATTTTTGCTCATAACGAAAAATGGTACCATCTTTGGATAGTGGAACTTGACCGGATGTCATTTCCTTTAAAGCTTTGCAATACTTATTAATATGCTTCGTTAACGTTGAGTTTGATTCCTTGGCTACTAACGATCCACAATGTTTACATTGAGCTTTTTGCGAGCCGTCACTCATCTCGACCAACTCCCAATTGCTCCAAACTTTCTTATTGCGATTATGAGACAATGTTCCAACCACATATGGAACCGATTGATATTGAGGAACATTGTTAACGGATTGGGAATTTGCGTTTTTGGAACTCTTTGAGGCCATTTGTTGATTAGTATGTAAAAAGAACAAGAAAGAAATGTAACAAGAAGAATAGATATGAGAAATTGTGTGCTAAACAATAGATTTCTAAACAATATATATAGAATCGGTTCCCAAACGGTTCATAACATTATAACGACTATAACCGGTTCCAACGGTAACATTATAACGGCTATAATCGGTTCGTACTGGAACTGCATTTCCGGGTACTGGTGGAACCGGGTACTAGTGAAACCGGTACGGGTAGGAACCGGTACGACCCGATTAAAATGGTAAAATTGTGAAACCGGGTTGGAACCAACGGGTATTTTGAACCCGGAACGGTTCTACTTAATGTCGGGTAGGAACTGGAACCGGGTCCAGTTCGGTTCTACCGGTTCGGGTTCGGAACCGGTTTTTATGCCCATCTCTAAATCTAGTAATACTAACTTTTGTATCTTTTATCTTATCTCTATCAAACAGTATGGATTTAAGTCCTACTAAATGGCCCAGTTGAACAATGTAAATCATTTTTAATTGGTATTATCGGAACCATATCAATATTTATTTTTATGGTTTTCTGATGATTTGAGCCGATGACGACCAAATTCATGTCATGTAGGAAAATCAATCATACTCTCACCGGTTGAGAGAAAACCAAGTATCGATATTTTATGATTCCGATGAGTCGAGCGGATAACGACCAAAGTCACTCCACGTAACATGGGGAAAAACAATCAACTCTCGCCGTGTAGTGCGGGGGTAAAAACTTTTTTTCTTTGTTTTTAACTGCCATTATCGGAACGGTATTGATGTTCGTTTTTATCGATCTTTGATTCTTTGGTTTCGATAAATCGAGCCGATAACAACCAAAATCATGCCACATACCACAGAGAAAAATGATCAAACTCCTGACACATAGCGGCGAAAGCCCCACTAGTTATAACTGTTTTTTTTTCACTATTTAGTTTAGTTATAACTATTTTTTTCACTATTTAGGTTTGGGAATTGGTAGTGACTTTTCTCTATGGGAGTTGCGGGCCGTATAATGAAGTAATGAACCATTCATGAAATGGGCCTTTAGTTTACTAGCAGGCCCAAATATATTGTTTTAAAAGTCATCTTAATAATGTATGGCCAATATGATCCCATCCCCTCTTATCCAAACTACTGTCAAATGTTCTGAGCTCACTTTTTTTTTATACAAATCTCTCTATCTGTTTCTTCCAACAACAAGAAGATGTTGTCAATGTCTATTCATCAAGGAATCAAACCTTTGCCTTGTCGAAATCCCAATGTTGTTGGACTCTTCAAAACCACCCCTTGTTTATTCAAGATTCATCACTCTTTGTCTTTCTGCAACAAGGTTGAGAGATTTCACAAACTATCTGTTGTTTCAGCTGCTGTTGAAGAAGCCATTGTTGAAGAAGCAGCTCCATTACCCCCTGTCCCTGATCAAGAACAAGATGAGGCATCTCTCTTTCTTTTTTTATCTACACACACGCCTATATATTATGTTCAAAGAAATTGAAATTGAGTTGTACTAGTGAAGGAATCATCATGTAGTTTTTAAATTATGATATTGATGAATTAAGGGGTGTGCATGTCTGAAACGACACGCGTCTAACATGAAAGTTGCGGGTTCGGATATAGTTTAAAAGGTCCATGAGAGTTTTCGGGTTGAACATGTTTAGCTGAATGAGTAGTGTTCGAGTTGACTTGTCAGCTTCGTTGATGACGCAAGTAACCATTTTTTACTTTTTTAAAAAGACTGTGTTCATAACTTTTATAAATTTGAATTTAGGTGTGTGAATTCCTAAAACGAAACAATTGGTAACATGAAATTGGCGGGTTTGAGTTTAGTACTTTAAATGGGCCCATGTCAATTTTGGGTTGAACATATTTAGCTAAACGGGTTGTGTTCGGGTCGACCTGATAGGTTCGTGAATGACCCATTTAAGCTGTATGTTTATAAAAATGATTTTTAGCTTTCATTTAATAATAATAAATATAGACTAATCGAGTAATTTACGTTAAAATTTAGAAGATAAAAGAGATATAGGTTAAATGTAACTTACTATTCTATACCGTTAATTTTTGGTTCTAAAAGTGTATTTTTAGAGTCTTAACATGATAAAATTAAACTAAAATAAAATAAAGAAATAATAGATTTTAATAATCCAAACCATTAGCCGTTGGCTGGCAAAAATCTCAACTTAAAAAATAACTAGTGGTTGTTCCATATTTTCAAATATTATAAACCGATGGACCTTTAATAACAGAACCTTAATATCTTTTTGTCCCCTTATCCTTTTCGGTTTAGTAAAGGTCCATTAGTTTACAATGTGTGAAAAGGTGGACCATCACTGGTTATTTTTTAAGTTGAGACTGTTGTCGGCCAACGGCTAATAGTTAGGATTAATAAAATCCATTATTCCTAAAATAAAATTTTGGGTAAAAAAGGTAATGTTCGTGTCAATCTGCCCGAAAACTCGTGTTGTGTTTGCATTCATGTGTCTAACGTGTGACACGACTCATTTAACAACGTGATTGACGATGGTTAAAATTTGACAATATTAGGGGAACAAGGTGCAAAAGCCAAGAGTGGCGTTGAAGTTCATATGGATGGAAAAGAACATAGGGCTTGGGCTTGATCAAGAGATACCAGGACATGGGACCATCCCTTTGAGCCCTTACTTCTTTTGGCCAAGGAAAGATGCTTGGGAAGAACTCAAAACCACTTTGGAAAGCAAGCCTTGGATCTCTCAAAAAAAGATGATCATCCTCCTTAATCAAGCCACTGATATCATCAATCTTTGGCAACAAAGTGGTGGCAATTTGACTTCCTAAACATGTTTTGTAATCCCCAACATTTGTTTTATTCCTTGTTTCTCATTTCTTATATGTAGCTTTCTTGCAAAAGTGATTCAAAACCTCAAAAAAAATTTTTATGACTCACTATTTCCACATAAAAAAATATAAAACCTCATGTGTTAATTAGTACGAAGAATTTTCCTTCATGGAACCAGTGACGGATCCAAGAATATTTTCCATCCGGTTCCTTTTGTTAAGATTCTCACTAATCCTCACTATTTTTTTTCCAAATCATATAAGGTTTCCACTAATTTTTCCATTTTTCCCAAACCAAGGGGGTTTCCCGAAACCCCCAAAACAACACTGATTCGCCCCTGATGGAACCCGTATTTGTGAATCATGTTTTAACCTTAAACTTAAACTAATATGGTTAAGGAACCACTCGCTTATCTTAAATATGTCTTTTAAGACTTCATAGGTGTAGGCCGTGTTGGCACAAAGATGCTCAAACTATGTATTTACTCTAATATGAAATTACTAAAAACTGTTGTCAAATTAATTATTTCAATATGAAATTAAGTTTCATAGTAGCTAGTAGCGTATATACGTCGCCGAAATATTAAAAAAAATGTCATATTGAAGTTGTTCAAGTCCTAAAATAACATTTACGGATAACAAAATCAGTTTCAAGCTGTATATTTTAGATAGAACAAAACAATTATCATATATTATAACATTTAGCATGATTTGTTACAATCAAAATCAAATTGATACTTCGAAGTTTGTAACATATAATATATAACCTTGTAACATATTATATATAATCTTTGTATATAGATAAATTACAAAATTATTTAAGTTAGACAAAAAATTTTGTGAATTTGTCACTGGATTTTCGTTGGCCTCAAAAGTGTGGGTTAGTCTTAGCCGGCATACAAAATTGGAGGCTAAGCCGTCAAAAGCGTGAGCTAAGGCTTAACCGTCACAACTGGCGTAGCTTTTGTGACCGAAGGTCATCAAAGACCAACAATTAGGTGAATATTTTTGATAAAAATCTTGCCCAACTTACTAGCTTCGCAATTTTTCCCCTTTTATTATCATGCATTGTTTCCTGTCACACCCTGACCCGCTGCGGAATAAGAGTCGGGGCATAATTGGGTTATCACCAAAGCTCATGATATTTACTAATATGTTTCATATTTATTAAAGTCAAAGTTACATTCCAAATAATCCAAACATGTCCATACAATACAAAGAAAATAACCAAATAAAATAGTTCCAAGCTCTAAATCATTTTATTCTTCTAGTCCAATCCTATGTGTTTCTGACTGCAGCTGGTTCACCTGTATCATGTGTAAAAATGGGGGTTTTGGGTCAACATAAGTTGGCGAGTGAACCTTGTTAGATAAACATTTATTATTGATTTACTTGTTAGTTTATCAATGAAAAATTGTGCATAATCATAAATGAGCAAATGTAAATAATCAAGCAGTAGCAATAGCAATCACAACTATAATATACAATAACATATGATAGCATACATTAACATACCAACATCATACGATAAATAACATGAATGAAACTGTGCGATCAAGGCTCAATCAAACGGAGCCGATCGTATTGCATGTACTGAAAATGATAAATGTCTGTGCGATCAAGGCTCAATCAAACGGAGCCGATCGTATGTTGGCACGCCAGGTTCACGCTCATAATGTAATGGGGAACATGCTCAACGCTCATAATGTAATGGGGAGCGGCGGCCTATGAAATTGCATGTACTGAAAATAATAAATTGAATCTAACAATAACCACACAAACAGTTGAAACAAGCTGAATACACATGTTCATGATATGATGTATGCACAATGATTTAAATATAATATATAGCAAGACACATGATACACCCCAAAAACGTGATTAAAACGGGGAATTGTAAAGATTCACTCACATTGGGTGCGTTTGATTGGAGATGATGAGATGCGCACGAGTCGGGAGAGTTGAACAACGAGAATTACTAACCTAAATGATAACGGAAGAATATAGTAAATGAGTGGATTTTATTAAGGATTTTAATGGAATTTTTAGATATATTTTTGTGAGTTTAAGGCTATTTTCTATCTTTGAAAATATTATTTTTAAGTATTTTTAATTGATTTTTAAATTAAATTAAATAAATAAAAAATATAAAAAAAATTGTTTATTTTTGCGTTGACCGTTGACCGTTGACTTGTTGACATGTTGACCGGTTCGGTCAGTGTGCATGTATGCGCTGGGTGAGACTCGAACCCGAGACCTCCCGTACGCGTGCACGCAGCTCTACCAACTGAGCTACGTGTCTAACCCGAAATAATCTTGTTTTTAATTATATTTATATACTAATTCAATTTAACCAAAATTCTTTTAATTTCAAAAACATTTTAATTCATCAAACTGGTGCCAGTAACAGGTTTCGAACCCGGGACTTGTGCTTTAACATCACACACAGTCCACCGCTGGACTGTGTGTCTAACTTGGTTAATATACCAATTTTTATTATACTTAACAACTAACGAGGATTAACCCGGTTCAGTTTTAAACAAAAAGGCATTTTATTACATAGAGGGTGCGTGTATCAAGAATCGAACTCGGGACGTATGCGTGTTTTATTTGCACACAGTCCACCGCTGGACTGTATGTCTAACCCGTTCAAAATACCAGTTTTAATTATTCTTATAATGTTATCGCAGTTCATCTTCTTCGTTAGATTTTACAGGCAGAAGATTACACCGTTATATCTTGTTTAGTTCGATAGATAAACATTGTACAAACTAATATGAAATGGCAGAAACGATAATTAGAGGTAAACATACCGGTGAACGATTTATTACAGAGTTCCGGCAAAGCGTCGGTCTCTGTTCTTAAGAACTTCAACTGAGCAAATCAATTAATCGTTTTGATTAGCTAATCATGAAATTGAAGTGCTAAACAAACGTTAACAGTGTGTTTGAAGGTCCTTACCGACTCACAGATGAAAATAGAGATTTCTAGAACTTTTTCAGCGAACTGGTATTATCCGATAGTAGCGTCTGAATTCGATTTCAAGTGAAGGGTTGAGTTAGAAATAGCTTAACAATCGATAGACCACGAAGGTATTGAAAGACTTACTGTTTTGATGAAGAATACGGTTTTCCGGCGACTTGCAGAATTTTTCCGGCGAGTTGATTTAAGCTTTCTGATGGACTGAATGTATGACGAAAGTGAAATGGAAAGTTTGTATGATGTTTCTGAGTCGCGAGAGGGGTCTTGATTGAAGTAATTCAGACATTGATTATTTTCAGTTATAAAAACCGATCATGATCAAAATTGAAGTTCATTCAAATCCGAATTGATTAGGATCGTCGGTGCACCGGTTTTGTGCAGTAATTCGCGAGTAATCAATCGTCTTTAGACGATTGGTGACCGATTTCGGTTATGGTTTGGCATTCAGGTTGTTTTCTGTTTGAATATAAGTTTCATTTGTTTCATAGTGATAACAGAAAACAACAAGTGGCGGAGTGGTGATGTGTGTGAGTGTTAAGTCTTTGGATTTCAATTTCCGGCTGACCCGGGTTCGGTCCCGGCAGCAACATTTAATTTTATTTATTTTGTTTTCACTTTTTATCAAATATAATTTTTATAGTTTAGTTTGTTTATTAATTATGTATCATTAAAAATCAAAATAACCATAAATACACAACGTGACATTTATAACTTGATATTCGATTACAAAACGGAGCGGGTTTTGGAAACCCGTTTTTGACAAATGTTACATTTCCTTCAAGTGTGTGTTGTATGACGTCGTATTGAAGCCCCATCCGTTAGGGGTGTGCAATAATCAAACTGTTAACCGAAACCAAACACAAAACTAACGAAACCGAACCAAAGTTAACCGAAAGTCGGTTATCAAATTTTTTTTACCATCGGTTAACCAAAATTAACTGAACTAAACCATTTATATTTTCATATATTTATAGCTTTTAATCTCAATTTCATGTTTTATACATTAATTTCATGTATTTATACCCTCGTTTCATGTATTTATGCCTCCATTTCACTTATTTATACATTCATATACGCCTCTATTACATGTGTTTCTTGACAAAAAAAATTAGCTCTTGTTTGATTTTGTTATTAACCAAACTAAAAACCGATAAATTAACCAAACTGATTATCTGACGACTTCAGTTACAATTACTGTTAATGCTAATAACCAAATCATACACACCCCAACCATCCACCCGTACCCGTACCCGTACCCGTATCCATCACGCATTCACGCTTTTATTTCCATAGTTCCAAATTTGGGCGAGTGATTTGATCAATAAGGCTTTCCCGCGCTTCTCCGTACAGTCTAAACCCTAAATCGATACGATGGCTCCAAAATCCGATAGTGCCGAAGGTTAATTTCATCTCATTTCTCTAAATTTCAACTCATTGATTATCATGATTTCATCCATAAGTTCATTAATCTGTTCGCCGTTGTATAATTTGCAGGAATCGTGCTCAACTTCGTCAACGAGGTATAAATCAGTACTCTATCTCACTTTTTACATCCAAAATTATGTTAATCGAGATTGTTCTAAGCACTGTTATGAAGTTTTTGTATGTTTAGTTTACTTTAAAGTTGTTTAGTGATGTAGGAAGTAGGATCTCTTTCAGTTTTTGTATGATTTTTGTCAGATCTTCAACTTGAGGTTGAAGTGTTGAGAATTTGTGATATTATCAGTTTGATTTTTTGTGTTTGTTGTTTGCTGGCAATATTGTTGTGAAGCTTATGTAGAAAGGCTTTTTGTAATGCTTTTAGCTAAAACTGTTGTTACGGAATGCGCAGGACCGGTTAATGCAGTGTATTGTAACAGTTTTTACTGATACGGTTATAATGTAGCTCGGTTTTGTAACTGCGAGCGCGACAGTGTTTCACTAGTTTGATTTAGATGATATCACTTTAGGATACAAGCATTTTGTTGTTTTGTATTTGGTATAACAGTGTGTTGGAACATATTTTACTAACAAGGCTCTAATGTAGCTCCAATTTTTTAATAGATGATATCACTTCAGGATACAAGCATTTTGTTGTTTTGTAATTGGTATAAGTAGTATAACTGCAATTAATTAGTTGTGAAATTTTGCTTGGAGTTTCTTCTCTTATGCAATAGATGGCTTTCTGCACGATATTATGTTTGGTACTAAAACTTTACTACTCTCAGATTACTTGTATATTGTGTGGTAAATTGTATGTATCTACTTTAGTAATTTGACTTGATGCCTTGAATTTAAAGTTCAGGGAGAGAGTTATCTGAATGATGATACCATACGGTCAAGATAGTTAATGCAAAGGGGTCTGAATTTAGTGTATCTTTGTTGACCTTGGAATTGATGAACTGGTATTTTGCATTATGAGTCTTATTACATCACAGTTCGCCAGAGTTTATCAAAATAAGTGTACGATGTTAGTTTATTGTTATCGAGAGGGATCCTTCGTGAATGCAAAAGTTTATTCTCATGAAGAACGATTGAGTTCTAGAGCTATTGTTTTTGAAATGTATTTTGAGTTACAAGGAAAATTCATTACAAAATCTCTTCCTCCAATTAGTTGGAGTTTGTTTTTGTATGCAGTATACTTTATTTATAAACAATTTACTGTTTATCATTCCGTCTCTGATCTTCTTTTTGCGGTGTTGCATTCTACAGCAAAACAGACCCCTGAATTCTCAAGTTGTTGCTGATTTCTTACAAAAATTTAACTTGAAAAAGACCGCTGTACAGAAGGCTCTTGATAATCTTGCTGAGGGTGGAAAAATAACCTTTAAAGAATATGGTAAACAGAAGATATATCTTGCTAGACAAGATCAATTCGAGATTCCAAACACCAAAGAGCTTAATCAAATGAAGGAAGAAAATGCCAGATTACAAGAGATGCTGGAAGAACAAAAAAAGTCAAATAGTCAACTTGAGGGAGGTACACTTTCTATAACTGTTTGTTTTATCTTTTTTTGAATTACTTAACGTTTCTAATCACTGCATTGCTATATGTTAACGTGATAATCTTTATTGTTGCAGAGATTAAGTCTCTGCAGTCAAACCTAACGCTAGACGAGATACAATCGAAAGATGTTCAGCTAAGAAAGCAGGTTTGTGAAATGACTAATCTGATCTTTTTTATCTTGATAAAATTTGTAGTTATATAAGTAAAATGCCATTTTCGTCCTTGAGGTTTGGCTAGTTATGCGACCTTCGTCCAAAGGTTTATTTTTCCGCATCTGGATCCAAAAGGTTTGAAATCTTGCCATTTTCGTCCGGCTCGTTAACTCCATCCATTTTCTCCGTTGTATTTCTGTCTTTTTTGTTAACTTAAAGTGCAATTCGGTCTTTTTCATTTTATGTAAGCATGTAGCATAATGAACAAGTACTCACTTAAAGGGCAATTCGGTCTTTTTTCACTTTATGTACGAAAATACCCCTGACTTAACAGAGAAAAATTGGATGGAGTTAACGGGCCGGATAAAAATGGCAAGATTTTAAACTTTTTCGATCCAGACGCTAAAAACAAACCTTTAGACGAAAGTCGCAACGCTGGCCAAACCTCAGGGATGGAAATGACATTTTACTCTATTTCTTATTTTGAGACTAATTTATCTTATAATTGTACCAGGTCAAAGAATTGGAAGAGAGATTGAGTAAATTACGTGAAGGGGTAACTTTGGTAAGCCCCGAAGAACGAAAGCTTGTTGAGAAAACGTTCTCAGATGCAATCAGTCATTGGAGAAAGAGGAAGAGGATGTTTAAAGATGTTTGGGATACTATTACCGAAAACTCACCCAAAACTCCAAATGAGTTTAAGGTTTCTTTTATTAAATAATTTTTTTAACATTACAAATTCTTGTTGTGAATATTATGTAATGTGATATACTTGTGCAGGAGGAACTTGGTATTGAATATGATGAAGATATCGGTGTGAGTTTGCAGACGTATGCTACTTTGATGCCACACGGGAATAAGCGTCTTAGGGGAAAGTAGCTTTCATCCAGCATGGCAAGTTTATAAATGTTTCAGCAAGTAAGTAATTCAGATTTATAAATTAGTAGTCGTTACAGGTAATATTGTTGACGGTTATGACCTTGATATTGAATTAGTCTTTCTAGTTTCTATATGTCATGTAAATTGTTTCTATAGAATATAGAAAAGTTATAAGCTTTTGACATTTATCATTTATCATTTTATATAAATGGTCCCCTGGATAATTTTGATAAATTCAGAATAGAGTTTACAATTTTTATATAAAAGGTCATGTGCAGAAGTAGTTTAATTTGTGAAAGAGTTGATAAGGATTACAGTCAGAGAAAGCAGCTTTCCTAGTCAAAATTGGATACACCTAACCTAAAAAGAACCTTGTACACAAATAATCATTTACCAAGTTTATTGCTGGATTATTATATATTTATATCTAATTACTTGGGTTGCTTGTAGGTCTGATGTAATTAAATTACAATAATATAGTACACTGTTGTCAAAAACAGTAATAGCGACCGTTATAGCACGCGTCGAGCGGTGCGACATTATGTCGTTATTTGATGGTTAGTGACTAAATAGCGGGAAATTAGCGGACACTAGTTTTTTTTTGTTTTAATATAGATACGTTTTTAGGTTTTTTAATTTCACGTAAACAGAAGACGGTTCATGTACTCACGTCTTCCTCTACGTATTTTAGCTATTTTGGTGGTGTGTGAATGTTAATTTATTGATAATAATTGGTACAATAGTCGAATGCTTGAATGTGAACTATTTTTAAAATTTTCTACTACTTTGTCGCTAAACATGAAATTGCGGGCGCTATTTTGTCATTATCGCTACGCAGCATATACATAGCTTGTCACCATTACCCTTATTCTCTATCGACAACTATGATGTAGTAGAAATGTCCCATTTCAACCCGATCTTGTTTTGACCCATTACATGATCCGCCAATACACCCATCTTGATACCTCTACTAACACTCTTATGGTAAATATGTTTACTCTTGCAGAAAGTTGATATAAAGAATGTGAATCACTACAAAATTGAAACCCTCTACCCTTCATAAAAGTAATCAAAATAAATTGCTAATCCTAAAAAATGAAAGAAACCAGTCTACATAATCACCACAACACTCACAAAAGCCTATGATCCAGTTTTTGCACACAGTGCATCTTCAACACGATGCCTGAACGGAAACTGCTTATAAGACGAGAAGTATACAGTTCTAGACGGAAATCCCGTTTCTTCTTTTTCAATCTTATACTTGCTTCCATCAAAATATACTTCTCAAATGATTGTATATTATCATCATCCGAATAATCTTCTGAATACAAATCTTCATCTTCTTCCGCTTTCATGTCGTATGCGGATCTTTCACCTCCTTCTTCAATAATCTCCTCATCGTCTGATTCAGAATCAAATCTTGGACTTGAGTCACTCATGTCAAAATTCGACTTCATGGAGTAATACGACACTGATTCAGTCAAACTCGAAACCTTTTCAACCGTTTCTGGTAAAACCGTCGTGTCTAGTTGCAAAACTATACCGTCTTCTTTAGCAATTTCTGTCAGCACCATCGTTCTGTTCTCCAAACTCAACCCCTTTGACGACAGTTTTTGTATCATCTAAACATCACACAAACATGTTTTATCAGTCAGAATTATAGAACAAGATATGTTTGTTAGATAAAAACATGATTACCATATTTTATTGTTTCTTACCTTTGACAAACTCCACTGTTATTTCTCGACTCAGTAGCACCATCAGTAACTTCCTTTCCAAAACGAGCGGTCAGGATTGCTCGGATCTCTTTGAGTTCGGGGAACTCCCCACATCTTGGAGCTGCATATAACAGGCTCAAAACGGCCTCTTTTAGCTCTTCTGGACAATAACTGTGGAAAGAGTTTATAAAGAAAACGATAAGGCATATGTCGAATTTCATGTGGTCATACATTCTGACGGAAAATTTGGAAAAAGTACTTACTTTGCTTGTTCTATGAGGCTGGCTCTTTGTTTGAGAAGATTGCAATAGTCATGTATCATATCATATACGAGCAGCATGTTCTTGTCCTTGATCACTTGTTCAACCTGTCTCATATAGTTTAATCAAATATCAGATGTATAATCTGGGGTTGTTCACGGTAGCATGTACAAAAAGAACCGGTTTCAACCCGATCCGACCCGGCGGTTTGTAACTGGTTCATATTCTCGATCTTTGAAGCCGGTTTTAAAACTGAATCGGTTGTAGAAAAACCGTTTTTTTTTTGTCCCAAACCGGTTTATAAACCGAAACAAAACCGGTTTAACTAGTTTGGGGTTTGAACCTTGGAAACCGGTTTTAGAACCGAACCAGTTTGTCCACAACAAAAAAAAATCTGGTTCGGTTTGAAAAAAAAACCTGGTTTGTACACCTTATAATTGCGGGAAACAACAAACAAAACTGGCTAGATTGGGTCAGTCAGCCGGACCGGTCTCAGTTTTGGCGGAAACTGAACTTTTTCTTATTTTTGCAAAATCACTAGTTTGTAAAAAAAAAGTTAAATAACAAAGATGGTGCATAATAATATTACTAATAGAATGTAAAGTTAAATAATCGGTTTGGTTATATGGTCGGTTCCAAGTTTCAAAGTCTGAACCGTTTAGATCTCAAACTAGCCAAACCGGCTGACTTGCTTTGTTTTAAGCAACTCATAATAATTTTAACCGTCCATAACACCCTGGTATATTCAGCGTTCTATAAAATAATAATGGATGGAGAGAGAGAGTACCCGAGGGAGGGCTTGGTGGTGGTGATTAAGGCGGAGGAGTTGAATAAGATCGGAGTGTCGATGGTGTAGCGAGCATGACGGTTGTTTTTGAGGACGGCTAGGCGGGAGATGGCGAGGTTTACGGCGGTTTTAAGCTTAGAGGTCTTGAATCCCTTGCCAAGGAGTGCATTAAGCTTTCTTCCCATAGTGTTTGTGTTTTTGGGATGAATGCTATTGCTATGCACAAGTTGTATGAATTAAGGAACAAGAGAATGAAACCACCCTTTTTAAGGAATATACAACGTAGGAGACTTTTCTATTGTGATATATGGATATTTGTCAATATAGTACCTTAAGGTTTGTCAGTTGTGCATTTTAACCCCTTTGACTTTGTAAAAGGTGTGTTGTTTTTAATTAAGGAATAAGCAAAGTGCATTATAGGGCTAAATTCTATCACTAGAGGAAGGAGGGGTTGTTTTGTCATTTTGACAATTTGATGCGTGTGAGTGTTTTAATTTTAAAAGACGACTTTGGCGTTGACCGGGTTACATAGAAATGGCTTTCAAAACGTGGGCCAATTCCGGTCTCATTTATACTACGATTTATCATCGACTATGACCCTTCTTTAAATGGAATACTAGTCTTCCGACAAATAATTTAAAACCTGAAAAAGATAAAATCTAAAACCTGAAAAAATAAAGATATTGGGACGCGTATTTTACGTCTTTTCACTAGTTAAGAATGATATGATATTATGTGATAACTTGGTTATTTGAAAACCAATCTCATACACATTGGCGGAGCTTCTTTGGGGCACGGGGTGCCCCCGCCTCCGCCGGGTTCGTAGTGTCAAAATTTTCCGAAAATTTTTGAAAGCCCCCGCCTCCGCCGGGTTCGTAGTGTCAAAATTTTACCGAAAATTTTTGAAAAAAATATTTTTGTAGCGTAAAACATTGGATTTTTAAGAGCCCGACCCCCATCGATTTAGATTTTAAGAGTCCATCCTCCACTGAGTTTTCATTCAAGTTCCACCATTACTCATGCATCCTTCTTCCATAATCGAAAATTTTATATATTATATAAATTTGACTTCATAATCGAAAATTTCATGTATTATATTAATTTGACTTAAGATAATCTAAACCAACGGATGAATTTTTTTTTCTTTCTAAATTTATAATTTTGTTGTTATAACAACTCAAATGAATACTTTGAAGTAAATTCGTAGAAAATGGATAGAAAGATGTCATCACCATACGAACATAACCCTGTGTAGATAATTTTAAAACTCTAGAAACATGTTAGAAAACTATCTGTGGAAGATTGTTTCAACCACTTTTTTATTTTTATTCTGTTGTATAAAATGCTTAGTTTTTTTTTCTTACAAAACTCTAATACACCTTTTGTACATTTGTAAAGAAAAAAAGACTTTTGCAAAAACTTTTTCTATTTTGTTATATTTGTAAATGAACTAAACAAACACGAACAGAGGCATGTTCTTGTTTGTTCATTTAACTTTAGCCGAACACGAATACATTATTTTGTTAATGTTCGTTTATTAAAGAAAATGGGCATGTTCGTGTTCGTTTATGTCCGTTCGTTTAAAAACTAAACGAACAGTTCACGAACATAAACAAACTTAAACGGAAATAATGTAACACACACTAAACACCATAATTGAGTATAATTGAACTAACATGAATGAAGAACTACAACATAAACCAACATAAATTATTATTTTTTATCTAAGTTAGTGATTAAAAATAATGTAACAAACAATAAACACCATAAATGAGTATAATTCAACTAACATGAATGAACAATGACTTAACATAAATTACTTTTTGTAAGAAAGAATTTATTACTTGTCTTATTATTCGGCTATTTCTACCAACTTTTTATTACATGGGCCGTGACTTTATTGGTAAATGGGCTAAGTGATATGACTTTATTTAATATATAAATATACTTTTATGTATCTTTTATAACTTTTTAACATGTTCTTCTTTATTAATAAAAACAAACATGGCGATGCGATCTGTTTATTTTATCACCCTTTCAATATATATTTTGTTGGAATAACAAGGGTCTAGTGCTAATTCGACACCTATAATCCCTTGTTTTAATAATGATTAGATTATTATCTTTTGTTATTTATTTGGGTTTGTATTTAATCTATATTTATATCAATCGCAATGATTAAAGGCAATATGTAATAACAATGATGGTATTCAAGCTTACAAAGTCTAAGGTGCATGTTTTTTTTAAGTGTTAAAATGTCTACAGTATGTCAGTATGCATACCACATTTGCATACATTTATAGAAGAAGAGATGGACCAAACCTCTGCAGTATGTAAGAAAAGGTTGTTTGTTTTTAAACGTATGTAGACTTCTAAAATAAATTGGTTGGATGGTGGTGGGTGGTGGACGTGGACGATGGGTGGTGGTGGTGGACGGTGATGATGTTTAACCCTCTGCAGATCTTAAAAGTGGTTGTGCTCAAGTTTGCACTAAGAAGAGCTCGCACAGATGTGTTTTTTAATGAAATGTGTTAAGAAAAACCAACAGCCTTCAGATGACAATGTATGCGCGGCGCAGATAGAAAAGTCTGCGTGGATCTTTTTAGAAAAACAAACACCACCTAGATGTGGAAAACCGACAACGCGCAGGAATCAAAGCTTAACCAACAATTAACAACATATATGTGTTAAGAAATCAGAAAATGATAAAGTGGTTTTATATATTATGACTTCACGAAGTGTTTTTTACTAAACAATGAAGGACGCATTAGACAAAGCATAATGTTCACATTACAAAACGCCCGACCGTCCATTGATGTCCAAGAGTTATGCACAACTACTCAAGATCCTGGTCGTTTGCTTCTTCTTTTAACTGCATTTGTCTATATTTGACGTTCTCGTACATGCCGTTGTGATGAAAGTAGAGACGACATCAATCACAGGTTGCGGTTTGGGTCCATCTTTTTTCAAAGGTTTGAAGAAAGTGTTTGAAAGGTCTTTTAAGATATGTTATTTCTTTGTAAACATTTTGTAATATACACAGAGGAGTGGGTAATAAATGAATATAAAAATAAAAATATATGTTTTTGTTAGACCTTTTTACAACGATATATTTTTTTAAAATAAAGATCAGAAATAGCACATCATCACCCACACCCCCGTGAAGATCTGCCAAAACCCTAATCGTGGTGCACACACATATGACATGGTGTCCCACGACATGGGTTTTAGCCACGTCATACCACACCATTCTCCACGCTACCATGCCACATGGTCTCATAAGTTAATGTGGGTATTTTTCTAACCTTTAAAGACAAGAAAAAAAGCAACACATTAACAACCACAAATAATATAAAGAAAGAAAAATAATATCTTTTTTTCTATTTTCTCACCTTAGCAATACTCTCTCTCAAAGACAATACGCAGACAACTCTTCTACTCTACTACAATGGATGACTTGAACAACGACCAAAATTAATAGGGAATACCAACTCTTCCATAGCTCAGGACTTTCTAGTATCCACCATTAGCAATTTACATCAACAATTCTCATTTGAGTGTTTCTCATCAGAGCGATTTCACAGGCAACTTGCCATCAACAATTCTCAGCAGGGAAACTTCCGTCATTTTCATCAGGTTCTTGATCTTGTCAGTCATTCAACTTTGTGGTTCGATGATGCTAACAATTCCTTCAACAATTTGGTGTTGATCCGTTTTTCTCCACGATTCAAAACAAGGGTTTTGTGTAGATCTGTTTGTCTCCACGATTCAATGATTTTATGTGGTATGATATTGTATTTATCTCCACGTTTTTGCGTTTGGGCATTTAACATATTCTTGCAATTTGCTTGATTTTGTGTTGATTCAATTAACTGTAATATGATTTCAAGCAATGCACCAGATATACGATATCAAACCTTTACACTCCACATGTTAGACGAGTTTAAGCTTTCAAATAACGCATCATATATATCATATAACATCAAACCATCGTATCCGATCAGAACTTTAAGTAATCATTTTTTATCAGAATGAATCAGAAAAACGTAGTACAAATTGTTCCAAACGATAGGAGTAGGCCGAACTTATAAACCAAAATTGACAGAACCCAATAAGATGTATAAGGAATCGCGAATAGTACATATGCCCGATTTGGCTTCTCAAGCCTCGAGATCGGTTTCTAGCACAGAAGACCCAAGTGCTAACTCTACAGTAGGATCATATTGGCCAAACAAATCATCCACTAAAGTATTCCGTCCATTTTGGATCTAACACGAAATTAAGAGAGTCGTCGCTCAACAAGGCTACGAAATGGAATAAACATCAAAGAAAGGGAAAAGACCAAAGTATACGTAGGCAACGCGATCATAATCGTGCATGATTACCTCCAAGCCTAGAAGTGGCTACCTAAACCAATTGAGTTGTTTTGATACATTTCATTCAACCGTATTTGAAATTAAGACCATCAAGTTGTAAGCTTTAGCTTTTTTGTTTTTCTATATGTAGTTAGTTAAAAATGAAGAAAAAAAAATCATATAGTGGGTAGACCAAAAGAGAAAAACATAAAACGTTAACTGAATTAAAAGAATACAAATAAATTAATTAAAATTAAAAAAAACTACAAACTAATAAACAAAATTAAATAAATAAAAACACCCATATATTGGTGTCATTTTTGAAACTAAAAATATCATGACCTTGCCTTCTCTAAGTTAATGGTGTCTCAAATCAGATATTTTGTCAAATATTTTGCATAAAGTAATTTTAAATACGTAACTTAAAAGGTACACAAATTTATCAAATGAAATAAAGGGAAAAATACAAAGTAAGCATGATAGCCATGATAAAACTATAAATGAAGCAATTACAACACAATTGTAAGCTTGTTTAAAAAACTAGCTTAAAATAAAAAAATAAAAAATTTATATACTTTATTTTAATAAAATCATACTTTTTCATACTATTTTTTAAACCCCACTTA
Source organism: Scalesia atractyloides (assembly GCA_947069175.1). Taxonomy (NCBI): domain Eukaryota; kingdom Viridiplantae; phylum Streptophyta; class Magnoliopsida; order Asterales; family Asteraceae; genus Scalesia; species Scalesia atractyloides. The sequence goes on along the minus strand of CAMTDV010000025.1, from coordinate 8,040,436 downwards.
TAATAACAGCCATTCTTCAACTACACTTTACACTTTCTAGTTTCTAACATAATATTTTTCATTATATTGTTTTAAAACCAAATACTATATTATGAAATTATGTGGATACGTGTTCATGTAACTTGGTGTAATCAATTCCAAATTTAATAAAACAAACATTACAGTATTACACAAAACATGTTAATTCAGAATCTAGACATATTTGCATAATAACCTTCAATATAAAAAAATGTGAAACACAGCTTATTTGGCTCTGAGAAAATATATATTGCTTTGGTTTTAAAAATGAAAAAAAAGGGCAAAATAACCCAAAATATGGTCACACTTTATTCAATAATAATATGCACAAAATCCTATAATTAGAAATTAACCAATCAAAGCTGATTACTATTCACACAAAGTTGCTAGTTTCTGTAAAATAGTACTCTGCTTTCATCTTTTTATCAATCATAGCAACTTCTAATGAATTGAACACAGGTTATGTGGCGTCTACATCAGCAGATACCTTTTATAACAAATTGTACGACTTTGAAAAGTTTCCTGGAAAAAATAATCATTCTACCCTAATAAAAACTATATGTTATCTAAACCTTTAAATGAAAGCAAAAAAGAACCTTGTTGTAACAGATTAAAGAAATATGATAAAATTTTAAATGCTGCGTCATTGAAATAAAAACTATATGTTATCTAAACCTTTAAATGAAAGCAAAAAAGAACCTTGTTGTAACAGATTAAAGAAATATGATAAAATTTTAAATGCTGCGTCATTGAAAGAAACACATCAACCCAACCCATTTTTGACCTGTCCCTTTCTAAAAGGACACAAAACCGGATCTGTCTGTTTTACCACCGCCAGTATGCATTATAGGCTAACTCAACTTACATATTCTATCTACTAATGAGCTAAAATTCAATGCTAAATGTGTGTATCACTAGTAGATGCACGTTCGCAATGAGGGAAGGAACATCTATACTTACAGAAGTTGAAGAACCTGACAGACAGACTGTACCCTGCATCACAAAATTAAGAAAAATACGTAAGAACATATAAAAACATATAATAATTTTGAAGTAATCTCTGGTATGAAAACAGCAAAGGTGGACAAGATCACTCACCGAATGTAATCATGCTTCAAAGCTCCAGCACAATCGCGTCCATGCATGATCATCATCCAGAGTGACCAAACCATGAATCAGGTGGAATAGAGATTCATTAGAATATAGATTTCATTGCGTAACTAACTAACTAAACTAATTAACTAGCTATGTGATATCTAAATCGGCACACCTATATATCCTACAATTAGAAAGACTTTCTGACTTTAAAATCATAACTTGTCACAATAAGAAACACCAAACAGACAAAACCAAGATACCTTCTCCAGAGTGCCATTAAAGATCTAAAGCACTGCCAGGTGGCGCTTCATAGCACTGGGAGCTTCCTGAATGAAAAAATAAATTAGACTCATAAAATTTTTAGTATAGTAATAATGTTCATCAAAAAGATGAAGTAACAACTAACAACACATCATCAAAAGAAATAAAGAAAACCGCAAAATGGAAACACTAAAAACAAGACTTCTACAAATTATCCAGATACAGTTGAAAGAAGGGATATTGTTCAATATACAAAGTAAAGCGAAGAAAAAGAAACTGGAAACAAGTTATTCCTTAATGGCCACCATTAAGAATGAGTACAAGAGAAGAAAACGCCATGTGGCGAGTTATCTTACAATAGAACAGATCAACAGAACACATTCCACCGCCACGAGGTCAACTGCTGACTTGGGCCATGTCAGGAACTGTATCCAAACGTCTTAAGCCACCGACATATAGATAAAGACAGATAAATGTCCAATGATTAGAGAAAAACAAATGAAATTAAGATCATAATTGATATTCTCTCAGTCAGCATCATTGTCACTTGCCCGTGATGAATGGGTGACTCAGTGCCTGCTGCACCGTTAGCCTTTTATCGGGATCTAATATAAATATCTTCTCTAAAAGATCCTTAAAGTTGGCTAACATCTTTGGATCCTCTCCAGGTGAGCCCGTAACTATTGAACCGATGTCTTTTGCCTTCATATTAACCAGCCTTTTTACAGTCTGTAAATTCAATTAAGCAATTATGTTATAACTAAGTAATATAGATTAAATAATTAACCACACAACTACTTATTTTTAGTTTTTACCTTCTTGGTAACAGGGTCCTCTTCTATAGCAACAAAGTTAAGATCTTGATCGAAATGATGTTCCGTAAATGCTCCCTACAAAAAAGCGGCCATAAAAACACTAAATCATAAGTAACATTTTTCATACAAAATATATGCATATATAACTCACCTTTCGAAGCATCTTTTTAGGGAAAGAGCCTTTCAGTTCCATGTGAAGGCGAAGCATATCATTGTTTGTAGCGCCCGGGAACAGAACTTTTCCAGTATAAAGCTCGAACAAACAGCATCCGACAGACCACATATCAACGGGATGATCGTAAGTCAACCCTAAAACTGGATGATACAATGTTTGACTAGTCAGCAAACGGCATAGCAAAATATAATAAGGAGTAAAGTACAAGGATTAACCTGGTGGCTAACCAAAATTTTAGATTTGGTCCCTAGCTTTTCAAAAGTACACGGATGGTCCCAGTGGTTTGCACTTTGTAACGCATTTAGTTCCCAACTAACAAATCTAAAGGGACTATGCATTTAGTCCCCAGCTAACAAATCTAAAGGGACCATCCATGTACTTTTGGCAAAAGTTGGAGACTAAATGTGTTACAAAGCACAAACCACAGGGACCATTCGTGTACTTTATGATATGATAAATTATCATACTTGTTGTGCTTACTTATTTCAGGGGCACGATAAAACCGACTCACGAGGTACGGTGTGATCTCGTTTTTCCCAGCAAACATAGCATTCCCAAAGTCACAAAGCTTTAGAACATTTTTGGCATCGTTCACCTGATTATCAAACTGAGTTAGAAATACGGACTACAACATTATAATACAAACAAAAAACAATAAATGATAATAAGAAAAGGAAGTTTAAAAGTACTAACCAGCATGTTGTCAGGTTTGATGTCTGTATGAAGGACTCCGCAGTTTCTAAGATGTTTTAGAGCAATGAAAAGCTGTTTACCATAAGCCCGTACAGCAGTTAATTTCAGACCAATATTACGACCAAACTTCTTTAACACTTCACGAAGATTCATATGAAGAGATTCAAAAACCAAACAAAGATGATTCCGGTACTTGAAACTGGAAAGAAACCGAACACAATGCCGTCTGTCCTCCAAATCAGCACCAACTAATTTCTTCAATATCACCAACTCTTCTAAACCAGCTTTATACCTGTTTAAACCAAATAAACCGATAAAACCAATCAACGCTTTACACATTAGTGCATTACTCTAATTAGATATAAATATCACGGCTTACATTTTATCATTGTTGCGTATGATTTTTATAGCTACTTCTTCTGGATCATTAGATCCGGCTTTGAGGTCTTTAGCGCGAACCACTGTTGAAAAGACACCTTTACCATGAGCAGCGATAACTTCATACCTACCATCAAGTATTTCCCCAAAACGGTAACCTGCAGGAAGAACATAATGCAGATTTTCAATCTAAATTGATATATATACACACACACACTATTATAACGAGGAATGAAAAGTCAATTATGATACTTACTGTAGTAACCTTCTGCATCGTCCCAGTTATCCTGAAGGCCACTTCTCTGAATGGTCAAACCGTCACCTTTTCCCTGCAAGCACAACCAAATATTATTTTGATCCGCTGTTATATTTAAATAAAATATATGCATGAGTTAAGAAAAATGATGGCCTGTGACTTACAGATTTTCGCACTCCAGCTGGTGATTCTCCGAATATATCATCAGAGAACATGTCATTTGATATCTCATTCTGTGTATTTCAAAGGAACAAAGATCATTAGTTGACACGTTGCAGAGCTAATGAGTAAAAAAAAATTCAAGAACTATATATAACCTACCGTTTCACATGCTCTAGGTGGAGATTCTCCAAAAATATCATCCTCGTTTGATCTCTCACTCTGTAATATTCATTGAAAGATAAATGCGTACACATAGAGTGATAGAGAGCCTACTTAAATCTAAATTACAAAAATAAAAACGCACCTTTGGGGTACCCTCTCCGAGACCGCCAGTACCAGAGGCCCTCTGAACGCCAGAATTACCATTTTGTGGCGGAGATCTTCCAACAGAAAACGGTGTGTCACCAGTGTTAGTATCGGACCCTTCTCCTTGACCGTCAAGATCGCGTGAGTTTACATTAGCTGCACCTGCAGACTCTTCCACGTTCTCTTTAGCTGTTTAATGCAATAGATATCAATGCCAAATGAGTATTAAATTAACCATAAATCATCATATTTCAGCACCGGGCTTAAAGAAAGACTCACCTTCATCCACCAACTGAGACGGCTGCTGCTGCTGCAATGGCTTAGTCTTGTATTTTTCAAGAATGGCTTGAATACGTCTTCTACTCTCTTCCTTTATTCTGTTCAAATCTTCTTCTTCATCATCCTCTTCAACTTGCAAGGCACTTTTTTCTTGATATGCCTCTTCATCAACCTCCTCCCTACAGCAAAGTTTATTTCAGAACATATTTATGATCATCAACTGATAAAACAATAATATGTGATAAAACTTTAAAAGCAATACCTTATAATCTTCTCAGTATCTGCATCTACAGCTTTGGAAGAATCATCTTTTTGTCGATCATATTTCCTAGATCTATCTCTGTAGTCAGTTTCTTCATGTCTATGGTGTTTGTAATCATTGCTCCTGTCACGATCACCATCATTGTAGTTATAACTTCTTCTATTTCTACTGTTTTCTCTCTCTGAATCTACGCCACGCTCTCGGTCCCGCCTTCCCCTCTCTCTTTCTCGCTCCCGCTCCCTATCCCTCTCTCTCATGTCCCTTTCCCTTTCCCTATCATTCATATCCCTTTCCCTATCCCTCTCTCTCATGCCCCTCTCCCTCTCCCTATCTGTTTCCCTTTCTCTCTCTTTTCTCATTCTCTCTCTCTCAAACTCTCTCAAATCCCTCTCTCTATATCTATCTCTATCTGCATCGCAGATATCTAGACTATGTCTGCTACGACTAGAGCTACGTTCTCTTTCTTTATCCCTAACCACATCTCGACTCCCATGTCTGTAATCTTTCATGCGTGCAGTTGTCCTTTCATCGTCGCTATTCCCGCTACTTCTCTTGCTTCTATGATACTCAATATCCTCGTGTTTCTCAAGTCGAGAAGCCCCTCGAGAAATGCTTTGGGATCGAGACCTAGAACGGGCCTTACTGTGGTCATGAGACCTGGATCTACTTGTTGTAGTATCTTCTTCACGCCTTCTTTCATGCGTGTGCTTGCTTGGTGAGTCTTTATGAGCTTTCACATAATCTTCATTCAGTTTTTTACGGTCCCTTGTCTCGTAACCATCATCATAGTGACTCTTTCTGTTATTGCTTCCTTTTTTGGACTCAATTCTCATATGCCCGTTATCATTATGCTCCTTAGTCTTGGAGCCATTACTTTCATCATCTAAAGCCAAACTAAGACTATGATTAGGCTCTACCATATCACCATGCTTTCCCTGCAAATAATACACAACAAGAGAAACATTGAGTACTAACAACGTCTAAGCATCCTACAAGACCAACGTTAGACAGCACACTGAAAAACTGAGATTGAAAATAAAAAGAACAAGACACGTCACCAGTTCTTACAAATCAGTTGAAAATCATCAGTAGTCTTCAAGATACCCCTAAACTTTTTTAACTGTGGCCTGGAAGATAGATGTAACTGGTGGTGCAAACATTTGTATCGCATTTTCTGTGTCTCGAAAATCTTAAAACATTCGTAAGCACCACAAACGTACCAAGGACTCTATAATAATACCAATAAAAATGGAGAAGAAAAAACAACAGAAAACCAAACCAACATGTTTGCTATGACTCTCACAGCAAGTTTTTTATATTGCAAAAACTTACATATACCATCATAACAATGTTTTTAAGCAATCTACGATATACGAGAGTAAAGTTGAAACATGATTGGCTGCTGAGAAACCGAAACCCTAATTCGACTCAATCAGATCAATCAAATACGCAATTAGAGTAAGCTGTAGTATCAAATCCCTATCAATTTCTCAGCATCCAACAGTAAATTAGTTAATTACTAACAAAACCAATAAAATTAGGTTAAAACAACAAGCTAGGGTTTGGAACAGACCGTTTCGATTTCTCCAATTTCTCCAGACTCAGCATCCGAATCCTCAACCTTCTTCACCACCACATCACCGCCGTCTTCTTCCACAATCTCTCCTTCCTCCATATCATACTCAACCGTCCGATTAACCGGAGGCGGAGGAGGCATATCCGTAACCACCTCTTCGTCATCTTCCTCCTCGCGTATATCGTCGTGCTTGCGGCTGTGATGACGGTGGTGGTGGCGGCGACGGTGGTGGTGGCGGTGCTTGTGGCGTTTGGACGGTTCTTCCGATTCGTCGTCGGAGGTGCGACGGTGTTTGCGTTCTTCGGTGTCGCTGGTCATGGCGGAAACCTAGGGTTTAGATTTGGGCCAAATTGAGGGGATTGTTAGGGTTTGATGAGAGATTTGATGGAGATTGGTAGTGAGGTTTGGTTAATTGTGGTAATGAGATTGAAGAAATGGTTTTTATGATGGATTTGGGAATATGGGTGTTTTAGCCAAACCTAGAATAAGGGTTGTGTATGTATAGGTGACTTGCATTATTGGTATTGCTCCAATGAGATAATGTGTATATTATTTTTTATTTTATTTTATTAATTTTTGGTTATTTGTAATGGATTATTTTGTAAATAAATACATTAAGATGTTATAGATAGGTTGAAAGGGTTACGGAGTGGTGGTCCATTAGTAAAGCAAAAATTTTAAACACTTTAAAGGAAGGTTTTGGGTTCAAGTTCTGTAGGTGACAGGAATAAAAGAAATTCATTTTCAAAAAAAGGTAGGTTGAAGTGTTGAATTGTTGAAACTGAAGATAATCTTTATTTTTTTGTGCTAAAACTATTAAATCTATCTCGTATATGTTTAATACTAAGTAGTTTGAATATAATTTGTAATGTGTTAATTGGGTCGGTGAGTTATAAACATTATATTAAGCATGTTAGCAGACGACCCGTTTTATTAGAAAGGTTAAAGAAACCAACTCAAACACGACTTGTTTATTAAACCGGTTAATTTTGACAACAGAATATGATTCAGCATGACTTGTCATATGAATGCTTTAACATAAACATTATCCATGGTGACATCACGTGCGAGTGAGAAGTATTTAAGACCTAAATCAAATCGAATTATGTAACTGACGTATGTACAATGATGTTTAGTTGTAGAGATAGGCCTGGAACCATGAAATCACACCAAAGGACGAAAATTTGAAACATTATTTACATGTATATACACACAATCTTATAATTTATATTATAAGAGCTTAATGTTTTAATAATATTTGTAATGATTTACAATTGGAGCTTCTTGTTCTGCTTCATAATGGACCGGCAGCTCTTGAATTTCAAGAATTTCAACTCGACGGTTCATCTTTTTCCTTAACTTGATGGCAACGTCTGCCGGTTTAAACCTCCCACACACGCTGACTCGGTTTTGTTGCTTTTCTATCAAGTGCTTCTCTATTTCTTCATTGTAATTGTAACGTATGAATTAATATATAACGCAAATAAAATTGTTTATTTTTATTAGTGCATAAAACTAATGTTTACCTTTCATGTTTAAGATATTTCTCCTCATTTTTCTACAACATGAGTTGCAATCAAGGTTAATCCTCATCACCATGCAACATATCTACAAAATTCCGAAACACCAAAAAAAGAACTCCAATTAGCCAAATATCTTAGTTTTCTAGATTCAAATGTCGAAACCAGTCTTCTTTGTAAAGAGTTAATGCTTGCCTGTCGGTCCATCACGTCCAAAGATTTGCTACTTCTTGGTGTTAGCTCCAACGTATGTAACGATAATGATCTACGTATATAGGAAACTTTTGTAGGCTAATGATTTATAGTATATGTGTATGTGCATGCACGCACGCATGTGAGGGTTGTCTGTTGGATGGATTTAGAAAGAGTGTTTTTAAGGTCGAATAAGGAAGAATGAGGATGGAAAACTTGAGGAGAAGAAAGATGAGGAGGTTAAGTCACCTTTCTCAACAAATAAAGGCTTCCTTTTGGACTACTTGATGTCATGTTAGGGAAAGCATATATGTTACTTTGTTTCAACATTTCTTGCATATTTCTATTCAAGTATGTGATGGGCCTCCTTACACACCATTCCATATAGAATCATAGAATTCAATCAATCATGCGTCTTATTATTATAATGATTATGTAGAAATAAATTATGTAAAAAAAATGAATATTCCTTGAATGTTTTCCTGACTTTTAAAATAAAGTCTAAAAACAGTGATAATTCTTATTTAGTTTTTTTTTATAAAAACGAAATAAGCTTTTAGGTAAAAGCGTTTTATCATAGAACAAATTATACGCAAAACGACTAACGTCCGGTTCCAGTCTAACAAAACGACTAGAGGCCTGGTTCCAGTCTAACAAGATAGAGCGTTCTTACACTCGATTTGATTTTAACAGCAAAGATTTATGCGGTTCTGGTGGCATTTATGTAAAATCGGTCTCTATATAGATACATATACGTGCGCATATGTAAGTGCAAGTCTTTATTGATATTGTTCAAAAATCACCTCAAAAAATACCCGGAAAATGAGAAAATAAAAAGGAAACGAAAAAGGAAGTACAACATGACATCTGCTAAAACCAAACAATGCTACCCCTGCAAACCAATTTTCTTAGCTGCATTGACCATTGACCCGAATGATGTATCATGTTATGCAAAACATTTTACAATGTCAAGCTATCGGGTTCTTGAACGATCTTTGCAAAGGTTTTAAGGAAGGCAGCCAAGTCGGCTCCGTATACAATTCTGTGATCAGCAGTTACATTAACCTGCAAATTCGTTTGCACACCACAGGTTATTATTATTGTAAAACAGAAGTGTTATAAAAAAAATAAAAATAAAAATTATCCCTAGAGGTGGAAATTGTGAATCATTGTCTAAACAAGTCATTTCAGGTTATGTTTATCTCTAATGGGCCAAGCAGGTAAAATAGAAAAAAGGAAACGGGTCAAAAGTGCCCAAAGTGTACTTTTCATGCATAAAACCTCCAAAATCATTTTATTCGTATAGTTATAAGTATTATTGACATGATATAACTTTTATAATCATAATTGACAACTTAACAGCTTACTAAGAGTATTTTTGGCCAACAGTGTTGCAGCCAACCTGACTTTTACAAAATTACCCGTTTTGACCCCTTACCCAATCCACCCAGCCTGGCCATTTTGCCACCTCATTATCTTAAATTTTCTGAAACTAAATTGTTTTCTCTTAAGAATAAAACTCGTGATTCTTTAACGGGTCAGTCATGTTCTCGTTTAGTGGATTATCACACAAACAGAAGAAACATCATTCTCTATCATTAAGGACATTTTCTCTGTCTAACTCAGGATTTAGTCTTTCTTTCTTTAATTCATCAAATTTGAGTTCTTCATGCTAAATCTATATTTGCAAGATTAATAACAGCTGAACTCTCGACAAGAAATGCATATGCATCAACCGAAACAATTTCTTTTTTTCCATTCCATCAAAGATAACTAGATAAGTGTCAAGTAAGATTTAATATCTAGGTCATATAGCAAGAACTGGGGAGACCAACAGGGCTAATGCAGATTACCAAGGTTAAGATAACGTATGATTATTGTTGTATTTCAAATCGATCTTCTTTTCATCTAATGATCATTGCAATAAAGATCATATGGGTTTTAATACATGATTTAAGATATGGAAAACTCACCAGCATTTGACTTTTCACACTGAAATATCCATCCTTATCAGCAATAGGAGTAGGCTTTGAAGCTCCAACAGCCATAATAGCCCCCTAAAACAAACATACATGTTAACAAGACTAAATCTAAATTGCAAAGATATATATTTTACAAAATCATGCTATTTGTTAACACATGCCTGTCCAGGAGGTAGAATAGCATCAAAGCGATCCACTCCAAACATGCCTAAGTTGGAGAGAGTAAAAGTCCCTGCAACCAGAAACACATAAGTCAATACCATTTTGTTCACAAGTTTCTGTAAAGAAACAAGATCCAAATTACCAATTGAAACTAACATAACTTTGGTTGTTACCTGAGTTGTACTCGTGGGGCTGAAGCTGCTTAGATCGTGCTTTCTCCACAAGCTCCTTCCACTTCTCAGATAGCAGATAAAGATCCAGCTACAATTATAAGAAAATAAGAGAAAATCAACCACCAAAATTTAACAAAGTTAATGCACAAACATGGTAAAATAACGGTAGTCAGATTCAATAGATAAAAAGGCACATCAAATCACCCCAAATCAACAAACCTTGTCAGCATCCTGAAGAACAGGGGTGATCAAACCGCCATTGATAGCCACAGCCACAGCAATATTAATGCTGCTATTATACGTAAAACTCTTTCCATCTTTGCAGCTTGCATTCACCACAGGGTGCTGAACAAGTGCCATTGCAGCAGCCTTTGCCAGCAAAGCAGTCATAGTCACACCCTTAGACTTAACCTAAACATGCACAACCAATCAAACCATCAGATCATATAACAACTACACACACAACCAAACAACAACTACAATCAAGTAAATATAACACCTGACCTTTGCATACAGAGCATCAAGCGCATCCGTCATAACCGGATAACCAACGCGAAACGTAGGCACAGACAAACTCTCAATCATATTCTTCGACACCGCAGCTTGCATCGTCGTAAACGGCACAATAGTCGCCCCTGGTATATCCAGCAATGCAGGTGCCGATTTCACCGGAGCAGCCGCAGCAGCAGGAGCAGCCACAGGTTGCGCCACAACTGGAGCCACACTTTTAACCGGCACAATTCCAGCAGCAGCTTCCACATCAGCCGGAGTAATCCTCCCAAATGGCCCAGTCCCTACCACTTTATTAATATCCACCTTATGCTGTTTCGCCAATTTCTTCGCATACGGCGTCGAAACAATCTTCCTCGGTCCATCCGCCACCGCAGCAGCCGGTGTTGGAGGAGCAGCAGCTGGAGCCGGTGTTGAAGCAGCAGCAGCCGGAGCCGCAGCCGGTGGTGCAGCCGGAGCCGGCGCAGAGCCACCAGAACCAGCGGCTTTAGCCCTAGCTTCTTCAATTTCGGCTTCGGTTTCGGCTAAAAGGCCAATCGGAGCTCCAACAGGAGCCGATTCACCCTCAGGAACAACAATAGCAGCCAGAATTCCATCGTAAAACGTTTCAACATCCATATCAGCTTTATCAGATTCAACAACAACAACAGACTCACCTTTGGAGAGAGCATCGCCTTCTGATTTGATCCAGGAGACGATTTTGCCCTCGGTCATGGTGGAGCTGAGTGCCGGCATGAAGATCTCTCTGATTTTAGCCTTCACAGTTGAGTGTTTCGAGCGGCGCGTGAATGTAACGGCGGGGAGAGTGGTGAACCGCCATTGCGATTTGTTGAGTGATGAAGTGAAGGAGAGTTGTGGTGGACCCCTAGATTGGAGGAGAGAAGAAGACATTGTTGTTGTTGTTGGAGATTTTGGGGGATTGTAGAGAGAGAGTAGAAATGGGGGCGGAGAGATATAGGGATGAAGAGAGAGAGTGAGGCGGAGAAGACGAGAGTATGAAATGCAACAGGGGACTCTGTAAACATCGCCCAAACGGGTTCGTTGATCTAACCCGCAACTAACCAATTCGGGTTGCTTTCCATAACCCGTGGGTCACTCCCATGGTATGTTGAATTGTTTGTTTGAGGAATAAGCGAAACCGAACCAACAGCTGACAAAATTGAATCGAAAATAGCCAAATTAACCGAAAGTGGGTTGTCAATCTTTGTTGCACCCTCGGTTAACTAAACTGAACCGTTCATAGTTTCATATATTTTTTTTATCTTTTATGTCTACATTTCATGTGTTTATAAGCAAAAAAGTTTGCCAAATTTGATTTTGGTTACTAACTGAATCGATCCGAACTGGAAATTGACAAACTTACCAAATTAAACGAACCATTTAACCAAAAACTGACTGGTTAAAAAATTAGATTGACCGATGACTTTGGTTTCAATTGAAGCTAATAATTGAACCGAACCATGCGCACCCCTCCCTCCCACACACCATGGTAGACTTTTGGTTGGAGTTAGTTTGGTTCTTAAATTACCATTAAATATTGTCACTCGATGGCAATCGAAAGAGATGCCTAAGAGGATACCAAACATGTTGTAAATCCACCGCAAACCATAAAAACCAATAGTGGTACCGGTACCGATGTTGCTAGGCTGGTATTAGTTTGGTTTGTTACATTACGAAAAAAATATTTTATTGTGAATACAACTATGTTTTCAACGAATTTTATACTTGCACGTCGAGAAAACTATCAAAACGGATATCATACTGGTACTCATGTGTGGATGGTAGCAATTCGGTTCGTAAATGGTAAAACAAAAAAATCAACTATATTTGACTCATTCATGTAAATATTTTATCAAATTGTAGATAACAATAAGTAGGTCACAATAATATATTCGAAAATTTTATATAACATTATATTATATTATTAAAATATCAAAATAGTAAATGATGCCATTACACACTTACATGTGTAAACTAAAATGTGACACAACTTTCATAGTATATATGTTTGTGTTTCGATCACTTGTGCATTATTGTTCACTACATAGATTTAAGCATGTCGCAATGTGTACTTGCATTTTTATAAAATATTGTACATTAAAAGTTATAAATGAAAAACAAAATATGATTAGGAGTAATTATAAAATATAAAAAGATTAAAATTGAATTAAACTACTCTATGAATTTAAATAATTACATTTATATATGGTCATCTCACATGTTTTCTCTCTTCACAAAAAAGCGTCTAACACATTTTCTCTCCTCAATTCCAACTATTTTTCTCCTCCCTCCCCAGTCCAACCAATCGGTTTTAGGAGTTCTTGGCTAAGAACTTCCATACCATCTCTCATCTTCATATCACCCTTACTTTCTCCCACCTCATGTTTCTCTTCATAAACCACTCCCCCCCCCTAAAGCCTCGTTGCAAATATCAACTCCATAATACAATTTATGGACCAACCTTACTCTCCAGAGCATGAGCCCTAGAGAGCGGGTCCAAAACACAAGCTTCGGACCAACTTCCTTATATGAAAACACGGTTCTTATCCAATGTGATGGATCAAGCATAAGTATATGATACGGGAGCTTTAGTCCGAGTTAGAGGTATGCAAAAAACCGAACCAAATAAAAAACCAATGCGTCGTTAATGGTTTTTTTTTTTTTTTTGAAAATTGAAGGTAGCGGGTCAGTTATGGTTATCAATGTTTCCATACCCACCATAACCGAACCAAACCGACATGTAATAAATCTTTATAATTAGGACTTTTCACCATAATTGATAATTGTAATATTTGATGTTTTTGATTGAAGATTTTTAGTATTTATGGGTTTTTCATATCGTTTAGTGGTTTTGGTTGAATGTTTATGTAAATTTATGGAATATATCATATCACTTTATTTGAATATTCGATAATAATTGTCACACCCCAACCGATGGCGGAAACATCAGGGTTAGTGGCACTAGGCGACCAGATTGATTTCACGAGATGTTCCATAACAATCATTTAACATATCACAACCTGCTTAATATCCTATACTATTAAACGTAACATTTAAACAATTATTACAAAACGGGGATTTCTCATAAAATTCAACCGGGTTCGATTTCCCATAGATTTCATACATAAGTTCAAAATCTGAATTACATCAACAAACTAACTAAACAAACTAAACTATGTTAAGCATGCAACATCAAAGCATCCATAGCTAAAATCCTCAACCTGTTACATACGTTAAAATACAAGTCAATACAATTAAGTAAATGTGAGCATACAGGTTTAAGTACTACTATCATAATCGAGAAAGCGTTCGCGAAATAATCTAACTACACATCATGATACACCGAAACAATTCACACAGATTAACATAGGCTTATTTCTCATGCTAACAACCGTGAGAAGGCTTGCGCATCCATCCTAACTAGACCCCGTCGGGTGTAAGCCACACTATAGTACCATACTAGCTAAGGAGGCAAGTTAACAAAAATAAGTCTTAGTCACATGTTTCTAGTATCACGTATTGAGCATATATAATCAGATTATTCGCGTATGATAAATAGTTTGATTTGTGAAGTGATTTTGATATAGGAATGTATGTAACACCCAAAAAGTGCGTTAAAGCGAAAATGAGTCAAGTATACTCACTGTGGGTTCGTTTAGGTAAGAGTTCGGGATCTGAGGAGAGTCGAGAAGAGTGCTGGATCAGCCTGCATACGCGAACGGAAGTGCATTAGTCTCCGAAAAGCTGAAACGGTTAAGTCTTGGTTGGGCAGTAGCCAAGTTCGGGCGAACTTGTGTGTTTGTGTAGAATTGGTGAGATTAGAGCCAAGTTAACCTTATTAAAAAGGCAAGTTCGGTTGAACTTATGTAGTTTCCTAAGAAGCTAGACAAGTTCTGTCGAACTTGTGAGAAATTTGGTGAAGAGACACTCAAGTTCGGTCGAACTTGACCTTGTGAGCTGGTGATTCTCGAGCGAATTTGATGTTTTCGAGTCCAAAATCTTGCGTTTTCACGTCGTTTGCTGAGGAAAATCGAGTGTTCATCCCTCCAACCCTGTGCTACTGAGCAAACATAGGTCGGAGAGGTCTTTTAGAGTTGTTTTAGCCGTTTTACAAAAGCGTGGGCTAATCCGGGCGAACTCGGGGTTCGTTCGGATTAGTCTGGCTTGTGTAAACCAACATAAACGTCCTTGTGCTTCCAGATATGGGATCTTGAATGATATATGCTTCGTTTCATACCAGAAAATGAACCAAACATCATCAAAAGTCCGTATCTTGTGTAGAAATCAATGGTTTTGAAAGGTTTTTCTCAGATCTATCACTTACAAGCCGAGATCTTGAAGATCTCGTGTTTGGGAAGTCTCTACTATCGCCAAACGAACTCGTATTGTGTAGATCTAAGCTTAAAACAGAAGTTTTTGAAGAAAAAGATGAAGGCTTTCATAAAAGAATGAGTTTTGATGAAAACGAAGGCTATACCTTGTGCCAAAATCGTTGTAAACCTTTGTAGATCGTTGATAAACGTTGTTGCAGTGAAATCGGGTCGATTCTTACTTAGAACATGAAGGTTTCGGGTTTTGAGAGCTCTGGGCGAACTTGCAGCAAGTTCAAACGAGTGAATAGAGTTTGGTATTTATAGGAGAAGGCAAAATGAGAGCTGATGGAGACCAAGTTCGGTCGAACTTGCATGAACACGCGAACTTATGAAATTTTTGAAGGGTTTGAGCTAAGTTCGGCCGAACTTGACCCTAGAAGGGCAAGTTCGAGCGAGCTTGAGGAGAGTTGGGAGTTCTGAGTTAACCAGCCAAGTTCGGCCGAACTTGGGATCACCAAGTTCGAGCGAACTTGTCAAAATATTGGATTTTCTTCGTTTGTTTCGCGTTAAGAGTTCATTTGGTTATTCGATTCGCATTAGATAGTTATATTAAGCGTTATAATTGGTATAATAGCGCAATTTAGCGATTCGAGAGTGCGAGGGCGATGCGATAGCGAGCGTAATCATAATCATAAACACACATAACACATAGATAATATAAAACCACATAAATAATTGCGATTTGCGATGCGATGAGATTAGCGATAAGATTTAATAAGCGATTAGATGCGATAATAACGTACAATACCATAATTAATTAACATAAACTTTGTTATTAACCGAATCTCGGATTTACAAAGGATAGATAAACTGAAAACAAAAGAAAAGATTACAATCGAATTTTCGAGTTGTTACAGTCTCTTCTACTTTAGGGAATTTCGTCCCGAAATTAGGCAGTAGATGTAACAAATAGATGCGGGTACTTGGCCTTCATATCACTTTCCAATTCCCAAGTAAACTCGGCGCCGCGTTTGCCCTCCCATCGGACCTTCACGATAGGGATGCGAGAGCGTCGTAGTTTCTTAGTCTCTCGGTCCATGATTTCCACAGGCTTTTCCACGAAATGGAGAGTCTCTTTGATTTGCAGATCTTCGAGAGGGACATGCAGATTTTCTTCGGCGAGGCATTTCTTGAGGTTAGACACGTGGAAAGTCGGATGTACATTATTAAGTTCCTTCGGTGATTCGAGACGATAGGCTACTTTACCGATTATTTCCAGAATCTTAAAGGGACCAACGTATCGAGGCGCTAGCTTTCCTTTCTTGCCGAAGCGGACCACTCCCTTCCAAGGTGCAACCTTTAGGAGTACGTGATCTCCCACTTCAAATTGCAGGGGCTTGCGACATTTGTCGGCGTAACTCTTTTGGCGACTCCGAGCTTTCAAGAGATTGTCTCTGATTTGGAGGATCTTGTCTTCTCTGATCTCGTGCCATGCAATAGGCGATCGACATTTTCTTCCATACAGTGCCTCAAAATGAGCCATTTGAATGCTGGTATGATAACTATTATTATACGAGAATTCGATTAAAGGTAAATGCGTATCCCAGTTACCACCGAAATCTATGATGCACGCACGAAGCATGTCTTCGAGGGTGCGGATCGTGCGCTCAGTGTGACCGTCGGTTTGAGGGTGAAAAGCGGTACTGAGATTGAGAGTAGTACCGAGAGCGGATTGAAAAGTCTCCCAGAGACGCGAGGTAAAACGACCGTCTCGGTCAGAAATGATGTCACGAGGCGTCCCGTGTCGACAAATAACTTCGTCGGTATAGATTCGGGCTAACCGTTCGACCTTAAAATCTTCTCGTATAGCAATAAAGTGCGCGGATTTAGTAAGACGATCAACGATAACCCAAATGCTATCGTGACCAGATGAAGTACGCGGGAGTTTAGTAACGGAGTCCATAGCTATACTCTCTCACTTCCACATCGGGATTTCGGGTTGTTCGAGTAAACCAGAGGGCCTTTGGTGTTCGGCTTTAACTTTCGAATAAGTTAAGCATTTTGAGACATAAACGACAATATCCTTTTTCATGCCCGGCCACCAGTACTTAGGACGAAGGTCCTGGTACATCTTGTCGGCACCGGGATGAATGGAATATCGAGATTTATGAGCTTCGGTCATTAGCAATTCACGAAGATTGTCACGATTGGGAATCCAAATACGATCGAGATAGTAATAAATACCATCAGATTTAGATACAAGCTGAGTTTCGGCACCACATTTCATTTCGTCTTGAAGGGTATTCTCGTTAAAGCAGGCGAATTGAGCGGCACGGATGAGGGTTTCAAGTTTAGCACAAGCTTGAGAGTCACGAATACCATATACATAGCTTCGTCGACTTAGAGCATCGGCGATGACGTTTGCTTTGCCGGGATGGTAGCGTATCTCACAATCGTAATCGTTGAGAAGTTCAACCCATCGATGTTGTTGCATGTTTAGTTCTTTTTGATTAAAGATATGTTCTAAGCTCTTATGGTCGGTGAAGACCGTACACTTAGTACCGTAAAGGTGTCGCCATATCTTCAACGCAAAAACGACTGCACCGAGTTCGAGATCGTGGGTTGTGTAATTCTTCTCGTGGATCTTGAGTTGTCGAGACGCATACGCGATAACCTTGTCTCGTTGCATGAGAACACAACCAAGACCAAGATTAGAGGCATCACAATAAACAACGAAATCGTCATTTCCGTCGGGTAAAGCGAGAACGGGAGCGTTGCATAGCATACGCTTGAGAGTTTGAAAGGCTTCCTCTTGCTTGGAATCCCAAACAAAAGGTTTGTCCTTATGAGTTAAAGCAGTAAGTGGAACAGTGATTTTCGAGAAGTCGGCGATGAATCGACGGTAATAACCCGCCAATCCAAGAAATGAACGGATTTCGGAGGCATTCTTCGGTGTAATCCAACTCTTGACGGCTTTAATCTTTGCAGGGTCGACGTGAATTCCTTGACTATTAACGATGTGGCCGAGAAATTGGACTTCTTCGAGCCAGAATTCACACTTAGAGAACTTATCATAAAGGCGATTTCCTTGAAGAAGTTCGAGGACTAAACGGAGATGACGCGCGTGTTCGTCTCTCGACTTCGAATAGATAAGGATATCATCGATGAAAACAATGACGAAACGATCTAAGAAAGCTTTACACACACGGTTCATCAAGTCCATGAAAACCACGGGTGCATTGGTTAGACCAAAAGGCATGATCACGAATTCGAAATGGCCATAGCGAGTACGAAAGGCGGTTTTCGGAATGTCTTCTTCCAACACGCGTAGCTGATGATAACCGGAACGAAGATCGATCTTGGAAAAACAAGTAGCACCTTGAAGCTGATCAAATAAATCGTCGATATGGGGAAGAGGGTAGCGCTTCTTTATCGTGAGTTTGTTAAGTTCACGATAATCGATGCACATACGGAATGATCCATCCTTCTTTTTCACGAAAAGGACAAGAGCGCCCCATGGCGAAGTGCTCGGGCGTATGAAACCTTTATCAAGAAGCTCTTGAAGTTGGCTTGATAGCTCGCGCATTTCGGATGGTGCGAGACGATAAGGAGCTTTAGCAACGGGAGTAGCACCTGGAATCAAATCGATACGGAATTCAACATCGCGAGTAGGGGTAAACCGGGTAAATCGTCGGGAAAGACCTTAGGGAATTCACAAACAACGGGAACATCTTTATAAGTCTTCTTTTCTTTCTCCGGGTTCACGATATGAGTGAGGAAAGCAACGCATCGCTTTTGCAAGCATTTGTGCGCTCGAGTACATGACAAAAGCATCAACTTCTTTGAGGGCGTTTCACCATAAACATGGAGTTGATCACCATTAAGAAGAGGAAAACGAATCATTTTATCGAAGCATACAACTCCAGCATGATTTTCACGAAGAAAATCCATGCCTACTATGATATCGAAACTACCTAACTGCATAGGTATGAGATTGATCGAGAAGACATGGTTGTTGAGATCGAGAGAACAACCACGTAGGACGGAATCAACGGTAACGGGTTTTCCGGTGGCGACTTCCACATCGAAAGTCTTTTGGAGTTTAGCGCGCTTACATTTTAAAACCTTTTCGACTTCTAACGATACAAAACAATTATCGGCACCAGTATCAAATAAACATGAAGCATAAAACCATTAACGAGAAACGTACCATTGACAACATTGTTGTCATTCTGGGCCTGGCGGTGATTGAGATTGAAGGCTCTTCCACGCGCAGCTTGTTGTTGCTGCTGAGGCTGCGGTGGTGGCTGCTGCTGCTGCGGCTCTTGTTTCACGGTGCGGTTTGGGCAAACATTAGCAAAGTGGTTCGGATCACCACACACGAAGCACACTCGTGCCTTTGGAGCTTGCTGCTGGTTGGCTTGAGGAGGAGCAGGTAAAGCTGCAGCTGTTGGAGCCTGAGGAGCTGGCTGACGAGTACCACTATGGCAGCTGACTGTAAAGTGGCCATAGATGTTGCAGTGACAATTGCCACCAACGACATGATGATATGTGCACTTAGGGCACATAGGGTACGGACTAGTGTACGCACGCTTTGCTGGCGGTGCATTTGGTGCTGCTGACTGGAGTGGCTGAGGGTTCGCTGGAGCAGTAAGAGCAAGTTCTTGCTCGGTTTTCCCTTTTGCGACCACGGCGACTGTTCTTTAGCTCTCGAGGTTGTTCGGTAGTAGGAGCTGCCGATTCGGTGACTGCCTGATTTGCGACCTTGCTGCTTTTAAAGTAACCAGACTGAACTCGTTTGTCATTAATCTCGGCGGCTAGCTGGTAGGTCTCCTTGATAGTAGTAGGGCGTGCTGCTTGAACAAAGTCAGCGACGCAATCGGGCAGAGTGTTGAGGTATTTCTTGATTGCCTTCTCGGTCGTATCCACTTGACCGGGACAGATGATGCTCAACTGTTTGAAGCGAGCGGTGAGACCAGCGTTATCGGGACCATCTTGCTTGATATTCCAGAATTCGTTCTCTAACTTCTAGATCTCGTAGGGAGGACAAAATTCCTTGATCATAATTTCCTTAAGTTCCTCCCAAGTGAGTCCGTAAGCTTCGTCGTTTCCACGCCTGTTGCGCTCGGCTGTCCACCAGTCGAGAGCCCTTGATTGAAACACGCCGGTAGCGTTGACAGTGCGCAGAGCCTCGGGACATCCACTCTGGCGGAATGTGACCTCGATAGAGTCAAACCAGTGGAACATGGCACTCGGCCCTTCGGTGCCTGAGAAAGTAAGCGGTCCACATGCTTTGAACTGCTTAAAGCTGAAGTGGGGTTTCGGGGCATCTCCCTTGGAGTCAACTGAAGAGTTGCTTTTTACAGCATGAATTTCTGAGACAATTTGCGGGATGACTTGAGCTATCTCCTTGGCTACCATTGTAGCGATACGCTTGTCGGCGTTGCTGCGCTGGAGATTCCTTCGGGTGTGCGATCCCATGGAAGACATCTACACGAATGATTTAGATTAGATGATATTCGATTATAATAGAGTTATTTTTAAATATTTATTATTATTATAATTCATACAACGCACAAAATCACATAAACACGTAGGCACGTAATCACGTAAGCACATAAGCACGTAAGCACATAAGCACGTAAGCACATAAGCACATATTTGCACGTATTCACCTTCTAATAATAACAATGCGTAGCGCGATACGAGATGCGAGATATAAGCGATATATAATCGCGAGATAAACGAGATAATACCGCGTATGAGGCACACATCCTCATAGGCGTAAACGAGTTAGCGATTAGTTTGGTTGGTGTATTAATTTAGCGTTTTAGATTTCGAGAGCTGTGCGAGTTGTGCATACATTCGATGGAGCGTAAATGCGATAAATCGAGAAATCGATGATATGATAAATCATCAAAGCGAGAAATCGAATAAGCGAAAATTCTCAAAATTTGAAACACATAAATAATAATAAACTCGATGATGCGTAAATCGACGATATAGGCTTAAATCAATTGGGAGTGTCCGGGGTTTTGAGATGTTTGACACGCCAAAGTGATTCGACTACCATTTGCATTTGGACACACGCTTTGGCCTAATAAATAAACGTTCTCACCGCAAGCGGCTAACAACATTTACCCTTCCAGTTAATACGTGTTCCAAACCATCGGCATAACCGAGACTTTGGTGAGATTGAAAATCGAATTGCGGAATTAGCTACTAAGATGCGGGTTTCACCCCTAACTTAGCAACTTCATTCCTAGATAGAAATTGAGATTTTTGTCGAGCTTTGGATGTCACTCCTAACTCAACGAAGGTATCCCGTGCGAGAGAATGCGCGGAGTGAATGATCTCGTCGAGAGTTCTCGGTTTTCACACCTATTCTTGACTTGATCACTCGTTTTGTGTGATGCGAGCGTTTCCAAGTGTGTATTATTTTAGTAGCCTTAGGAAAGGCACATTTAAGCATTTATGACAAGTAGATTAGCATTTAAATCGAAGATAGGTCAATCGGGTACTTAAACATGCTACTAGGTCGAATCATGGCAATACTACCTACTTTCCTAAAGTTATGGTGCTTTGATACCAATCTGTCACACCCCAACCGATGGCGAAAACATCGGGGTTAGTGGCACTAGGCGACCAGATTGATTTCACGAGATGTTCCATAACAATCATTTAACATATCACAACCTGCTTAATATCCTATACTATTAAACGTAACATTTAAACAATTATTACAAAACGGGGATTTCTCATAAAATTCAACCGGGTTCGATTTCCCATAGATTTCATACATAAGTTCAAAATCTGAATTACATCAACAAACTAACTAAACAAACTAAACTACGCTAAGCATGCAACATCCAAGCATCCATAGCTAAAATCCTCAACCTGTTACATACGTTAAAATACAAGTCAATACAATTAAGTAAAGGTGAGCATACAGGTTTAAGTACTACTAGCATAATCGAGAAAGCGTTCGCGAAATAATCTAACTACACATCATGATACACCGAAACAATTCACACAGATTAACATAGGATTATTTCTCATGCTAACTACCGTGAGAAGGCTTGCGCATCCATCCTAACTAGATCCCGTCGGGTGTAAGCCACACTATAGTACCATACTAGCTAAGGAGGCAAGTTAACGAAAATAAGTCCTAGTCACATGTTTCTAGTATCACGTATTGAGCATATATAATAAGATTATTCGTGTATGATAAACAGTTTGATTTGTGAAGTGATTTTGATATAGGAACGTATGTAACACCCAAAAAGTGCGTTAAAGCGAAAATGAGTCAAGTATACTCACTGTGGGTGCGTTTAGGTAAGAGTTCGGGATCTGAGGAGAGTCGAGAAGAGCGCTGGATCAGCCTGCATACGCGAACGGAAGTGCATTAGTCTCCGAAAAGCTGAAACGGTTAAGTCTTGGTTGGGCAGTAGCCAAGTTCGGGCGAACTTGTGTGTTTGTGTAGAATTGGTGAGATTAGAGCCAAGTTCAGTCGAACTTGAAGAGTTTCTTTGAGAAACTTGTAAAGTTCGGGCGAACTTGTAAAATAACCTTACTAAAAAGGCAAGTTCGGTCGAACTTATGTAGTTTCCTAAGAAGCTAGACAAGTTCGGTCGAACTTGTGAGAACTTTGGTAAAGAAACACTCAAGTTCGGTCGAACTTGACCCAAATGGGTACAAGTTCGGTCGAACTTGACCCGGTGAGCTGGTGATTCTCGAGTGACTTTATGTTTTCGAGTCCAAAATCTTGCGTTTTCGCGTCGTTTGCTGAGGAAAATCGAATGTTCATCCCCTCCAACCCTGTGCTACTGAGCAAACTTAGGTTGGAGAGGCCTTTTAGAGCTGTTTTAGCCGTTTTACAAAAGCGTGGGCTAATCCGGGCGAACTCGGGGTTCGTTCGGATTAGTCCGGCTTGTGTAAACCAACATAAACGTCCTTGTGCTTCCGGATCTGTGATCTTGAATGACAGATGCTTCGTTTCATACTAGAAAATGAACCAAACATCATCAAAAGTCCGTATCTTGTGTAGAAATCAATGGTTTTGAATGGTTTTTCTCAGATCTATCACTTACAAGCCGAGATCTTGCAGATCTCGTGTTTGGGAAGTCTCTACTATCACCATATGAACTCGTATTGTGTAGATCTAAGCTTAAAACAGAAGTTTTTGAAGAAAAAGATGAAGGTTTTCGTAAAATAATGAGTTTTGATGAAAACGAAGTCTATGCCTTATGCCAAAATCGTTGTAAACCTTTGTAGATCGTTGATAAACGTTGTTGCAGTGAAATCGAGTCGATTCTTACTTAGAACACGAAGGTTTCGGGTTTTGAGAGCTCTGGGCGAACTTGCAGCAAGTTCAAATGAGTGAACAGAGCTTGGTATTTATAGGATAAGGCAAAATGAGAGCTGATGGAGACCAAGTTCGGTCGAACTTGCATGAAAGCATGCAAGTTCGCGCGAACTTATGAAATTTTTGAAGGGTTTGAGCTAAGTTCGGCCGAACTTGACCCTAGAAGGGCAAGTTCGAGCGAGCTTGAGGAGAGTTGGGAGTTCTGAGTTAACCAGCCAAGTTCGGCCGAACTTGGGGTCACCAAGTTCGAGCGAACTTGTCCATATATTGGATTTCCTTTGTTTGTTTCGCGTTAAGAGTTCATTTGGTTATTCGATTCGCATTAGATAGTTATATTAAGCGTTATAATTGGTATAATAGTGCGATTTAGCGATTCGAGAGTGCGAGGACGATGCGATAGCGTGCGTAATCATAATCATAAACACACATAACACATAGATAATATAAAACCACATAAATAATTGTGATTTGTGATGCGATGAGATTTAATAAGTGATTAGATGCGATAATAACGTACAATACCATAATTAATTAACATAAACTTTGTTATTAACCGAATCTCGGATTTACAAAGGATAGATAAACGGAAAACAAAAGAAAAGATAACAATCGAATTTTCGAGTTATTACAGTCTCCCATACTTTAGGAATTTCGTCCCGAAATTAGGCAGTAGTTGTAACAAATAGATGCGGGTACTTGGCCTTCATATCACTTTCCAATTCCGAAGTAAACTCGGCGCCGTGTTTGCCCTCCCATCGGACCTTCACGATAGGGATGCGAGAGCGTCGTAGTTTCTTTGTCTCTCGGTCCATGATTTCCACAGGCTTTTCCACAATGGAGAGTCTCGTTGATTTGCAGATCTTCGAGAGGGACATGCAGATTTTCTTGGCGAGGCATTTCTTGAGGTTAGACACGTGGAAAGTCGGATGTACATTATTAAGTTCCTCCTGTAATTCGAGACGATAGGCTACTTTACCGATTCTTTCCAGAATCTTAAAGGGACCAATGTATCGAGGCGCTAGCTTTCCTTTCTTGCCGAAGCGGACCACTCCCTTCCAAGGTGCAACCTTTAGGAGTACGTGATCTCCCACCACAACCGACCCGCTATAACCATCAAAATCGATTAACCATAACTGCCATAATTGATCGGTTATGGTTATGATTTAGGCCCAAACCGACCCATGCACACCCCTAGCCCGAGTTATGATAATGAACGCGTGGCGGATAAGGAGGGCACGATCGAATGTTAGTTAATTGCTGGTATAAAGGGGCCCCACTATCAAGCACTAGTGTCCCAATCAAATGGATACGATCAAGGCTAGCCCCAAGGGGGCGAGGCGGGCATGTCCCAAGCCGATCTCCCCGGGGGCCCCGAAATTTTTATTATATTATATATATTGAAAAAAAATCTATACACTTTATTTAAACACTTAAACCCATTAACATGTTATTTATTTTAAACCCATTAAAAATCTATTTAAAATTAGCCCTATAGGCGCCCGTTTGTTTCTACCGACCCAATTTTTTTTAGAATTCTTCGGGACGGCGTTGCATACAATGATACGAGGATAATACAATTTGCAATTCAGGGCACAACATTTACTGACCACCTTGCACAAGATTTATAGGGACTTCAGGTATAAATACCCCTTCATATGAGAAGCAGTTGACAAATATGTTTCTATTTCTCTATATACTTTCTCTTCTCACAAACACATATTTACTCTGATGATTAAGTTTGGTCACTGAGAGCGTTATCTTATGTTTTTGTTGAGCCTAACGGTAGTTAATTTAACAGTTCAATGCTCACATCTTGTAGGCCTTGACACTAATTCTCAGTACTGTTACTGTAAAGCCTAAGTAAACCGTGCCAAGATATTGTCCGTTTTGCCCCCGATAGGTTACCCATCCAAAAACTCACGCTTTTGTTTTCACCCGACGAGTCGCTCGCCCAGGGAAAACGCATCTTGATAGAAAATGTTTCCAACCCCTTATAAAGAAGACTTCATTCTCCTCCTCAACCGATGTAAGACTTACAATTACACGGTCTAAACATATTGTTGGAGATATTTTTGTAACAACAACTTACATTAGCATATAACACATGTTTTTGTTATTGATAGATTCCATAGTACATTTGTTATAATTAGACTATAGGGAGTGAGGGGCATGAAAGAGTTGCGTTATTCGACATGTGGCTGCTATGTCAGCATGCATAAGAAAAACGGCGTGGTTAGTGGCGTTTTTATGAATAAACAAATAAACATCAACCAATTAAAACTCACCCAAAATCCAACTCACAACCCAAATACCCCCACGCCGGTGGAAATCTCCCCGCCCTCATCATCACGCCATGTCCACGCCACCTCAAGAGGTGGTGTTCCTGGCGTGAAAAGGCCTCCACACCACTTTTCTACACCCACATCGTGTGATCTTAGTGAAACATACTTAACTATTGTAAGCAACTAACCCATAATTTCAACAATGACAAAAGTCAATGGTTTTGATCAGTTTTAGGTAAGCAACTAACCCATAATTTCCACAATGACAAAAGTCAATGGTTTTGATCAGATTTAGTAAAGAGTCAAAACATACGTATTATCAAGGTGCATAAGTGATTAGGCTAAAAAAACTAAGAGAAAAATCCCACAAATGTGAGTGACTACTAAAAATCATCTATGTTCTTACATAAAACAAAAAACACTTGTAACTTCCATTGATAATTGTTGATTTTGATTTAAAAAGCATATGTTGTGGTCGCTAAAGACTTCATTTGATGACAAAATGCAACATCAAGATTCTTCTATTCATCGTCTCTCTGTTTACTCTCTTTTCTTTAATAACTCACTACTCACAAACATTTACTTCTCTACAAATTCTTGCACTTAGCCAATAACATTTATACTCTCTCTCAGTGGGGACCTAGAAAAATATTTCCAGGGGTGTGGATGAGAGGTTTAACCAAATTTTCAAGGGGTGCGAGCGGAATTTAGCCCTATAAAATACACTAATTTTTTTTTCAATAGGTGCGCCCGCCCACCCACCACCTTCCTTACTGTTGAAATAAAGAAATAAAAATATTTTACAATCAAGGGATCAGTAAGATTATCTCTTGTGCTCATCATATCCCAAGTTTAAAGGCCCCAAATATATGGTTTCCTTTCATCCAATAATTACAACCATTGACAGCTTGGTTTCTTTTTCTCGATCCATTGTACAATAGTATAAATAGAGGCTATTATTCTCTTGTTATTTAATCGAATCGATCAATACAATTTCCTTGTTCTTAATTCTCTATTGATAAGATGGTATCAGAGCATGGTTTTTAATTTGCTCATCATCTACCACATCATAATCAGTCATAACCGAGTCACCATGACGGACGAAGGTAACTCGGGTAATGACCTCACCTTACAACTTGCAAATCTACTAAAAAATTCCCAACCAAAAATCCCAAAACTATCCGATAATTTACAAATCAGTTTGAAGCTTTCTAGTCAAAACTATGCGCTATGGACCCTGATGATTCGGGTCGCCATAGGCGGAAGGTCAAAAAACTTGCTGAAACATTTAACTTCAAACCCACCAGATCGAAATCACGAAACTTTGGGAACGAGATGACTTAATCGTCTTTTCATGGCTGATACAGGATATTGAACCAGCTTTTGCGGGCAACCTAACCGAGTTTCCCACATCAAAGTCGTTGTGGGATGCTCTGGTGGTCACCTATAGCAGCGGTAGAGACAAGTTGCAGACGTTCAACCTTCACGTTAAAGCTAACGACATCAAACAGAATGAAAGTTCGCTTGAATATTTCTGGATTACACTACAAGGGATTTGGGGCGAGATTGACCGAATCGATCCGAACCCCATGAAGTGTCCAGAAGACATCCAAACCTACTCAAAAATCAGGTCAGAACAGAAACTTTTTCAATTTCTAAATGCCCTAACCCGAAAATATGACCCTATTAAAAGGGAAATTCTTCGGTTGGATCCTCTCCCAACTGCAGAGGCAGCCTACGCGGCTGTCTGTAAAGAGGCCGCTCACCAGACTATTCTGGGAGCAACGTCTATTGATGCAGGTGACATAGCAGCCGGTTTAAGTGCCTCTGAAACAGGAGTAGGGCTTGTAACAAAGGGTCACCGTCGATCCGACGGGAAAAAAACCGGACCTCCAACCAAAGAGGACAAGTCTCACCTTAAATGTACTCACTGTGGTATGACAAAACATACCAAAGAGCAATGTTTCAGGCTTGTCGGATATCCTGAGTGGTGGTCCAACGGTCACAAAAAGGGAACAAAAGATACTGGACCGGAGACAGGGAAAGCTTCTTCCGCGGTGGGCAACAATGAAGCCGCCAACACCAACTGTAATAGCAATCAGAATAGTGGATTTGGAGGAGTGGCTATGGCGCATGATGAAGAAGAGCATGGGGGCTTCTCGATGTCTACAGGTATTGGGTTTGAGAGAGACATCTCAAAAACCCAGTCTTATCCTCTATTTAATTACAATTTACCCCCTAGAGACCCAAGAATACTAGAAGCCACCAATTTTAATGACTTTATAAAAAGAAGTTTTATAAATTGCAAAAAACACCCAAGTTTAGTAGCTCGGCATTTATAGCTCAAAATTATAATAGAAGAAAACAAGAACAATCATGGATATTTGATTGCGGAGCCACTGACACCATGAGTTACGAATTATCGGATTTTGTCATATCAACCAAGCCTACAAAATCATATATACAAGCGGCAAATGGAGAAACAATGAATGTGAAAAACGGGGGAACAATTGAAATTTCTCCAACGCTTAAACTTTCTAATTGTCTCTATGTTCCTTCCTTGTCACATAAACTCTTATCAATAAGTCATGTAACAAAGGAGTTAAATTGCTCAGTCCTCATGCAACCTACATTTTGTATTTTACAGGATATAAGAACGGGAGCGATCATTGGGCGTGGCACTGAAAGACAAGGGTTGTATTACGTGGATGAGGTGACTCAAAGTGGTACTGCAATGCTTTCTCATGGGTCAACAGAACGTGAAGCCTGGTTATGGCATAGAAGATTGGGGCATCCATCCACATGCTATTTGCATATTTTATTTCCTAATTTATTTCCTTCAAATTATAAGACACATTGTGAGACTTGTGTTTTAGCTAAAAGTCACCGAAAAACCTTTAAACCAAGTAACACAAGGGTTTTTCATTAATCCACTCAGACGTATGGGGTCCAGCTCCAATTATTGAGGGACAAAACCTTTGGTTTTTTGTGATATTCGTGGATGATTGTACACGAATGACCTGGGTGTATCTATTAAAAAATAAGTCTAAAGTTCTTGAAAAGTTCAAGATTTTTTACACCATGATCCAAACCCAATTTCATAAAAACATTCAAATTTTCCGATCAGATAATGGAGGAGAATTTGTAAACACCAATATGAAACAATTTTTCCAAACCAAAGGCATAATTCATCAAACCACATGCACTCATACTCCAGAACAAAATGTCACACCCCGACCCACAGCGGAAAAGGTGATCGGGGCATGATTGGGTTATCATCAAAGCTCATGACATTTATTAAGCGTTTCATATTCATTAATACAAATTAAATGGAAATTTACAATGATTGCTACAACATGATCTAACTAACAATCTAAACTTCTTTGTTCTCTTCTAAGGCATATCCTATGTTTTCCTTGCTTCAACCTGTTCACCTGTATCATGTGTAAAAAGGTTTTTGGATCAACATAATGTTGGCGAGTGAATCCTATGGAAAACATTTGAACAATTTATTTAAATTGATTATGAAATATGTGCACAACCAAACATGAGTAAAATTAGATGTAACTTGATCAACAATCATAAGATGTTAAATGAAACACTCATGAATAATAATGGGACAATTAAAGGCACGCGATGCTCAACTCGTCTCTCACGAGGAACTGAGGGGCCTGATGAATGAATTGCATAAACATGATGATATGAATGACACAACTACAAACAATATAAACTCAATGAAACACACATGAACAATAATGAATTTGAATTGAAGCACGCGATGTTCTACTCGTCTTCCACGAGGAACTGATGGGCTTAATGTATGAGTTTCATATAATTTGACAAACGGAATATAAGTAAATCACAACAATAAAACAATCTAAGTTTAAGTCATGATGTGGTATGGCACAAGTTTAAATAAATAAATTAATTATTTTCATAACACATGACACACCCCAAAACGTGTAATTTAAAAGGGGGAATTGTAAGATTCACTCACAGTGGGTGCGTTCGGTTGATGACGTTGAATGCACGCGAAGTGGTTTTAACCACGAGTGAGATTTAACCTAGATAAATCGCATTATGGTTTGGTAAGTAAACGGATTTTATTAAACTATTTTAGTAGGATTGTTGGGTGTATTTTTGTGAGTTTGAGGCTATTTTCTAACCTTAAAAATGTTATTTTTAAGTATTTATAATTGATTTTTAATTAAAATAATTAAATAAAAATAATAAAAAAATATTTTATTTTTTTTGCTACAGTTGACTTTGACCATTGACTTTGACTGGCGTTGACCGGTTCGAGGCATATTGTTGTGCGCTGGGTGAGGCTCGAACCCGAGACCTCCCGTACGCGTGCACGCAGCTCTACCAACTGAGCTACGTGTCTAACCCGTTATATATCCGATTTTAATTACATATATACATTAATTAGAATTAAACAGAAATCCTTTTTATTTTAAAAACAGTTTAAACGACTCCGACATGCACTCCACAGGTCTCGAACCCGGGACCTGTGGTTTAATCTAACACACAGTCCACCGCTGGACTGTGTGTTCAACATGTTATATAACTCGATTTTTATTATACTTAAATACTAATTAGTTATTTTCCTTTTCTGCCTTATTTAAAAAGAAGAGATAATTGTCCGAGTCGGTGCTGAAGACCGGACTCGAACTCGTGACCTGTGATATAAACAAACACACAGTCCACCGCTGGACTGTGTGTCTAACTTGGTTATTATTCCGGTTAACAATATACTTAACATATATCTGTGGCGACTCCGGTTCAGTTAAACAAAAAAAATGGTTTTTATTAAGGCAGCGTGTGTGAGACGGGAATCGAACTCGAGACCTTTGCATGTTTAACGTTTTATGTGCACACAGTCCACTGCTGGACTGTGTGTCTAACCCGATTAATATCCTGATTTTAATTAAACTTATAGGATACGGAAATACATCGTCTTCCTCGTCAGGTTATAACCAGAAATCGGGTCTGACTGGTTCGAGTTTTTATTCAAGTTTCATTAGTGTTTTAGGTTAATTACTGGTAAGATAGAAGTAAAAAGAAAGGAAAATAAGCGTGAGGTATACCGACTCGCTTTCCTCTGTTTTCCGGCAGAACTCCGGCGACAGAAATCACCTCCGGCGATGAGTTTCTCGTAGCAGCGAGTCTCCAGGAAGCTTAGAAAGGGCGTGGGTATCTCCGGGATAACTCAGGGGCTCAGTAAGGCTCGGCAATGGAGAAAACGGTTTTCCGGCGATGAGCAGAGAAATTCCGGCGAGTGGAATTACGCCGTGAAAAGATGTGTTTTTGAGCGAAAAGGTTTGTCGTCGGTTGTGGGTCAATTTATAGGAGAAAAACGAGATGTATTTGGTCTGATTTCGGACTGTGTTCGTTTATTTAAATTTTCCGGCGGTTTTGATTTTGGTCGCGGACTTCAAACATCGGTTATAACCGATATCTGGTTAATGGTTTACGTTATAACGTAAATTGTAGGTAAGACTCGCGAGTTTACCGGGATTCCGACGACTGAACTGTTTGGGCGCCGGTTTTGAATTCGTAAAGTCATTATAACAATTAAATGATTTCAATATTGAACAAACAAAACAAGTGGCGCAGTGGTTCAGTGTTATGTGTTAAATCTTTGAACCGATTCGGGACTGACCCGGGTTCGAAACCCGGCTAGAACATTTTATTTTTATTTTGCGATTTTCAACAGTTTTTCAAAAACTAATTATATATTCTTGTATAATAATTGATTACGGATCGTTTAAAAATATTTTGGGCATTTAATTCGCAACGAAAATTTTGACTGACTGTTCGGTTGATAAACGGAGCGGGTTTGGTAAATCCGTTTTTGACGGATGTTACAGTATCCCCTGCTTTTTAGAAATTTCGTCCCGAAATTTAAATAATGATATATTTTGACTAAAAGGATGATGATGTTTTGTTTGACAGTTGTATGCTTAGCAAAATAAAGGCTTAAGTTTTTGTTCGAGGCGGTAACGTTCCTTGTAAGGGTTAAGTACCCTATTCAGGAATCGCTTTTTGTTGCCTACTGTATAAGTATTGATAAGCAGAAATGATTTGCTAAAAATGATATCATGCATAAGAGTTTAGATACGTTTGGGAAAGTATGGTTATATCCTAAGGCAAAACTTCTAACACTACAACCTATATGGAACATAAATAAAAACACAACAGCTGATATTTGAACATAGGTAAACACAACAGCTCATATTCGAACATGAATAAATACATCAGCAAATATTTGAACATGAATAAACACAACAGCAAATATTTGAATCCACATTCTGATAGCATATATATTTGAATGATGGATGTTCCTCTCTCGTTTGTTATGATGGAGAGGTTAGTTTATGTAGAAATGGATCACAACCCAATCTCTTTAATTAACATGATGATATAAATGTAACACAAATTCCAACCAAGGCAATACTAAATCCTACATGGAACTTCTCATAACCGCCTGATAATGCCTCTGATCCTTTGGCAAGAATACTTATATATAGGAAGTACCAGCGGCGTATCCACCATATTCTTGCCAAATTTTCATTAGTTTTATCCACAAGTTATGATTGGTTACCAAGAAACTAATAAATCCTACATAGAACTTCTCATAACCGTCCGATAATGCCTCTGATCCTTTGGCAAGAATACTTATATATAGGTAGTACCAGCGGCGTATCCACCATATTCTTGCCAAATTTTCATTAGTTTTATCAGTGAACTATGATTAGTCCTACAACTCTACAACCAATACAACAAACATAAAAATACTGAAATGAAATATATCTGTGCGATCAAGGCTCAATCGAACGGAGCCGATCGTATTGCATGTACTGAAAATGAAATGGATGTGCGCTCAAGGCTCAATCAAACGGAGCCGAACGTATTGAATGTACTGAAATTGAAATTTGTGTGCTCAAGGCTCAATCGGGTGGAGCCGAGCGTATTGCATGTACTGAAAATGAATAACTTAACCACACAAACAGCCTATGCATGGAACCTCTCATAACCGCCTGATAATGCCTCCGATCATTTGACAAGAATACTTATATATAGGAAGTACCAGCGGTGTATCCACCATATCCTCGTCAAATTTTCATTGACTTTATCCGCAAGTTATGGTTAGTTCGATGCGACTCTACTACAAACACCACAACCATAAGATACTGATAATGAAATTGTCTGTGCGCTCAAGGCTCAATCAAACGGAGCCGAACGTATTGAATGTACTGAAATTGAAATTGTGTGCTCAAGGCTCAATCGGGTGGAGCCGAGCGTATTGCATGTACTGAAAATGAATAACTTAACCACACAAACAGCCTATGCATGGAACCTCTCATAACCGCCTGATAATGCCTCCGATCATTTGACAAGAATACTTATATATAGGAAGTACCAGCGGCGTATCCACCATATCCTTGTCAAATTTTCATTGACTTTATCCGTAAGTTATGATTAGTTCTATGCGACTCTACAACAAACACAACAACCACAAGATACTGATAATGAAATTGTATGTGCGCTCAAGGCTCAATCGGGTGGAGCCGAACGTATTGCATGTATTGAAATGTAAAATGAAATAACCGATCAAGGCTCAATTAAACGGAGCCGATCGTATTGAATGTACTGAAAACAATATATAATATATAATATCCAATAATTTCTCTAACAGTCTACACATGGAAAAACATGAAACTAAACGATAGGAATTGAATCTGGATCTTCGGGGAAGAGGACTAGCTGAGTATCTTCATTTGGGCCGTCATTATCTTCGACAGGATTGGCGTTGATATTGAAGACTCTTTCTCTTGCTGGTGGCATAGTGGTTGGGTTTTCTTGGTTTACTTGGTTAACTGGGTTTGATTGGGCTTGAGTGTTGATAACGTTAACCAATTGAGGGCATGTGTTTCTAAAGTGGGTAGGATCGCCACAATTGAAACAAGCTCGAGCATATGGGAACATGGGGTATTGGGATTGGTGATAAGTTTGGGCCATGTTTTGAGTAGGGGAAAAGGTTTGGTCTTGAAAGGTGCGACAAACATTGCTCAAATGACCATAGCGTCCACAAGTTGCACATAGACGACAAAGTAGGGTATGGGGATGGTGATAAAAACAGTTGTTGCATCGAGGGTGAGGTCTAAGATATG
The DNA here is from genome assembly GCA_947069175.1 of Scalesia atractyloides. Lineage (NCBI taxonomy): Eukaryota > Viridiplantae > Streptophyta > Magnoliopsida > Asterales > Asteraceae > Scalesia > Scalesia atractyloides. The sequence goes on along the minus strand of CAMTDV010000025.1, from coordinate 8,006,481 downwards.
GTTTCTTATTTGGGTAAGTTGAGTTGGGTGCCACTTGGGTGATTGGGATAGCTCGGATGGGTATGGCATGAAAAACGGGTTGATTTCGTTGAGTAGCAGCGAAAAGTCGCCCGACTCTTCTTCTCTTAGGATTGGGTTGAGAAGGGGATTCGGTTTGAGTGAAGTCGGAGGTTTCAGTTGATTCTTTATCCTTCTTCTTCTCCTCCTTGAAGTCTTTGTTTCGGATTCGGTTCTCGGTGAGCTCTGTTGCTAGCTCCATTGCTGCTTCCAAAGTTGCAGGCTTGGTACTTATTACAGGGTCTTGAATTTGTGGCGGAAGGCCACGAATGTAGTGCTCGATCAAACGGTAGAGGGGAGTGAACATGTTGGGAACCATTTGATGTAACTCGAGGAATCTTTTGTTGTAGGTGATGTGGTCTCCTTCCACTTGCTTCAATGAGTAGAATTCATCTTCTAACTTCTTGATTTCGCTCCTTGGGCAAAATCGTCTGGTCATGATTTCCTTCAATTCGTTCCAAGTTAAGTACATAGCATCTTCAACACCTCGTTTGGCCTTCTCTGTGTTCCACCAAGTAAGTGCTACCCCATATAATCGACCCGGTAGCATATCGCACTTTGCGATCGTCAGGGCAATCGCAATTTAGAAATGTGTTCTCCATTTCTTCAAACCAATGGAGGAGAGCGGTGACGCCTTCAGTCCCTTTGTACTTCGGAGGGTCGCATGATTTAAAATGCTTGTAGGTGCATTTAGTGGTATTTGGGGGAGAGTTGAAAATGTTTTGGTTTGCTTGATTGACAGGATTATTGGTAAGTGCTTGTTGAACTTGGATTACAATATTGGGTATTACGGCAGCCATTTGTTGAGCGATTAAGGCAGCCATGCGCTCGCGGGCTTTTCTTGCTCTCGTCTTCCTACGGGCGAGGTTAGAAGACATCTACAATGAATACATGACAAGAGTATGAGTTGGATGCTTTTGGGATCATGGGTCGCATTCAAGAACGAACATTCATAAAATAATTATAGATAAATAAATTACTACATCCATTGGATGTCTTGGGTTTTGCTCGCTGTTAGGCCCTTCATGCCGCCATACTTTACCTGTGTAATCATGTGGGCCCCCATGAATACCGGTTTTTCATATGGTTCGCACGGTTTCTGCCTGGTTGCGTACACAGAAACCCGGAGAAAATCGAGAGATATGTATACAACGTGTGATATTCGGAATGTGTCCAGGTGTAGACACGGTGACACCTCAAAGTAGGGTTAGTTCGAACGACGTTTGGTGTGGCATGCTTTGGCCTAATAGGTCCTTCGTACTCTCATCGTTGGTCCCCAGGTAGGCAAACTGGTCCGTTATATTGGATTTATACGAATGCCAGCCTAGACAGGACGTTCCGACTACCGGTACTTGTACCCTTCCAGTTACTACATGCCGTCGCAGAACTTACTTTGATGAGATTTGAAAATTGCATAAAATCTTTGGATAATGAGAATATGAAAATAAATTGAATTCATGAACATCGATATGTGTATAATGAATATGTATATATGTATAATGAATATGTATATAAGCATGTATGTTTGACTGAAATGTAAATAAATATGAAACAAATAAATATCATAAGTTTGTATGTAACCACCTAATCAATTAAAATTTAGGCAGACTATAGTATAGGCTCTAAGGGTCTAATAACCTATCCTATATCCCCATAGTCATGGCTCTGATACCAATCTGTCACACCCCGACCCGCAGCGGAAAAGGTGATCGGGGCATGATTGGGTTATCATCAAAGCTCATGACATTTATTAAGCGTTTCATATTCATTAATACAAATTAAATGGAAATTTACAATGATTGCTACAACATGATCTAACTAACAATCTAAACTTCTTTGTTCTCTTCTAAGGCATATCCTATGTTTTCCTTGCTTCAACCTGTTCACCTGTATCATGTGTAAAAAGGTTTTTGGATCAACATAATGTTGGCGAGTGAATCCTATGGAAAACATTTGAACAATTTATTTAAATTGATTATGAAATATGTGCACAACCAAACATGAGTAAAATTAGATGTAACTTGATCAACAATCATAAGATGTTAAATGAAACACTCATGAATAATAATGGGACAATTAAAGGCACGCGATGCTCAACTCGTCTCTCACGAGGAACTGAGGGGCCTGATGAATGAATTGCATAAACATGATGATATGAATGACACAACTACAAACAATATAAACTCAATGAAACACACATGAACAATAATGAATTTGAATTGAAGCACGCGATGTTCTACTCGTCTTCCACGAGGAACTGATGGGCTTAATGTATGAGTTTCATATAATTTGACAAACGGAATATAAGTAAATCACAACAATAAAACAATCTAAGTTTAAGTCATGATGTGGTATGGCACAAGTTTAAATAAATAAATTAATTATTTTCATAACACATGACACACCCCAAAACGTGTAATTTAAAAGGGGGAATTGTAAGATTCACTCACAGTGGGTGCGTTCGGTTGATGACGTTGAATGCACGCGAAGTGGTTTTAACCACGAGTGAGATTTAACCTAGATAAATCGCATTATGGTTTGGTAAGTAAACGGATTTTATTAAACTATTTTAGTAGGATTGTTGGGTGTATTTTTGTGAGTTTGAGGCTATTTTCTAACCTTAAAAATGTTATTTTTAAGTATTTATAATTGATTTTTAATTAAAATAATTAAATAAAAATAATAAAAAAATATTTTATTTTTTTTGCTACAGTTGACTTTGACCATTGACTTTGACTGGCGTTGACCGGTTCGAGGCATATTGTTGTGCGCTGGGTGAGGCTCGAACCCGAGACCTCCCGTACGCGTGCACGCAGCTCTACCAACTGAGCTACGTGTCTAACCCGTTATATATCCGATTTTAATTACATATATACATTAATTAGAATTAAACAGAAATCCTTTTTATTTTAAAAACAGTTTAAACGACTCCGACATGCACTCCACAGGTCTCGAACCCGGGACCTGTGGTTTAATCTAACACACAGTCCACCGCTGGACTGTGTGTTCAACATGTTATATAACTCGATTTTTATTATACTTAAATACTAATTAGTTATTTTCCTTTTCTGCCTTATTTAAAAAGAAGAGATAATTGTCCGAGTCGGTGCTGAAGACCGGACTCGAACTCGTGACCTGTGATATAAACAAACACACAGTCCACCGCTGGACTGTGTGTCTAACTTGGTTATTATTCCGGTTAACAATATACTTAACATATATCTGTGGCGACTCCGGTTCAGTTAAACAAAAAAAATGGTTTTTATTAAGGCAGCGTGTGTGAGACGGGAATCGAACTCGAGACCTTTGCATGTTTAACGTTTTATGTGCACACAGTCCACTGCTGGACTGTGTGTCTAACCCGATTAATATCCTGATTTTAATTAAACTTATAGGATACGGAAATACATCGTCTTCCTCGTCAGGTTATAACCAGAAATCGGGTCTGACTGGTTCGAGTTTTTATTCAAGTTTCATTAGTGTTTTAGGTTAATTACTGGTAAGATAGAAGTAAAAAGAAAGGAAAATAAGCGTGAGGTATACCGACTCGCTTTCCTCTGTTTTCCGGCAGAACTCCGGCGACAGAAATCACCTCCGGCGATGAGTTTCTCGTAGCAGCGAGTCTCCAGGAAGCTTAGAAAGGGCGTGGGTATCTCCGGGATAACTCAGGGGCTCAGTAAGGCTCGGCAATGGAGAAAACGGTTTTCCGGCGATGAGCAGAGAAATTCCGGCGAGTGGAATTACGCCGTGAAAAGATGTGTTTTTGAGCGAAAAGGTTTGTCGTCGGTTGTGGGTCAATTTATAGGAGAAAAACGAGATGTATTTGGTCTGATTTCGGACTGTGTTCGTTTATTTAAATTTTCCGGCGGTTTTGATTTTGGTCGCGGACTTCAAACATCGGTTATAACCGATATCTGGTTAATGGTTTACGTTATAACGTAAATTGTAGGTAAGACTCGCGAGTTTACCGGGATTCCGACGACTGAACTGTTTGGGCGCCGGTTTTGAATTCGTAAAGTCATTATAACAATTAAATGATTTCAATATTGAACAAACAAAACAAGTGGCGCAGTGGTTCAGTGTTATGTGTTAAATCTTTGAACCGATTCGGGACTGACCCGGGTTCGAAACCCGGCTAGAACATTTTATTTTTATTTTGCGATTTTCAACAGTTTTTCAAAAACTAATTATATATTCTTGTATAATAATTGATTACGGATCGTTTAAAAATATTTTGGGCATTTAATTCGCAACGAAAATTTTGACTGACTGTTCGGTTGATAAACGGAGCGGGTTTGGTAAATCCGTTTTTGACGGATGTTACAGTATCCCTGCTTTTTAGAAATTTCGTCCCGAAATTTAAATAATGATATATTTTGACTAAAAGGATGATGATGTTTTGTTTGACAGTTGTATGCTTAGCAAAATAAAGGCTTAAGTTTTTGTTCGAGGCGGTAACGTTCCTTGTAAGGGTTAAGTACCCTATTCAGGAATCGCTTTTTGTTGCCTACTGTATAAGTATTGATAAGCAGAAATGATTTGCTAAAAATGATATCATGCATAAGAGTTTAGATACGTTTGGGAAAGTATGGTTATATCCTAAGGCAAAACTTCTAACACTACAACCTATATGGAACATAAATAAAAACACAACAGCTGATATTTGAACATAGGTAAACACAACAGCTCATATTCGAACATGAATAAATACATCAGCAAATATTTGAACATGAATAAACACAACAGCAAATATTTGAATCCACATTCTGATAGCATATATATTTGAATGATGGATGTTCCTCTCTCGTTTGTTATGATGGAGAGGTTAGTTTATGTAGAAATGGATCACAACCCAATCTCTTTAATTAACATGATGATATAAATGTAACACAAATTCCAACCAAGGCAATACTAAATCCTACATGGAACTTCTCATAACCGCCTGATAATGCCTCTGATCCTTTGGCAAGAATACTTATATATAGGAAGTACCAGCGGCGTATCCACCATATTCTTGCCAAATTTTCATTAGTTTTATCCACAAGTTATGATTGGTTACCAAGAAACTAATAAATCCTACATAGAACTTCTCATAACCGTCCGATAATGCCTCTGATCCTTTGGCAAGAATACTTATATATAGGTAGTACCAGCGGCGTATCCACCATATTCTTGCCAAATTTTCATTAGTTTTATCAGTGAACTATGATTAGTCCTACAACTCTACAACCAATACAACAAACATAAAAATACTGAAATGAAATATATCTGTGCGATCAAGGCTCAATCGAACGGAGCCGATCGTATTGCATGTACTGAAAATGAAATGGATGTGCGCTCAAGGCTCAATCAAACGGAGCCGAACGTATTGAATGTACTGAAATTGAAATTTGTGTGCTCAAGGCTCAATCGGGTGGAGCCGAGCGTATTGCATGTACTGAAAATGAATAACTTAACCACACAAACAGCCTATGCATGGAACCTCTCATAACCGCCTGATAATGCCTCCGATCATTTGACAAGAATACTTATATATAGGAAGTACCAGCGGTGTATCCACCATATCCTCGTCAAATTTTCATTGACTTTATCCGCAAGTTATGGTTAGTTCGATGCGACTCTACTACAAACACCACAACCATAAGATACTGATAATGAAATTGTCTGTGCGCTCAAGGCTCAATCAAACGGAGCCGAACGTATTGAATGTACTGAAATTGAAATTGTGTGCTCAAGGCTCAATCGGGTGGAGCCGAGCGTATTGCATGTACTGAAAATGAATAACTTAACCACACAAACAGCCTATGCATGGAACCTCTCATAACCGCCTGATAATGCCTCCGATCATTTGACAAGAATACTTATATATAGGAAGTACCAGCGGCGTATCCACCATATCCTTGTCAAATTTTCATTGACTTTATCCGTAAGTTATGATTAGTTCTATGCGACTCTACAACAAACACAACAACCACAAGATACTGATAATGAAATTGTATGTGCGCTCAAGGCTCAATCGGGTGGAGCCGAACGTATTGCATGTATTGAAATGTAAAATGAAATAACCGATCAAGGCTCAATTAAACGGAGCCGATCGTATTGAATGTACTGAAAACAATATATAATATATAATATCCAATAATTTCTCTAACAGTCTACACATGGAAAAACATGAAACTAAACGATAGGAATTGAATCTGGATCTTCGGGGAAGAGGACTAGCTGAGTATCTTCATTTGGGCCGTCATTATCTTCGACAGGATTGGCGTTGATATTGAAGACTCTTTCTCTTGCTGGTGGCATAGTGGTTGGGTTTTCTTGGTTTACTTGGTTAACTGGGTTTGATTGGGCTTGAGTGTTGATAACGTTAACCAATTGAGGGCATGTGTTTCTAAAGTGGGTAGGATCGCCACAATTGAAACAAGCTCGAGCATATGGGAACATGGGGTATTGGGATTGGTGATAAGTTTGGGCCATGTTTTGAGTAGGGGAAAAGGTTTGGTCTTGAAAGGTGCGACAAACATTGCTCAAATGACCATAGCGTCCACAAGTTGCACATAGACGACAAAGTAGGGTATGGGGATGGTGATAAAAACAGTTGTTGCATCGAGGGTGAGGTCTAAGATATGGTTTCTTATTTGGGTAAGTTGAGTTGGGTGCCACTTGGGTGATTGGGATAGCTCGGATGGGTATGGCATGAAAAACGGGTTGATTTCGTTGAGTAGCAGCGAAAAGTCGCCCGACTCTTCTTCTCTTAGGATTGGGTTGAGAAGGGGATTCGGTTTGAGTGAAGTCGGAGGTTTCAGTTGATTCTTTATCCTTCTTCTTCTCCTCCTTGAAGTCTTTGTTTCGGATTCGGTTCTCGGTGAGCTCTGTTGCTAGCTCCATTGCTGCTTCCAAAGTTGCAGGCTTGGTACTTATTACAGGGTCTTGAATTTGTGGCGGAAGGCCACGAATGTAGTGCTCGATCAAACGGTAGAGGGGAGTGAACATGTTGGGAACCATTTGATGTAACTCGAGGAATCTTTTGTTGTAGGTGATGTGGTCTCCTTCCACTTGCTTCAATGAGTAGAATTCATCTTCTAACTTCTTGATTTCGCTCCTTGGGCAAAATCGTCTGGTCATGATTTCCTTCAATTCGTTCCAAGTTAAGTACATAGCATCTTCAACACCTCGTTTGGCCTTCTCTGTGTTCCACCAAGTAAGTGCTACCCCATATAATCGACCCGGTAGCATATCGCACTTTGCGATCGTCAGGGCAATCGCAATTTAGAAATGTGTTCTCCATTTCTTCAAACCAATGGAGGAGAGCGGTGACGCCTTCAGTCCCTTTGTACTTCGGAGGGTCGCATGATTTAAAATGCTTGTAGGTGCATTTAGTGGTATTTGGGGGAGAGTTGAAAATGTTTTGGTTTGCTTGATTGACAGGATTATTGGTAAGTGCTTGTTGAACTTGGATTACAATATTGGGTATTACGGCAGCCATTTGTTGAGCGATTAAGGCAGCCATGCGCTCGCGGGCTTTTCTTGCTCTCGTCTTCCTACGGGCGAGGTTAGAAGACATCTACAATGAATACATGACAAGAGTATGAGTTGGATGCTTTTGGGATCATGGGTCGCATTCAAGAACGAACATTCATAAAATAATTATAGATAAATAAATTACTACATCCATTGGATGTCTTGGGTTTTGCTCGCTGTTAGGCCCTTCATGCCGCCATACTTTACCTGTGTAATCATGTGGGCCCCCATGAATACCGGTTTTTCATATGGTTCGCACGGTTTCTGCCTGGTTGCGTACACAGAAACCCGGAGAAAATCGAGAGATATGTATACAACGTGTGATATTCGGAATGTGTCCAGGTGTAGACACGGTGACACCTCAAAGTAGGGTTAGTTCGAACGACGTTTGGTGTGGCATGCTTTGGCCTAATAGGTCCTTCGTACTCTCATCGTTGGTCCCCAGGTAGGCAAACTGGTCCGTTATATTGGATTTATACGAATGCCAGCCTAGACAGGACGTTCCGACTACCGGTACTTGTACCCTTCCAGTTACTACATGCCCGTCGCAGAACTTACTTTGATGAGATTTGAAAATTGCATAAAATCTTTGGATAATGAGAATATGAAAATAAATTGAATTCATGAACATCGATATGTGTATAATGAATATGTATATATGTATAATGAATATGTATATAAGCATGTATGTTTGACTGAAATGTAAATAAATATGAAACAAATAAATATCATAAGTTTGTATGTAACCACCTAATCAATTAAAATTTAGGCAGACTATAGTATAGGCTCTAAGGGTCTAATAACCTATCCTATATCCCCATAGTCATGGCTCTGATACCAATCTGTCACACCCCGACCCGCAGCGGAAAAGGTGATCGGGGCATGATTGGGTTATCATCAAAGCTCATGACATTTATTAAGCGTTTCATATTCATTAATACAAATTAAATGGAAATTTACAATGATTGCTACAACATGATCTAACTAACAATCTAAACTTCTTTGTTCTCTTCTAAGGCATATCCTATGTTTTCCTTGCTTCAACCTGTTCACCTGTATCATGTGTAAAAAGGTTTTTGGATCAACATAATGTTGGCGAGTGAATCCTATGGAAAACATTTGAACAATTTATTTAAATTGATTATGAAATATGTGCACAACCAAACATGAGTAAAATTAGATGTAACTTGATCAACAATCATAAGATGTTAAATGAAACACTCATGAATAATAATGGGACAATTAAAGGCACGCGATGCTCAACTCGTCTCTCACGAGGAACTGAGGGGCCTGATGAATGAATTGCATAAACATGATGATATGAATGACACAACTACAAACAATATAAACTCAATGAAACACACATGAACAATAATGAATTTGAATTGAAGCACGCGATGTTCTACTCGTCTTCCACGAGGAACTGATGGGCTTAATGTATGAGTTTCATATAATTTGACAAACGGAATATAAGTAAATCACAACAATAAAACAATCTAAGTTTAAGTCATGATGTGGTATGGCACAAGTTTAAATAAATAAATTAATTATTTTCATAACACATGACACACCCCAAAACGTGTAATTTAAAAGGGGGAATTGTAAGATTCACTCACAGTGGGTGCGTTCGGTTGATGACGTTGAATGCACGCGAAGTGGTTTTAACCACGAGTGAGATTTAACCTAGATAAATCGCATTATGGTTTGGTAAGTAAACGGATTTTATTAAACTATTTTAGTAGGATTGTTGGGTGTATTTTTGTGAGTTTGAGGCTATTTTCTAACCTTAAAAATGTTATTTTTAAGTATTTATAATTGATTTTTAATTAAAATAATTAAATAAAAATAATAAAAAAATATTTTATTTTTTTTGCTACAGTTGACTTTGACCATTGACTTTGACTGGCGTTGACCGGTTCGAGGCATATTGTTGTGCGCTGGGTGAGGCTCGAACCCGAGACCTCCCGTACGCGTGCACGCAGCTCTACCAACTGAGCTACGTGTCTAACCCGTTATATATCCGATTTTAATTACATATATACATTAATTAGAATTAAACAGAAATCCTTTTTATTTTAAAAACAGTTTAAACGACTCCGACATGCACTCCACAGGTCTCGAACCCGGGACCTGTGGTTTAATCTAACACACAGTCCACCGCTGGACTGTGTGTTCAACATGTTATATAACTCGATTTTTATTATACTTAAATACTAATTAGTTATTTTCCTTTTCTGCCTTATTTAAAAAGAAGAGATAATTGTCCGAGTCGGTGCTGAAGACCGGACTCGAACTCGTGACCTGTGATATAAACAAACACACAGTCCACCGCTGGACTGTGTGTCTAACTTGGTTATTATTCCGGTTAACAATATACTTAACATATATCTGTGGCGACTCCGGTTCAGTTAAACAAAAAAATGGTTTTTATTAAGGCAGCGTGTGTGAGACGGGAATCGAACTCGAGACCTTTGCATGTTTAACGTTTTATGTGCACACAGTCCACCGCTGGACTGTGTGTCTAACCCGATTAATATCCTGATTTTAATTAAACTTATAGGATACGGAAATACATCGTCTTCCTCGTCAGGTTATAACCAGAAATCGGGTCTGACTGGTTCGAGTTTTTATTCAAGTTTCATTAGTGTTTTAGGTTAATTACTGGTAAGATAGAAGTAAAAAGAAAGGAAAATAAGCGTGAGGTATACCGACTCGCTTTCCTCTGTTTTCCGGCAGAACTCCGGCGACAGAAATCACCTCCGGCGATGAGTTTCTCGTAGCAGCGAGTCTCCAGGAAGTTTAGAAAGGGCGTGGGTATCTCCGGGATAACTCAGGGGCTCAGTAAGGCTCGGCAATGGAGAAAACGGTTTTCCGGCGATGAGCAGAGAAATTCCGGCGAGTGGAATTACGCCGTGAAAAGATGTGTTTTTGAGCGAAAAGGTTTGTCGTCGGTTGTGGGTCAATTTATAGGAGAAAAACGAGATGTATTTGGTCTGATTTCGGACTGTGTTCGTTTATTTAAATTTTCCGGCGGTTTTGATTTTGGTCGCGGACTTCAAACATCGGTTATAACCGATATCTGGTTAATGGTTTACGTTATAACGTAAATTGTAGGTAAGACTCGCGAGTTTACCGGGATTCCGACGACTGAACTGTTTGGGCGCCGGTTTTGAATTCGTAAAGTCATTATAAAATTAAATGATTTCAATATTGAACAAACAAAACAAGTGGCGCAGTGGTTCAGTGTTATGTGTTAAATCTTTGAACCGATTCGGGACTGACCCGGGTTCGAAACCCGGCTAGAACATTTTATTTTTATTTTGCGATTTTCAACAGTTTTTCAAAAACTAATTATATATTCTTGTATAATAATTGATTACGGATCGTTTAAAAATATTTTGGGCATTTAATTCGCAACGAAAATTTTGACTGACTGTTCGGTTGATAAACGGAGCGGGTTTGGTAAATCCGTTTTTGACGGATGTTACACAAAATGGTGTCGCCGAACGAAAAAACCACATACTATTAGAAGTAACCCGGGCCCTTCTAATAGAATCATAGGTTCCTAAGCTTTTCTGGCCAGAAGCCCTTGCTACGGCCACTTATCTTATTAATCGGCTGCCCACTCAAATCCTAAAAACAAAGACCCCATTACAAGTCCTTTCAGAAACCACAAAACTTCCCCCCATTCTTACTCTTGAACCCCGGATTCTTGGATGCACTGTTTTCGTCCATATACCTAAGTCAAACAGAACTAAACTCGATCCATGCGCTGAAAAATGTGTCTTTGTTGGATATGGAGTAGATCAAAAGGGATACCGATGCTACAATCCAAAAACCAGACACATGTTCACCACTATGAACTGTGATTTTCTTGAAACCAAGTATTATTTTGCCTCCCAACACAGTGGTCAGGGGGAAGAGAATCTCTTGACACACTAAGTTGGTTGAGATATGTGACATATGAAGAAGGGAGAAGCCACAGTACCCACAATGAGTCTCCTCCTTCCACACATACAGAAGACCCGAATGTCAGTGTCACCCAAGAAACTGCTCCTAACCTGATACCTGAGGTAAGTAATACTACTCCACCGGATTCAAATATTCCTGTTGAAAATGCTGAGAATATTACTAATGAAACAACAGAACAAGATGACAGTATACAGGAACAGGAAAATTCTCCAAACCATGATACAATGGGAAGATATGAGTTGCCTCCTAGGGCAAATTGGGGAGTCCCACCTAAAAGATACTCTCCAGAAAAGGAATCTCGAGGGTGTAGATACCCTATTGCTAACATAGCAAAAGGAAACCTTTCCAGGGAAGCCAAGGCGTTCTCCTCATCTCTGTATGCTAAAGAAATTCCTAACAACACAGAACAAGCCTTAAAGTCAAAACACTAGAAAGACGCAATGGAAGAAGAGATGAGAGCCTTGTACTTGGGAAAAATGTGTCTTGCCATCAGGGAAGAAAACAGTTGGATGCCGTTGGGTCTATACAATTAAGTACAAACCTGACGGTACAATTGAAAGATATAAAGCGAGGTTAGTAGCTAAAGGCTACACTCAAACACACGGGATTGATTACGCGGAAACTTTTTCTCCAGTCGCAAAGATTAATACAATCAGAGTTCTTTTTTCCATAGCAGCAAATAAAGATTGGCCACTTCACCAGTTGGATGTAAAAAATGCTTTTCTACATGGAGAACTTAAAGAAGAAGTTTATATGGAAGCTCCACATGAGTTCACAAATAACTTTGGTGAAAGAGAAGTATGCCTTCTAAAAAAATCCCTTTATGGCTTGAAGCAGTCTCCTAGAGCATGGTTTGGCAGGTTCATCTTAGCCATGAAGAACTATGGTTTTAAGCAAAGTAACTCTGATCATACATTGTTTCTTAAAAAGAGAAACAACCTCATAACCTGTCTAATAATCTATGTCGATGACATGATTATTACAGGTAATGATCATGAAGAAATAGCCAAATTAAAGAAGAACTTGTTTACAAAGTTTGAAATGAAAGACCTAGGGAGACTCAAATACTTTCTTGGAATTGAAGTTCTAAGATCGAAACAGGGAATTTTCATGTGTCAAAAGAAGTATGTTCTTGATTTACTAGCAGAAGTTGGAATGATCGATTGCAAACATGCAGATACTCCTATGATTGTGAACCAAAAGCTCTATATGGAGGAAAAAGCAGAGTTAGCTGACAAAGAAAGATACCAGCGAATGGTAGGAAAACTGATATACCTCTCACACACTCGACCTGATATAGCATATGCTGTAGGGGTGGTGAGTCAATTTATGCATCAGCCCCAAAGTGCTCATATGGATGCAGTTTTAAGAATTCTAAGATATCTCAAAGGAACGGCTGGTCATGGAGTCTTGTTCAAACCTAATGGGCATCTAGAAACTCAATTATACACTGATGCAGACTAGGCAGGAGATGAAGACAATCGAAGGTCAACATCAGGATACTTTACCTTGGTTGGTGGAAATCTCGTGACTTGGCGAAGCAAAAAACAAAAGGTAGTGGCTCTTTCAAGTGCTGAAGCTGAATTCAGAGGGATAGCAAGGGGGTTAACCGAAGTACTATGGGTGCGAAAACTCTTAACTGAAATAGGATATCCACCACAAGAAACTAGCAAGATTATAAGTGATAATAAAGCAGCCATCAAAATTTCAGAAAACCCAGTACAACACGATCGAACGAAGCACATAGAGATAGATCAGCACTTCATCAAAGAGAAGCTTGAAGAAAAGATCATTACCCTACCCTTTGTGCGATCAGAAGACTAACTTGCTGATATTTTAACAAAGTCAGTTAACGAAAGAATCCTACACAAGTGTCTGGATAAGTTGAATTTCGGTGATCCCACGATTCAACTTGAGGGGGCGTGTTGAAATAAAGAAATAAAAATATTTTACAATCAAGGGATCAGCAAGATTATCTCTTGTGCTCATCATATCCCAAGTTTAAAGGCCCAAATATATGGTTTCCTTTCTTCCAATAATTACAGTCATTGACAGCTTGGTTTCTTTTTCTCGATCCACTGTACAATAGTATAAATAGAGGCTATTATTCTCTTGTTATTTAATCGAGCAATACAATTTCCCTTCAATACAATTTCCTTGTTCTTAATTCTCTATTGATAAGACTTACCAGGTCCGCCCCTATCGTCTCTCAATTCTCTATCTCCTCCAACTCTTCATCTATGTCTGCACTTTAAATGTATTGCATTGGGTTTGGTCTAAGAGTATGCCTTACTATGGTGACTGGTGTGCCAAACTTTTTTAATTATGTAATTATATGAATGTATATACCTAGAAGAGAAGCACATCGAGCCTATAATACAATGATGAATGAGAGAAGCAACCCAAAAATTATTTGCTGGGGTGATGCCCAGTTAACGAATAATGGAAGAAGATGACTGGTTTGATGAGTTGATCTATAGATTATGAAGTGTGTTTATTATTCAATTTATTATTTTCAGCTCCTCTGGGTCTTTAAGTATAGGGGGCATTAGAGCATTCATATCCCTTCCATCAAAATATGTGAGTGGGGTCTTTATAATATAAAGAGTATAAAAAGTGGTTGTGAGTGGATGAGAGAGAAAATGTTACTTTTCATCGGTATATTTGGGGGGACATTGTTCACCCCCTATACTTTTTTAATATATATTGAAAGTGGTTGTGAGTGAAAGAGAGAGAAAATATAATGATGAAGGTATAAAAATATTAGTTAATTGAACAAAAAATTGTATGTTTTACTCTGGTAACTAGTAATTAGTTAACACTTTTTCTTTTGAGGTAGGGGCAGAAGGCAAAGAGGAGAGAGTAAAAGTATTTGTTTTTAGTGGAATATATTGATATAGGAGTTGTTTTTTAGTGGAATGTATGTATATTTTTAGAGGGTTAGATGTGAATGCTCTTAGGCTGCCAAACAAACCAAAAAGGTTGATGCAAAAATCCCAAATTGATCCAGTTTGGTGTATTTCTGCCAAACTTTTAATAAATGGAGTCCTCTTGAAGATCGCTCAGACCGTAACACCTAGAAAATGGAGCTCCGCTATTTGCACGGGAACAAGTACGGGTACAGAAACGATGCGGGTATGGGAAACAAAAAAACTCAAAAATTCAAAATACGGATACGATAAAAAAATATAAAAGGGTTTTTATGGTTTACACAAGAGAAGTGGATTTTGATTCTATATTTTAAGAAAAATGTTATTTAGGGACGTAAATCAACTAAATAACTTAAGTAAAAAGAATAGATATAATTTTAAATCTAGAAATTTTTAAGTTAAATTAAAAAAAATCTCACAAACGTTTTAAAAGTAAAAACATGAGGAATTAAGTACTAACATGACAAGAAGGCATAACAGTGGATACTTTTCTTTGTACGGTAGTAGGCTAGTAGCCTTTTCTTAATGAGCAAGGTTAATTACAAGATTACCTTTCATTTATAGATAATTTACCAGATGACCCATTGTCTATGTCGTCTTGAAATTAGATCCTCAAATTATACCATTAAAGATTAAAAAAAAAACCATTAGACAACTCAAGTCACACTTTAAAAGTCACATAAGAGGCATATTGTTTCAATACAATAACACAACTAGTCAAATACTATGATTATATAACTCTGAGAGTTGGTTTATCAACACCAATCATTTATTCACTAACTCATGAAACAAAAAGACATTTTTTTTACCAAATTGTGTCAATATGGTGATGGGCTATAAGAAGCAAAATGAAGATGGCACAATAAAATGTTTTAAAAACTGGTTTAAACCAATCAGTTGAACCGGATGTCGGATGCTTGGCCGGCATGAATCACACCGGTAAACTAAGGAAACGGTAAAGAAGTTGTACCGCTGGTAAATTGGGTTATGCCGGTTTAAACCGGTATACCGGTACCGGTTCATACCGGGCCAAAGGTCAAAATTTTTAACTTTTAATTTTTAAGCGCCTAAGAAAGGGTGACTATTTACCTTCTTATTTAAAGTGTAAAACTTCGCGCCCACAATTGACTATCCACATCGATCAAACTTCTTCCTCACTCAAAGATAGAAAATCATTGGGTTTTTCAAATTAAGTTCTTCAACTGATCATCAAGGTTTACCTTCTTTGATTTTTGTTCAATGATTCATGTTGTTAATTGTTATTGTGTTTGCTAATTGCTATATAATGGGTATTTAATCATAAACTTTTGGATAATTTGTTGATTATGGATTAACTTTTGAAGTACTTTTTATAATGAAATGATATAGTTTTTGATTATTTTTTGAGTTGAAATTATATTTTATGGATTTATAGAGTTAATTAGTCAACACGGTTGAATCGCCTGAAACAACCCGGTTCAACCAGTTAAACCATTTCTGAGTCTAATCCGATACGATTAAAATACCGGGTTTTAAAACATTGGGTAGAATAAAGAGAAGCAATAGCCAAAATCACAAATACATATGGGTAGTGATTCTTTTCTAGAACAAATATGGAAATATTCCAAGAATTCAAAATGGTGATACAAAAGCTAGCTAATTCTAACACAATTCACCTAACCCTAGTAAAGAATGGGCAATATACAAAACGAATAAGAACAACACACCTTGAAAAGCATTAAACAACATAAGAGATCTTATATAACAACATCACCAATCCAATGTGATCCCCCTTGCAGTGAACAAATTATCAATATACTTTATAACCGGAAGTGACACCTTTATGTACCTCCTCATTTCATTCTCAGCTGATTCATCTGTCACCGATCATTACATAATCAAAACGTTAAAATGTTGTTTACCCATGAAAAATTTAGATTCTAGAATAAAAAAACATGATTCGGGTTCACAAGATACTTGGATTTTATCAAGATTTCATGAGGAAAAAAAGTTTAGTTATTTATTTATTTTTTATGATTTCATATGACATGAAAGTAAGTTGATTAGCTCACCAGTTTCATTCAGATTAAGCAAAAGTTGATCTCTTGTTGGAAGAGCACACATTCCAGCTGAAACCGCGGTTCTGACGGCCCATGTGTGGTATGGTGCACAAACTTGTTTATAAGCAGATGAAGCTGCTTCTTTCAAAGAGTAATCACTGGAACATTACAAAAACATCATAACTTTACGTCATGAAATAATAGATGATTAACTAAGCTGTTGGATCACATGATTAAAAGATGTAAAAGATTAAAAAAATGCATACTCTGTGGACAAAAAGTATTGAAACAACTCTCTAATGAGATCTAGACCTTGCCTAACTCTGCGAAGCTTGCGAGTCAGGCTTTCGGCTGCTTGCACTGTGTCGGTTTTCACATCGCAATCGATTACTTTACTCAATGTGCCGTAAACACTTGCTGCATCCGCAAGATCATTGACCTGAAAAATGATAATCATAAATTATAAAAACGAAACAAAATACATTGGGTGTTCGGTTTTGTTTTTTTTTTTAATCTGAATTCGGTTCAAGTGGCAATAGTATTTTTATTTATTTATTTTTAGCCCAATCCAACAACAATTTTAACTCAATGTTATTTAACCCAACCCAATCCAAAATAGTGGTAAAAAAAAGAACAGATATTCGGTTCGTCCGTTGAAAACAAAAAACCGAAGAAACTGAATTGGGTATTCGGTTTCCAGTTCGGTTTTCAAAAATATGAATTTAATTCAAGCCGAATTTCAAATAAATGTTTTTATGTTTTTAATTAGCCCAATCCAACAACAATTTTAACTCGATGTTATTTAATCCAATCCAAAATATAGGTAAAAACAAAAAGAATTAAACAGGTATTCGGCTCGTCCGCGGAAAACCAAAAACCAAACCGAACCGAAACCGAATTGGGTATTCGGTTTCCTGTTCGGTTTTAAAAATATGAATTTGGTTCAAGCCGAATTTCAAATAAATATTTTTATATTTTTATTTAGCCCAATCCAATCACAATTTTAACTAAATCTTGTTTAGCCCAACCCAATCCAATAAAAAATAAAGGTAAAAAGGATTAAAAAAAATATTCGTTTTTTTGTCAAACCAAAAACCAAACAAATTCAAATTCGGTTTTCTATTCGTTTTTGGTCAAACCAAAAACCAAACCAAATTCAAATTCGGTTTTCTATTCCGTTTTAAACTTCCTAATTTCGGTTCAATTCAGGTAGATCAACAAATAACAATGATTAAACTAATGTTTCCAAATCAATCACAATATCATAACAAAATCCAGATCAACAAACCTTAGAAGTGTATTCCATTTCCGCAAATTTAAAAGCGATACCGAGGGAACCAAACAGTATAGAGATCAAAGAACACGCCTCACAAAACGGCTTCAAATCCAACTCAAACAAACCATCCTTCTTAATCGAATCCGCAATTTCCTCAAACGCATCCGCAATCAAAGCAAGAGCAGTTCCTTCTCCAACATCTTCAAACTCATCATCCTCAAAACTAATCCTACAAAAAATAAAAAAAAATTCACAATTAAAAAACCAAACAAATCAAACAATACGATGAAAAGGAATTGAAGTGCAAGTTAAGAAGCTTACTTGTCAGATGTTGTGAAGTATGAAAAGATATCCATAGATGATTGATGAAATTGCAAATGGAAATGAATAATAAGAATAATAAATAATAATATTTATGCAAATGACAAATGGTGGTGAAGATGGAAAATGGGAAGGTGTGTGTATATGAAGGTGGTGGATGGCTAGTTGACGAGCCGGCCTGGAATATGTGCGCTGGGGTAAGCGTACGTCAGACTTGATTATATTCTTTTTCTCCAATTATTAGGAAGTTGCGTTGAAACTAAAAGGATCTTCTTGTGTTTTTCAAGTGGTGATAAAATGGCCCCTTGAGAATGTAAATGTTTAAATTTTGGTTGGGAGTGTGAACGATTTGAGTGGAGCAGACCGGGTCTTGGTCTGGTATTGATAATCTCATACCAAACCTAATTATAAAATAGTGTCTTATACCTGGTCTATTACCCGTTAGGTATCAGGTATACAAGTTATTTTAGTAAAAGAAACCAGTTGGATTTCATTATATAATTATATATCTGTTTTACTATTATAATTATAATATAAATTTTATTTATATAATAACTGTTAAAAATTAAAATGCATTATATACATGTAAGTTTTAACATAAATAAATAATAATCTTATAATTTTTGTATAGTTTTATGGGATATTGGATTTAAATAATTCCAACTTTTAACAATTGGCTGATAACACTCCCAACTTTCGATTTGTACACCAACACTCTCAACTTTCAACTTATTGGCCGATAACACTCCTAACTAACTGAACCCTCAGTTAGTTTTTGCTGATGTGGATCTGATGTGCCTTTTTGCTGGCATGACATATGACATGGCAGCTGATGTTGCTTTTTTGATGACGTGTCAGCTGACATGGCATTTTTGATGATGTGGCAGATGATATCAGTTAACTGGGTTAGGGTTCAGTCAGTTAGGGAGTGTCATCGGCCAGTAAGTTGAAAGATGGGAGTGCTGGTGTACAAATCGAAAGTTGAGATTCATTCAAATCCAATCCCTAATTTTATTCATATACTTCAAAACATAAAATATAAATATAAATAAAAATCTTCGGGTAATCGGGGTATCGCCTAATCCCATACCCGCAAAAAAAAGAAATCCAAAACTAATACCATACCCGTCAGGTTTTAGGCATACCGTCCCATATTTTGGGGGGTTTTGGGTATATCCGTCGGGCTCGGGTTTTTTTTCCATCCCTAAGTAGAGTGTGAGCTCGTCTAATCTTGAGTCAGGCTAGTTTAACTTAAGAGAGCTCAATCTCAACATGTTTAAAGCTTTATTTATGAAACTCGCGCTAAGCTTTTGAGTAGTTTTTCGTGCCCGAACTCTGTTTAAGCTTGACTCATTTATTATTTATTAGTTGTTTATCTATATTTATAACTTTTATATAAAACATAAATACTTAAACGTATAAAAGAGCTTGATATAAGCCTAGTCAAACTCGATATGTAAAACTCGAGATTGTTTATTAAAAGAGTTTTGATATAAGCCTGAGCTTGTTTAATCACGGTTCGATTCAAGATTTTAGCACTTCAATCAAAAGCACCTCACGCATGACTCGTCTCGCTTACACCCTAATATTTTGTTACTCACGTAAAAAAGGGCAAGGTTTATTTTTCATTTTTTGGGTAACCCAAACGCAACAGATATTAATGGCTTACTTTCAGTGGCAGATCCATAATTTTTGTTTACCATCCTCTTCTTGTTTCGGAATTTTATTACTTAAGACTTTTTTTTACTAAGTCAGGTCACCGAACTTAAACAAAATTCCTATAACTAGATACTCTTTCTATTTTACAATGATAATTATATAAACAATATCATTTGATTCATCCCACTTCTCTATCTTCTAGATGTATAGTGTCTTCTAGATGCGTATGTTCACGTGTTTAAGAGGAGTGGGTCACGTTAACTTTGGACCACAAGTCACATAAGTTTAGTTTCAAAACATAAAGGGCTTGTATTGTATATACACATAAAACAAAGGTGTGTAATGTCTTTCTTGAAGAATGGAAGGGTATTAGGTGTCAATTATAGGGACCCTCATCATTGTGGCAGGCTGTGACAGTTGTGTTAGTTGAAACTTAAGCCACAAGAACATTATTTTCTCCAAAAAAAAATCTGAATTTAATTATCTTTTTGAATTAAATTATATGTTTACTCAATTTAATAGATTTATATATTTAATTAAAGATACATTTTAATCAGTGAACAGATGATCAAGATTATTGTATTTACAAATGATGCATGTTACTAAAAAAATCCATAGTGGAGCTTATACCTTTGTAGTTGTACAAAAGGGGGAGACATTTTCGGTTTGGAGTGTTCTCATGATTGTTGGTTTGCCATTCTCGTCTCCCCGAGTCACAATGTAGTATGTAAAACCATAAACAATATGTTAAAATTTCTCGAGGCTAGAGCCTGACGCACAACCTTATCAGAGTTGTCTCTGAAAATCACAAAAAGAAAAATTGGTCCTGTGCGATATAAAGAATTTGGGTCATATTCATTAATCCATTATATTTGTTTATTGATTTGGGCCAAGTCATTAGTCCATTACACACACTAAAATAGTTGAGCTTCTGAATTTGATTGACAAAAACAGTTGGGCTTTGAAACAAATGGGTTTTAACGTTTTTTGTTCATAAATCTAGGCCTTTTAAGTTTTTTTTCTTTAAAGACATACATTTTTTTTAAACATATGTAAAAAATATTATAAATTTTTTTGGGCTCTATTTCGTTTTGGACCCAAAACGGTCGTTCACCCCGCCACTTGCTCTAGGCTGGCCTTGGGTCTTACACTTACTTTCAAGTCAATATATTCGTATATATGCATCGGTTATAACACACACACATATATATATATATATATATGAATTATATATTATAGACAACTCACGCATTCCAGAAACATTTTAAAAGCTCATTCGTTAATATTTCAGATAAACCTTTTAGAATAACGTTTAATAATTAACATATAATAAGACTTATGTGACTTGTACTAGTTATCAAATGTTTTATCAGTTTGACTTAGGATAACTTTTACGAGAAATTGGTATAAATGTCTGATTTTGATATTACATAATTGTATGCGTGAGACTTATAGTTTCTTTCGTTTCATTGTGGCATTAATGGCATGACACGACCCATAGATGTGTGATCGGACCATGACGTCTTCCTTATAAGCGTGACAGAGTTCTTTAGTTAGAGTACCCACAATTCTACGAAACCCTACATTTTTTGTTCTTCTCGATTCTTCAACATACTATGACTTTGCGATCGTACAAAGTTTCGATCAAATTTGTTAACCTAGAAGAAGATTTTATAACCAAATTACACGACACGCTACTCATACAAATCCTCTCACTCCTCCCTGAACCCGGTACGCAGCATATTATCAAACAGTGGAAGAACCTCTCAGCATTTCACCCCAAATCTCTCTTCATCATGCCTTATTGCTCTTCAATTCAACAAATCAACAACTTTCACTAGGGGTGCTAAACGGGTCGTGTTTGCGGGTTGGCAGGGCCAACCCGACCCGACCCCGGAAATTTTACATGAACTCGAACCAGCAAATCATGTCAAACACCTGAACCCGAACACGACCCGAATATTCGTGGGTTGACCCGATCATGACCCGTTTGACCATATTTTTCTTTTATTTTCTTTCACATATTAATATTTAAAAAATGAAATTTTACAAACAAAATACAAATGTATTAAAAATAATTACATTTTATTTATAAAATCTTATGTCAAGTTCTCTTTTAAGTTATAGTTGTTATATTATATATATATAATTAAATAACTTCTTAGCTAGAGTAAAAACTAAGTTGTGTTATTGGTGACTTACAAACTAATCACATCCACCCATGTGGGATAAACGAAACATATGATACTTTTTCCATGTATGAATGAGTTCTATAAAATACATCAAATACTTGATCCTTTTATTTATCAAATACCCCTATTATATAAAAGATAAAAAAATAGAAATACATTATTTCTTATATTAATTTGATTTGTAACCTTTATAGTAGCGGTTTATTTTATTAATTTTCTTTAAATAGTTATACAGAATCATTGAGAATAGAGTCTTACTTTAAAGAGAGGAATATTATTTTTTATAGTCATGATGAAATAAAACTATTTTTACCAAACAACAATCAATACAATTATTGTTATTATTGAAAAAGGTACCGGTATATGGCTATGCAAAGGAAATAAATGTTGTTTACTGGTGTAAAGCACGTGTCGATATCCATTTGGGTCGAGTACCATGCCGAACCAAACTAATGTTGTTTGGACAACGATACCGATGCAAGTATCGTAACGGTGTTGTGACTCTCCGAACCGATATCGATCAGAAGCCGCGGCGAAGCGCGGTATATCCCAGTAGTTGCATAAAATACCCAACCAATTTAACTTATAACATAATATTACATTTTGAAAAAATACAATAATAAATATAAATTGGTTAAACGGGTCAACCCGCCAAGCCGACGGGGTCGACCCGAACCCGACCCATTTAGCTAAACGGGTTTGCGGTTCAACCTGAAACTGACCCGAACCCGATTAGACAAATCCAAACCTGTGAATTTCATGTTAGGTTCGTGCAAGGCTGTTCCAAACGTTTTTGGAGGCCTTAAGCAAACTACAAAGTCGTGGCCCTTTTGATGCTTGAACCTAAAAGAATATCAATTAGCAATAGCAAATTACAAAATCAAGTCGTAAATTGCGAATATCAAATCGCAAAATTGTTTTTTTATGGTTACTAAATCCCAAATCGCATCATCGCATGCAATCGATGGCTCCTAGTTTCTCCCCCAACCAGCATTCACGTCAGTTGCAGTTGCGAGGTCTAGGCACTTTACTTGTTTGGGTCATTATGTCTTTACAAATGTGTTCGTGCATTTTGGCTAAATACACATGTAATATATGAAAAAAGAAATATTGGAGGCCCTAGGCTTTGTTTAGAATACTAAGCCTAACGGTCCGGCCCTGGGTTCGTGTCCAGTTCTCGGACCGTGTCAGAGATTCACACCCCTACTTTCATCACGCCCTCGATCAAACCCTAGCTGTTCGAGATGATGTGCCCCTTCAAAGCTTTATCTTTACTGTTCGATTGTGTATTCTGGTGATAATTTTTTTGCGAATTTGATTTCCAGGTGTCCTGTTTTGGAAGATTTGTTTGTGGAGAGACAACTGATAGGTCAATTTGAAAACTAGGAGAGATTTATGGTCATGTTATTATCTTTGAGGAGATTAAGGTTGTCATTGCATGGAGTGTTAGGGTGAACGGAGTGGTGCGGTAAACACGTCGGTAAAGCGGGTTACCGATCCGTAACACCGCCGCCAACCATGTTTACCGCTCGGGTTGATTTGAAATCGGTGAAGGTTTACCGATGAGGGGAGAGGGAGGGAGGGGGGAGAGAGATGGGTGTGTGGTGGGCTCCATTCCTTCTCAACCAATCATACATTTTTCTTTTTTATTAAAAAATGTTTACCTAAACCCCATTAGGTAAACCACGCCAATGTTTTTAAGCATTAAGTAAGTTCATTAGATGACTTGACATGACACTATGTGATTGGGTGAATTGGGAGTTTACCTAATTGGAATAGGTGGTTGACTCTTTCACCCTTAGTGAGAAATTTAAGGATAACCAGAAAGCAATAAACGAACATAAAGATTTACCTGTTAGGTCTAAACTAGGATATTTAGGAAACAAATTACAAGTACATCAAAATATATTTATTGGGAATAATTTGGGTTTGGTAAACTTGCTCCCCAAGTTAACTGTAACGGCTAATTGCATCGACTTAAATCGCACGTTTAAGCTATGTTCATTTTGTTATATCATAACATGATGTCGTTGAGTTTCACCAATACATGAAACAAACGAAGAAAACCTTCATAGGTCTCATGTTCAGATCTAGCTTTCATTAGTTTTCTGTCTTTAACTCCCTTGAAGGCCACCTGTCCAGTGCAAGTTGCGTTTTTACCATATCCCATTGATTCCCATGAGTTTTCTAGTAACGGGTTCAAAAATTTAACAAAAAACAGTGAAACACCTTCTGATGTAAGCGATAAGTAATAGTGATGAAAGCTTTGGATTCGGATGATGATGATGCTTATTGTTTGTTACGCAGGTTTAGTTTTGGTCTATATTTGACTCGGTTGTGAACCTGGACGCGGTAGAAAGAGATATACGAGGTTATATTAACATGTATAATTTGATGTATTATACTATAATCATTAATCAAAAGCAAGATTAAAACTCAAAATCTTTAAACTGTTATGAATAAGTTACATGCATATACCCCCTTTGGACTTTGACCACTACACATACCTTATGGTTACTATAAGCATCTAACCAAAAGTGGCTGCAAATCAAACATGGGTTCCTAACTCAAGCTCATGACCTTGTTGACCATCTCTATGAGCAACCTCAAGGGGTTTAAAAGTGTAAAACTTTGCACAAAACAAGTAGTAGACCAAATTAAGAACTTGCAACAATGTGATCATCCAATAAAAGTACTCCAACCTTCCTTTATTCAAATTATCATCAGGCAGCCAGTTTGACCCATCTGCCCCTTGGCTAAACTTATGCACCATCGTCACCAAAAGGGTACTCATATAATTTCCAGCCGCAATCGCCATCCAAAACAACGCAGCCGCAGTGCTCCTCATGCTCTCGGGGGCTTGATCATACAAAAACTCAAGATGCCCGACTGCCATAAACGCTTCAGCCACACCATGAAGACTATACTGTGGTACCAACCAGAAAACCATTATGGGAATCGTTTCATGCGGCTTATCAACCAAATCATGGGCAAAAGCGAAATTTTTACGCTTTATTTCCATAAAACCGGCTATTAATGTGGCTAGGATTGATATAGTAAAACCTATGCCCATCCTACTAAGGAAAGAAACTCCCCTTTCTACCCCTGTGAATCTTTTCATGATGGGAACGAACACGCGGTCATAAAAGACAATGGTGGCTAGCATGGAGGTTAAGGTGAAGACTGACATGGAACCGGCTGGGATTTGGAACGATTTTGTGAGGTGTCGGTTCATGGTTTTGGCTTGTTGAAGTGAGAAAGTGTTTTGTTGAACATATGCTGTGAATAGAAGGATACCAGAAGCCCATATTGGTCCCATTCTGAGTAGTGACTTGAGTTCTTCGACTCGGTGGACTGTGTTTAGTCTCCATAGATTTGGTTTTGATTGAGAGTTTGCATAGTCTTCTTGGGTTACAATGGCAGCTTTGTCCAAGAACCTGCAATCAAAGTTGCAATCTTTTGGTTTGAAAAGGGATGTCCCTAGCGCCAGAAGCTATCCACTTCTTGACGAGGGTTCAACGGGTCGTCTACAGCAATTGTTCAACCCCAAGGGGGCAAGGGTTTGTATTTGGAAGGTTAGGGTTTGCAATTCAGAAAGGATTGGCCGCGCAGCTTGTTGCCCGGTTACCTTCTGTTTTGATGTAACTTGGCAAGTTTTCTGAATTTAAAATAATATTATTTATAAAAAAAAAGTAAAAAAAAAAACTTAGGACAGTCGATGAATCGAATGTTTAGTGAATCATCACAGGTTCGTTTAATTAACAAACGTGTTTGAACAAGTTTTGTTCATTTGATTAAACCAATTAACTTGGACACATGTCTCGTTCATTTGGTTTGTGACTGTTTGTTTATGTTCATTCGTTTACCTTCGTTAATTTCCGTTTGCATATTCATTCAAAGAAATGAGCCAAACCCATTTTAACACCACTCATCCTTGCCCAACCCATATTGTTGATGTTAAGTAATCATCTTATCTTGCTTTGTAATGTTATGATTTTAACGCGCTCGGGAGGGTAAAACCGTGCCAAATAGCATCAATGCTACACCACCGCGCCAGAGACCATCAACATTGAAGTTGCGGCATGTTAATGCCATAAATTAGACCAAAACGTAAAACATAGAAAATAATAACCAAGTCGATCTAGGACTCGCGTGTTGTGATGTAGCTGTCGAACAGGAAAAAAAGACGACATAAAAACGTTGAACCACACACATACGTTACGCCATTTTAACTCGCAAAATTTAGAACGAAACGTAAAATGAAAAATTTGTGAAACCAAAGTTGAATGTAAAAAAGTTGTGAGGTTAAATTGCTAAAGATGAAAAGTTTTAGGGGTTAAAAGTAAAAAAATAATTTCTTTTTTTGAAAACCTCCCAAAGCATAGCATGAGGTAAAACACCTCTATGCCTAAAAATGATTGTAAATTAATAGTATGCAAATTTGGATATTATTGTTTTCTTTCAATTATTATGTGTTTTGGTTATTTATGTTCGCGTTTATCATTTAGGATATTAGCGAACAAACATAAATAAACATGTTTATTTTTTCAACAGATAAACACGAATATAAAGTTTTTTATAGTTTCAATGTTTGTGGTCAGTTTAAAGTAAAACAAACTAACACGAAAAACACACGTTCATATTTGTTCGGTTCATTTACAGGCTAAAAATTTACTTGACAAAAGGTGATATAAAAGAATAGACTTACTTCATTTGTTTTGTATGGAGAAGTCTCCCAGCAACAGAAATAGAAGCATCAAGCTCTTCATTCTCATAAAGCATCTTAGCATCCGAAACCATTGGCAAATTTCTCTTCTTATAAGCAGCCACACACACCTGCACCAACCGCGTAAATGGGCTACCCGACGGATCCATATTCCTATACAACGGGTACCCAAACACAAACGCAACAATCGATATAGCCATAGCTAAGATGGGACGCCGAGACCCCACCCCCACCCGACATAATCCTGAATATAAACTATTACTGTCACAGCCACAAGTGTAGATGTCCCCATGCAAAAATAATACCAGTTGAAGAACTTCCATGTGTAAGCTTTCTGTTTCTCATCGGTTTCATCGAACTGGTCTGCCCCGTATGTTGCCACACAGGGTCGGATCCCGCCTGACCCGATTGCGGTTAGTAAAAGGGATATGTATAATATTGCTAGTTGACCTGTATTGGCTTCTTGGCATACTTGTCCATCTTGGCATGTTGGTGGTCTTAACTTTGGTAGTATTGCTGATAGTGTCAATGATATCATACCCTAAAATAATTTGAAGATTAAAGTTTAGTAAAATGGGTCCTTATTAAATAGAAACTTATATATATAAACAAAATTCATTATTACGATGTTGATGTTAATTGTTATAACAATAAACAAAACATAATAATTGTAGCGAATTGACTTGTCTTACATAGTTAATAAATCATAAGGCTTTCCTAGCATTTTTTGAAAGTAAAGTTGTTGATTAACGTTTTATAATTTATACTTTTCAATATATTGTTCGCAATGGCTATCTAGAACATAGAATTATTGCTAATTTATAAAATTTCTTATATAATTGATATACGGTATCTAAACTTGGAATTTTTTTGGGCCCCCTCTGAAATATGGGCCATGTGCGGTTGCCCACCTTGCACACCTCAAAGATGTTCTTGAGTTTAGTCGGGTTGGATTTTGAATAGATTTTAATACTTTTTGTTAGATTTTGTGTCGATGACAGTCATGACCTATTCTTTAAAAAATAGTGTATTTGGGAAAAGAAGTTTATCTATTGGTGTATTTAAGTAAACTTAAATTATATGGGAAATGCTACAACATGTCACCCTTGTGAAACTTGTTAACTTAAAACGGATCCAAATGGGTCAACACTACCTGCGGCTATTGCTCTTCACAAGTGCTACTCATCGTCGATAGTTGACACCCCCCCCCCCCCCCAAATAAGAAAAATAAAGTAGGTCAACCCATTAACTTTTTTCTTCTTCAAAAACCACTTAGTTCAACTCAAATCCATTTTGGTCAGAACCCATTTTGACCCGAACCAACTAATTTTTTTTAGATGATCCATATCAACCCGAAAGCCTTTTAACCTGTCGCCCGAAACTGATCATTTTGCCAGGCTTACTTACTACCAGTTATTAACAAAACCTGCATGAACAAATGAAAGCTTACAATCTGATAAATAATGGAAGCAACTGTGATGGTCCAAAACCGGCCAGCAAATGAATCAGCTATAAAGGCCCCAAGCAAAGGCGTCAAACTACTGGTGCCACCAAAGTTGGTGAGCGTGTTAGCAGCTTTAGTCATCGGCATATGAAGTTGTTGTGTCAAATAGCTGATCATATTCGTCTGAAAGCCGGCCATAGCCAGCCTCTCGCACGACTCATTTGCTGCACAAACATCAAGTTAACCTCTAAAAATCAACACATGAAGCCTTATGCATTTTTTTAAAAATAAATTGTAGAAGAAAGAGTGTACCAAATATAAATGGCATGGTGATGAGTCCCCCTTTGGGCTTTTTTCCATGATCATGGGTTGTCTGTTGTATGTCTTCCATTGTTTTGTAGTTATGATGGTAGCTGCTAAAACTCATACTTATTTATAGAGGATGGTCAATGGTGGAAGTCAACTTTAGCATTTTGTCACCATTTTTATGGCCAAAAATCACTATGAACTAGTGAAAATAATTTGGATTTATTTGGTGATTTATTTGGATTTATTTAACAGAAGGGATATAATTAATATTTTACTAGTTTATCTAGGCTTGTAAACAAACCGAGTGTTCAGTGAAATGTTCGTGAAACATTTGACTGGAAGTTTGTTTATGTTCACTTATTTAATAAACAAATAAAAAACTGTTTATTTAGTTAAACGAACGAATATGAACACATGTCTCACTCGTTCGTTTATGTTCTTGAACGCTCATTTAGTACATTCATTTATATGCTCATTAATCTTTGTTCGTTTACGTTCAATTATGTTCGTTAGTTTGATTACGTCGTTTATATATTCAATAAATTCTTTAGACTACAATTTAGTCTAGTTTTATAAAGTTTAATTATAACCTATTAAAAGTTAGTCAGGTTTTGTTAATTTTTTTAGACCTAGCAGATTGATGTTCACATTTGCTCTTTAATAGGTGCTAGCTCGTCTAAATTTGCAATATATGTTCAATTATGTTCGTTTGTTTGTGTTCATTTACGTTCGTTTGTTTGTGTTCATTTACCTTCGTGAACTGGTTCGTTTGTATTACTAACAAACTAACTTAAGGAACACGAGCACACTCAATTTCTTAACAAACAAAACGAACAAGAAAACCCTGTTCGTGTGTTCGGTTAAAATTAAACGAACGAACACGAACATGCCCCGGTACATGTTCGTTCGCTTGGTTTACAAGCGTAAGTTTATCAATAAATAAACTATCGTATTAGTTTATCAATAAATTAATCAGTTACTTTTTTTATACTTAATGGAGTTTTTATAAAAATCATATATATTTAAGATGAGCTATCTTATTGTAGTCGATAGAGAATAGAACTACCGTATGACCAAGACGTTTTTAGTTTCGACACTAATAAGATACATTGCTTGGTTAGAGCTAGTTATGTTTTAATGATATAAAAGTTAAAAGAATCTAAATAAAATAGATTTTGCACAATGATATGAATGTAGTGATTGTCAACACCTTTGTTTAGTGCATTAGAGTAGACTTAACAACTTTCAAAATAAATGTTTTTTCTACAATAAATAGTCTGGTGCCATGCTAATAAACATGATATTTGATAACAACGTATAATGCATTTTAACATAACAACATGATTATTAAGATACAATAAATGACACATGTTTTTCAACTCTAAATCATTTTTAACGGTTTAAGATGTTATTATCAAACCTCAATAGAGAGAGAAATAAATTAATATGCATGGTAAATATAAGAAAGTTGTAGATGATAATATAATTTTAAAGCATTCGTAATGAAATTCTTTCCTTTTATATAGTTTAATTAAAATGTGTATATTTATCCCTAAAATTTTATCTAGATTAATTAAGATGGAAAGATGAAGAGGGGAAGACAGCTATAAACCACTTTAATAAAATTCTAGACGGTTTAATTATCACAAGAGATTTTTCTTAAATTTACTGAATTTACAATTCTTAGTTGTGTATAACATTATTGGCTAGTGGAGATAGATATGATCTGGTTGTTCCATTTGTGACATGATAATACTCTAGTGGTTCGTCAATGATCCAAATTTGCCATTAAAAAAATTTGTCAAAATTTGGCGTCAAAATTTTGGAGCCTATTATTTCGAGTGGCCCGCATTAAAAAAACACCTAAATTAAATTGTTTTTAGTCGGTTTATGAGAGCCACTCAATAAATGGTTTCTTTGAGCGTTTTTAATTTATTTTAAGTGGTTTATTATACATAAAACATTTAGAAACATTTTTGGGCGTTTTTTTTCCCGTAAAGACCGTCCAATATAAAAATCTGAACCATCCAAAAAAATTTCTACTAAACCCTTGAGGCATGCAGGTTTTAGTCACATAATTGCATGGTTGACATTGGTCTAGTAGATTTACAGGATGCATGCGTTTATGTTTGTTGAAAGGCTAGACCTTCGTTCTAAGCCTTGCAATAGAATAAGAAATTCTCTATATGTACTAATTTCCACCATGCTAATGAATAGTTTTTTTAATTGTTTTTTTATTGGTTGTCTTTTATGTTGTTTTTCATAGTTAAGTTTAGGTTTTTTTAATAAGTTTTGTTTTTTATTGGTTTCTATTTTCGCTTTTTTTTTCCTTCTAAATGTCGTCGTTTGGTTGCTAATTAGTATGGTGTTTGAGGGTCCCATTTAGTCCATCAGGTTTTTACCCCCTCAAGACTTTGTCTAGCTACTTTTTACGTCACATGACTCACTTCGTGTTATTAATTCGTGTTTTTGTTATAAGTTTTTCCTTACTTTTGGTCGTTGTTCTATTGCTACTTAGCACGATTTTACACTCCAGCCCCTGGCCTGCAACGCAGGGGAGTTAAGACTAGTTAAATATAAATATTTGATTTTGCTATTTTGTTAAATAGCATATATGACAATCATCAACAAACACTTGACCGAACCAAACGAAGTTGATCCAACAAAAGAATTTGAACATGGTTTACGGATGGTAAAAGAATTTGCAGATTCAAAACTGAAAACATTCAATATTTAGTTATAGGATCATGTAAATATTTAGTTATAGGATCATGTAATGAATTAGGGTAAGAATTTTTATGGTATAGGATCATGTAATGAATTAGGGTTAAGAATTTTTATGGGTTTAAGATGAGTATGGTCTATTTAATAACTAATACTTACCCGATTACCCGAACTCATTTACCTTTGTTA
Organism: Scalesia atractyloides; assembly: GCA_947069175.1. Taxonomy (NCBI): domain Eukaryota; kingdom Viridiplantae; phylum Streptophyta; class Magnoliopsida; order Asterales; family Asteraceae; genus Scalesia; species Scalesia atractyloides. The sequence continues at coordinate 7,975,122 of CAMTDV010000025.1, read as the reverse complement.
AAGTGGACTATATCAGAAAAAAAACTTATAATATAAAACTTTAAAATAGGATGTTAAAACGGTAAGAAACTTAAAAAATGTGTTAAAGTAAAGTTGAATATCTTATAATTCAAGTTGATGTTTGATTAGATGGGTTTAAGATTAAATTTTGGATAATTGACATCCTAACGAGTAATTTTTAATCACATAAAATCATAAATGAGTATACATGATAGTATACATGAGACTCGCTTGTATACTAGCAAATCTAATGGATAATGTGTAACGAATACCTGATATTGGATTGAGATTAAGAAAATCCCATACCTGGGTCCTCCACTATAGCATAGTGGTTGTTCCTATCTCGGTGAAGGCTTGGCCTGTCACACCCCGACCCGCAGCGGAAAAGGTGATCGGGGCATGATTGGGTTATCATCAAAGCTCATGACATTTATTATAATGTTTCATATTTATTATTTCAATTTAAAAGAGATCATACAATCATATCAAACAAATACAACATGTTCTATTCATCCTTCTAAACTTCATTATTTTTCTTCTAAGGCAATTTCTTATGTTTTTCTTGCTTCATCCTGTTCACCTGTATCATATGTAAAAATGGTTTTTGGATCAACAAAAAGTTGGCGAGTGAACCTTGTTAGAAAACATTTATTATTTATTTCTGGTTGTTTTTAATATGAAAAAATTGTGCAATATTCATATATGAACAAACGTAAATAAACATACAATAACAACAATTAGCTTACAATAACAAACAACAACAAACAATAACATACATTAACAAACCAACAGCATACAATCACAATCCATTAATATACGATATCAAACAACAACAAACAATAACATACATTAACAAACCAACAGCATACAATAACATATCAACTTGCATAAATATATAACATAAATGAAACTGTGCGATCAAGGCTCAATCAAACGGAGCCGATCGTATTGCATGTACTGAAAATGAAAAATGTCTGTGCGATCAAGGCTCAATCAAACGGAGCCGATCGTATGTTGGCACGCCAGGTTCACGCTCATAATGTAATGGGGAACATGCTCAACGCTCATAATGTAATGGGGAGCGGCGGCCTATGAAATTGCATGTACTGAAAATAATAAATTAAATCTATACAATAATCACACAAACAGTTTACACAGGCTGGATACACATTTATTCATGATATGATGTATGCACAATGATTTAAATATAATAAATAGTAAGACACATGATACACCCAAAAAACGTGATTTAAACGGGGAATTTGTAGAGATTCACTCACAGTGGGTGCGTTCGGTGAATGATGATGAATGCGCACGAGTTTAGAGGATTGATCGTCGAGGAATAACTAACCTAATTAATAAAGAAAAAGTAAGGTAAATAAATGGATTTTATTAACAACTTTAATAGGATTTTTGGATATATTTTTGTGAGTTTTAGGCCAGTTTCTAACCTTAAAAATGTTATTTTTAAGTATTTTTAATTGATTTTTAAATAAAATAAATAAATAAAAATAATAAAAAATGTTGACTTTTGACCGTTGACCGTTGACTTGTTGACCGGTTTATTGTGTATGTATGCGCCGGGCAGGACTCGAACCCGAGACCTCCCGTTCGCGTGCACGCAGCTCTACCAACTGAGCTACGTGTCTAACCCGAAATATTTCTGTTTTTAATTATATTTATACACTAATTCAATTAATCCGAAAATTATTTATTTTTAAAAAGGGTTTTAAATGTATCGGACCGGTGTCGTCAACAGGTCTCGAACCCGGGACTTGTGACTTAATGTTACACACAGTCCACCGCTGGACTGTGTGTCTAACTTGGTTAAAATACAGATTTTTATTATACTTAACATCTAACGGAGTTAACCCGGTTCAGTTTAAAAAAAAAGGCATTTTATTACAGCGAATGAGGTTGGGACCGGAATCGAACTAGCGACGTGTATGTATCTATTTGCACACAGTCCACCGCTGGACTGTGTGTCTAACCCGTTTATAATTCCGATTTTAAATAATCTTATAACATAACTACTTCCAGGCAACGGTTATCTATCTGTTATTTGTTAAATTCGGTTAATGATCAAGATGAACAATTGAAAAGTATTGAACCGAAGAGTTTGGGAAAGAAAGTACCGAACAGATCGTCTTCTTCAGAAAATCCGGCGAAGCTCGTCGGCTCTGTTTTGGGAGCTCCTTCTGTTCGAGTTCAATATTTAGTTTGGATGAAATAGATGTGAAATTGAACCATTGAGTAACGATTATCAGTATGTTTGATTGATCATACCAGTTAACAGCGGGTTTCCGAAAAATCCAGAAATTTTCCGGTGAAAACCGAGAATCCGATAACGTCGTCTGGGATTGATTCTGGGTGATGGATTAATGTTAGTAAGGTTCTAACAATTGACTGAAACAGTAAAGCCGAGGTATTTTACCGTTTTGAGGTGAGTCTCGGTTTTCCGGCGACTTGCAGAAAATTCCGGCGATGATCAGAAAGTAATTCCGACGACCAGAAAATAGAATAAGCACGAAATTAGAAGCTCAGGGAATGAAATTGAATCGCGAAATGAGTGTTTTGTTGAAGAAATACCAGAATGAATGTTTTCGGTTATAAAAACCAAACATCACCTGAATTCAAGTCCATTAACGACTGAATTGATTTAAGATGTCGGTTTTATCGGTTATGATCAAGATTCCGCGAGCACTCAAACGTCTTGGTCGGTTTGAAAGCCGATATCGGTTTCAGTTGGCGCATCAGGTTGATTCTCAGTTGAACATTTGATTTAATTGCTTCCCAGAACTCACAAAAAGATCAAGTGGCGGAGTGGTTATAAGTGTGTGAGTTAAGTCTTTGTGTATCCTTTGGCTGACCCGGGTCGAAACCCGGCTGCAGAATTTTATTTTTAATTCGCTATTTTTAATACATTTTCAAAAATAAATTTTATATTCTAATATACTTATTAATTATGTATCGTTTAAAATTAATTTGGGCATTAAATACACGACAGAATTTTTAACTGATTGTTCGGTTGATAAACGAAGCGGGTTTGGTAAATCCGGTTTTTTTTTGCGGATGTTACATGGCCTGGGTTTTACCCAGGTTCGAGTCCAGGGGGGCGCAGTTTTACCTATTCCACGGGGTTTCTACGCATCAGGGATGTGCTACGCTTTTTAGCGGTGGTCGAGTAGTCGGCCTTTGGACATAGCTCCGAAAGAGTGAGTTTACACATGGAAAACAGTTAGCCGTTAAAAAAAAAGAAAATCCCATACCTAGCCTATTATCATCCTTAGTTTGTTTAAGTTCTAATCAAATAAATACAAATATACATATACACTTATAAATGAAAACTTTCTATTCACATTCATTGGTTAATAAAATAAGTGTGTTTGTGATTATTCCCAGGTAAGCGAATATAAATTGTCATACAGAAAGGAATATAAAATATTTAAATGCATTGGCGGTCATAAAATATAGTTGGTTTAATATGCACATGATAATTTTGTTTACTAGGTTTGTTTGTGTCCGTTTATTTATCATATAACCACAAAATTAGTAAATAGAATTTGACGAATAGAATATCGACCAACTAGATGATGGATCGAGGCATATCTTATTTCATTTTATAAACAAGGAATATGAACATTTTCTTTTCAAACAATTCACACACTGTTTACTCATGGGTCTGCTCGTTTATTATCTAATCATCTCAAGACCGTGAGAGCCATCAACCAATTACAAAATTTAAACAAATTTTAGAATCAGGTTAAGCTTGGTCTAAAATGTGTCACTTGTCCCCTATTATTTTATCAATTAACAGTGGACTGGATAATATATTTTACAAAAAAAAATGTTTTTATTTGGATAGAGCGACAATGTACCTCGACCCTCTTTGACCATATGTGATCAATCATTCGTATACACTTTTATTTAACACAATATATTTAACATTTAAACAAAACATTATAGTTCATGATAGACGAGAAAACAATATAAATTAAACAACCTTGAAACTAATCATTGATATTAATAATAGCACTACACTAGGTCACCTTTCTTCATAGTATTCTCAAAATCATGAGTTTAAAACTAATCATGTTGCCGTTAAAAAAAAAAACGAATCATGTTCACAAGATAATGGATTGAAGTAAAGAAATTACACAAGGATAATTAAAAACAAGAAATATAAATTCATGTCAGATACACGAACTTGTTCTCGTAGTAGACGTGACCGTTTAACAAAGTTTTCACTTTTTAATACTACTTAAAATTAAAATTACAAAATAGAACATTACAATTCTATATAAAAGAAACTACACTTGAACTATAGAACTGGCACAATCTAATCTTTGTGACAATTTAACATAAACTAGCCAATTAGTTTAGACTTTAACAAAAAAAAAAAACACCCCTTAAAATTTATAAAATAAACCAATCGGCCCACAAACCCATCAGATCGTGTGATATACTAATACCAACCAATTTAGCTAATGTGTACCCAGATTTTATCCGGAATTAACTAAAACTTGTTCAAGCTAATCTAAAACTCGTAAATTTTGTGCTAGGTGCATATGATATCGAAAATTCACCATGTGTTTATGGAAAATAGAATATTACATATCAACTTTTATACATTAAATTATGGACCGCTTAAATCATAGTTAATAGTCAATAGTTTGGTCCCATTACCCACTTTCATGGGCAAACTAAATCTTGGCATTAGCCAATCAATAAACGTTTCCTTCAATAAGCCAAAATGACTCTATCATTGCCATAAATAAATAAAAATTATAATATTTTTTTATTATTACTATTTTCTTGATTATGATCATTAGTATTATTATTTTCTTTAACTACGGACTGATCCAAAATCGTTGATGTCTAACGGGCCATTATGTCTAAATTTGGTTGGATTACCATTAATTAAGGTTCAAAATTATAGTATTCTAAAACTATATGGTGTGGAATAAAGCCCTTTATAACGTCACATAGGCGACAACTCAGCAGGAGTTTATTATTAAATGACACGCAGTGTGATAAAACCCCATAATCTATTGTGTATTGTTGATTTTGTGAGTTTGTGATGCATAAGGGCGTTGTATTGTATGTTTGTTTTTTATGCATGGTTGTGTTGTACTCTTGGCATTATGCATTAGAGTGTTGTACATGATTATTGTTTTGTTGTAAAATTTGTTGGGTTTCCGTTTATAAAACGTTACTAGTTCTATAATGTTAATTTGTAAGTTCTCTATGCATTGGGGTGTTGTGCATGATGGTGTTCGATTCTTTTAAGTTTAATGCGTTGTGCTTTGGTATTATTTTGTTGTAAATTGGTTGGGTATATAGGGGTACACCAGTCAATTGTGCCACTTTCTTTGTGTTGATCATCAGATTTTTGGTTATTAGTGTTGTTGACTAAGCTTTAGGCTGTATTGGCGATGATGATGATGTTGTTCTGAGCCTCACTACTAGTATTTGCTTTGTTGTTTTATATTTGAATTCAGATTTGTAAAATCAAGGGTGATGATGAATGATAATGGTTGTGGTGGCTAAGGCAACATGAAATAAGCTTTCAATTGCACTAATATTTATAAACCTACTAAATTATCATGCTAAGGTTGCTTTATATAAAGTTAATCAATGACTTATTATCTTGTTTAATTGAATTTTGTACCAATCACGATGTCAACTTCACATCATATGAGGATAAACAGGTTTTTGAATGTCTTTGAAAGGTGTTGGAAGATGTTATAGTGTCTAATCATCGTATCACCGAGAAGCGGAACAAATTGACTAAAAGGGTGGCTATAGTATTAGGAAGAAATAAGTGGATTTTGCAGGTGTCCTTAAACGCACTTAGGGCGCTTTATGTAGACCCACATGACGTTAAAAATGATTAGGTTCTTATGTATAATAGACTTTTAACATTGGTTGTAAGTTTTGTATTATATTTATTATGCAATCAATGGTATGTTTGTATTAACTTAGCGTTTTCAGTATTTACCCTAGCGTGACACCCCTTGCTATAACGCGGGGCTTAATACTAGTTGTTAAAATTTCTAAGGAGGAACTTCTTGCTAAAAGCATCCTAAGCCATGTACTTTGATTTAAGGGAATCCTGCAATTTTTTCGAGGATACAACATACCGATAAAAATCAAAGAAGGAGTTAGATGTATCATTTAGAATATGGCCACAACAGATTTAATCAGTGTTCTCACATTTCATTATTCTCATTGTTTGTTTCAAAGGTTCATCATCCACTGCTTTAGGTAGGGGTGAGCATAAAACCCGAAATAACCGAACCATAACTAAAATAACCAAAAAATCCAAACCGAAGTAACCAAACCCAAACAAAAATCGACTGTTTGGTTATCGGATTTTAGTAACCGAAATTTCGGTTCGGTTTTTAGATAACCATTTTCAATAACAGAACCAAACCGATAAGTAACAATAGTAGGCCTAATCCTTATATTTTTATGTTTAAGTTGTTTAAGTGTTTTAACCCATGTTACTAAGAAATATTAATTTCATTCTTGATTGTTAAGTATTTATAAGAAGAACATTAATGTTTATTTACCATTGAAATGATTTATCCGTTGTATATAAGATATTACAAAATTTCACATAAAAATTAAGTGATTTTAAAGTATTATAAAAGAAAACGTCTTAATAAAAACTTTGGAGAAACATTAAAATATATTAGAAGGTTAGGTTTATGTCAACAATATTAATTAAAAAGACTAAATATATTAACTTAAATGTAAACATCTAAGAAAGATTACTAAACTTTGAATTATACTTTTCTATTTTTGAATCTTATGTCATTTGTTTCAAAAACCGAAAAAAACCAAAACCAGAGGTTTTCGAAAACCGAACCGTACATACCCCTAGCTTTAGGCATAGATGTACTCAGAACATGCACAACTTTCAAACTCGTAAGAAGAACATACATTTTCTCCTTCCATCACCTAAAGTCCTACTCTTTAAACTTCTCCTAATTCCTGAATTCGCTGGTTATATTCTTCACATATTTGTCATGATCACAAACACACATAATACTTTAATCTTTGTAGGTTTTCTGAAATCCGTAAATGACTTGGATACTATTTCAATCACATAATCTTGTTTTCAGATTAAAGTATTTCGTAGGCATACATAATCTTTAATCATATAAAAGACAGAAAGTTCCATCTAAGAAGGAGATGTTCTATTCTATGAAAAATCAAAGTGAAACTCAATGCTTAAATAAAACCATATGAATCCTTTATTCCTTTATATATGGAGTCGAATCACCATTTCAAATATGCTGAAATGTCACAAACTTTTGTTGTAACCGTTGTATTTGGGTGTAACCGCTATAAGCTATTAGTAGCGAATTCAATACGCTCATACTAAAGTTCTAAGTTACTACTTCGGTACAACATTTATAAAATTGCTACTAGTGTACAAGTTTATACCGATATACAAATTTGATCCCGATGTACAACTTTGACGTCGCTGTACTTTTTAATAGTGCAATACAAAATTCCACACAACATTTCTTTATTCCATACAAATCTAACGCGTTTCCCATGAAGCATTATCATCACGATCCAATCCAGGGGTTTGCTCCCTTGACTCTATATAGGGACTTCGTCCCTTACAATCTTAGATGTTATTCGATACCAAAGTCAGAATAATGTTGAATGACTCTATACTCCTAACTCGTATCAACAGTTTTCTCGACTTCTTTTTTGGTCTCCAAGTAAATCCAATGACCCTAAATAACTTGATGACACTAGAATACCAACAAAACATAAATACAGTGACCTTAGATTTTAAAAATAAAAGTAATACTTCATTTGATTTGGAATTAATATATATATTAATTAACATCACAAACTACAAGATAATTTTTCATCTTTACTTTTTGACCACAAAGTTTTTTAATTTGGGTTTTTTACTTTTACCACTTTTCTATTTTTTCCTTTTGACCACAAGTATTTTTTTAGTCTTGGTTATTACTTTTAATCCTCACATACTTTAACAATTCTTAAAATATATTAATAACTTACGTTTACATAATTAATAATATACAATTCATATTATGATAATAAGTTACAAAAATAACATAAGTTGTAACATCTACAATGTTTTTTAAGTTTAAATTAAACCTTACACTAAAATAATATACATCTTTAACCTAATAGTTTTGTTTTCCTTTATAACTTTCCTTCATTAGTTTTTTAGAAGGGTCAAACAAGTGATATTTTTTTAAAACGACGTAAGACCACGTCGCCACCACCATTTTTCGTTTGTTCAGGTCGCTACACCACGTCATAGGTATCACGCCACCGTTTTTCTTCTATTTGTTATATTTTATTTTGTTTTTTAGTTGTTTTACATATTTATGTTGTACGGTTTCATAGTGGTCTTTAACCTTCGGTTCGTACCAAGATTCCCCGCCGCAACGCACGGTAGGGAATACCTGGTTTGAATTAATTTGTGGAGAAGTACATAAATTAATTCATGTTTGTTGCAATGAGCACTCAGATGGATTGTGAATTTGGGTCATCGGTTGAAAAAGAAAAATAGCATACGACCTACAAGAATTAAAAGAAACATGGTTCAGCCCATTACACAAAACAACCAGGAAATATAATTAAAAGAAAGCCAACAAAAGAGAAAACCAACAAGCAACTTCACTATTGGACACCGAAAACGAAGAAGATCATATCAAGTTCTTGTGGCTGTGGATTCTCATCCTTGATTAAGCCTTGCAACCAAGTAACTGTATCACCGATGATGATCTAGTAGTCTAGTGATATAATGGTTGCCCCCACAAAAATGGTGTAACTTCAAAGCATTCCGAGTGCAAGGTTAGTTGGAATTTGGTGTAAAAAAATGTTGTTAAAAAGGTAACCAAACCGAAACCAAAGTAATTGCTTGTTTCTCATCTTTTCATTAACTGATCACAACTCTCTCGTGTTTTTCAGTGTGTTTCATGTTTTTTTTTTTAATTTCATTACAAAGTTGTTTATCTTTAGTTTAATTCACATTTAAATCAAAGAATCTCATTTGCGTGTTATAATCAAACAATATGTGTAATACTAATTACATGTTAGTCATTTACCGTAGTTATTTTAGTTATTAAAGTATTTGCATGAGTTGACGACGGTTATCATACGCTAGCTACATATGTACTCTACAAAAATGTTCCTTTTGTGCTCAATGGATACTTTAGCATGATGTATTAAATGTCTGGATCCCTTTGCCTTTCCTATGTTCTACATTCCGACATCTTGAGTTCTGACACTTATATTTATGATTTCAAACCATTAATAAGAGATATGATGTTTGTCCCTTATTTGTTAAAGATAATATAACAAAAATACTTTAAATTTACGTAAACATTCACATTTATTTTATAACGAGTTTTGATGAGCACATCACAACTGTATTTTTTGTTTACACGAAGGCGTCATATTGTGATTATATTAACAGCGTTGTAAAATAACTTTTTTGTAGTATACATTTTTTCGTGAAATCGCGTGGGTGAAACTGCCTAGTTATACAATATACATCCATGTTTAATTTGATATATCAATGTATCATACTCTAATTATTCATCAAAAGCAAGATTAAAACTCAAATCTTTAAACTGTTTATGAATAAGTTACATGCATATACCCCCTTTGGACTTTGACCACTACACATACCTTATGGTTACTATAAGCATCTAACCAAAAGTGGCTGCAAATCAAACATGGGTTCCTAACTCAAGCTCATGACCTTGTTGACCATCTCTATGAGCAACCTCAAGGGGTTTAAAAGTGTAAAACTTTGCACAAAACAAGTAGTAGACCAAATTAAGAACTTGCAACAATGTGATCATCCAATAAAAGTACTCCAACCTTCCTTTATTCAAATTATCATCAGGCAGCCAGTTTGACCCATCTGCCCCTTGGCTAAACTTATGCACCATCGTCACCAAAAGGGTACTCATATAATTTCCAGCCGCAATCGCCATCCAAAACAACGCAGCCGCAGTGCTCCTCATGCTCTCGGGGGCTTGATCATACAAAAACTCAAGATGCCCGACTGCCATAAACGCTTCAGCCACACCATGAAGACTATACTGTGGTACCAACCAGAAAACCATTATGGGAATCGTTTCATGCGGCTTATCAACCAAATCATGGGCAAAAGCGACATTTTTACGCTTTATTTCCATAAAACCGGCTATTAATGTGGCTAGGATTGATATAGTAAAACCTATGCCCATCCTACTAAGGAAAGAAACTCCCCTTTCTACCCCTGTGAATCTTTTCATGATGGGAACGAACACGCGGTCATAAAAGACAATGGTGGCTAGCATGGAGGTTAAGGTGAAGACTGACATGGAACCGGCTGGGATTTGGAACGATTTTGTGAGGTGTCGGTTCATGGTTTTGGCTTGTTGAAGTGAGAAAGTGTTTTGTTGAACATATGCTGTGAATAGAAGGATACCAGAAGCCCATATTGGTCCCATTCTGAGTAGTGACTTGAGTTCTTCGACTCGGTGGACTGTGTTTAGTCTCCATAGATTTGGTTTTGATTGGGATTTTGCATAGTCTTCTTGGGTCACAATAGCAGCTTTGTCCAAGAACCTGCAATTGAAGTTGCAATCTTTGGTGGTCAAAAACACAATATTTAAAATTAAAAATGTAAGCCTTAAACGAACCGAATGTTCATTGAAGACTTGAACCGTTCATGCAGTGGTGAAGGTTAGAAGGGGCCAGGGGGTGGGGCGACCCCCCGAACTTTTCGTTCAGTAGTGTTATATATGTAGGTTTCGTATAGAATTTTAGGTCCGGTGAATTCCGACCCTCCGGTCAGAAATCTCAAGCTTCGCTACTGCGTTCATGGACCGTTCGAGAGAAACTAAGTTCGCGACTATGAACAAAAAGTTTTGTTCATTTAGTTAAACGAACGGATATGAACACATGTCACATTCGTTCATTAACATTTGTGACAATTCGTTTATTTTCGTCATTAATGTTACTTTATGTTCATTTACATATTTAATCAAAAATGTTGATTTCAACCCAATTTTAAAACCATCTACAACCCATATTGTTCTTTACTTTAAGTTGGTTAGAAATTGTTAAAATCATTTGATGATGACCTATGTTAGGATATTGTTCTTTACTTTTTGACTTTTAGTTGGTTTTTGTTCGTGCCCATTTTGTGTCCATTATGTTCGTTTGGAATATTCGTGAACAAATATAAAGAACACAAAAAAATTCATTTAAAAAAAACAACACGACCAAGAAAATTTGTTCGTTTAAGTGATCTTGTTAAACCAACACGACCAAGAAAATTTGTTCGTTTAAGTGATCCTGTTTAGTTTAAAGTTCAAATGAACGAACACGAACAAGCTCGCGTTCAGGCTAAAAAAATGGCATGACAAAAGGTGATATAAAAGAATAGACTTACTTCATTTGTTTAGTATGGAGAAGTCTCCCAGCAACAGAAATAGAAGCATCAAGCTCTTCATCCTCATAAAGCATCTTAGCATCCAAAACCATTGCCAACTTTCTCTTCCTATAAGCAGCCATACACACTTGCACCAACCGCGTAAACGGGCTACCCGATGGATCCATATTTCTATACAACGGGTACCCAAACACAAACGCAACAATCGATATAGCCATAGCTATAGATGGGACGCCGAGACCCCACCCCCACCCGACATAATCCTGAATATACACGATCACTGTCACCGCCACAAGCATAGATACTCCCATGCAAAAATAATACCAGTTGAAGAACTTCCATGTGCTAGCTTTATGTTTTTCATCGGTTTCATCAAACTGGTCCGCCCCGAATGCCACTACACAGGGTCGGATCCCACCCGACCCGATTGCGGTTAGCAAAAGGGATATGTATAAGATTGCTAGTTGACCATTATCAGCTTCTTGGCATACTTGTCCATTTTGGCATGGTGGTGGTCTTAACTTTGGTAGTATTGCTGATAGTGTTAGTGATACCATACCCTGGAAATAATTGATGTTTTAATTTTCTAATATGATAATAAGATTAAAGTTGAGTTGAGTAATATAATAAAAATAATAATAAAAAAATAAAAAAAACTTTGTAACTTAAAACTGGCTACTCTTATAGAACTTTATAACTTAATATAGGTCACTCTTATAAAAATGTATAACTTAAAACGGGTCCAATATGGATTAGCACCATCCACGATCATTGTCTGTCACCGCCTCCATCCATTTTTATAAGAATTTATTTATTAAAACGGGTCCCAAATGGGTTAGCACTACCTACAACCATTAATTCTCGCCCCCACCACCACCCCAAGCATAATAAATAGCTGGTGAACAAATTTTGATATTTTTTTTTCTAAAATGACTCACTCAACCCGAGTCCATTTTGGCCACCCGTTTGACCTGAACCAATTTGATGGTTATAAATTAAAGAAACGGGTTGTTTTGACCCGAACCCATTTTACTGAGAACCTACTATGACTTGGATTACCCGACCTGACCCACGCTTGCTACCAATTACCACGAAAAGCTGCATGAAGGAAGGAAAGCTTACAATTTGATATATTATGGAAGCAACTGTGATGGTCCAAAATCGACCTGCGAAAGAATCGGCTATAAAAGCCCCAAGCAAAGTTGTCAAACTAGCGGTGCCACCAAAGTTGGTGAGCGTGTTAGCGGCTTCAGTCATCGGCATATGAAGTTGTTGTGTCAAGTAGCTGATCATATTTGTCTGAAAGCCCACCACAGCCAGCTTCTCACACACCTCATTTGCTGAACCGATATCAAGTTAAGTTAGCCTTTGAAAATCAAGAACACATGGAGCCTTTTTGCATTTTTAAAAATAAAAATAAAAACAAATAAATAAATAAATTGAAGAAGAAAAAGATTACCAAATATGAAGGGCATGGTGATGAGTCCACCTTTAGGCCTTTTTCCATGATGATGGGCTTTTTGTTGTATGACTTCTTCCATTGTTGTGTAGTTATGGTCTTATGGAGCTACCTCCTAAAATACATATATATATATAGGGGATGATAAACCAGTGTGAATGAATTCTAGTGGATCCTCTGAATCTGTGATAGGTACAAGAAGTTGATATTATCATTGTGGGTTCCAAATATTTTTAGATGTTATTCTTATTGTGTTATATGATAGGGGTGTTCAGAAAAAACCGTAACCAAATAAAAACTATAAACCGAATCATAACCGTAACCAAATAAACCGATCCGAATAACGAATTCGATTTTTGGTTTGGTTTTTAACCGAAACCGAATTGTGAATATGGTTTTTGGTTTGTTTTATGGATCCACATTTTATTTTATTTGGTTTATTCGGTTTATTTGGATAACCGAATAAACCGTTTAACTTAATTAATTATTAGATAAAATAATAATATTTTATAAATCATATACAATTTATTAGCTCAAAATAGTTATTTTTTATGCAGCTCAAAATACCAAATGTAAATCTAAAAGCCAAACTTAAACCCACTCATGTTTGAAGATTATTTATATTTTGTACCATTAGACTTGTCAACTATTTATAGTTTCTATGATCTATGTTTTGAAGCTTTAACTTTGTGGTTGTGTTTATGAATACTTTATGAATGTATTTGTTTTGTTTCTTAATGAAACTTTCTTGTATTCATATATTGTTAGGTTTAAATTAGTTGCGATGTTCGGAAGCTAGAACATAAACACAAATATAAATTAGGAAAAAAAGTACTTAGGTATAATTTGGTTAGATATGGTTTATTTGGTTTCTAACCGAAACCAAACCGAATTGAATTTGGTTTGGTATGGATCGGTTTGCATATTCCTTATTTGGTTTGGTTTGATTTTTGGTTTGGGGTACAAAGTTTTGAAAACCGAATAAACCGAACCGAATAAACCAAATAAACCATAAACCGAACCGAGGAACACACCTATTATATGAGCTAACCAGATGTAACAGTATGACTTCCACAAAATATTATACATCGGAAAAAAAATATTATGTAAAGTTTTTAACATAAGGGGATGAATAAATATTTTATTACTTTATCATTACATTATAGCAAATTACTCTTTTTTATACTTTGTGGTGTTTTTATAAAAATCATATATGTTGATTAAAATGGTATTATTATTATTATTGTTGTTATTATTATTATTATTATTATTATTATTATTATTTGTTATTATTATTATTATTATTATTATTATTATTATATTATAACTACTACTTTTGAGCCTATTATTTTTTTCGTTCATAGTTTTTAAAATACGGTGTTTTATAAAATGTTGTGTAAGTTGTTGTGACGTAGTTATTTTTATCCCGTCAAGATATAAATTTGATTCTAAACCAAGTTGTGAATAATAGCGTACAAATGATTGAAGCACAAATATACATGTTATCAAAGCTAAGTCACGATTTAGTTTTTTTTTTCTTTTATAAACTGTTGTGTTTACCCTTTTTGTTATTTTAGCAATATAATATAACGTCTTAAAATTTTTAGTACAGCGTTGTGACAATGCTTATTTTTATCTACGGTAAGGGTCAAAATCAAATATAATAATCATTTTGTGTTCTTATCGAGGGAAACAAACCGATACCGTCCGAAAAACATTAGCACATGTATCATATTCATTTCTTATTGTTTCTAAACATGGCGTATTTTAGTAATATAATCTAATGTTTTATAATTTCGGATATACCAAAACGACATGCTTATTTTATCTACATATAAAAAATAAAAATTGATTAGTTGATAGTGGTTTTTTCAGTTTTCTCATAACTTTGTGGTTTTCACACGATCCCTCCTTTATTCACTTAATCTCAAATATTATTGGTTATTAGCGTTGTTTAATTATGTTAAAACATTCAGAAAAATAATATAAAGGATTTATTTAGAAGAATATAAGTTCTTAAATGATAAATAAGTTTATTTATTCATAAATACAAGAAAATAATAAGATATTGAAGTGGAAACAAGGGGGTTAAGACCACACGATGTGGGCTTTGTTATCAGTCTACGCCCACGAAACCACCTCGTGCCCGTGTTGTGAACGACGTTGTGTGTGGGGCAATCCTTATTTTCAAGTCGCTTCACACCGTATAGTCTAAAAAAGGCTTACCCTGAATCTCGAACACTAGAACTTGTCGAGTTCATTTTTATAAAATAAAAGTTTTTCTTAAGAAATAAATGGTCGTAGTCGATATAGAATGCATGAGTTTAACCATTAAAATAAAACCATCGGTCGACCAAGATGTTATAATTCCGTCACTAAAAAGATACGTTTTTAGCTAAAGCTAGTTATATTTTAACACTAAAAATATTTAAACAATCTTATCAATTTTAGATTCTAAATCGTGAAGTGAGAATAGTGCTTGTCAACACCTTTGAATAGTGCATGAGAGTCGACATAAGTACATAACAACTTTTCAATATATACTTTTTGAACACGTAAAGATTTATGGTGTCATACCAATAAACAAGATATATGATAACAACTTATAAGTACTTTATTTTAATTCTAAATAACATCATGATTAATAAAAAAAGTGATAAATGACACATGTTTTAACTTTTAAAACCATTTTTGTGATGTTATCAAATCTTAATAAATTAATAATAAATAAATTGGGGGATTCAACGGAAACAGCTCAAAAAGTTAGAACTATCAATAGTATATTCAAACGACTTGAAGCTAAAGGTTTCAAATATTAAGCTTAAAGCTTACAATTGTTTATCAAAATATCAAAGACTAACTGTGCAATATCGAACCCTACTATTTATACTAGAATTTAAGAAATAAACTAGGAAATTAGGTAAATAATAATTAAAGCCACATAAAAGATAAAAATAGAATTAAAATCTTGAATTTTATCCTTGGCACTCCAATGTCAACCCGTAGCAAAGCCGACCCAAATTTCTTCATTCTCAACTCCGATGCCCACTTTAGGAGCTCAGAGTGTGACTAAGTAAATTCTTGGACCAAACTGCCCACTGAACCCTAATCTCACATGTTGGCCCATGGATGCTCCTGCATCGTACCTCAAGGTTCAAAAAGACTTTCCCCCAAGTCTTATAGATGACCCAATTCACGACCCTCTTAGATTTCAACCCACCACCACCTACTCTAGGCCCGTTAGTATTAAACCAACCCAAACATAATGGCCAAACCATACCTAACAAACATGGTCTAGAAAACTGGTAACTGTCACACCCCTACTTCCACGTATAATCCGGTGGGTCCGGTTGGGGAATATCGTGACGTAGTTGATAACATCATAACCAAACAAACACAGCACAACGGAAATCTTGGATTTAAATTACTATTACAAACCGAGTGTCCAAAGTTCAAAAATAA
The DNA here is from genome assembly GCA_947069175.1 of Scalesia atractyloides. Taxonomy (NCBI): domain Eukaryota; kingdom Viridiplantae; phylum Streptophyta; class Magnoliopsida; order Asterales; family Asteraceae; genus Scalesia; species Scalesia atractyloides. The sequence goes on along the minus strand of CAMTDV010000025.1, from coordinate 7,958,746 downwards.
ATTACAAGGCTTGTAATGAAAAGATCCACAGGCGGATTGAAATAAATATATACAAAGTAATTGTTCAACAGACTTTAAGCAACCTAGAGACTTGCAAAATCCTCTATTGTCACTATAGCGCAGCTCCCGATCTATTGCATGTTGCCACCTGTAACTTGGTCTTTTGAAAATACGTCAGTTTTCACTGTTAATACTAATAACCGACTCATTTTGTAAACATTTATTGAAAATGATTTTCGGTGCACTTGGCACGTTTTATAAATAACTTGGGATAATTCAAAATGACCTTGTTTACAGTTTTACATGTTTGTCAATACATATGGGGTCCGGTGCAGAAACCGAATAACCTGATTAACCGACACGCCACTTAAATAATCCACCAGTGGGATTCAATATTTTATTAGCACTAGCGTGTGTCAGGTGTATGCCTACACCCTACGCTTAAGGTTGTGGCCATTAGTAACTTAAATGAGCCAAGGATATCCCAGACATGGTCGAATTAACCCCCAATGTTTAAGTTATCAAACAATACAGAATGAAACGGGTTATAAGGATTTAGTAAATCACAATCCGATAACATGATCCCACCCGACCAAGCGGTATTATTATACCGTATCCCAAGCCCGTGTAGGGAAAATAAGTTAAAAGTATTTACCTGAGCAAATTCTTCAAATAAGATAAGTAACTCAGCCGAATATTCAAAAGTAAGCTTAGATGGCAATCTACCGGGAGGCTCTTAGTCTGGAATGATGGTGTTTATAACCAGTTAGACTGCTAACGGTTCCTATCTACTTTGTAGACTCGAACCGGGTAGCTTAAAGATAATAACAATACTAAACGCTAGATTAAGCGATGATTGGAATAGAATGTAGTTTAAACCCGGCAAGTACGAAGACTTGTTTAATATGGGTAAACATGTTACATTCTGGATTTGAAGATAAAATGATAAGGTTAAACACGTTTCGGTTAAATTACGTAAACTAGTTACGTAAGCCGAACCGTACGCATATAAGCGAATACGGGTAACCGGGTGAGTCCTATACAATTTCCATATGCCATTATACTTTAAAAATGTTGTAACATTAGTAAGTTATCAACATGTTGGTCCGTTACGGTTTTAAAACAATTTATGCCTTAAAAGAGCATTTTGGTCATTTTACGGCTTATAAAAGACTTTATGAGCAAACTGATGTAATGGTTATAAACTTACTGTAAAAATAGTTTAATTATGATGCTATATCAGTAGGATATCAAGTATGTGTGTGGTTTTAGAGTTTAAGACCAAACTATGCCCCGAAAGGGTATTTTTTTGTCATTTCACACATCACTTGACAAATTATTTGGGAATCTAAGTTAATATTATGTACCTACTGTAAATATGTTTAAAATAAGTTTTGAAATCAGTAGGTATCAAGTCTTGATGTTCTAATATGGTTTTAAACCATACTGTGCGCCGAAACGGCGATTAAGTCGCTAAATGACGATTTAAATGGTATTTGAATGAAACTGATGTTATGAACAGATTTGTATGATGAAAATATGTTGTGTAATATAATACATCAGTAGATAATAGGTTTTGTTCCTTAAAAATGATTAAAATCCATTTTAGGTGTCAAAAAGGGCAACATCGTCATTTAAGGACTTAATACATAGACTTGCATATAAACCCAGTTTATAATCTGAATTGACATCCCAAATAATCCTAATTATGATATTACATCAGTAGGTAAAGAGTTTTTGAGGCCAAAGTTGTCACACCCAACCGATGGCGAAAACATCGGGGTAGTGGCACTAGGCGACCAGATTGTCTCATAAGAATTCCATAACAATTATCTATCAACATCATTTAACATTTAACGTCCCACACCATTAAACACAATATTTCAAAATAATCATTACAGAAACTTGTTTTCCCACAAAACTAATCGGGTTCATTTTCCCTAGATTTATTACAACTTGAACTAAACAAAACAAACTAAACTAAGCAAAGCTACGTCCAAAGCATCCAAGCTAAAATCCTCAACCTGTTACATACGTTAAAATACGAGTCAATACAATTAAGTAAAGGTGAGCATATAGGTTTAGTAATACTAGCATAATAGAAAACCGTTCGCTTAGTAGTCCAATTACATATCATGATACACCAAAACACATCACACAGATAAACATAGGCTTATTTCTCATGCTAACTACCGTGAGAAGGCTTGCGCGTCCATCCTAACTAGACCCCGTCGGTGTTTAGCCACACTATAGTACCATACTAGCTAAGGAGGCAAGTTAGCGAAAATAAGTCCTAGTCACATGTTTCTAGTATCACGTATTGAGCATACATAATCAGATTATTCGCGTATGATAAAAGTTTGAGTTCTGAAGTGATTTTGATAGAGGAACGTATGTAACACCCAAATAGTGTATTAAAGCAAAAACGGGTCAAGTATACTCAGCGTTTTAGGTGAGATGAGGGATCTGAGAAGACTTGCGGAGAGCGCCGGATCAGCCTGTAAACGAACAGAAGTGCATCAGTCTTCCGAATTGCTGAAACGGTTAAGTTTGGGTTGAGCAGTAGACAAGTTCGGGCGAACTTGTAAGTAAACATACAAGTTCTAGCAAACTTGTTAAATTTTGATGATTTTGGTGTCAAGTTCGGTCGAACTTGGTAGGTTTCTTAGGAAGCCTGACAAATTCGGGGAACTTGTGGGAAAAGCTTACTGGAAAGACAAGTTCGGGCGAACTTGTATAGTTTCCTAAGAAACTAGACAATTCGGGCGAACTTGTGTGGGATTTGGTAAGAAAGACCCAAGTTCGGTCGAACTTGACCCAGATGGGTACAAGTTCGGTCGAACTTGACGTGGGTGCGGGTGATTCTTGAGCGAACTTGATGTTTTCGGGTCAAAATCTTGCGTTTTCGCGTTGTTTGCTGAGAAAATCGAGTGCCCATCCCTCCAAACTTAAGCCACTGAGTAAAACTTAGGCTGGAGAGGTCTTTTGGAGCGAACTTAGCCATTTTACAGAAACTTGGGCTAATCCGGGCGAACTTGATGGTTCGTACAGGTTAGTCCAGCTTGTGTAAAGTGACGATTTCGTCCTTGTGCTTCCGGATCTGAGATCTAGCTTCGACAACGTCTCGTTCCACTCAAAAGTGAATGAAACATATGTCATTAGTCCGAAAATGGTGTAAAAATCAAGGATTTAAAAGGTTTTGCTCAGATCTAGTATAGATCTGAGTGAAAACAAAAGTTTTATGAAAAAGATGAAGATTTTCGTAAACAGAAGAGATTTGATGAAACAAAGGCAAAGTCTTGTGCAAAATCGTTGTAAACCGTTGTTGAACATCGTTGTAGTTGAAATCGGGTTGATTCTTACTTAGAAACAGAGGGTTTCGGGTATGGAGAGCTCTGGGGAACTTGCAGCAAGTTCAAATGAGAGAATGGAGCTGAGTATTTATAGGTGAAGGAAAAAAGTGGGAGCTGGGGAGTCAAGTTTGGCCGAACTTGCATGGAAACATGCAAGTTCGCGCGAACTTGTGAGGTATTTGAGGGAAATGAGTCAAGTTCGAGCGAACTTGTGGTTATTGAAGGAATTGAGTTTTGGCCAGCCAAGTTCGGCCGGACTTGGGGTCACCCAAGTTCGAGCGAACTTGTCCAAATGTTGGGTTTTCTTCGTTTTTTTGCGTTAAATGTTCGTTTGGCGTTCGGTTCGTATTAGTTAGTTATATTAAGCGTTATAATTCATGTAATAATGCGATTTATCGATTCGAGCGTGCGAGGGCGATGCGATAGCGAGCGTAATCATAACCACAAACACGCATAACACATAATAACATAAAACCACATAATTAAATGCGTTTTGCGATGCGATGAGAAAGACGAGGCGATTTAATAAGCGATTAGATGTGATATAACATACATAATTGTAATTAATTAGCATAAACTTTTCTTATAAACGAATCTCGAGATTACAGGGATAGATACAATGGAAAATAAAAGGAAAAGATAACAACGAAATTTCAGAGTTGTTACAGTCTCCCCTACTTTAGGAAATTTTGTCCCGAAATTTAAGTAGTAGCCGTAACAAAGAGGTGCGGGTACTTGGCCTTCATGTCACTTTCCAATTTCCAAGTGAACTCGACGCCACGTTTGCCTTCCCATCGGACTTTCACGATAGAGATGCGAGAGCGTCGTAGTTTCTTGGTTTCTCGGTCCATGATCTCAACAGGCTTTTCCACGAAATGGAGAGTCTCGTTGATTTGCAGATCTTCGAGAGGTACATGCAGATTTTCTTCGGCTAGGCATTTCTTGAGGTTAGACATGTGGAAAGTCGGATGAACGTTATTAAGTTCTGCCGGTAGTTTGAGACGATAGGCTACGTTACCGATCCTTACCAGAATCTTAAAGAGACCAACATATCGAGGCGCTAGCTTTCCCTTCTTCCAAAGCGGGCCACTCCCTTGCAAGGTGCAACCTTTATGAGAACGTGATCTCCCACTTCGAACTGTAGGGGCTTGCGGCGTTTGTTAGCGTAACTCTTTTGACGACTCCGAGCTTTCAAGAGATTATCTCTGATCTGGAGGATCTTGTCCGTCGTTTCTTGAATTAGCTCGGGACCGGTGATTTGTGCTTCTCCGATCTCGTTCCATGCAATAGGCGATCGACATTTTCTTCCATACATTGCCTCAAAAGGAGCCATTTGAATGCTGGTATGATAACTATTATTGTACGAGAATTCGATTAAAGGTAAATGCGTATCCCAGTTACCACCAAAATCTATGATGCACGCACGAAGCATGTCTTCGAGGGGCGGATTGTGCGCTCAGTCGGACCATCAGTTTGAGGGTGAAAAGCGGTACTGAGATGGAGAGTAGTACCGAGAGCGGATTGAAAGGTCTCCCAGAGACGTGAGGTGAAGCGACCGTCGCGGTCAGAGATGATGTCACGAGGCGTCCCGTGTCAACAAATGACTTCATCGGTATAGATTCGAGCTAACCGTTCGACCTTAAAGTCTTCTCGTATGCAATAAGGTGCGCGGATTTAGTAAGGCGATCAACGATAACCAAAATGCTATCGTGGCCGGATGAAGTGCGAGGGAGTTTAGTAACGAAGTCCATAGCTATACTCTCCCACTTCCACATCGGGATTTTGGGTTGCTCGAGTAAGCCAGAGGGCCCTTGATGTTCCGCTTTAACTTTCGAACAAGTTAAGCACTTTGAGACGTACAAGGCGATATCCTTTTTCATGCCCGGCCACCAATACTTTGGACGAAGGTCCTGGTACATTTTGTTGGATCCGGGATGAATGGAGTATCGAGATTTATGAGCTTCGGTCATTAACAAATCACGAAGATTATCACGACTTGGAATCCAAATACGATCGAGATAGTAATAAATACCGTTAGGTTTCACAACAACCTGAGTTTCGGCACCACACTTCATTTCTTCTTGCAGGGTATTCTCGTTAAAACAAGCAAATTGGGCTTCGCGAATAAGAATTTCAAGATCATTCAAGGCTTGAGAGTCACGAACACTATACACATAGCTTCGTCGACTTAGAGCATCGGCGACGACGTTTGCTTTGCCGGGATGGTAGCGTATCTCGCAATCCTAATTGTTAAGAAGTTCAACCCATCGGCGTTGGCGCATATTCAGTTCCTTTTGATTAAAGATATGTTGTAAGCTCTTATGGTCGGTGAAGACTGTACACTTGGTACCGTAAAGGTAGTGCCGCCATATCTTTAATGCAAAAACAACTGCATCGAGTTCGAAGATCATGGGTTGTGTAGTTCTTCTCATGGATCTTGAGTTGTCGAGATGCGTACGCGATAACCTTGTCTCGTTGCATGAGAACACAACCAAGACCAAGATTAGAGGCATCGCAATAAACAACGAAATCGCCGTTTCCGTTCGGGCAAGGCGAGTGCAGGAGCGTTGCATAGCATACGCTTGAGCGTTTGAAAGGCTTCTCTTGCTTGGAATCCCAAACAAAAGGTTTATCTTTATGAGTTAAAGCGGTAAGCAGAACGGCGATTTTGAGAAGTCGGCGATGAATCGACGGTAGTAACCCGCCAATCCAAGAAATGAACGAATTTCGAAGCATTCTTCGGCGTAATTTCCAACTTTTGATGGCTTCGATCTTTGCAGGGTCGACGTGAATTCCTTGACTATTAACGATGTGGCCGGGAATTGGACTTATTTGAGCCAGAATTCACATTTTGAGAACTTAGCATAAAGGCGATTTCCTTGAAGAAGTTCGAGAACTTAACGTAGATGGCGCGCGTGTTCGTCTCTCGACTTTGAATAGATAAGGATATCATCGTAAACACAATGACGAAACGATCTAGGAAGGCCTTACACACACGGTTCATCAAATCCATGAAGACCGCTGGTGCATTGGTAAGACCAAAAGGCATGACCACGAATTCGAAATGGCCTTAACGGGTACGAAAGGCGGTTTTCGGAATATCTTCTTCCAATACGCGTAACTGATGGTAACCGGAATGAAGATCGATCTTAGAAAAACAAGTAGCACCTTGAAGCTGATCAAACAAATCGTCGATACGAGGAAGTGGATAACGATTCTTTATCGTAAGCTTATTAAGCTCACGATAATCGATGCACATTCGTAACGATCCATCCTTCTTTTTCACAAAAAGGAGGGTGCGCCCCATGGCGAAGTGCTCGGGCGTATGAAACCTTTATAAGAAGCTCTTGAAGTTGGCTCGATAGCTCGCGCATTTCGGATGGTGACGAGACGATAAGGAGCTTTAGCAACGGAGTAGCACCGGGAATTAAATCGATACGGAATTCGACATCTCGAGTAGGGGTAAACCGAGCAAGTCGTCGGGAAATACTTAGGAAATTCACAAACAACAGGAACATTTTTATAAGTCTTCTTTTTCTCTTTCCGGGTTCACAATGTGGGCGAGGAAGGCAACACATGCTTTTGCAAGCATTTGTCTGCTCGAATACACGACAAAAGCATCAACTTCTTTGAGGGGAGTTTCACCGTAAACATGTAGTTGATCACCGTTTGAGAGAGGGAAACGAATCATTTTATCAAAGCTTACAACTTCAGCATGATTTTCCGGGAAGAAAATACATGCCTACTATGATATCGAAGCTACATAATGCATAGGTATTAGATTGATCGAGAAGATGTGGTTGTTGAGATCGAGATTACAACCACGTAGGACGGAGGTGACGGTAACAGATTTTCTGGTGGCGACTTCCACATCGAAAGTCTTTGGGAGTTTAGCGCGCTTACATTTTAAAACCTTTTTGAATTCTAACGATACAAAGCAATTATCGGCACCAGTATCAAATAAACATGAAGCATAAATACCATTAACGAGGAACATACCATTGACAACATTGTTGTCATTCTGGGCCTAGCGGTGATTCAGGTTGAAAGCTCTTCCACGCGCAGCCTGAGGTTGCTGCTGCCGAGGTTGTGGTTGTGCTGGCTGCTTCTGTTGTTGAGGCTCTTGCTTGATGGTACGGTTCGGGCAGGCATTGGCAAAGTGGTTCGGATCACCACACACGTAACACACGTGCTTTTGGAGCTGTTGCTTGTTGCTGGTTGTTCTGGGGAGTACGCTGAGGAGCTGGCAGTGCTGGTGCTGAGGAGCTTGAGGAGCTGGTTGGCGAAGACCGGTACGGCAACTAACAGTAAAGTGACCGTAGATATTGCAGTTTGTGCAATAGCGGTAATTTCCACCCACCACGTGATGGTATGTGCATTTAGGGCATAGTGGGTGAGGACCAGTGTACGCACGTTTAGCTGGGGGTGCGTTTTGAGCAGGAGCCTGGTAAGGCTGGGAGTTGAGTGGTGTAGCGGCAGCGTAGTTCTTGCCAGGGTTTCCTCTTTTGCGTCCCTGACGCTTTCCCTTCAGATCACTGGATGGTTCGATAGCAGCAGTTGGTTCGGTGACAGCTTGATTGGCAACTTATGGTTCTTGAAATAACCATCTTGAACTCGCCGATCATTGATCTCAGCGGCGAGCATGTAGGTTTCCTCGATGGTTGTAGTACGAGCAACTTTCACAAAATTCGCAACACATTCGGGTAGACTAAGGTATACTTGTTGATAGCTTTCTCAGTTGTATCGACTTGGCTGGGACAGATGATGCTCAAAATCTTGAATCGAGCGGTGAATCCAGCATTGTCGGGACCATCTTGTTCTATGCCCCAAAACTCGTTCTCGAGCTTTTGCATCTCATGCGGAGGACAGAACTCCTTCATCATCACTTCCTTGAGTTCCTCCCAAGACAGATTATAGGCTTCATCATTACCGCGCCTATTTCTTTCGGTGGTCCACCAGTTGAGAGCACGGGACTGGAAGACTCCTATAGCGTTCACCGTGCAAAGGTCATTGGGGCATCCACTTTGCCTAAAGGTGACCTCAATGGCGTCAAAACAATGGAACATAGCAGTCGGCCCATCGTTGCCCGTGAAGGCGAGAGGTGCACAAGCCTTGAAATTTTTGAAGCTGAACCGTGACTTGGGGTTTTTAGTTTTCGAGTCGATCGAGGAGTTACTGCTCACAGCATGAATTTCTGAGACGATTTGCGGGATGACTTTTCCCACTTGTTTACTTGTTTGGCGACTAGTGAGGCGATGCGCTTGTTGTCGCTGTGGCGCTGAGCAGAACAGCGAGTATGAGATCCGATTGAAAACATCTACATAAAGGATTTAGATTAGATGAGATTCGATTATAATAGAGTTATGTTAAATATTTATTATTATTATTCATACAAGGCACAAAACGCATAAACACGTATCCACGTAAACACATAAACATGTAAGCACATAGGCACGTAAGCACATAATCACGCAAGCACACACTTTGCACGTATTCAGCTTCTTATAAGTAAAGCGTAGTGCGATTTTGAGATGCGAGATACAGGCGTAATAATCGATATATAACAGCGAGATAGGCGAGTAATACTGCGTATGAGACACACATGTCCTCATAGGCGTAAGCGAGTAAAGCGTTTTTAGTTTGGTTGGTGTATTAATTAGCGTTTTAGATTACAAGAGTTGTGCGAGTTGTGCATACATTCGATGGAGCGTAAATGCGATAAATCGAGAATTCGGTAAAGCGGGAAACCAATAAAGCAGAAATCGAATAAGCGAAAATTCTCAAAATTTTAAACACATAAATAATAATAAACTTGATGATGCGTAAATCGACAATATAGGCTTAAATCAATTGGGAGTGTCCGGGGTTTTGAGACGTTGACTATCCAAAGTGATTCGATCATCCTTTAACTTTGGACCCACGCTTTGGCCTAATAGATAGATGCTCTCACCGCAAGCGGCTAACGACATTATCCTTCTGGTTACTACGTGTTCCAAACATCGGAATAATCGAGACTTTGGTGAGATTGAAAATCGAGAGGCGGAATTTGTTACTAAGATGCGGATGTCACCCCTAACTTAGCAACGTCGTTCCTAGTTGTGGCTACGCGCACCGATCACATCGGGCGTTCCACTAGATAGAAATGGAGATTTTCGTCGAGGTTTGGATATCACTCCTAACTCAACGAATGTATCTCGTGCGATAGAGATTGCGCGGAGTAAATGATTTCATCGAGAGTTTTCGGTTTTCACACCTAATCTTGACTTGATCACTCGTTTTGTGTGATACGAGCGTTTCCAAGCATGTATATTGTGTTAGCCTTAGGAAAGGAACATTTAAGCATTTATGGCAAGTAGTTTAACATTTAAGTCAAAGATAGGTTAATCGGGTACTTAAACATGCTACTAGGTCGAATCACGGTAATTCTATCTATTATCCTAAGGTTATGGGATCTGATACCAATCTGTCACACCCCAACCGATGGCGGAAACATCGGGGTAGTGGCACTAGGCGACCAGATTGTCTCATGAGAATTCCATAACAATTATCTATCAACATCATTTAACATTTAACGTCCCACACCATTAAACACAATATTTCAAAATAATCATTAAGGAAACTTGTTTTCCCACAAAACTAGTCGGGTTTGATTTTCCCTAATTTATTACAACTTGAACTAAACAAAACAAACTAAACTAAGCAAAGCTACGTCCAAAGCATCCAAGCTAAAATCCTCAACCTGTTACATACGTTAAAATACGAGTCAATACAATTAAGTAAAGGTGAGTATAGAGGTTTTAGTAATACTAGCATAATAGAGAAACCGTTCGCGAAATAGTCCAATTACATATCGTGATACACCAAAACACATCACACAGATAAACATTATTTCTCATGCTAACTACCGTGAGAAGGCTTGCGCGTCCATCCTAACTAGACCCCGTCGGGTGTTAGCGACACTATAGTACCATACTAGCTAAGGAGGCAAGTTAACGAAATAAGTCCTAGTCACATGTTTCTTGTATCACGTATTGAGCATACATAATCAGATTATTCGCGTGTGATAAACAGTTTGAGTTGTGAAGTGATTTTGATAGAGGAACGTATGTAACATCCAAATAGTGCATTAAAGCGAAAACGGGTCAAGTATACTCAGCGTTTTAGGTGAGATGAGGGATCTGAGAAGAGTTGCGGAGAGCGCCGGATCAGCCTGTAAACGAACAAAAGTGCATCAGTCTTCGAATTGCTGAAACGGTTAAGTTTGGGTTGAGCAGTAGACAAGTTCGGGCGAACTTGTATGTAAACATACAAGTTCGAGCGAACTTGTTAAATTTTAGTGATTTTGGTGTCAAGTTCGGTCGAACTTGGTAGGTTTCTTAGGAAGCTTTACAAGTTCGGGAGAACTTGTTGGAAAAGCTTACTGGAAAGAGAAGTTCGGGCGAACTTGTTGGAAAAGCTTACTGGAAAGACACGTTCGGGCGAACTTGTATAGTTTCCTAAGAAAACTAGACAAGTTCGGGCGAACTTGTGTGGGATTTGTTGAGAAAGACCCAAGTTCGGTCGAACTTGACCCAGATGGGTACAAGTTCGGTGGAACTTGACCTGGATGCTGGTGATTATTGAGTGAACTTGATGTTTTCGGGTCCAAAATCATGCGTTTTCGCGTCGTTTGCTGAGGAAATCGAGTGCCCATCCCTCTAACCTTAAGCCACTGAGTAAACTTAGGTTGGAGAGGTCTTTTGAAGCGAACTTAGCCATTTTACAGAAACTCGGGCTAATCCGGGCGAACTTGATGGTTGTACGGGTTAGTCCAGCTTGTGTAAAGTGACGATTTCGTCCTTGTGCTTCCGGATCTGAGATCTAGCTTCGACAATCGCCTCGTTCCACTCAAAAGTGAACGAAAAATACGTCATTAGTCCGAAAATGTGTAAAAATCAAGGATTTAACAGAAGAGATTTGATGAAAACGAAGGCAAAGTCTTGTGCAAAATCGTTGTAAACCGTTGTTAAACATCGTTGTAGTTGAAATCGGTTTGATTATGAGAGAATTGAGCTGAGTATTTATAGGTGAAGGCAAAAGTGGGAGCTGGGAAGTCAAAGTTCGCGCGAACTTATGATATATTTAGGGAAATGAGTCAAGTTCGGCCGAACTTGTACATAATTGTACAAGTTCGAGCGAACTTGTGGTTATTGAAGGAATTGAGTTTTGGATCGCAGGGCCAAGTTCGAGGAACTTGTCCAAATGTTGGGTTTTCTTCGTTTATTTCGCGTTAAGTGTTCGTTTGGCGATTCGGTTCGTATTAGTTAGTTATATTAAGCGTTATAATTGATGTAATAGTGCGATTTATCGATTCCGAGCGTGCGAGGGCGATGCGATAGCGAGCGTAATCATAACCACAAACACACTTAACACATAAATAACATAAAACCACATAATTAACTGCATTTTACATGCGATGAGATGAGCGAGGCGATTTAATAAGCGATTAGATGATATATAACATACATAATTGTAGTTAATTAGCAAAACTTTCTTATAAACAAATCTCGAGATTACAGGAGATAGATACAATGGAAAATAAAAGGAAAAGATAACAACGAAATTTCAGAGTTGTTACAAAAGTTATGTTTAAAGTAATGTGTGGGTAAAAGTGTAATTTGGTCGCAAAATGCGTAAACTATGCGAAATAGCCATTTCTTGGATTTTAAATCAGAAAGTTGGCCTCAACACGAGTTCAATAACTTAGTACATCAGTTTATAACTCATTTTTATGCTTACGTATGTTTAAACTTTGTTTTTAGCTCTTAGGGACCTTTTAGCAAAATTCGGCATATTATATGAAAACTTGCATAAACACTCAGATTACCAAGTAACCATGTCATATAACTCCAGAGGGTTATATGTAACAACTCGGAAATTTGTTGTTATTTTTTTCTCTATTATCGATTGTATCTATCTTTGTAAAACCGAGATTCGCTTATTAATAAAGTTTATGTTAATTAATTATGGTATCGTACGTTATTATCGCATCTAATCCGCTTAATAAATCGCATCGCTAATCTTATCACATTGCAAATCAGCAGTTATTTACGTGGTTTTATGTTATTTATGTGTTATGTGTGTTTGTGGTTAGTATTACGCTCGCTATCGCATCGCTCTCGCACTCTCGAATCGCTAAATCGCACTATTATATCAACTATAACGCTTAACGCTTTAATTTAACGCTTAATATAACTATCTAATACGAACTAGAATAACCAAACGAACCCTTAACGCGAAATAAACAAGGAAAACCCAACTTTTGGGTCAAGTTCGCTCGAACTTGGTGATACCAAGTTCGGCCGAACTTGACTGGCCAAACTTGGAATCTCCTTTCATCCTCTAAGTTCGCTCGAACTTGTCTGAGCCTCTAAGGACTCAGCAAGTTCAGCTGAACTTGGCTAATATCCTCTTGAAATCCCTACAAGTTCGCGTGAACTTGTACAAATCTGTACAAGTTCGGCCGAACTTGCCCTCACTAGCCCTCACTTTTGCCTTCTCCTATAAATACCAAGCTCTGTTCTCTCATTTGAACTTGCTGTAAGTTCTCCCAGAGCTCTCAAAACCCGAAACCTTCATGTTCTAAGCAAGAATCAACCCGATGTCAACCGCAATGGTGTTGAACAACGTTTTACAAACGTTTACAACGATTTTGGCACAAGGCATAGCCTTCGTTTTCATCAAAACTCATTCTTTTACGAAAATCTTCATCTTTTCTCCCAAAACTTCTGTTTTAAGCTTAGATCTACACAATACGAGTTCGTTTGGTGTGAGCAGAGGCTTCCCAAACACGAGATTGAAAGATCTCGGCTTGTAAGTTATAGATCTGAGAAAAAAAAAACCTTTGATAAACATTGATTTCTACACAAAATACGACCATTATGATGTTTTATTCATCTCCTGATATGAAACAAAGCATCTATCATTCAAGATCCCAGATCTGGAAGCACAAGGACGTTTATGTTGGTTTACACAAGCCGGACTAATCCAAACGAACCCCGAGTTCGCCCGGATTAGCCCACGCTTTTGTAAAACGGCTAAAACAGCTCTAAAAGACCTCTCCGACCTAAGTTTGCTCAGTAGCACAGGGTTGGATGGATGAACACTCGATTTTTCCTCAGCAAACGACGCGAAAACGCAAGATTTTGGACCCGAAAACATCAAGTTCGCTCGAGAATCACCAGCACGACAGGTCAAGTTCGACCGAACTTGTACCCAAATGGGTCAAGTTCGACCGAACTTGAGCCAATTTCATCAATCTTCTCACAAGTTCGCTCGAACTTGCCTAATTTCCCAAGAAATCAAGCAAGTTCGCCCGAACTTGTCTTTCCAGTAAGAGTTTTCTTACAAGTTCGCCCAAACTTGACATTTCAGGAACTCATCAAGTTCGACTGAACTTGACTCACAACTCACCCAAACCATAAAAGTTCGCTGAACTGTGTGTTTACAACATTCGCCGATTTGCTACTGCCCAAACAAGACTTAACCGTTTCAGCTTTTCGGAGACTGGTGCACTTCCGTTCGCGTATGCAGGCTGATCCGGCGCTCTTCTCAACTCTCCTCAGATCCCGAACTCTTACCTAAACACACCCACAGTGAGTATACTTGACCCATTTTCACTTTAACGCACTTTTTGGGTGTTACATACGTTCCAATATCAAAATCACTTCACAAATCAAACTGTTTATCACACGCGAATAATCTGATTATATATGCTCAATACGTGATGCTAGAAACATGTGACTAGACTTATTTTCGTTAACTTGCCTCCTTAGCTAGTATGGTACTATAGTGTGGCTTACACCCGACGGGGTCTAGTTAGATGGACGCGCAAGCCTTCTAACGGTAGTTAGCATGAGAAATAAGCCTACGTTAATCTGTGTGAAAATGTTCGGTGTATCATGATATGTAGTTAGGTTATCTCGCGAACTGTTTCTTTATTATGCTAGTATTACAAAACTCGTATGTTCACCTTTACTTAATTGTATTGACTTGTATTTTAACGTATGTAACAGGTTGAGGATTTTAGCTATGGATGCTTGGATGTTGCATGCTTAGCGTAGTTTAGTTTCGTCTTTATTGTTTAGTTTCCAAGTGTAATAAATCTAGGGATATCGAACCTGGTTGAGTTTTATGAGAAATATCCGTTTTGTAATAATTGTTTAAATGTTAGTTTAATAGTATGGGATATTAAGCAGGTTGTGATATGTTAAATTATTGTTATGGAACATCTCGTGAAATCAATCTGGTCACCTAGTGCCACTAACCCTGATGTTTCCGCCATCGGTTGGGGTGTGACATTATAGTACAATATATCATGGTCACAATGCAACCTAATTTCAGTAGCTAAGGTTGCTAAATCGGGTCAAAACTGAAAGTCAAAGCAAAAGTCAACTTTTGCGACTTTCGGTTGCGAACCGACCTTAAACCTGGACTTGACAGGCCGAACAGTTTAGACATGTTCTAATACTTATTTCCAAGTTATTAAAGTGTTGAAACTGATTTTATAGCACCTACATTGCTAGATATGAATTTATTTCAAAACTGACCCGTTTACTTTTTATTAATATAACTTTGACCCGTCAATTGACCAAGCAAACGTGGCAATCAGGAGGTGCCCTCTTGAGGGATTACACCTACCTAATTATGATCACGTAGCCACGTTCGTTACGAACATTGGCTGGACCGTATTGGTCTTAGCCGAAAGTCAAAGCGTTTTTACATCAACGTTTTGACTTTGGCTCAAAGCCTAATAAAACTAAACAAGGAGGACTAGAACACTTACACAAGGTCCTAGCATGGAAATATAACTGATGGGAAGCTCCTATAAGAGCAGGAACTTCCAGAAGAGGATAGGAGATGATTTGAAGCAAATGAGCAAGTTTTGCGGTAAGATCAAGGGCCCTTATATAGTGAAGGAGAAGTAAGGAGGTGATGCCAGGTGCCAAGGGGTGTTGGGATGATGAAACAAGTGTCTAAGGACGTGTCTTGAGTAGCTAGAGGGTGGCAAAACGCGGAATAAGTGGCAAAGGCAGATGCTGCCATGTTTCTACTTGTTGGCACCCACTTACGGACCGTATGGCCTTGGCCTTGCGATCCGTAAGGCCTTCTGGCGCTCGGTACATTCAAATGGTTACGAACCATAACCATTGAGGCTTGCGGTCCGTAACCGCCTTCTAGAACATGAAGATTTTTCATTTTTGCACTTTTGGTCCCTCAACTTTAAAGCTTGCCACTCAGAGGTTGTAAATTAACATGTTGGCAAGTTTAGTCCCTCTCGTTAAGCACCTGGCATTCGAGGATCAGCGGGACACGTGTCAGAATTTTACGGGACGGGTTTTTACAAGGTGTTACACTAATAGTCGTGACAAAAAATGTAGCCAACCCAAGCTTGGTAATGATCTTCATAAAAACATTAGTCAAATGTTTATCATTAACTTGCATGGGTGTCATGCAATTGTCTAACAATCCCTCGTTCTGCGACACAGATTTTTCTCCAACGACAAAGAGTGCTTGTCGGGATTGCATGCAACAAAAACTACCCAGTTCCAATCCACATAAACAAGAATAGATAGCCTCGTCCTTCGACCCAAAAGATGAACACAACCATTACGACCCAAAATCTGTGATCCACAGACCACTAATGTACCTAAAGTGGAACAACATATGTATTTTTGTTGAAATTCACTGTTACGGTTCTAAATGTTTTCCTGCCTATTCCAGCCCTGACCATCATACAATACAATATAATACAAATCAACTCAACCAGAACACCCCAAGGAATGAAGATCGGGCTTCACCCAATCACAGCTGAACTTCCCAACATTCGATCACTCCTTAGCCCTTGCGACAGTTTCATCGGCGTAGTCGCACTCACAAGATCATAGTTGACGAACACGAAACCCTAACATACTCACACCGACCCTTTGAAAGGAGAATGAGGGACGAAAAAGTATACCTTTTGATGAACCTATCATAAGCCTTTCTTCCACCTACAAAACCCTTAACCTTGACTCTTGTATATAACCATAATGCCCATCAGAAAAGCATTAGATCACCCTCATTTAACGAAGTGCTAACTGTTGCACTTCACGATGAACAAAACCTTTGGTAAAACCACTCTAGAAAACCATACCCACCTTGACTGTTTTTGAAAAGGATTTTGTCGTCGTTTTCTAATGCACTCCAAACCTTACCACTTGTATTTTAGCTGCAATCAGAAGTGAATAGGTAAAGAGGTCAGGTTTTAAAAGCCTAAAACTCATGATTTTTGAACTAACAGGGATGTGTCTCGACGGAAACCCAACAGAGCCGATTTCCTTTTTAGGTCTGCTTAGCTTAATTGGCTTTCCTAAAAAGGCCTCTTTTCTTTCTTGTCTTGGGTCAAAGAAACATGGCAAGGTCTTCTTATCACCCTCTCAAATTCCATGCGGCCCCCAACTATGTTCATTAGTTCATTCATGTCATACTAGGCCTTGTTAAAGCTTCCAAGCCTACTATTGCATTGGCACTCAACAGAAATTTGCCTTACCGTTGACAACCTTCTTTGATTAGTTCTCTCCTTTGCAAGCCCGAATTCTCTCTTGCACGCTCAGGAAGTCCCTAACCAACAAACTCGGTGACTTTTCCAACCCTGCTTTCCCATGGTTGTCATGCAAACACCTAGAATCACCCTAGTAGCCATACATGTAGTCCTTGTTTCACCCTGAACCCGAGGACCCTTCTCCAAGATCTTGAACCCGCTTCGCATGACTCTGACCAAATCTACAAACCATGGAGCTTCCTTTCAACGGATCGCCCTTAGGAGGTTCAACCCGGTCTAAGGCCTTTATAACCCACCTCCATTCTTCTATACTTACCTATTTATCCAAGTGAACATCGAAACAAGGTGGTATATGTAACGAATTGAACGGAACCAATACCAACCGAATCCTTTTCGGGATGTTACGACTTTATTTTTTAGGATTTCTCTTTTGATTGCTATTATACGTAGCGAACCGAATCAATACCGACTGAATTGTCATTGTGAATCGTGATGGAATCCCACTAGTTTATTTAATTTTTCTTATCTCAAGGCAATGTGGTTGTTCAAAAATCTCATGACAATGATAGCTAGTAGGCATCAACCATTACAAAATCTATTTAACTTTTTAGTGTCGACTGATGAGATTTAAGTTTGGTCTATAAAGTGGCAGTTCTCTCACTTTATTTTATCAATTAATAATGGACTGATAATATATTTTACGAAAATAAGTGTTTTTTGGATAGAGCAAGACCATATGCGCACCATCAATCATCCATTTAAATATTGACACAATAATTAACTTTTATAACAAAACATCATTTCACGATAGATGACAAAACGATCTAAACTAAAAGACCTTGAAATTAATCATTAATATTAATAATAGTAGTACATTAGGTCATGTTTTTATTCACATGGATTCCAAAAAAACATAAAGTGTTAAACGGACCATATTCATAAAATGGTAGATTAAATTCAAAAATATCACACGAACACGAACATAAACAAAGCTTAAAACGTGTCAAGACACACAACCTCTATTGATTGTCGTAAGTAGACTTAATCTAATACTAGTAGCGGGCTCAGAAATTATTCCTAGGGGTACGAAAGAGGAGTTTAACCAAATTTTCAAGGGTGCGACCAGGATTTTGCCCTATAAAATACACTAAAACAATTTCAAAGGTTACATTTGCCCATGCAACCTTCTACCTATGTCTGCCCCTGCCTAATACTACTTTAACCCGTATATAGAATTATACTTCAACTATATAACCGACACGAATTTAACTTTAACTATGACATTTTGACATAAATTATCGAGTTAGTTTAAACTTCAACATAAAACACCTTTATAAAACTTATTGAGTTAACATGTTAACCCATAAGGTTGTGTGATAACGATCAATTTATCTAACATATCTGTAGTTTGGATACAAAGTTAACCTGTAATTGTTCAAGCTAAACTAAAACTCATGAATTTTATGCTAGTTACATGTCATGTCGAAAATTCACCTTGTATCTATGAAAAAACAAATCTATAATAAAATTTATAAACTAAATTATGAAATGTTTAAACCATGGCAAAATTGTCAATAGATTGATCCCATTACCCATGTTTAACAAATCCCAGCATAAGCCAATCAATTAACGTTTCCTTCAATAAGCCAAATTTCCATCAATCATAAATATATAAAAACTACAATATGAATTATTAAAGAAAGAAGAGCCAAAGGACCTTAATTATGGATAGATCCAAAATGTTGGTGTCTAGAGGAGTCATTATGTCAAAATTAGCTGGACTGCCATTAGTCATTGATGTTTAAGTTATAGATTAATAAAGATGTATGTATTATATCAAAAGTTGTACAAGAAAAGTTTAAACCTTAATATGGTAAATATACAAAATCATTTTGAAAAAAAATATAACAACTTGTAAATCTAACGACGAGCAAATGATTAGAAATTGAGTGTTTAATTAAGTAACAAGTTAATCAAGTAGAAATTACGTATTTATCGAATTTAAAAGTCTATTTTTCTTAAGAAAAAAGCGTCTAGACAGTCGGAAGGAATGATAATGGTTCAGTTATAGGTCAATTTGTGGTCTAGTCACACACCGATTGCAAAACTACTCACCACATATGTTTGATTAGTGGGTTTTTAGGGCATACATGTTGATAATCTTGAATTGAGGAGATAAGGATTATCACAGGTTATAGATAATTCTTGATTAATTATTTGTTGAGTCTTTTATATTTTATGTAGAGATAACTATTAGTTTAAATTAATAAGGTTTATCTAGAAGTTTATTTATTTATTAATAGAGCTTGAGTCGGATTAGGACTAAAATGAGTTTTAGTATAAATAGATGGCTATGGTTATTGTATTGGTGTGCTTTCATTGTTAAATATTAAGAAGAGTTGAACAGTTCGTTCAAATATCGTGTTTGCATGTTCTTCAAGGACCTGATTTCCAACAAATCTTATATGATTAGAATACATCCCTAAAGCCATTAATTAAACTCCTCCCAGCTCCCAGACTACTAGCTCAGTGGCACATTACCATTTCCTTCCATCCAAGAACCTATGTTATGCTTCTCTTTGGTCACAACTTCTAAATTTTAATTTTTAATATTATTTAAACAATTAACATAATAAAATTTAAATAAAAGAATAGAAAAAGAAAGAAAGAAGTGAGATATATCGAGGGAAAGGGGTGGGTAATCAAATTTTTGAATGTAATGACTCAGAACACCCAAGATGAGATGTTTGTCCGCCCATAAAGAAAAACTCACAACTGGGAAAACCCACTGACTCAATCAGGACAGACAAGACTTCAACTCATAGCCTTTATAAGGAAAACCATGGGCCACGGCCGGATCAAATGGCTTTTGGTGCCAGAAACTTGATATTGAGTTGCTAAGCATAAACTTTACATTGAAGAAATTAACAAAAGATAATGTAACGCCCTGCTTTCCCGTACTTTCTTTATTTAGAAACCGTGTCTTGTAATTCTATTTTTTGAAGCTTGTAATTCTCGTAAACATCTTTAACCGCATCGTTGTAAAACTGAGACTATGATCATAATGAAATCGAGATTCTTAATATTCATTCATTATAATATTGTACGTGATTGGAAACGTTTGTGATCCGTGAAACTCGTTATTCATTGAACTAAATTCGTTACGAAAATATAATTACCTATTCATTTATTAAGTTAATTAATTAAATTAGTTAATAAAATTAATTAATTTCTTTTACAAAAAATTAAAATGCTAATTATATATATACACATACATTCAGAATTTAAATGTTAATATATATCTTTCTTTAATAAAGTCCAAGGTTTAAAGTGTAATTCTTGGATTCTCAAACTACAGGGGCTATTCTTGTCATTTCTGTAAACTAATTTAATGGTTTTATTTAATAAATATATATATATATAAAAAAACCGGGACCCGCGGGATTCGAGCCCGGGACCTCCGGTTCAACAAACAAACACTCAACCACTCCACCACCCACACCACATATGAAGGAACCCGGAAACACAAAGCATTTAAGCTTTGTTTCCGGGTCGGATCAGGTCGCAAAGGGAGCGGTAGCAGCGGCTTTTGGGCGGGATTGGGTTGGTTTTTTGAGTTTTTTATTAATTTTTAACACTTAATAACCCACCTAAACTCACCTAACAACTAACCTAACTCATCCCTATAAAACCCACCTCTAATCCAAGCATTTTTACACTTTAATCTCTCTCAAAACTCTCCAAATCAGCTGCCAAATTCCATGTTCGAGCAGATTCATACCTTCATACTAAAGTGAGCATAACTCACTCAATACTCAACGAAATTACCCCATTCTTTTTCCTACATACTTGGATTGACCTTAGGTTTGAGTCCAAGGATTCTCCATGGAGAATCCAGACCGGGATATTCACCTATAAGGCTCCAAAGTTTCTGTTATGCTCAATTCTTTATAAAAACTTATGATTTACCTTCAACAAACTTGTGTTCTTGTGCTTTTAGTAAAAGCCTAACCAAGCTTGTTAACATTAACTAAGGGTTGTTTTAACACCCTAAACTTTCTGTTTTTGAAGAGCTTTAAGCTCACAAGTGATGCAAGTTCATAAACTTGTTCATATGTGTCCACCTTGGTTAGCTTAGGCTATCCTAACTTTAAGACCACACATCACTTGATGATTTTCATCACTATTCCAAGTTAGTTTGCTAGATTGTAAGTGTCACAACCCCGTCTAGCCTTTGACGTGTGTCAAAGTGTGCTCACCGGGTTGTATTTCACTTGGCTACTTGGTATCATGGTGACACACTTTACATTCTTGTCATTTACATTCTTGTTCATATTATTGTTCTAAGTCCCTCCTTGTTACCTATGGTAACTTGTGTAGTGGTGAACATCATACGAGGTTCCAAAGTGGATGGTTAATCCTCCCACCTCCTACTTGACTTACATGACACTAAGAGGTTCCAAAGTGGATGGTTCATCCTCCCAGCTCCTACATGATTATATAACTATATATGTATATATGGACCATAATATAAATCCTTAAAACCGAACCCTTTATGATGATTAAGTAGTCACCTATCAAGTTAATAAGTTTATCACTAATGTGTATAGTTCCTTGTCACGATTCTAATAGGTCTTGAACCTATGAAAACACATTCAATCCTTATGGATTATTATAGTGTCAAAGACAAGTGCTAATACCTTAGTGACTATTTTCATATAAAATACTTTGTTGTACTTTGAATCTCCATCCGAATGTTCCATCATCATCCTTAATACTCATACGCCTTTGTTTTCCTCTTGTAGGATAACTCGGCGTTCATCTCATCCAAACAACTACCTTCACGGACTTGTCAAGTTAGAAGACTTAGCAAAACGGTGAGTACACTCGACCCACTTTCGTTTATAACACTTTTAGGTGTAACATGTTTTCCATATACAAAATCGCAACACATAAACTTTATAAAATGCACAAACAATCCTATATCCATGAATACTTGAATCGTTTACATTGATGCTTATATCTTGGATATTCTTTATGTAATACCTTAGTCATTAACTATTTTTAGCCTTTGTTTGACATATATAGCGCTATAAGAAGTAACGCATCCCCCTCCTCATGAAATCTAGAGGCCATGTTAAAATATCGTGATTGCGTTAAGGGTTTGAGTAGTAGTATTGCATGCCTTGTATACGCTCTTGTAAAATCATAGTTGCCATGAGGATTTTTTTTAAACTTTATTCATACGTATGCTATGCTTAAACTTGTGTACTCGCCTTTGCTTTTGCATTGAATTGTTATTTTAAAACATGTTACAGATTGATGGAGATGATGCTATGAAATCAAAGTAGCAAGGACGATAGATTCACATTTAGACGTTTAGGTTTAATTTTGTTGTATCAAATTTTGCCAAGTTAATGTTGTTATTTGATTTTCCCTTGTATTGTAATGACTTTTGCTATGAAATGAAATTCATATTAAATTAATTATTGTCACATTTAGTTTTATGAGCAATGAGCAATCTATTTCGTCCCGCCTCGATGTTTCCGCTATCGGTTGGTGTGTGACAGATAAAATAACAAAAAGCGAAAACATCAAGCTACCTCCCATGTTTATTTCAAACTAGTAATTAGACTCGAGCGCGTTGCGGCGCGTACATTGCAAACATCGAACGGATTAGCTCAAACGTTATGTGATGCGTCTACCATATAAAAAGCGCGTTTTGACATATCCAATTTAACTCAATAGCATCGTAGCTGGATCAAAATGTAAAGTAATCGAATTTATACTATACAATCATAACGTATTCATATTTGACCCGACTCATATATAGGAAATGTACAAAAAAAACATAAAACATGTATAAAGGGAAAATTGACACGTATAATCAAATGACATATTCACATCAAGGGTTGAAATTTTACCCCTAGAGCGTTGTGGCGAGATCGAAATGTCAAGTAACTCTAATTTATATTGTCGACTGAGAACATATTATATTTGACCCCATTCGATTCAGAACTAAATTTACGACGAAACGTAGACCAACTAAAAACGTACATAAAATATGCACAAGACATATAACATTTGACTTGACTTGCTTCCAAAAAAAAGTTTAGATCGAAACGTAAACCAACTCGAATTTATACCAACACATAAATAAAAATACGCACGTAAAAATACTTTTTTGGTAAAGAACGAAAGGTTAAATTCGAAACTTTAGAAAAACTCGAGTAGGTTAAAATGATATTTTGCAAAGTTCTTAAACGCAACAACAATTTAGTTGTTTAAAAAGGAAATTAGCGATAGAAAAATTAGTTAAATATGTAGGGATTAGTTTAATTTAGATAAAAATTCCAATTTTCAAAAGTTGAAGACTTGTAAAATGAAGTAATAGCATAGGATTAAAACTGTAATTTTGAAAAGTTGAGGAGTTATATATTGAGTTGGAAAAAGAGGGACCATTTTTGTAAACGCCACAGATTAAGAAGTTTCAAAACGAACTAATACTATAAGGGTTAAAATTGCTATTATCAAAAGTTAAGGGATTATATAAAAGCAAGGAACTAAAATGCATTTTGTCAATTTTTGGAGGTGCCGGTGGAATTTCCAACGACATTCTGTTTTAAGATAGTATGAAATATTAACCTAATATATAAAAAAACTTAAAATGTACTCAAAGCTTATGGTCCGCTTTGTTTTATGTGGGTGGTTTTTGGTATAAATCGTAAACAAAACTGTTTATTACGGTTTGAACTTTTTTAAATCAACTTACTAAATGTTAATGAAAAAATCAACAGTGAAGCCAAACCGACAACCAGTGTGGGAGGTTTCTCAATTTAAACAGAACCGTTAATACCATAATTATGTGATCAACCTTACCCGACCTGAATTGTCGAACTGACCGGAAAATTTTTATTTTTGGTTCTATAAAATTGGAACATCTAAAAACAGTAACATCAAGGAAAAAAAAATTCTGAATTCGCCTCTATATGGTTTTGGAATTTAGGCATTTGTGGCTACAAAATTTTGCTGTCATCCTCATCTCAAACAAATACAAACGCAAATGTTGATCCTGTGCACAAAGAACAATGAGATACGTGTGAAGTGTGAACGACAGTCAAGTCTTCCATTACTGGTATGTATGTAGTAAAGTTGTTTGGAACTACGTTTGGGCCACGAGTGACAGCCATTACCGCCATCTCCAATGGATGCACACTAACTGTTTGTGTTTATGTCTAAAAGAAAAAGAAATTAAAAAAAAAAGAGTTAGTGGGGTGGGCTAATAATGGTAGTGATAGTGCCATAGTGGTCCGGTGCATGTGGATTTCGAGACAGCTGTTGTATTCACCGGCTCATTGCAAAAAAAAAAACAGTGTTCAAATCTGATTCAGTCTTTCTAGTTCAATCATAAAAGATGCCATTTATTTATTATATTATTATATATAATATAATATAATAATATTTTTTAAGATAAAGAGTCATAAAACATTTGGGTTGAGTGACATGCTAGAAGATAAGGGGTGAACACATCCAAATATATACGTTAGGGACAAATTAGTGTTGCAGATTGGTTGTGCATTGACACCAGGTCTAGATGAATAAGTTTCCTGTAAAAAGGATCTTTCTTGTGAAAAGTGTGAGAATACATAGAAATTAATATGTATGTAGTTTTGGGTTGTTTTGGCAAGAAAAACACCAAACATAATAATTTAAAACACAATGCAATGTATTATGGGCGTGAAATTTAAAACACAACAAAAACACACTACTTAACACTTAAAACACATACTTAACGATCTTGACATGGTGTTTTAAGTTTGGGTTTTTACATATTTCCCCCTACTAAGCTGGCTTATTACGTATTTCCCCAAACAAAAAAAATCAATTGCATATTTCCCCTCCCTAACCCATATATATTACATATTTCCTCTTTTCATTAAAATTACTCTTAGAATGACCATTTTACCCTTAATGAGCTATTAAATGAATATATACATATTTCCCCCTTGAGTTAATTACTATTTTCGTCCCTGTGGTTTGTCAAAAATCACTATTTCAGTCCATTAGTTTAAAATTTGCGATTCAGTCCTTATGGTTTCACTTTCGTAACCATTTCAGTCCCTGTGGTTTCACTTTCGTAACCACTTCAATCCACTTATTTTGTAAGTACAGGGACTAAAATGGTTGCGAAGTGGACTGAAATGGTTACGAAAGTGAAACCACAGGGACTGAAATCGCAATTTTTAAACTAATGGACTGAAATAGTGATTTTTGACAAACCACAGGGACGAAAACAGTAATTAACTCTTCCCCCTTTCTAATATCATCAATCAATTACATATTTCCCCAATTCATACATATTTCCCCAATTCTTCTACTTGCTACGCTTAAAGCATTTATTATTATTTGAGTTAATTACTGTTTTGGTCCATGCGGTTTGTCAAAAATCACTAATTCAGTCCATTATTTTAAAATTTGCGATTTCAGTCCTTGTGGTTTCACTTTCTTAACCATTTTAGTCCACCTTGTAACTATTTCAGTCCTTGTACTTACAGAATAAATGGATTGAAGTGGTTACGAAAGTGAAACCACATGGACTGAAATCACAATTTTTAAACTAATGGACTGAAATAGTGATTTTTGACAAACCACAGGGACGAAAACAGTAATTAACTCTTATTATTTTTTATAAAATACGTTATAACCTTTTTAATTATAATAGAATTTATCTCCCCGTGTTGCGGGGTCGGTTTTCTTTAACGTGATTAGAGATTACATATTTTTTTTAATTGCTTATCCATATGTTAATGGAGTAATGTATACCATTTAAATTTTCTCATAGCCATGAAATCATAAAAAAAAAACACTGAAAATCTATACAAATAAGGTGCATGAATTTTGATATTTGAAACTACAATCAAAGGATTTTAACTTACAGATATTAAAATTTCTTTAATGCGAGACATAGGATTTAAAGATTTCCTGCGATAGTCATGCAAGTAGATTATAGCAAGGAGAGACCTAACATTCAATCCCTGAAAAAATAATGAAAATTACTTACCAAAACATATTATTTGTAAATATATAACCTAGAAAAGAAAAGAAATGTGCACTTGCAAAGCTCTTTAAAGAAAAAACATATGGAATGCATTGAACAATTCAGTGGACAACATGCATAAAAACATATAAAACAAAACAAACTAAAACATCTATACATCTAATAAAGTTCATACTTATGGGATACATGTCCTCCGTCTAGGCTCTCTATTTAGTGTTTTCCCGCCAAAACCACACTTCCTTTCCATTTGATGCATCCGGTTTGGGGACCCGTTTAGGAAAAATGGGTAAAAAAGGTGGAAGTATATAAATGTTATAACCCAACTTTACACCAAACTTCAATCGTCACGTCCTCATTCTCTCTCGAGAATCCCTAGCCGCCTCCCTTTGAAGAAACCCTAGCCTCCATTGATTCGATCCAGCCTTCTTCTTCGTTCAAAAGGTACGATAGTTCTGTTAGTTGCAATACTTCGTCGATTTTCTTTAATTTTGACAGTGATGTTCGGTATTTCAGTTCCTTTCATGTAACCATCGCTACCTTCTTCATTCATCCCTCTGTGAATCTAGTTCTGATCTTCGTTATAAAAGTTAGATTTCGTCAATGAATCAACTATCATTCTTGATTTTTTATAGATTTTCTAACTTCTAAAATATTTTGTTTTGTATATCTCATCTCAAATCAAGCTTCAACGAAAGGGACTCACTTTGAAATCGAAGATACGGGTTCGTTTCGTTATTTCTTATTTCAATTTTTGTTGTTAATGAATCCTGCTTTTATTCATTATCATATGTGCATATTGTTTCTTTCGGCATTATTTCAAATATAAATTGTTTGTGGTTAGAGATTATTTGACCAAGGTATTTGATTAACTGCTATTACAATGAACATTTGATCATTTATTAATGATAAATAAATAAATGGGTGATTAAAATATATAATCCACCCGTGGAAGATGTTTTTGA
Source organism: Scalesia atractyloides (assembly GCA_947069175.1). Taxonomy (NCBI): domain Eukaryota; kingdom Viridiplantae; phylum Streptophyta; class Magnoliopsida; order Asterales; family Asteraceae; genus Scalesia; species Scalesia atractyloides. Next base: position 7,931,791 of record CAMTDV010000025.1, on the reverse strand, counting down.
GGGTTTGATGAAATAGACCAAAGCACAATAGGAGGAGTCTAGGGGTAGGAAGTTGTATGCACAGTTAATGTATTTTCATCACGCATACATTTCAAAGTTTGGTATAGTGTCATTTATTTTCTTTCGGTTGATGTCATTTGTGTAACTTCGATAAAAAGATGTTGGTGGTGATTATAGTTTTTAAACATTGTAGGATTATATAATTTCTATTATACAACACTGTGCAATATACATGTCTAACCTAGGACTCCGTAAGACAATTGAATGAGACATATCTGTAAATTCTCAAGGTTTTGCTATTTGATGCATATGAGAATGTCTATTTCATGTTTTTTCAGGTAAAAAAGTCAAGGCTCATGTTTTTTTTTGAGGTTTATCCGTGGTTGGAGAAGTGTTTAATGAGCATATATGTACTTTTTTTTACTATCGTGTTGCCTTTATGCATGAGCTAATATAACATTAATACATAAACTTTTTAGATCACGTGCTCATGAAACTATTCTGACATTTCTAGACTATAAACAAGTTTGCAACTTGGATTAAAGCTTCTGAAAGGGCTGGGTATTATGTCTTATGATGTAAACTTTTTAAGTCAAATTGCTAGAGATTCAATGGACTTACAAGCTAAAACAATTAGTGTAGCCAAGGAACCTGATGTTATGAAGTCACTACAGGTATATTAATGTATAATTTTCTTTGTTTCTTCAACTCATTTAAACACCCTAATAATAGAGGTTTATCTTTGCTCTATTATTAACATGAAGGTTAATGAATCTAGTATAGATGTGTTTTAAGAGGCTTTTGTCCCATTGGTTGAAAATCCAAGAAATATGGAAGAGTAATGTGCATTGGAACAAATCATATGAGTCATTTCATACCATGTCATAAGCTACTATGGTGATTCCCAAGAGGAATGGTAAACAGCTTATGTACCGTTGTTTAAGTGTTTTTTTTTTAATTTCCCCTAAAGTGTCACCTATGTCACAAAAAAGTTGATTAAATGTCACAGGTTGAATCAGCATTTGATTTGCCAGAACTTTGAACATGATATCAATATTTTAAATACCCAGCCCTTTATTAGTCAATTATATATAATTTGCCTTCTTAAATGACTATTTCTTTTTATTTGAGATGCTATTTACTATTTTAATCACTTCTATTTTTTATCTAATTTTTTAAAATATCCGGTTCCAATAAAGAAGGGACACATGGTTAGTAGATGTGTGTATACTAGAAACTCGACCTTGTGACCAGCTATTCTTATAGATAATTTGTGTGTGAAAGTGAAACATGATTACGTTGTAGGAGGCTTTATCTATTCAATTACATATTACAATATTGGATACTTTTTAGATGTTTAACTCACTTGAGGTGTTTCCATTACATCTACAAATTTCATGTTCTTTGACTTTGACAAAAGGAATTTATATTTTCTATAGTTTTTTGAGGTTTGGTTTCAAGTGCAACTATGTTGATGTTGGCTTAAAAGACATTGATTCTGTCACTACAAATGTTGAAGCAAATATCAAGGTTGAGAGGGTCTAAATTAGTATTTGATGTATTTATTGTTACCTTTGTTTGATATTTTTTTCAATATAGTTTATAGAAAGTAAATCTACAAGATTGTGATCGTTTAGTTACAAGGTTTTTTAAATGACAGATTTGGGGGGGGGGGGGGGGGGGGGTCTAAAAGGATTCCGATACGTGATGAAAGTTAATGAAGTTCATGGGACAATATGACGGTAGGTTCTAAAATATTTGTATGTCATAACAGAAGACGAGTCGAATGTTTTTTTTAATCTGTGCAAATGACAACTTTTTTGGTTAGTTATTTGTTTATGGTGACCAGGTGAGCACAAATGGTTTAAAACTGAGTGATTGGAAAAAACTTGCATACGAGGAAGGTATGAATTCTAATAAAAATATGATAAATATGAATATTAAAATGGCAACTTTTTTTTTGTTCAGGGTTTACGCCCTACAATCCCGAAGTAGACTCATCCGAAGCTCGCATAACTGCTTGAGTGTTGCTGGTAACATCACCCGATACTGAGATGCAACTTCACCGAAATTCTGGATAAATTAAAGAATTTATTAGGAAAAGAGGTATGAGCATCTTTAACACAAATAAACTCTTATTTTTTCCAATATCAAATAAGTATTATGCTGTGATTGCTGTGATTGATAGGGGACAGTTGACTGTCAAATGTTGACTTCATCAAACAAGTCGATCGTCACATGGAATACTATTTATATGTTATTTAGATTCTCAAGTATCAATCCATTTATAAGTAAATACGTTGATTCAGTTTATGCTTTGTCATAACGGTTCAAATGTGTTAAGTTTGTAATTGTAGCTGAAATGAAATGGGAAATGGGCCGAATGGGTCAGACTGGTCAGCCCTAAAGGTCCGACCTGTTTTGGAGTTGTATTAAAGATTACCCGTTTTGACCCATTGCTTGCTCCAGATGTTTTGCCTTTATTTACAAAAAATGTGAATGTCTAATACTTTTTTTATTCAGGTGGTCACCTATATGGTTAGCAAGTGCCATGCTTTCTAGCAGCCTGTAGCTTGCATACCTACTGATGTTAGTGAATTCGCCACATCACAGGTATGTCTTATTGCTAGGCCATGAATCCTTACATTATATTGTGTTTGGATAGTACATTAGCTAAGTTGTACATGAATAACTAATGTACCCTTGATTGCTTATTCCTTCTTCTGTTTTAATAAATGATCAGAAATTCTTATATGTCATGTTATTTGCAATTGTTTTAAAATGAAGCCATGTGAATGGTTTAGAGCATTCACATCCCGTCCACCAAATTATGTGAGAGTGTTTTTTATATTATAAAAAGTGGTTGTGAGTGGAAAAGAGAGAAAAGGTTAATGTTCATCAGGTGTTCTTGGTTTTTATGTCAAACCGTCAGTTATGGTTTTTATTTACATAAAACAAACCGTTGAAACTTAAAACCGAACCAAATCGAACCGTTATTAACGGTTTGGTTCCGGTTTGGTTTCACGGTTTTTAGCTCATTGGGTCGTATACAAGTTACGCTATATATATATTTGTTAGAAAAATTATCGATGTATTTTTATTTATATATTTAAGACTTTGTTTAAAATGTGCTACTGTGGCTTAGGTGCTCATGCAAACAATGGGTCAAGAATGGAGATCGTAACTTTATCTACACAGGTCTATGTATATTGATTTAACTATGCCTAAATAGTTACGAAGTTGTAGCCAATAATTTAAGCTAATTGGGTTATTTAGTACAGTTTTATTTTAATTAAGTCTAAGTTATAATATAAATAACTAATATGTAATATTTGAAAAAGAATAATATATTATAAAAATTATGGTTCGGCCCGGTTTTATACGACTGGCTTTTGGTATAAACCTAAACCAAAACGTTTTAAGAAATAAGAATTAGTTTTAAAAATAAATCGATCGCGGAACCAAACGATGGCCGGTTTAAACGGTTTTACGGTTTCAAGCTGAATTATCAATACCCCTGTTCATCTCTATATTTTAGTATATTAATGTTTAACTTTTAATCTTAGTTTGTGATTAACAAATTTACAAATAAACTTTCATTTTTTTATACTAAGTAATATTTTAAAGTTATTCAAATACTATTTGGTAAACAAGTTAAATGTTGATAATTGTCAACATTTAATTGTCGTATTACTTAACAACATGCATATTGCGAATTAACAGTTATTCATTAAGAAAAAAATGTATCGTCATGGTAAGAGCTTCATCAAGATTATACTTGATATTGAAATTTCGAATTACAGAAATGTAATTACATCATTCACTTATCTTTTTCGATTTATTTATATCAATGGTACGTTGGTTATTTTATTTCTTGAGACTTCCATAATAATTTCATTCGAAAAAATTCGTTATAATCATCATATATACGTATAATGTTCTTTGTCAATATATAATTAATATAATTCTTTGCATATAATTTGTTTACAATATATACAGTGTTGTTGGATGGCATGATATAATTCAAGTTGAACATATTTCGTTAGGTGATGATTGTTTTTTTTTAATTGGTCAAAAACGAATTCGAGGTTATTGGTAACGAACCGCAAGTAGAAGTGTTAGAGTAATTGGCTTTCAATTTAAATTTCAAAACAAGAAAAACGTATTTCTTTCATTTACTTATCTTTTCGTTTATTTCAGAACTATAGTACGATGCTTCGTTGTATTTTAATATTCAACTTCAGATTTCCATAATAAGTCCATGCGTACAGTTTCTTTATCATTAGTATAAACGTAATTTTTTTCAAAAAATAAAAACATAACATTTCTCAACACCGCGAAATTCGCAGGTATTAGCACTAGTAAAAGAATAAATTCCATGACATACTATCTTAGTATGTTTTGTAGCTCCTGCATCAGTTGGAGGCTGCCACGCATACATTAATAACCAATATGTGTATGACAGTCGCTACCATGAAACCGATATTCCTAACACTCGTTTATAACAGATCATGTATTATGTTATTTTAATGTGTTTAAGTGCAGTTTATATTGGATAAGTTATTAGAAGTGTGACATAATGTGTTTAAGTGCAGTTTATATTGACAAAAATAACAAGTAGAACAATTGAAAAAAAAAATACTTGAATTGGTGAAATATGTAATTGATTCATGATATTAGAAAGGGAAAATATGTATATATTCATTTAATAGCTTATTAAGGGTAAAATGGTCATTCTAAGAGTAATTTTAATGAAAAGGGAAAATATGTAATATATATGGGTTAGGGAGAGGAAATATGTAATTGATTTTTTTGTTTGGGGAAATACGTAATAAGCCAGCTTAGTAGGGGGAAATATGTAAAAAACCCTTTAAGTTTTAAGTCTATAAATTCATTGTATTGTGTCTTAAATTGTTACGTTTAGTGTTTTTCTTGCCAAAACAACCCAAAACATTATACCCAAATCCAAACCATGATGCTTACATGTCCATTTTTATACTTTCTTACACTTCTCACAAAAAATTCTTTTTTTATAGGATCCTAAAACTATGCTCAACCCCAACAAAAATATGTTTTCTTATTTATTAATTTATCTCATCTTAGTTATTTTAAAATTTATATGGTCACCTAACTGTTTCAAAATATCATCTAAACTAGGCTATTTTAAATTTTATATGAAGGTCACCTAACAGTTTCAAAATATCATCTAAACTAGGCTAATGCCCGCGTTAAACGCGGTTAAAAAAAACAAATTATTCATGTTGAAATATCACTATACGTAACAAAAGGATAGTGCTATTCGTAAAAGTGAAAGTTCTCAATATGTTGACCTTTTACTGCTTTTTTTTTGTTACATACCCTTTCGTACTTTCCTGTTCTAGAATCAAATGGGTATTCAAGTTTGGTTATGTAATCTCTTTCATTTTCACCATAAAGTTTCATATATAAACAAATAAATTCCTCAAAGCAGGTGGCAACACTTTTAACACATGATTCTTCATTCAATGATTTACACATTTCTGTTAGTTAAATGTTTTAATTACAACTACATTATTATGAGGATAGTCTAAGTTGATATAATAAAGCAATAGGAAGTTTTTATGCATTTGAATACACTTGGATGAAATTAACTAAGATATGAACTTATGAAGTGGCCGAGGAATCATGACTATTAGCTTCTTATACTGTCATAAATGGGCATGCTTGGAGCCGGCTACATAATTAACGTATAATTTTTTTTTAAAAAAATAAAATATACTTTCCGAAGACACTATGATGAGAAAGAGTTCCCATCTCCAACAGGGCCATTAATTGGAATTTATCAACGCTATCAAGATATAACATTGTTGCCAATATTTGATTACTGAATTCTTCATCCATGTTTTGCACAACAAAGATAACGTGTTTGTGATAATGCACCAAAACATATTACACATATACAAGTAAATATCATCTAGCTTATGGGATGCCAAAAACAAAAATAAGGTGTACTCACAAGTTCATTACTCGAATCAACCCAATGCCAGGTTCCTTTACCAGGAATCATGTAGGGCACTTTCAGTGTCCGTATCATCATCATTGTAATACCTCCGCAACCGACTTGATGCCAATCCGAAAAACAGAGGTTAAAAACGATATAAACATTTAAATAAAAAGTATAATCATGTATAAAAACAGAGGTAGCATTGATAATAAATTTTGAGCAATTTCCAACCCGTTTAAATCGTTGCTCTTTTAGCTTGTTATTTAGACATGTTTCAGGGATGTAATTGATCGATCCATAACTTCATGGGTCGAATATGAAATCTCTAGTATTAAGCATCCATTTAAATATAGAATTAGAGAGGTAATGTTCGCTTCTCATACCTTTCTAGTTTCTGTGATTACCTTATAATTCTCTATATCTCCTCTTTGGTTTCCTCCATTTAGTTCACCAACCTAATATTAATATTGTGTCACATAAAAAATTCTGGAAAAATGTTTAAATTAGTTCCTATAAAGAGAACTGAATATAACATCTAAGCACATACATCAAGCCAATAACTAACCTTAAGTTCTGCACGTAAAGTGCCATACATTTTCTCAACATTTTTTCCAGATCAATGCCACACAAAAGGTACATTTTTTGTGAACGAAATTTCAAGATATCAAACCTCGACTTTAAAAAACGACTAAACATAGATAAGCGAGCAATTTTTATTGAATACATTCTTGTGACAACTTTAATATAGCCATAAAGAGACATGACGCATAAGTATAAAACCTTTTAAAAATATATATATATATATATATTTGATTTCACCATGTGCAAAAGGTAACTTGATCTTGTTTGACGCTTCAAATCTTTGTTGTTGATTAAGAGGCTCCAACAAAGTTTTTTTATACTTCACAATCAGCTTCTTGCTTCCAAATGCCATTCAGCAGAGCTAATACTCTTGATTTTCTCCATAAATATAATCGGTGATGCATGTTCGCTGCACAAAAAAAAACGAAGGCATAATTTCTAAATAAATACGCCAAGTAACCCTCTGCTTAGATCGAAACATAGATACATCATTATAGCCATAAAAAACCTACCAAAAAAGTATACTTTTCTCATGATTTGTTAGGGTTCTCTTTAGAGATACAATACACATAAAGAACACTTTTAGGTTATCAACATGTGATCTTAATCACATTTTTGAGGAAAAAAAGGCGGGAACCGTATCATAATTCCGAATAACATTATGTCAAATAACAAAGTGAATTGTAAAGTTCTTTTAAAAGACTTTTCATGGTTACACATATGTATAATCATCCACCTACAATCCGTTAGCAATTTCATCGACAATGCAAGTAATAGGTTAACTTATTAACAATCTCATTACTCTGTTTAATAAAGCTGACCTGTTTATGAAGGTGACTTGCCTAAAATCTGACTTGTTGGCCAAATCTAACCCGTTTACAATCTCACATGTTCCTGAAATATTATTCATCAAACACTATACATTAATCACTATAAGAAAATCAGCCCAAGGGAAAGGAAGATTAAAAGAATTCCGATAGTATGGTATAATAACTAACCTCACATTGTCGCTCTTAGCTTGTAAACTAACCACAATGGGACAAACTGACAACACCTCTTGATATTTGAAATTTTCACCTCAATTCCACAGTAAATCAAACTAAATACACAAACATGAAACAAAATATATTAACTATTTTATGTTTGGTTTCCTTATGAAACTAAGTTCTTGTCTCCAATTATAAACAAAGATAAATCATATTTCTAGTTAGACTGCAAAATGCTATGCTCAATTAGACTTCAAGAACCAAGACTAACAAACATAAACATACAAGCCTTACCTTACTCTTGGCTATCTGATAATAAAAATACAACATATTTGTAATCAAGCGACCTAACTTATATGAAAAAACATATTTCAGAATTATAAACACTAAGTGACTATCAACACCCAAGATTAGCACCAGATTATGAGAACACAAGATTAGCACCAGAGTATATAAAAACGAAAGAACGTCATTATTTCAATACCTAAAACCGAGTAGAAGTAAAAGTTATTCAAAACTTAAATCATCAAGTAATCTTGAAACGAACGAATTTGATAATCTTCAATTCAAATCATATATGATACATAAAGATGAATCAACTTATGAAAGCCTGTCGATGGGTTTTCAATTTAAAGAAATCTTATGCGTTTCGATTGAAGAAAGCTGAAAGGGTTTCGATTTGGACTCACAACTGATTAGCAATGAAGGAACCCTATAAATCGCCTCCTTTCAATTACTGACTCTTCAGTTACGTCTTCAATGGGGGTGTTTCTCCTTCAACTCAGAACCCCTACAAACTGTAGTTGAGTATCAATATAAATTAATAATCGACATTGAAGAATCAAATTCCAATACCTCATATAATCATTATCATGAAAAACAATATACACAAAACCATCAGATTTTATAATCACAACATATGAACTTGAAACCCTAAATCCTACGAAAGTGACACGTAATCGAACAAATTTAACAATAAAAACGCATAGACCTGATGAAAGCACGGTTAAAGGTTTTGCGATTCTTATGAATGATTGAAGATCCGTATGAATGTGTATTTGATTTGTATGCAACTTGTGCCAGAGAAGAGATGAGAGATTGGAGTGTGCGACTGATTTTGGAATTAGGGTTTGGGGATAATAGAACATGGGTCAAAAGCGTGTTTTGTAATCTTAATTAATGAGGATTAGGGTATGGTTTAATTTAGGCGGGAAAACCATCTTAGATGAAACCAGGAGATCACATGTGTCCATCAATGGTTTTTTTATATAATATATAGATATAGATATAGATTGTTTGGTACTAAAAATTGAGATTTCCTAAGAAAAAAATTGGGTCATGTTATTATTGTGTCAAGTTCAAGTACGGTTATATCACCGTGACTTTCAAAAAGGCTACCTAATGCGTCCAGGAGCGAGCACATAAAGCATCCATATGCTGACCTCTCAAGCACCCAATAAAAATGGACACGTGACATTTCAAATGTTGCAATGGGTCCAGACGCGTCCCATGCACTTCCAGACGCATTTCATGCCCTTATCAGACGCATCTCATGCCCTTTCCGACGCATCTCATGCACTTCAGATGCATAAATTAAGGATTTCCAAAAACGCATCCCTTGCGCTTCCAGACGCATCCCATGCATGATGCGTCGCTCTAAAGAACGCGTGAGGTGGCCAAATCTGAAAGTGGTTTGATCAACAACCATTTTTTGTAATTTTCCTTTATTTTCGCCCTTTTAGGAACATTTGGAATATGCCTTATCACTCGCACGGACGTTTCCGAAAATCCTTAAAGAATCTTGCGACCTGGGCGAATATAAAATACGGGGCTCTAAGATATAAACTGTTTTCGAAAGAATGTACAAAAAAGAAAAGTTAAAATATATAAAAATGAATTAAAACGAATACCACATGCTAGGAATTGAATGATAATACCATCTGAATTTAATATAACTTTGAAATTAGGTCATTAATGTTATTTGCGTTTAATGTATGGCTAACAAAGATTAAGATTGGGACTGTTGTTTTAGTTGTCTAATATTAGTTTGACATTTCTAATATGATTTTAACTAGTAAACATTAGCACACCGTTCAATTCATGCATGGCAGGTTTTGTGAGGGATTGTGTGTAGGGTTGTTTATGAGCCGAGCCGAGCAGAGCTAGGCTAAGCTCGGCTCGATTATAAACCGAGCTGGCTCGGCTCGTCTTGGATTCGAAACCGAGCTGAAAATCAAAGCTCGGGCTCGGCTTGGTTTTAAAACCGAGCTAGCTTGGCTCGGCTTGGTTTGGCTCGATTTTAAAATAAAAATTAATATATAGCTTTAAATTAAGTATTCTAAAATATTATTCAATTTTTTAAAATAACATATCCAAAATAAGTTCAACCTCACAAGCCAAAATCAAGTTAAACAACACAAAATAAGTTTTAAACTTCGACAAAATACATTTTGTTCATTAACATGGTAATAAACATTCCAGTAAGTCATAGATATCAAATTACAAACCTAAATACATGTAAATAATAATTAGTTTTTTGTAATATATTATAATGTATAGAAAAATAGAATATATTAAAAGTAAAATAATCCGAGCTAAACCGAGCGAGCTAACAAACGAGCCAAACCGAGCTAATCCGACTCGTTCGAGCCGAGCCGAGCTAGACTCACTTTCTAACCGAGCCTAGCTCGGCTCACTTTCAAACCGTGCTATATCGAGCGAGCTTTTTACGAGCTAAATCCGAGCGAGCTCCGAGCTTTTTGAACAGCCCTAATTGTGTGTACATGTTTTTATCTTTGAAATTATTGTGTGCTACATGCATATGAATAATAAGTTGTTCATCGTATTTTAGTTTTGAAACGTAAACTAACTCGAATGCTTTTTTTCCTGTTTTCTTAATTATGGTGATGATAGTGTTTTTGGTGCTGGTTATAGAAAGTGGTGGTCGCCGAAGTTGATGGTGATGGTCGTGAACATTGGTACAAAAGAGTATTATTATTATTATATTAACCTTATTCAATTCGGAAAAGATACTCCACGTTTACATAAAGTTTCATAATATATTAGTCATTTTTTCTTCATGTAATTCTCGGTTCAAAAAAGTGATCACGACGAGTCCACGACCGCTAAGAGGTGCACAACCCGGAATTGTTTTTTTAATATTTAGGTATTCTATGTCCGAAACCGAAACCGATCCTACCTATAGGGGTATAGATATTGTATACATTTTGATCTCAATACCTAGAACTAGAACCAGAATTGATCATACCCGATTACTACATGAAACCGGACAAAAACCGGAACCGGAATCGATTATACTTGGCTATACCCGATACATGATTATAAAAATCTATCTTTTAAATTTATGTTAGTGCATTTATTTTAATGTATTTTTACATTATACAATGCATATTTAATAATTAAAAAAAACAAAAAGACGAGAAAATGGGTAATAATAACGCAATAGAGTATTAGAAACCTGAAAACAGGGTACTAAAAAACTCTGAAATAGGATATATATATATATATATATGTATGTATGTATGTATGTATGTATGTATGTATGTATGTATGTATGTATAAACGCGAAAATAAGGTATTTTAATATTCGGTTTCTGAAGAACCAGAACTGAAACCGAACCCTACTTAGAACCGGGCACATAGGATATGGTTTTTTGGTCAAGTAACCAAAACCGGAACCAGACCAATTATATCAATAACTTGTTCCAACCCTTGAAATGAAAAAGCAAAACCGGTTATTAAAAATACCCGTTTTCTGCACGTTTAATTATAAGTTCATAAATCTTATAACTCATTAGCTAGTGGACTGTTTAAAAAAATTCAAGATTTCAAAATACAAAGCCATATTTGTTTTAGGCCCACTTAGAGATGGGCATAATCAGGTTTTATTATTACCCGGAACCGGTTCCAACCTGGACCCGGTTCTACTTGGATGTCATTGGAACCGGGTATGGTGTGGAACCGGGTCCAGTTCCTACCCGGGTTCACACCCAAGAATATGGAACCGTGTAGAACCGGGTACGGGTATTATGGAACCGGGTATGGTGTGGAACCGGGTATGGTGCGGAACCGGTTCCTGACAGTAAAACCTGACTTTTTTACTGTTCAGAACCGGTTCCTGACAGTAAACCTGACTTTTTTACTGTTCAGAACCGGTTCCTGACAGTCGAAAACCTGACTTTTACTGTTCAGAACCGGTTCCTGATAAAAATGTTACCGTTAGAACCGGTTCCTGGTAAATGTTACCGTTGGAACCGGTTCCTGATTACAGAATCGGTTTTCTATATAAACCCCTTTACACTTTACACTTTACAGAATCGGTTTTTCTATATAAACTTAACACTTTAACAAGAGATAACGATGCTTGCAACGATGAGGTCGTGGTTGTTTTGGAAACCAAAAGAAACCCCGATATTTGGAAGCACTTTGACTTGTGCTTGATGTCGGATAGCCATGAAATGGCTAGATGCAAGGGGTGCGGGAAGTTCATGAAGGCGGCGGCCAACTCGACGCTCAAGAAACACACCGACCGCCATTGTCCAGTGACAAAGGCGAAAAACAATTAAAAGGGTGAAGTATCCGGGAACGGGTCATCAAAAGTTTAGTTTGTTTTATGTATTGTAAACCCATTTGTGTTTTATGATTAGTATGTATAGTGCTTTATATGTTTTGTTTAACGTTTCTTGTTTAGGTTGTTTGTGTAACCGGGTCTAGAAGGTTACCGTAGGAACCGGGTATGATAAGAACCGGTTACGGGTACAACCCGGGTACGGGTTGGAACCGGTTCCGGAACTTATTTTTTTCCAAAAATGTGGAACCGGGTAGGAACCATCGGGTATTTTGAACCCGGAACCGGTTCTACTATATGTCGGGTAGGAACCGGAACCGGTCCCAGGTAGGTTCCACCGGGTCGGGTTTGGAACCGGTTATTATGCCCATCTCTAGGCCTACTTCCATAACTCTTTCACGATTCAAGGCCATAGTTGTTTGGGCCTAGAAACTAAAAAGATCATTTAAAAGCCCAAATCAAAACCATCATAAAGTTAGATGGTTAATGGTCCAAATCAAAACCTCAGCTAATCTATCTATAATGTATATTGAAGAAAAACATTTAAAATTTGGTTTGAAATTTGAGTTTAAGTGGTATGTTTATTTTTTTTATTAGAAAACTTGCTTTGTATTTTTTTATTGTAATTGTAACTGTAATTTAATATTTTGTTTTATTAAATACAAAAAATAAAATAATAAAAATAAATGATTGGGGGGTTTTAGACCTGTTTATGAGGCTTTTTTAAGTTTCATTATTTACATGACGCTGACGTGACGTCTTAACTACCATAAAAGTTTTAATTCACACCATCTAGCCTTAGGTTATCCGTAGTCAAGCGTTATACAAGGGTGAAAAGGGGCTATGGCGCCCCATAGCGCTCAGAACACCGCCCCAGGGTGTTATGGGGGAGTTATAACGTCGTGATATATATATATAAGCGGCGTTACACATTGGTTGCTCTCTACACACTATATATATATATACATACATATATGTATAATTTCCCTCACACACGCATATATATACATACATGTTATATAACATTCTTTTCCACTACACACTCAAGTTATATAACCTTATTTTTTACATATTTTACCACTTCTTACATAACCTTCTTATAAAGCCTCACCACTACACATAAACTAGTATAGTTAATCCACATGGTTGATATTAAAAGAGTGAACCAATAATGACCTCTTTGTTTTTTTCCGATTTGTTTACAAAACCGGGCGATACTTATGCTCCCAAGACAAAATGAGAAGGGTGAAGGCGATACATGTGAAGATGATCAATGAGTTATTTACTTTGATTAAAAAAAAATCACGTTTTTTGCTTGAACAAAATTGATAATATTCGAAGAAATTAATATTTATAGTGTATTCTAAGGACTGGCAAATCGTGTCTTAACAGGTTTAACAGGTTTCTGACGGTGCGCACAACATAAGTTTCAAACATGATTACGACTCGTTTAACTATTTTATACCTCATGTTTATAAAACAGTTTTATGTTTTATGTACAAAGATGAATAAATGATGGATCCTAACATTGTAATTTTAATTATTTTAAAAAATAAAAATCAAAGGGTGTATTTTTCAGTCAAACAGGTCTATCTTGTATTTAATTATTAAAAATAAACATAACACGTTATACAATATTTAAAATATCATGCCTTGTTCTATACGTCATGTGCACTTTCTCAATGCACCCGAAATGAAAACATTACAATAATGAACATGGACCCCTGCATTAAACCTCCCTTCAATTTCTTCGAAATGGATAGATGATGCAACCGGTAGGAGCAATTGATTTGACTCCTTTGAGTGTATTTGCGTAAAAATTAGGTTGCACGGTATGGGGCGCCAACCCTTCCACCTCAGCAAAAAATCATCAATAGCGCTCCCCCTTCCCCTCCATTCCTGAGGCGCTGTTAATGCTCAACGATTACAACAACGAGCAATAACGGGTGGAATTGTGAGCCCCACTTCATGTGCACTTTCTCAAGCACCCGAAATGAAAACATTACAATAATGAACATGGACCCCTGCATTAAACCTCCCTTCAATTTCTTCGAAATGGATAGATGATGCAACCGTAGGAGCAATTGATTTGACTCCTAGTGTATTTGCGTAACAATTAGGTTGCATGGTATGGGGCGCCAACCCCTTCCACCTCAGCAAAAAATCATCAATAGCGCTCCCCCCCTTCCCCTCCATTCCTAGGGCGCTGTTAATGCTCAACGATTACAACAACGAGCAATAACGGATGGAATTGTGGGCCCCACTTCAATTTTAAACCTTAAAACCAAAAAAATAAATTCCGGGGGGGGGGGGGGGGGGGGGGGGTTAGTGGAAGGCTTTAAGCCTTACCATGAAATTTATTCATAAAAAACAATGATGCCCCCTCCTACGTGTTGATGATGTGTCATAATGGAGCCCCTAAAGGGCTCCAACCATTCTTCGCAGTTTTAAAACTAGTTTCTTCCGAGTTCTAATTACAATGACACATCCACCCAAATTTCAACCCACATTCTTTTAATATTTTCTTAATATAAAAATAACAATTCATTTTTTTTCATGAAAGAGTTTGATATCTTTTCAAGATCCGCTAGTCAGTCGCCAAAAACTCAACTGGGGTCACAACTTAAATAAACTCGAGCCGGAGCTCGAGCTTAGACTAGAGGTAATTTAAAAAATGAATTGAAGTGTGAGCTTTATATATCGAGTTTGAGTTTGAGTTGAGTAGTTTGTGAGTCTAGAAAGTATATTTATTTTTAATGTAAAATACATATAGTTTTGTAAAAAAATTATTGTACAAAAAATATAAAATAAGTAGATTTACAGATATTGATTGCTTTAATTTCAGAAAATATATACTTTTTAAATAGATATACTTTAGGGGGAAATCATGCCAAACATAACAACAGGTTTGGTGCACCCAACCATGGTTTCTTTTCAAGATTTATTTTAGATTTAGAAAAGCCATCATTTTAAGACTTTAAAATAAAATTAAAATGTTGTCTCTTTCAAAAGGGGTTTGCTACATGTTAATACCTATATCAAATATGCTAAAATTTTCTTTATATGTTAGATTTGTTAAATAACCTACATTGACCAAACACCATCAAATTGGTATAAAAAAATGTTCAAGTTTCATTATTAGACTTAAGTTTTATGAGCGTTAATCTTTGTGTTTCTAAAGATATATATTAAGTATAATCTCACTCATCTCTATAAGATATATAATTTTATTTATTAAATATGATTGATGATTGATATGAAACATTTATATAAATCAATCTGTCATAAGAATGTTAATATATTGTAACCTTAAAGCGAAACCTGACTTAAGGGGGTTTTTTTTTCCACAATGGTGAGCTTTCTCCTTAATGGTGTTTCTTGGCGAGTCAAGCCTGGAACGTCAAAATTAGTATGAACGGTTGACATTCCGTCTCAAGGCTCACATTCCAAACGTTATAAAAAATATATATGTTTTATAAATATTGCTACTCTTTAAAGATACTCTAATTAGTTAATAACCCCACTGATGGGAGGTGAATGAGGATGACCACTATACATGACTTTACAGCATTCCATGAACATTCTATATAATATAGAGGGGAAGTAGAGAAAACAAAAAAAAAACCACTACAATTGAATCTCTAAATTAAGGGGAAAATTTATAGAGACCCACGTTACACCTCTATATTTGGAGAGTTGTATCCAACTCTCTATACTGTTAATGTGAGTGTGTAGATTGGAGAAAATAATAAGACCATCCGTAGTCGCTCCATCAGGGCGTTTTTTTTTCGCCAATTACCCCCAAACACTCGGTAACCACCACCTGGGGCGTGTTTGGTTATTTTTTGTTTTTTGTTTAGGCGTTTTTCAAACAATGCTTGAACGAATTTGAAACAACCAGTCACATTTAATCTTCCTTTTTTAGTCAATATCTTTTTTATTGGTCTTTTATTTTTATTTAATTTTTACACCTTTTCTAACATAATGTCCACATCCCCACTACACCAATTTAAAAAAAACGCCCAATAATGTCCTTGCTAACTGTACGGTCTCATGGCGAAAATCACCAAAGGTAGGGGCATTTATTCACCCTTACCAGACACGTGCTGTAATAAATGTATGTTGTGAGTAAGATAACGGTAGGAAAAGAGGGTCAAATATGAGAGATTTTATAAAAATTAATAAAATTTAGAAAAAAAATTTACTTTTTGATCTACATATATAGATAGTATATATAGAGATGGAGGCTCGTATTTTATGGAAAACACATCTTGAACCATCAGCCCCCCTACACTTTATACTAATTCCATCAATGGTCCCTCAGATTTCGAAACATTTCTTCCAAAACCCAAACGAAAGCCAAGGTATTTTCGAACTTAGAAAAACCGTAAATACTCGCATAAACATGCATTAATAATTTGATGATATCCTTTCTTGGTCTATAAACGCCGTTAGTCGCGCGTTAATCTACGTGTATATTATAATTAAAAAAAAACTTTACAATATCCTAACGTCATAAAAACAGTTTATCACTGTGCCGGCAAAGTTTCCGGCCGCCACGTCAGATCCGACGATCCAAACCCTACATCCGTATGATCAAATAACCCATCTAACGTCACATATTCCACGTTGTTAATACAATCACTGTCATAAACAAACTCCGACTCGAACGAGTCATAACTCAAAAACTGTTCATCTAACCCCCACAACTCACTGAGTTCAACCGACTCAGCCAAAACTCGTGTATTCGTTTCCGTCGGAGGTAGACCCAGTTCATCATCCGACGCTTCAAAGAGAAACCCTAGCTCCGGCCGGTCACCGGAATTTACTCCGGCAACCTCCGTCGCCGGCGCCGGAGAAATTTCATCTTGGAACGTTTTCATGAACGAGTCAAGGTCGTGACTCGGAGTGGACACGTCCGAGTCGTCGAGAATGTCGAGGAGTATTCTTTTGGCTTCTACTGAGTCAGGTCCTGACTCGTCCGAGTTACGGACTCGTTTTTTGGAACTCAGTGATTCCATTTTTTATACACGAAGGGTATTTTGGGAATAAAGAAATGTTAAGGGAGACAAAGGGTGTTTGTGAAGTGGGAAAAGAGACGATGAGGGGTTTTATAGGAGGGACAAAGTTTGATTTTATTTTTATTTTTGTTTTTTATTATTTTTTATTATTATTTTGTGTGTCTATCACGAGACACGAAAGACAGGGGCGCGTGGGGGCAGATCCTCGGTCATCACGCATGTATTATTATGCTGTTTTTTTTTTTAATTTAACTTTAGGATATGTGGAAAATAATGTTTTGGTCACAACTCATTTGGAATTATTTTATTCATTATTCAAACAGTCTATTTGTGTATGGACATTGGAAAATAATTTAGATTAGATGGTTTTCGGTTTATGAGGGTTTTTTTAGAAGGTATATTTGAAATTGATTGTTGTTCAAAGATATATTTAATTATGTTTATTAAAGGTTGACAAGTGATTTTTATTTTAGTATACATAATATTACAATTTTCTTTTGAGATAAGTTGAAAGTGAATGCGTTGACTAGTATATTGTTCACGTGAATTACTTATATATCACATGCAATTTGAATTAAAAGAAAAAGTAAATCAGTATTTATGGATCTACTGTTTATTTACATATATATTATAAAAACTATACGTATAGTTATCAAGTAAGTTAAGTTATTGTATAAATAGTTTATAATATACAAAATAATTTTAACGTAAGTGAAGGAGGAAAAAAATTTTATCTTATTAAGCACGTATTTTACTTCCGGAATTCCAAAAAAAAATCGTTATTTAAACTAATAAAGTAATTATAAATTACCCTACAATAATTACGTTATTACTGTAAAATCATGAGAGTTGTTTTTCATATTTTGCAATTAAAATAATTCTTAAATAGTAAGAGAAAATGTAAAAAAAATATCTCTCTTTCACTTTTTACGTTAAGAATATTTTATATATTAAGATTTTACATTTATCAAGTATCAACCCATATACTCATACAAACTATGTTTACTATATTCCTGCAAACTGGTGATTATTATTTGCAGTAAATTATATCGCTATAGCATTTGAAACAAGACTTGGTAGTCACTACCATTCGTTACATCACTTTAAGTCTCTAATGCAGCCAGCCAAACAGGACTAACCCGGCCTACCGAAATATACAAACACGTACACACATAAACACGCAACCATGATAACACAATTAATAAAAGTTGTATACAGGGTCGATTCTGAGAATTTCGTATACCCTATCGACCTCGAAAAAACATGTTCTTAGGCCTTGACGAAATTGAGTGTTGGGCTCACTAGAGGTCCAAATCTAATGCAAATGGGCTAATAACTAATCTAAACCATAAGCATAATTTTGTAAGTGGCTCTATGTTGATGCTTATATAGGTATACCCTATTAAAAAAATTTACATATACATATCAGAGTTTTTTTAATGTACATTTCGAAATATCGGACCCTAGTCGGTGGTCCTTCCCTACTTTTATTTTTAAATTCAATAGTTAAGAATTAAGATTAAAATGTAGGGGAAAAATGTAAATAATCTTTGAAAAATCTTATTTATTGATTTTCTTTCTTAGAATGCAAAAATACATATTTCACCCTCATTTTTTAAACGCTTGTTATATTTTTATGCAACATTATTTTTCGTAAAATTTAACCGTAAAATCGAGCGCCTTTTTATTTTTAATTTGAGTACCCTATTGCTATATAAAATATGACACCTAAAAAAAATAAAAAAATGTGTTATACTTTTATGTTGCTTAGCATTTTTTTTGTTTTGGATTTTTGTACAATATTTTTGTGCTGATTTTTTTTGTCTTAAATTTTTTTGTTGAATTTTTTTACAAGTTTTTTTGTGGTATAATTTTTGTAGTAGATATTTTTGTGTTATATTTTTTGTACTGGATTTTTTGTATTAAATTTTTTTGTATTCGATTTTTTGTGCTATGTTTTTGTACTGGATTATTATTAAAAAAAGTTGTATTTTTGAGATAACAAAAGGAGTGTCACATGTGATATTCACACTCTTACTTGTAAGGCAATGTATAGTGGTCAAGGCCCATAACCATCATATATGTGGGGTTATATGACATGTGACAGTTCTGTAAGAAAGGAGGTTATAAGGGTGTTATATAACTTGAGTGTGTAGTAAAGTTATACCCCTTCAATATACATATATATATATATGTGTGTGTGTGTGTAAGAGAGAGGGAGAGAGAAAAACAATTTTTCCGGTTATAATTTTCGCGGAGGGAATGGTTGGAGGGGCATAGCGCCTCTAAAGGGTGGTGTACGAAGGTGTCATAAGGCATTTTATGGTGGGGGCGCTACATCAATCCCCACTACGGATAAACTAAGAACCGAAATGTTTTAGTACCAAAATGTCCTTCTTTTGTACTTATAAGGGGTGTCACATGTTATCATCACAATTCTTTTTAGTCTACTTAGACGAAACTCACTTTTTAGTGAATCTTTTCCCTCGTAAAATTAACTATGTTGTTTTGGTTTTGATTAGGTGTTTGTTTGCATAAAATCAAAAAGAACTTTTAGGCGTATGTGCTATGTGCATATTTAAGATCTAGAGTTAGTATTAACAAGACCTTTGCCCAAAAGCAAAAAAAATTAAAGCTCCACTCAATACTACGAGTTCCACGAAGAAAAAGGTACCACACGAACGATTGTTTTCAACTCAAGAAAAGAATTGAAGAAGCCGTTAAGTCCGGGGAATTGGCTCATTTAGTAAAGGGAGTCAGGGACAAGATGGCTGAAGGAAAGAACAAAGAAGTGAACATGGTAAATATCGATCAAGAGGTTTCTCGCAAAAAGCAACGCTTGGAGGCTTGAGAGCTTCAATGTGTCTGCTTCCACCACCTCAGGGAAACCTACTTTCAAACCCCTGGTGGTCGAAGCAATGGTGGGGATAAATAAGACAAGCAAAGCCTACATTGACACAGGGGCGGCCACCGAGATCATGTTTGAAAAGTTCTTCAAATGCCTCACTGAGGATGAACGTTCAAGGCTTCAACCTTCTGGGTCATCTATAAAAGGTATCGCTGACATACCCCTCAAGCCTTTAGGCCAGCTAATCCTGGATGTCTGTTTTAGTGAAGGCAAGATGGAAAGAACCAGGCCACTTACCTTTGTGGTTATCGACATCCGTCCAACTATGATGTTATCATAGGAAGGCCAGGTCAGTGTGCATTCTGTATGGCTGTCTCAGTTGGCCAAGGCACTGTCAAGTTTCCCATTGAAAGAGGGATTGCAACCCTTCAACCAAGCATGAAACTTACATGGTTGAAGAAGAAAGTTCAAGAAATGAAGACAATGAAGGATTGATCATAAACCCCAAGTATCCTGAACAAAGGATAAGGGTTAACATGAACTTATCCCATGAAACTTTATCATATCTTGAGAAGCTGCTCATACATTATAGCGATGTCTTCGCTTGGTGCCCGGAAGACATGACGGGTATCCCTCGAAGCATTGCTGAACATGAGTTGAGAATACCACCAGATGTCAAGCCTGTGGTCCAAAAGAAACGGAGCCTAGCTCCTGAACGAAGCCTGGCAGCATGCCAAGAAGTCGAAAAGCTTGTTCTCGCCGGAATACTTCGAGAAGTAAAGTACCAATCAAGGATTGTCAACCCTGTTATGGTTCGCAAACCCGATAAGTTTGGAGGATGTGCATCGACTTCAAAGACTTGATTAAAGCATGCCCAAAGGATTGTTATCCCTTGCCAGAAATTGACCTCAAGGTCGACTCTCTCACTGGTTATCCTTTGAAGTGTTTCCTCGATGCTTATAAAGGTTATCACCAAATCCTCATGAAAGAAGAAGATGAAGAAAAAACCGCATTTCACACAGAAAAGGGTATTTTTTACTATCAAAAGATGCCTTTTGGCCTAAGAAACGCCGGTGCAACATACCAACACCTAATTGACAAAGCATTCGCAGTCAAATTGGAAAAAACATGGAAGCTTACGTCGATGATCTAGTGATAAAAAGCAAAACCGAGTATCAAATGCTCGACGACGTTCAAAAGACCTTCCAAAATATGAGAAAAATCAACATGAAGCTCAACCCGGTAAAATGTTCATTCGGTTTTGAAGAAGGCAAATTTCTGGGGCATTTTGCGGGGAAACAAAGTATAAAAGCCAATCCAAACAAAGTCAGAGCTGTTTTGGAAACAAAATCCCCACAAAGCAAAAAAGAAGTTGAGAGTCTAAACGGAAGGCTTGCAGCCTTGAAGCGTTTTACCTCAAAGCTCGCTGAGAAGTCTCTCCCCTTTTTCAAAACACTCAAGGGGTGTGCAAACAAAAAAAAGATTTTAGATGGACGGAAGAGGCAGAAGAAGCCTTTAACCAGATGAAGCAACACTTAGCTTCACTCCCGACCATAGCAGCCCCAGAAACGGGAGAAACGATCTATGTCTACCTCTCAGCTGCTGAAGAAGCCATAAGCGCGGTCTTAACTATCGAACGAGACAAAGTTCAGGTATCCGTTTATTTCTTCAGTAAAACGTTAAAACTGGCTAAGATCAAATATCCTCCTTTGAAAAACTTGCTTTAGCCCTAGTCCAAACGGCTAGAAGGCTTAGAAGGTACTTTCAAGCACACCCAATGCAAGTGGTCACTGACCAACCGATCAAAAGTGTGCTTGAAAAACCAGAAAATTCAGGACGATTAGCCAAATGGGCTGTGGAACTAGGTGAACATAACATCAACTATGTCCCTAGAAAAGCTATCAACGCCCAAGTTCTGGCAGATTTTATCGTTGAAATACCAAAGCAAGATACCACTGAAGTTAATGTAACAACCACTGAACCCTCTGACCCTGAAGCCTGGAAGCTTTTTACCGATGAGGCTTCCAGCATTGAAGGGTCAGGGGTTGTGCTCATTTTAATCAACCCTGAACAACGAAACTGAATACGAGGCGCCAATCGTTGGTCTTGTAACATCCGTCAAAAACGGATTTACCAAACCCGCTCCGTTTATCAACCGAACAGTCAGTTAAAATTTTTTTGTTGCGAATTAAATGCCCAAAATAATTTTAAACGATACGTAATCAATTATTATGCGGGGATATGTATTTAGTTTTTGAAAATCTGTTAAAAATAACAAAATAAAAATGTTTTACTCATGCCGGGTTTCGAACTCGGGTCTATAACCGGTTCAAACAAACAACTTATCACCTAACCGAACAACCACTCCGCCGCTTTGATTTTTTGGTAATATCTGGAAACATTTAATTCAAATATTCAAGTTCCGAAGTTAAATTCAGTAAATTGCGCCCAAAATAGCAGTCGTCGGAAATCCCGACGACTTCGCCGTTTAATTACGTTTTCGCCCAATATAACCGATGACTTAACTCCTACGACGGTTATAACCGACGTCTGAACCCGCGACATCAGCCATAACCGTCAGAGAACGGCTGACTTCGAATTAAGACCGAATTCAGACCCCATTCATCTCAATACTACCCTATAAATTCAACCACTACTCACCAGAAATCTTTCACACTCAAATCGCACCCTTTCTCGGCGAAAAATCACTCGCCGGAAATATTTGATACATCGCCGGAAAACCGTATCGTTAACCGCTGAGCTTTACTGAACCCCCTAAACTCTTACCGAAATCACCCACACCCTTTGCAAGCCTTCGGAAGACTCTCTGCTGCAAGAGACTCGTCGCCGGAAGAACCTGCTGCCACCGGAGTTCTGCCGGAAAACAGAGGAGAAACAGCCGGTACTTCTCACGCCTAATTCCTTTCCTTTTTACTTTTATCTCGACTGTAATTGATCATAAAACGCTAAAGGAACTTGAATCAACATTTCGAACCAGTCAGTCGCCACTTCCGGTTAAATCAGTGAAGAAGACGACGTTTCAGTAATGGTTAAGTATAATTAAAATCAAGTTAATTACCGGGTTAGACACACAGTCCAGCAGTGGACTGTGTGCACTTTTAACGCTATGGTCACGAGTTCGAGTACTGTCCCTCACACGCTGCCTTGATAAAAATTCCTTTTTCAGCAAACTGAACCGGGTTGATTTAAGTATATGTTAAGTATATTGATAACCGAGTTTATAACCAAGTGAGACACACAGTCCAGCGGTGGACTGTGTGTCCGCTAACCCACAGGTCCCGGGTTCGAGATCTGTGGAGCGCACCGGTTTTGTGATTTAATTCGTTTTTAAAATAAAAGGATGTCTGTTTAAACTCTAATTAATATATATATATAATTAAAATCGGATATATGACGGGTTAGACACGTAGCTCAGTTGGTAGAGCTGCGTGCACGCGTACGGGAGGTCTCGGGTTCGAGCCTCACCCAGCGCACAATAATATGCCTTCGAACCGGTCAACGTTAGTCAAAGTCAACGGTCAAAAGTCAACTGTAGCAAAAATAAAATATTTTATTATTATTTTTATTTAATTATTTTAATTAAAAATTAATTAAAAATACTTAAAAATAACATTTTTAAGGTTAGAAAATAGCCTCAAACTCACAAAAATACACCCAACAATCCTACTAAAATAGATTAATAAAACCCGTTTACTTACCAAACCGTAATGCGATTTATCTAGGTTTAATCTCACTCGTGGTTAAAACCACTTCGCGTGCATTCAACGTCATCAACCGAACGCACCCAATGTGAGTGAATTCTTACAAACTCCCATTTTTATTCATGTTTTGGGGTGTATCATGTGTCGTTTAAACTAATTCTCTTATGCAAATTTGTGCTATACCATTATATGAACTAAACTAGAATGTAACTATTATTGGTTGTGATGTATTACATATTGTCAAAGTTGTATGCAAATTATTTAGGCCCATCAGTTCCTCGTGGGAGACGAGAACAACGCGTGCCTTAAAACTCATACATTAGGCCCATCAGTTCGTAAGAACAACGCGTGCCTCAAAACTCATTCATTAGGCCCATCAGTTCCTCGTGGGAGACGAGAACAACGCGTGCCTCAAAACTCATACATTAGGCCCATCAGTTCGTAAGAACAACGCGTGCCTCAAAACTCATTCATTAGGCCCATCAGTTCCTCGTGGGAGACGAGAACAACGCGTGCCTCAAAACTCATACATTAGGCCCATCAGTTCGTAAGAACAACGCGTGCCTCAAAACTCATTCATTAGGCCCATCAGTTCCTCGTGGGAGACGAGTCGAACAACGCGTGCCTCAAAACAATCATTTGGTGTTTGTGTGTTCAATATTCAATATTATGTGTTGTGTGAATAAATTTACATCTACATTTACTCATATGTGGTATGCACATTATTTATAATCAATTGGATAAACTTGTTCAAATGTTTTTCCATAGGATTCACTCGCCAACATTATGTTGATCCAAAAACCTTTTTACACATGATACAGGTGGACAGGTTGAAGCAAGGAAAACATAGGATATGCCTTAGAAGAGAACCAAGAAGCTTAGACTGATAGTTAGAACATGTTGTATCATTTATTGTAAATTTCCATTAAATTGTATTAATGAATATGAAACATATAATAAATGTCATGAGCTTTGATGATAACCCAATTATGCCCCGATCACCTTTTCCGCTGCGGGTCGGGGTGTGACAGATTGGTATCAGAGCCATGACTATAGGGATATAGGATAGGTTATTAGACCCTTAGAGCCTATACTATAGTCTGCCTAAATTTTAAATTGATTAGGTGGTTACATACAAACTTGTGATATTTATTTGTTTCATATTACAGTCAAACATACATGCTTATATACATATTCGTTATACATATATCAATGTTCATATATTCAATTCATTTTCATACTCTCATTATTCAAGGATTTTGTTGCAATTTTCAAATCCCATCAAAGTAAGTTCTGCGACGGGCATGTAGTAACCGGAAGGGTACAAGTACCGGTAGTCGGGACATCCTGTCTAGGTTGGCATTCGTATAAATCCAAAATAACGGACCAGTTTGCCTACCTGGGGACTAATGATGAGAGTACGACGGACCTATTAGGCCAAAGCATGCCACACCAAACGTCGTTCGAACTAACCTCACTTTGAGATGTCACCGTGCCCATGCCTGGGCACATTCCGAATATCATACGTTACATATTTCTCGATTTTCTCCGGGTTTTAGTGTACGTAACCAGGCTAACACATGCGAACCATATGAAAAACCCGGTAATCATGGGGGCCCACGTGATTACGAAGGTGAAGTATGGCGGCATGCAAGGCCCAAATACGAGCAAAGCCCAAGACATCCTATGGATGTAGTAGATTTATTTTTCTATATTTATTTTATGAACGTCCATTCCCCAAACACGACCCACGATCCCAAAGGCATCCAACTCATACTCTTGACATGTATTCCTTGTAGATGTCTTCTAGCCTCGCTCGTAGGAAAATGAGAGCAGGAAAAGCCCGTGAACGCATGGCTACCCAAATCGCTCAGCAAATGGCGACCGTAATACCAAACATCGTAGTTCAAGTTCAACAAGCCCTTACCGCTAATTCCGTTAACCCAACCCAACAAGAGATTCCTTGAGTTAAATCAAATGGTTCCCAACTTGTTCACTCCCCTCTACCGTTTGATCGAGCACTACATTCGTGGTCTTCCATCAAAGATTCAAGACCCTGTAATAAGTACCTCGCCTGCAACTTTGGAAGCAGCAATGGAGCTAGCAACCGAGCTCACCGAGAACCGAATCCGGATCAAAGATTTCAAAGAGGAGAAGAAGAAGGATAAAGCATCAACCGAAACCTCAAACTCCACACGAACCGAATCCTTTACACCACCTACTTCTAAGAGAAAATGTGATGGGCAAATCTTCGCCGTCACCCAACGCAACCAACCAGCTTCACAAGTTGTACCTCCTCAAACTATCCCAAATGCTCAAATAGCACCCAACTCAACTTACCCAAACAAGAAGCCTTACATTGGACCCCACCCTCAATGCAACACCTGTTTCTATCACCATCCATTTACCTCACCCTGTCGACTATGTGCAAATTGTGGACGCTACGGTCATTTGAGCAAAGTTTGCCGCACCGCTCAAAACCAAACCTCAACCCCTACTCAACCCATGATCCAAACATATCAACAACCTCAATACCCCATGTACCCATATGTTCGAGCTTGTTTCAATTGTGGCGACCCTACCCATTTTAGAAACACGTGCCCTCGTTTGGTTAACATCATAAATGCCCAAGCTCAAGCAAACCCAGTTAACCAAGCAAAGCAAGCAAACCCAGCTCCACCGCCAGCAAGAGGAAGAGTTTATAACATCAACGCCAATCCTGTTGAAGATGTTAACGGTCCAAACCAACCACTTAACTAGCCTTCTCTCATCAAGAATCCAGATTCAACTCCAATCACTTAGTTTTTAAGTATTTCTTTATGTTATCTCAATTTTCGCGTATCTCAATTGGAATTTTTTTCCAAGAATTTTAATGCAAATTACTAGTTCAGTTTGTTTTATACTCATTGATTTAATATTCATATCATCATACTTCACGACATATCTCAGTTTCATCATTTAAATAAGTTGAGTTGTGTCTCACTTCTACATAGACTAGCCTCTCCATCATATTAAACGAGAGAGGTTTTGTCAAACACGGATACTATCAGAATTAAGACTCAAGCGCTGGTTGTTGTGTTTGTTTATGTTGTAGAGTCGCATAGAACTAATCATAACTTGCGGATAAAGTCAATGAGAATTTGACAGGAATATGGTGGATACGCCGCTGGTACTTCCTATATATAAGTATTCTTGTCAAATGATCGGAGGCATTATCAGGCGGTTATGAGAGGTTCCCATAGGTTGTTTGTGTGATTAAGTTATTTCATTTCCAGTACATGCAATAAGCTCGGCACCGTTTGATTGAGCCTTGAGCACATAGACAATTTCATTTTCAATACATTCAATACGTTCGGCTCCGTTTGATTGAGCCTTGAGCGCACAGACATTTCAATTTCAGTACATACAATACGATCGGCTCCGTTTGATTGAGCCTTGATCGCACAGATATATTTCATTTCAGTATTTTTATGTTTTGGTTGTAGAGTTATAGGACTAATCATAATTCACTGATAAAACCAATGAAAATTTGACAAGAATATAGTGGATATGCCGCTGGTACTTCCTATATATAAGTATTCTTGCCAAAGGATCAGAGGCGTTATCAGGCGGTTATGAAAAGTTCCATGTAGGATTTAGTATTGCCTTGGTTGAAATTTGTGTTACAATTACATCATCTCACTATTTAAAGAAATTGGATTGTGTTCCATTTCTACATAAACTAACCTCTCCATCATAACAAACGAGAGAGGAACCATCACCATTCAAACATATATGCTATCAGAATGTGGATACAATTGTTAGTTGTTGTGTTTATTTGTGTAGATTGTAGAATTTCTGCCTTAGGATATAACCCTAAGCATATTCAAACTTTTATGCATGATATCATTTTAGCGAATCATTCCTGCTTAACAATACTTATACAGTAGGCAACAAAAAGCGATTCCTGTATTAGGATACTTAACCTTTACAAGGAACGTTACCGCCTCAAACAAAAAACTTAAACCCTTGTTTTCTTCTAAACATGTAACTGTCAAACTCAACACCATCATTCTTTTAGTCAAATATATCACTATTTAAATTTCGGGACGAAATTTCTAAAAAGCAGGGGATACTGTAACATCCGTCAAAAACGGATTTACCAAACCCGCTCCGTTTATCAACCGAACAGTCAGTTAAAATTTTTTTGTTGCGAATTAAATGCCCAAAATAATTTTAAACGATACGTAATCAATTATTATGCGGGGATATGTATTTAGTTTTTGAAAATCTGTTAAAAATAACAAAATAAAAATGTTTTACTCATGCCGGGTTTCGAACTCGGGTCTATAACCGGTTCAAACAAACAACTTATCACCTAACCGAACAACCACTCCGCCGCTTTGATTTTTTGGTAATATCTGGAAACATTTAATTCAAATATTCAAGTTCCGAAGTTAAATTCAGTAAATTGCGCCCAAAATAGCAGTCGTCGGAAATCCCAACGACTTCGCCGTTTAATTACGTTTTCGCCCAATATAACCGATGACTTAACTCCTACGACGGTTATAACCGACGTCTGAACCGCGACATCAGCCATAACCGCCGGAGAACGGCTGACTTCGAATTAAGACCGAATTCAGACCCCATTCATCTCAATACTACCCTATAAATTCAACCACTACTCACCAGAAATCTTTCACACTCAAATCGCACCCTTTCTCGGCGAAAAATCACTCGCCGGAAATATTTGATACATCGCCGGAAAACCGTATCGTTAACCGCTGAGCTTTACTGAACCCCCTAAACTCTTACCGAAATTACCCACACCCTTTGCAAGCCTTCGGAAGACTCTCTGCTGCAAGAGACTCGTCGCCGGAAGAACCTGCTGCCACCGGAGTTCTGCCGGAAAACAGAGGAGAAACAGCCGGTACTTCTCACGCCTAATTCCTTTCCTTTTTACTTTTATCTCGACTGTAATTGATCATAAAACGCTAAAGGAACTTGAATCAACATTTCGAACCAGTCAGTCGCCACTTCCGGTTAAATCAGTGAAGAAGACGACGTTTCAGTAATGGTTAAGTATAATTAAAATCAAGTTAATTACCGGGTTAGACACACAGTCCAGCGGTGGACTGTGTGCACTTTTAACGCTATGGTCACGAGTTCGAGTATTGTCCCTCACACGCTGCCTTGATAAAAATTCCTTTTTCAGCAAACTGAACCGGGTTGATTTAAGTATATGTTAAGTATATTGATAACCGAGTTTATAACCAAGTGAGACACACAGTCCAGCGGTGGACTGTGTGTCCTCTAACCCACAGGTCCCGGGTTCGAGACCTGTGGAGCGCACCGGTTTTGTGATTTAATTCGTTTTTAAAATAAAAGGATTTCTGTTTAAACTCTAATTAATATATATATATAATTAAAATCAGATATATGACGGGTTAGACACGTAGCTCAGTTGGTAGAGCTGCGTGCACGCGTACGGGAGGTCTCGGGTTCGAGCCTCACCCAGCGCACAATAATATGCCTTCGAACCGGTCAACGTTAGTCAAAGTCAACGGTCAAAAGTCAACTGTAGCAAAAATAAAATATTTTTTTATTATTTTTATTTAATTATTTTAATTAAAAATCAATTAAAAATACTTAAAAATAACATTTTTAAGGTTAGAAAATAGCCTCAAACTCACAAAAATACACCCAACAATCCTACTAAAATAGATTAATAAAACCCGTTTACTTACCAAACCGTAATGCGATTTATCTAGGTTTAATCTCACTCGTGGTTAAAACCACTTCGAGTGCATTCAACGTCATCAACCGAACGCACCCAATGTGAGTGAATTCTTACAAACTCCCATTTTTATTCATGTTTTGGGGTGTATCATGTGTCGTTTAAACTAATTCTCTTATGCAAATTTGTGCTATACCATTATATGAACTAAACTAGAATGTAACTATTATTGGTTGTGATGTATTACATATTGTCAAAGTTGTATGCAAATTATTTAGGCCCATCAGTTCCTCGTGGGAGACGAGAACAACGCGTGCCTTAAAACTCATACATTAGGCCCATCAGTTCGTAAGAACAACGCGTGCCTCAAAACTCATTCATTAGGCCCATCAGTTCCTCGTGGGAGACGAGAACAACGCGTGCCTCAAAACTCATACATTAGGCCCATCAGTTCGTAAGAACAACGCGTGCCTCAAAACTCATTCATTAGGCCCATCAGTTCCTCGTGGGAGACGAGAACAACGCGTGCCTCAAAACTCATACATTAGGCCCATCAGTTCGTAAGAACAACGCGTGCCTCAAAACTCATTCATTAGGCCCATCAGTTCCTCGTGGGAGACGAGTCGAACAACGCGTGCCTCAAAACAATCATTTGGTGTTTGTGTGTTCAATATTCAATATTATGTGTTGTGTGAATAAATTTACATCTACATTTACTCATATGTGGTATGCACATTATTTATAATCAATTGGATAAACTTGTTCAAATGTTTTTCCATAGGATTCACTCGCCAACATTATGTTGATCCAAAAACCTTTTTACACATGATACAGGTGGACAGGTTGAAGCAAGGAAAACATAGGATATGCCTTAGAAGAGAACCAAGAAGCTTAGACTGATAGTTAGAACATGTTGTATCATTTATTGTAAATTTCCATTAAATTGTATTAATGAATATGAAACATATAATAAATGTCATGAGCTTTGATGATAACCCAATTATGCCCCGATCACCTTTTCCGCTGCGGGTCGGGGTGTGACAGGTCTAAAGATAGCCAAAGAAATGAAGGTTCTAAGGCTTCAAGTCTTCACAGACTCGTTGCTCGTTTCAAGTCAAGTCAATGATAGCTATGTAGCAAAAGAACCCAACATAAAAAAGTATCGGGAGAAGTCAAAAGAGTTGATGAACACATTTCAAGCATGTACCATCAAGCAAGTCCCCAGATCCCAAAACAAAAGAGTCGACGCTTTAAGCAAACTTGCATCCGTCACGTTTTCTCACCTTACCAAAAAAGTGTTAGTTGAAGTGTTCAAAACCCCCTCCATCCAAGAATTGGAGGTTCATGACGTAATCACTGAAGAAGGCCCTAATTGAATGAATCCTATTGAAAATTTTCTCAGAAATGGTGAATTACCCATTGATCCGATAGAGGCCGAAAGGGTTCGAGTAAAATCCAGACAATACGTGTTGCGAGGGGAAACCCTTTTCAAGAAAGGATACCTTGCACCGTTGCTGAGATGTGTTGGTCCTGAGCAAAGCCAATATCTAGTCAAAGAGGTTCACGAGAGAACATGTGGAGCTCATTTTGGACCAAGCTCAGTGGTTACTAAATTGATGAATCTCGGGTATTTTTGGCCTTCTATGCATCTAGATGCCAACGAGCAACTAATAAAGTGTAAAGCTTGTTAAATGCATGCACCGGTTCCCAAGAGCCCCAAACACGATCTCGTTCCCATCACTTCAGCCTGGCCATTCTACAAATGGGGAATGGATATCGTTGGGCCATTCCCACAGGCCAAGGGCGGAGTGAAGTTTTTATTAGTAGCCGTGGACTACTTTACCAAGTGGCCCGAAGTTAAGCCACTTGCAAAGATAACAGGGAAACAAGTTATCGACTTTGTTTGGGAGAACATCATATGTCGTTTCGGGTTGCCAGGAGTTTTGGTCACGGATAACGAGAAGCAATTCGCTGAAAAGCCTTTCAGCACATTGTGCAAGGAATTCAGAATAACCCAAGTCTTTAGCTCGGTCCCATACCCACAATCCAATGGTCAAGTCGAAAGAACCAATCGCAGCATAGTTGAAGGTATCAAGAATCGGCTAGGAAAACACGAAAACAATTGGCTCGAAGAACTCACAAACCTTCTATGGGCGATAAGAACAACGGAAAAAACAAGCCATAAAAGAACACCATACAGCTTGGTATTTGGCTTAGAAGCTGTAATTCCAGCGGAGATTGGAGTTGTGACTCAAAGAACACTCAACATGGACCTCGAAACGAACGACAAAGAGACCATGTTAAACTTACAACTCCTCGAAGAAATTCGTGATCAGGCCGCCATTCAGGAAGCCAAATACAAACAAAAAATAGAAGCCTACTACAATGCAAGGGTAAAACATGAACGTTTCAAACCAGGGGATCTCGTGCTTCGAAACAACGAGCCTAGCAAAAAAGAAAACCAAGGAAAACTTGGCCCGAAATGGGAAGGGCCTTACACAATCCTTGAAGCCCACAAAGGAGGATCCTACAAGTTGGCCGACGCAGAAGGCAAGAAGCTTCCTAGGCTCTGGAACGGCCAAACCCTTAAAAGGTTCCATGTCTAAGACAAGAAATTTAGAATGTATTTCAAGAGTTGTATAATCTCCCCTTTTGTAAACGAAAAACCTCTTGAATGAATGATGAAGCTTTTATCATAACTTGTCTTAACTATCCTATAATCAGGTTGAGAACCTTGCAAAAAACTCCATGGCAAGGGCCATGTAAGGGGATGAGCTCCCAGGCCACATCGCTCAATAGGTGCAGGGGTTAAATGAACCTATATAAGGGGTGAGTTCCTAAATCAATGCAACTCCATGAGACTTAGAAAATTTTTCAACAACCTTGTCTCATAGACGGGTCTGAACAACCTACATCAAATCGTTCCTTAAACTCTTGAAAAAGTTTACGAAGCACAAAAATATACTAAGTAACGATATAAAGGATATACAACATGTGCCATTTACCTAATGAAGCCTTGAAGCTAAAGTGACTGCAGCACTAAAACTTCTTAAGGGAAATTAGATAAAGAGACACATCAAACAACAAGACAAGTATCATTAGAACATGAACAACAAAAATACAAAATATCAAGTGAAACGATGCATAAACATAAAAGGCCTTAAGGGCCATAACCTAAATATTGTTCGTACAACCACTAAGGCTAATAAGGAAACCACAAAGGTTCCCATCAAATTGTTCAAATGGCCATCAAGGCCAACCACAACCACAAAACAGAAACCTTAAGGGTTTCTGCAAAACCTAAAATTGTTCAAAAGACATAAGTAACATAACATTGTTTAAAGTGCTAAGATAGCTATGAATAAATTGTTCAAACATCAGAAGAAGGTTTAGAAACCCCAGATCCATCACCCTTACCTTTCTTCGCTTTCTTCACCTTCTTTGCTTTCGGTCATCACCACCAGCAATGGCTGAACCTTCAAGGCTCACCGCTTTTGACCCGCCACGGGACCGCTTCTTGGACAAGGATTCGAGTACCTCAGAACAAACCTTCTAATTGAGCCCAGCTGGTTTCAATCCCTGTAGAACAGAAATAGGTTTACCAAAACAGGAAGAAACTTCACCTACATAAGGGTAGGCCAGCCGCTCCATCGCATGAACAGACTCCTCAAAAACTTTTAAAGCTTCAGGATGAAATAGAGGAGATTGTTCCAAAGCCTGACCCGATTCATGATGTTTAAAACCAGCAACCAAGCCCAAGTGCTTCCCATAATTCAACAATTTGTATAAACACCACCAAGGGCCGATTAAACTCAGTTGAATGAAGAAGATAAGTGACAACCTGTTGGAAACCATGTTCAATGAGCCATTGGTTGTCACTAGTAGCCTGACCCACTGAAGCTTTCAACCTTTCTTTCTTCTGAGCAAAGGTTTTCTTCTGAACATCCAAGGCTTCCCTATCAGCCTTCAACTGAAGCTTATCTGCCTCCATCCTCTTCTTCAGATCCCCAATCTCAACCTCATGCCTACGAGTGATCTCGCCAACCTTTTTCACCCAAGCCTCCTCCTTCTTTGCAAACCCATCAATATCTTTCCTCATAGCAGCCATAGAAGATTTCATCTGCTCCTTCCTATCTGAAACTTCAGCATATTCCTGCATCCCCTTCCTAAAACGAGTAACACCCTCAGCCAAAAGGGCAGAAAGATTGCAGGAACTAAGGATCAACCTGGAAAGCATGGTATCACCCTCCATCTCAGAAATGGAGCCACGAACTACCAGGAGGGGCAAAATTGGCTAAGGCATCAGCACTACGTTAGGATCTTTGAAACTGTCCCCAACATTGACACTCCAATTGGGGACATAAACCTCATCACCACTTGAACCTTCAGTAACCCTCCTTGACGACCCCTGAATCGAG
The DNA here is from genome assembly GCA_947069175.1 of Scalesia atractyloides. Lineage (NCBI taxonomy): Eukaryota > Viridiplantae > Streptophyta > Magnoliopsida > Asterales > Asteraceae > Scalesia > Scalesia atractyloides. Next base: position 7,897,927 of record CAMTDV010000025.1, on the reverse strand, counting down.
GGTACCACAACCTTCTTGCCAACAGACTTCTTCTTCTTAGCAACAGTCAACTCTTGCTCATGCTCCACATTCTTACTAAGACTCTGATCCACAGCACCTGGGCTCCTCCCACTGCTTGGAGCTTACAGTTTCATGTTCTATTTCAGCCTTTCCCTCTGGGGGTAGGAAAATCATGATCGGGATGCGGACCAAAAGCTAGTCTCAAGATCATCACTAAGATCCACATGCTCTGGGGAAGATGATGGCCCGGAAGGTTTCAACAAACGCCGATTTGAGCGACGAGTGGACGCCTTGAGAGCAATAGTTTTGGTAAAACCCTTGAAATTTGGCATATTCACATAACCGGAACCCTCAAACCGGTGCTCTGATCCCCTAGCAACAACGTCTTCACCAGGTGTGGCTGCGGCGTCCCCAAACACAACATCTGAAGTGTAATCACTCTTCACAAATTCTAGTGCAGACATAACTACAAAACCAAATGCAAAGTATAAGTAAACAAGTAACAATAAAACAAAATCCAAAAACTCTCAAATAAAAACGCATACCCTGTCCATCCCTCATTAAAACAGGATCTCGATCCTTTTTATCCCACAGTTTGCTAACACCCAACAAAACTAACAAATGTTCAGGGAACGGACGAACCCTCGAAGGACAAGCCCTAAGGGCATCAAGGAAACAACTGTTAACTTCAGATTCTAAGGGTTCTGGCTCATTGAGAACAGCATCCGGATGCCTCCACACCATTTTAAAAGGAACTATAGTCTCAGATACCCAAAAGAAACATTTTTTTTTCAAACACCAAGACTGGTAACCATAGATGAAACCAAACAAGTATCAACCTTAGCAGTTTCAAACGTATACCAGTCAACATTTTTTGCAAGGCGAAAAAACCGCCGAAAGGCCAAAAGAGTTGGGTCATACCCATTAGCACGACACAAAAGTTCAAAATGCAAAACCCTAGACATCCCCTGTGGATGAATCTGACTGAATGAAACGTGATAATACTCCAGAATATTCAAGACAAACATTGAAAACGGATGACGAGGGTTAGAAAACTCGAAGTGACGACAATACAAAGCAATCGACCCAGGAGGACATCGATCAATTGAAACATCACAACCTGGTGCAACTGGTTTAAAATCTTAACCGATACCCCATTCGATACAAAAAGCCTCTACTTCTTCTTGGGTCAAACAAGTTTATGTACTCGACAAATCATTTTTGGCACCCATGTGAAATAATCAAAAGAAGCAAGCAGAAAAGTAAACTAACCTGGTAGGAGGAAGGAAAGATATGGAGGAAACTTGAAAGGAAATGAAGGAGTTTAATGTTTATCTCTAAATAAAAAAGAAAATTAAAAGAAGAATAGGTGCTATAATTACCTGACAGATATCAAAATTGCCCCCTGCAAAAACCGCCTCTAGTCACATCAACTGTCTTTTCCAATTTCAAATTTCAAATTTCAAAAACCTCAACTGTACCGAACCCTTTAAGCCTTCAAGCCTTGAAGCAATAAAACAAATGTGTAAAAGTCAGATGCCTTTGAGCTTACATACCAAATACCTCTGACTTGGGGGGCTGATGACGGGGGTTGCCTAAGACCAAATAAAATGATTTAAACATTTAATGCTAAAAAGGTTAAAGGGTTAAAGGGTTCGTAACCCGCCAACTTAGGTGAACAGCAAAAAACACGTGAACAGTAAAGCATCAACTCACTGATTGCTTGTCAAAGTCTCTCACAGCCGAAAAGAGAACATGTGCACAGAGAGCATCCTTTTATCCGCAGGTCAAAAGCCTTCAACCTCAAAATGGGCAAGTCCCCTACTGCAGCTTAGGTTCATGGGTTAAAGGTTTCCCTTTTGGGAAGATCCTTTTCCTAATAAGAAAACAACCAGCATCCATACAACATACACCAGATCAGTTGAGCTTAGATACTCTCTGATCTTCTCTTTCCCTTGAGAACTTGTTCTATGCATGTTTTTTCTTTACACTTCAAAACACACTGCTTCACTAAGTACCTAGATCCCAGACTGAAATCCTTTCGGTTTCGGATTCTTAGTGAACAACAATAAAATCATTGAACCTCTCTCTACGTCTCGCAAACGTAGGGGACCCCACAACCTGTGTTAGGCTAATCTGAACCCTTCAAGCCTTTTAGCCTAATCAAATCTCCCACTATCCTTGATCTCATATCTGTTGTAACAACAGATACATTTTTGTATAGATAATTTTACAAGTACACTAGGCGATATAAAAACAAACATCATTAGTGCATTCATTCTGAATTTAATATAACATATAACATATGGGTAGATTAGCAATATAAAAATAATATACTATATAACTATTTTTACTCGAATAGACTCACGTATTGCACGTAAACTAAACTAATAATAAAAACAAATTACTGAAACAAAGATAAGCATATATAACAACATTATTATTTTCATTAAGTAAAAACTCATGCTCCATTTATGAAAGCGACCTAACATTTCCTCAAGTTGGCTATCAAACTTCTACTTTTTATTGTGGATTTTGAAAGGACCTTTGATCGTGTAAATTTAGAACTTTCATGAAGATATTATTGACCAAATGGGATTCGGTTTGAGATGGAAAAGGTGGGTGGTTGCTTCTTGTGGGATTCTAGTAAATACGACCTTAAATTGACTTTGGTACAACCCAAAAATTGCCGTATCAACTAAGAAATTAGTGGGGTTGAAGTGGGAGCATTAGAGGAGAAAATATGGCCCTTCTTTAATTCCAATTGGGAGGCTTAACCGATTTCAACCTTGAACACTTTTTTCAATAGGGAATTTAGAATTACATAAATTGCGATAGTGGTTAAACTATATGTTTTGGGTTAACTAAACTCATTGTCACGTCACTGTCGTATAAGAACATGACCATTAACTGAATACAAGTTAAAAATGTGTTGTAGATTAGAGATGAGCAAATCCTGATCCCGTCCCGATCCTGAATTTCGTCAAAACTGGGTACCGATACCAAAATTATGTCGGTACGGCAGCGATATGGTATCGGTATTTGAAGTTAAAATTCGGTATTTTACCGTTACCTTACCGAACCGATACCGAAAATGCCAAAAAGTTGATACCGTTTCCGGTACCGAAAAAATTCGGTACGGTATTTTCAGGATCGGGATCGGTATGGGACGGGATCGTGATCAGTATTTCGGCCATGTTTGGCTTAGCTTTTCAAAATGACTTATGACTTTTTGGAAAAGTCAGTATGGAGTGACTTTTTTGAGCTTATGACTTTTCCTCTCACATACACTCTCATTGTCAAACAGACTTTTTAAAGCTTATAATTTTTTAAAAAACCAATAAATCAATAAGTCGTTTCAAAAAGCTTAGTCAAACATGCTCTTCATGCCAAATGCTCATCCCTATTGTAGATTAACTAAACATCAAATATAAAATATAATAATAATAATAATAATAATAAATAAAGCAAAACATATGATTGGTTTAGATTGGGTGGGTCCTATCATCATTACCTTTTCTTCCTATTGACATAGTTAACCCGTTAACAAAATCTTCATTCACTGCCACATTTAAATGAAGGGCGCGGTGTAGCGCCCGTTAACGGAGCCTCAGTTAACCCAAAATAACCAGCCTTAGTTCTTCGTAGACTCAAGCGGAAATTTCTTGATAAATTTATCTTTACAATTTGTCTGTTATTTTATCTTTTTAACTGAGAGTGACATAGTGGTAAGAGTTTGAGTCCTTCTGATAATCTCACATGTTTGACTCCAACTTTTACACGTTAACTTTTAACACTTTTGAAGGTAACATACCCATCGTAAGCAATATTTTTTCTAATCAAATAGGTTAGTAAGGTATTGATGGGTCACTTGAGTTTTTCTGTAACAAATTCTTACAGTTAACAAAAATATGTCAAATGTTCTCGTGTTTCTAATTAGGTTGGTTGCAGCGGTGTACCCGCCCAATCTGCACCCACTCACGTAATTTGGTGGCTTTCCAAGTAACCCACCACTTCCACCCTTATAAGTTGGTTTCAGGTTTCTAAGGCCTTAATGAATTAGGTGTCTAGTATAGATTGAAATAAAAGTGCTGTTTAACTAAGTTATATGATTAATATTCTTGTTTCTCTCCAACTATATCTTACATACACAAAATCATAAGTGCGTATTTTCTAAAAATAAAAGTATTGTTTCTCTAAAATAATTAATATTTTTACATAAAATCTAGAATAATAACATTTATAAGTCTATCACGATTCACGATGTGTGGGTTAAGTGATGGAGAGGAAAGTGTAGAGCACATCTTCACTGCGTGTTACGTTGCCACGATGCTTTGGTCTTTCATCAGCAGCTGCTGCAAGTGTCAAAGATTAGTGGCGTTCTCCTTCAGGGATTTAATCGAAGCTCATGAGCACTCGGGTCTGGACAGCCAGAAAAAAGAGGTTATGAAGGGGCTAATAAGGATTGGGTGTTGGGTAATTTGGAAAGCAAGGAATGAGGCCAGGTTTAATAATAAAACGTGAACTTGGAGTTTATCACTAGAGAGGTTAGAAGGATTGGTTTTTCTTGGTATTTGTCTAGATCTAGAAGAACGCCCATTTCTTGGGCCGATTGGTGTAAATTTGAAGTGTTGTGGGTTGCTGTCTCAGTTTGAGGCAGTGTTTTTTTATTGAAGTTTACTTTTCAAAAAAAATCACGATTCACGAGTTAAAATGACTTTTCTTGAAAAGAAAAGTCAAAAATATTTAAAGTTTAAACTAATAAAATTTTGGATGTTGTCCAACTTGTAGGCCTGTAAACGAACCAAACATTCATGAATTATTCGTGAACTTGTTCGGCGGGAAGTTCATTTATGTTCGTTTATTTTATAAATGAACGAACACGAACACAAAATTGTGTACGTTTAATTAAATGAACAAACATGAACACACCTTGTGTTCGTTCTTTTATGTTCGTGAATGTTTGTTTATGTTCGTTTATTTATGTTCAAAAACTATTTAATTTTAGTATATATGAACCCTAATTTAGATGTGTTTTCGAATGAAATGTAACATATTAGACATTTTTGTCTGTGTGTTCACTAATGTTAAATTGTGTTTGTTTATATTTGTTAATTACGTTCATTTGTGTTCGTTTATATTTATTCAATCATGTTAATTTATGTTTATTCAACTACGTTCATTTAAACTTTTTTTGTGTATGTTCGTTTGTGTTCGTTTCTGTTCATGAACTGGTCGTTTAGGCTTTAAACGAACGAACATAAACGAACACGAACAAAAACCAATTTCTTAATGAACGAACACGAACAAAAAAAATGTGTTCAATTATATGTTCGTGTTCATGTTCGTTTCCGGTTAAAGTTAAATGAACGAATACAAACATGCCGATGTTCGTGTTCGTTCGATTCGTTTACAAACCTGACACAAGAAAAATAGGATATTGACTGGATTAAAACGTGTCGGTTGAGTTTGGGAAAGATTGAAGTGGATTGAAACGTGGGATTGACGTCCGGAAGGTGGTGTACCGTACGTGAATAGAGAACCTTTCTTTAAAATAATAAAATAGTATCAATTATTTCTCAGAACCTTTCTTTAAACTAATAAAATATAAAAATAGTATCAATTATTTATCAAGCTATTTAGAACTCTACATAGTCATTTATTTCCTTTTCTTATAAAAAATAAATAACCTTTAAAATAAAAATTCTATATTCACAATATTAATACACAATGATTTAAACAAAATTTCTAAAATCTACAAACTAAAAATCTGAAAACGAAAACCTAAAATATGATGTCGTATAGTAGAGTTCGACAAAAAGGTTCTCATTATCAATGTTGCTAAAATGAATTAAATTGAAGTCTATTTCATATCTTTACTATGACTTCTTGTTTTTAGGATACTATTTTTTTTAATATTTCCATATTCAAAATAGACGTATCTTATTTTATGTAATTATGTCGATTGTGTCTTAGTCTAGTGGCGTAAGTTGTTTTTTTTTTTTTATCAAAGTGGTGCGGGTTTGAGTCCTATAATGGATAATAAGTGAAGTTTAGAAGTAGATTTGAAAGGATGTACATTTTATCCTTTAAAGTAGTTGTGTTTCACATGGCTCGTAGACGGTCGGGCGCGGTACAGCGCCACAGGCGGACGGTGTTGAGGGCGCGGGGGTGATGCGTAGGTGTGTTAGTATGTGTGTGGCGAGAGTGGTGATGAAAAGGAAAGGAAGTGTGGCAGCGTACTACCAATTTAGTGTGAATTATAAAAGATCCATTGTCAATGTGACACTATTTTTCACCTTTTATGTGGACCACAACAAATATTTAACAAGCTAATAGCGGGTTTGCTTAAAATACCATTTCTTTTTATATATTTAAATATTTAACGCCCATTTGATTTTTAAAAATATACATGGTTAATTTTTTAAAAAATAATTTGTAATGATATCGAGAAGATTAACATAGACAATTGTAACACCTTAGACAAATTCCACGTCCGACGTGGCAAGAAGAAACTTTTGGTTCATAACGAACGCTCGGCCTCTTAAATCACCAATGATTTTGAGCTTACTTGGCTGTGGGACACAAAAAACTTCACAGTTACGCGTGCTCAGGTGGGAATAGTTCCAGGATGAGTGGCATCTTGAGAAGTATCTACGAAGGCAAAAAAAACAAATTCGTAAATTCCTACATGAACAATCCATCAGAGACAATACGAACAATACTAATGATAGGAGAGGCCGAATGTCACATAATTGATCTAATCTTATACAACAATAGGAGCAACAACACCACTGATAATAAAATACTTCTTGCTGTTTTAGAAAATGATAAAGGTATATTGATTTTCATAGAGCATTTTTTAAACTACAAATGTTATGTTAGTTATACACAATTTTACTTAAATAAATCCAAGGTAGTTCATTGTTTAGGTTTGAATCTGATGCGAGGTATATGCCTTTATCAACGTTGTCTTCGAAAATCTCAGGATAGTGAAAATTGGATCTTAAAACAGGCCTTAAAATATATAATAAAATTTTTAAAAATTACATAAAAATCAAAATTTCTAAAATAGGCCCTAATATATATATATATATATATATATATATATATATATATATATATTCTAAAACAGAAACTAAAATATAATCAGACACGTCTAGCCTCCCTAACCCTAAAATCGGTCTTAAGCTCTACCAAATGAGCTAGTCAAAGTCTCACAAATTAATAATGTGTAGCGTATTAGGGGACATGTTTGGATTATCTCAAGCTCTCAAGTCAGTTAGAGGGGAAGGGTCGCCCTTGGCTAGGGTGCTCGGCTTCGAGGCCGCATGCGAAACACCGTCGTCACCCCCTCGGGTAGGTGAGCGGCTATGGGAGCTCGACTACTCTTTGCCAAAGGTGAAATGGGGGTTTGTGACCTTTTTCAAACTACAATAACATTCAATTTTTCAGATGTCTCATTGATCAAGTTGAAAAGGAAAACATGGCATCATCATCATGTACTAAGAGAGTCAAAAACGTGATTGCGAAAAAGTATATTTTATTTTGACGATTTGGACGAGGAATAGTTTTGTTAGATATGAGTTTGATATTTGCAAACAAATATTGATAATCACAATACAATTCACAAATAGGATGTCATTATCAATGATTGTTTTTCATGAATCTCAAGGATTCAAACGTTTTACAAATCAATTGACTTTATAGCCCCCCCCCCCCCCCCCACAGCTGATCACGTAACAAATCAGTTCGTAAAAGAGAAAATACGAAGTGTGTGATGATAGGTCACTAACAGGTGTGATCCATTTATACTAAGTACAAAAGCTTTGTTCAGTGACTGGCTGACATCACCCTGATAGTGATGTCTAACATTCATAACATAAAAGATTCCACAGATGTTACAAACATCTGTGCAAATCTTATCATTTGTTTAAACTAGTCTAAACAATGTCACAAGATAAATAATGTTACATTGGGAAAACACTGTCTAAGTTGTTCTCTGTTGTACTTATCCAAACATATGTTTAGCCATACAGATGTTTGGTCTTTTTCATCAAATATTTGACTTCATAAGTGCTTTGGTCTTCAACAGTCTTTAGCTTTCAACAGATGTTGTTTCTTCTTGAACAACGGTTGTAAGTATTGATTAGATGTTTGCTTTGTTCTTGAACAAATGTTCTGAATAAGTGTTCAAGATTCACTATATTTGTGAAGAGATTGGTTTAGCCTTTTGCTTATTTATTGATCAGTGGATCATGCTTTGACTTTTCGATATAATCTGTTCTTTTGTAGGTTCAACATGTTTATTTTTATTTTGTATTATATTAGATAATTTATTTTTTAGTTGAATTATTAACTTTATAATTTATTTTATTTATTTGGTTTACGTATAAACTGGTATTTTTATTAGTGTTATATTTCATAGGACGTGTTTGGATCGTCTCAAACTCTCAAGTCAATAATGCGCTTTAGAAAAATGAAATTAAATAAAGTCTATTGGGTGAGGATGTATGATTGCAATATATATGAAAAGTTAGTTTCTTACTTTCTCTTAGATCATCAGTGGAAGGAGTTTGGGCGTTTTTTTTTTAAAAACGCTCCATCACGCCTGCGTCACCGCCCCGGTGGCGTTTTGATGGTTTTTTTGGTTGGGCGTTCCTTAAACATGCCAGGTTGAAGCGAGAATGGCCAATGGAACATTTTTTTATGTTTTTTTTTATTTTTTATTTTAATGCAATTTCAATATCTAATCATTGCATTGAGCATTATACCACTACACCTCCTTTTTACTCCAAGCCTTTTTGCTGACTAGGAGCGACATGTTAAATAATGCCTAAGGGAGGAACTTGAAATTCAAACTCCACTACATATGGTTTTAGTATTATCAAAAGGATTAATTTCATACTATAAATATTTTAAGTGCAATAAAAAATCATTATGAAATTTTGGTTTTAGCTATAAAAATAATTTTTGACTTCATTTGTCGAAGACATTTATATATTCGAACTGATAGAAAATGTTCACTTGCCAATTAGACTAGTGGGTTTGGGCGGGAGATTGGGCGTGGGTTGGGTTGGAGGGAAACGCCAGCTTTCCCATCTTGGGTTGGACGTGGCCCCTTTGGCGTGAGTATTCCGTTTGCGTGGGGCGGGGGCGGCTAAGCTGGCTAGCTTTGGTTGGCTGGTCCAATACCCACATGGCTGGCCACTCCACACCACACCCCACTTTTATTGGAGTGGTCTGATGGAGCCCATCTTCGCCACATGTCGTGCAAAACCTCAAACCCAAACCCCACACCCCTCAGTCCTAAACATACAAGAGAACAGTCTACATATTCATTTCATTTCACATAACACAAGAAGAGATAGCTTATACATATTTTGCCTGTTTTGTTATTTTTACTTCGTTTGTAGTGTTATTTTTACTGTATATTTCGATGAATTTTTTTTCTGTAGTGTAATATATTGGATTTTTAAGAGTCCAACCTCTATGGATTTGAATTTTAAGAATTCGGTTTCCGCTGGTTTTTCGTTTAAGCTCCACCATTGTTAAGGAGACAATTGACAAACTATCCGACAATCTAATTTTAATAAACAGGTTCGTTATGTTGACTCAACCAAATATGATTTCTATTCTAGTTTCATTTCTATCCGTTATTTTTAATTATACAAACGATATAATATTCATCTATCTTGAATCATCATAGAAAATTAATAAAAAATTCCCAAACTTTCATAGATTTATTTTTTTGCGTGTGTGTATTTAACCGTCTTATTTTGATTCTCATTCTCGGATATCCTGGAATATCATTGTCATCAGCATTGAAGTGGCTCATTTTTTAATATATTTTTATATCAATTTAGTTTTTTTAATATATTTTTATATCAATTTAGCTTTTTTTTTCTGTTGATAATATTTAATAAAAAAATAAATGATACCGAACCAACCCAACCCTTGAAGATGACAAAAGATTGACATTGCGGGTGGGATGGGTTGGAAAAGAACCTACTCAATCCAACACCTCTTTGCCTTGTCAATACGCCTTGCTTTTTCCGCCACTTCTTTACCCATTTTTTTTCATTTTGTTATTGACTATATTCTCACTATATAGCAAGAGAGATTCAGGCGTTGTTTGACAACTTTTGAATAGGGTTAAGTGCTGAACCAGTAAGAGTTCTGAATTATTAAGTACTGAATAGCAAGAGGCCTGAACCACTAAGAGCTAGTATAATGCTTAACCATTCAGAGACAAATGACTGACCAATTCAGATTAGAGGTCTTAACCATTTAGACTTAGTATATTGCTTAACCATTCAGAGGCAAATGTCTGAATCATTCAGACATTTGCTCGTGAAAAACAAACAGTCTGAACCATTAAGTACTGAACCAGTAAGATGTCTGAACCATTAAAAGCCTGTCTAATAGCACTAAGAGAACTCGTATTTTATAAATTTTAATATGTTATTATACTAGGTGTATTTTTATATACGTGTTAATAGAAAATTTATAAGAATTTAAGTCATTCTATGTATATTTTTATAAACCGAATATGTGTTAGTTTAAGTGTATATTTGAATTTGTATAAAAAATATACACACATATATACTATTTTAAAATAAAAAACTAAAAAAGTTAACATAGTAAATTTAGGGATTAATAGTAGAGTCCTAATTTTAAGGGCTAGCAATATCACTTTATAAAATTCAAGGGATGTTTTCATTTTTTTTATCAAATACATATTAGAGTTAAATGCTTGGTTGGTCTCTGTGGTTTGCAAATATTGCAGACTTGGTCCTAATGGTTTACTAATTACACACTTGATCCCCGTGGTTGTAATTTTTGCACTCGAGTGATCCTTATCACTAACCTATGTTAAATTTCTTAGTTAAGTGTGTGTGAAATGACTATATTACCCTAAAGCTAAAAATAAAAAAAATTAAATTTCTCTCAGTTGACCTGCATCATCATTGTTTTCTCCAACACCGTCATCAACGTCTCCACTCTCTAACCTGTACATCACTGCCACCACGGCAACGAAAGATCAATCAACACAATCTTCATCTTCAAATCTGACATCATCATCATTCCTAACCAAAAACCTTCGGCCACCGACAGGTATGTTCATATCTCCTCTCTACAAAAGTACAGCCTATATCTCTGCCGCACACCCTTGAACGACCCGTCACCATCCGACACAATCGGTGCCATGGGACTGCCGAGCGATAAACTAAACCCTTTGCCACGCCTGTCACACCCCGACCCGCAGCGGAAAAGGTGATCGGGCATGATTGGGTTATCATCAAAGCTCATGACATTTATTATGCGTTTCATATTCATTTAATACGATTTAATGGAAATTTACAATAAATATTACAACATGTTCTAACTATCAATCTAAGCTTCTTTATTCTCTTCTAAGGCATTTCCTATGTTTTCTTTGCTTCAACCTGTTCACCTGTATCATGTGTAAAAACGTTTTGGATCAACATAAAGTTGGCGAGTGAATCCTATGGAAAATCATTTGAACAAGTTTACTAAATTGATTATAAAATATGTGCACAACCACTCATGAGTAAAAATAGATGTAAACTTATTCAACAATCATAAGATATTAAATAAAGCACACATGAACAATAATGGAACATTTAGAGGCACGCGTTGCTCAACTCGTCTCTCACGAGGAGCTGATGGGCCTAATGAATGAATTGCATAAACGTGATAATATGAATGACACAACTACAAACAATATAAACTCAATGATACACACATGAACAATAATGAATTGGTTTTGAGGCACGCGTTGTTCAACTCGTCTCCCGCGAGGAACTGATGGGCTTAATGAATGAATTTCATATAATTTGACAAACTGAAATAAGTAATCACATCAATATAAACAATCTAAGTTTAGGTCACGATATGGTATGGCACAAGTTTAAATAAACGAGTTAATTATTTTTATGACACATGACACACCCTAAAACGTGTAATTTAAAAGGGGGAGTTGTAAGATTCACTCACAGTGGGTGCGTTCGGTTGATGATGTTGAATGCACGCGAAGTGGTTTTAACCACGAGTGAGATTAACCTAGATAAATCGCATTATGGTTTGGTAAGTAAACGGATTTTATTAATCTATTTTAGTAGGATTGTTGGGTGTATTTTTGCGAGTTTAAGGCTATTTTCTAACCTTAAAAATGTTATTTTTAAGTATTTTTAATTAAAATAAATAAATAAAAATAATAAAAAAAATTTGATTTTTTTTTGCTACAGTTGACTTTGACTTTGACCGTTGACTTGACCGTTGACCGGTTCGAATGCGAATATAAGTGCGCTGGGTGAGGCTCGAACCCGAGACCTCCCGTACGCGTGCACGCAGCTCTACCAACCGAGCTACGTGTCTAACCCGTCATATATCTGTTTTTAATTATATTTATATATTAATTAATTTAAACAGAAAATCCTTTTATTTTAAAAACGATTTAATTGAATCGGACGGTGCGCTCCACAGGTCTCGAACCCGGGACCTGTGGCTTATACTAACACACAGTCCACCGCTGGACTGTGTGTCCAACTTGTTAACTTAACTGATTTTTATTATACTTAAACACAAACTGAACGTTTCCTTTTCTGTCTTATTTTAAAAAGTAGATAATTGTCCGAGTCGGTGCAGTAGCCCGGACTCGAACTCGTGACCTGTGATATAAACATACACACAGTCCACCACTGGACTGTGTGTCTAACTTGGTTATTATTCCGGTTATTAATATACTTAACATATAATAGTGTGACTTCCGGTTCGGTTAACAAAAAAAGCGTTTTTTATTAAGGCGGCGTGTGTGGAACAAGATTCGAACTCGAGACCTTTGTAAGTAAAAAGAAAGGAAAATTAGGCGTGAGGTATACCGACTAGCTTCCTCTGTTTTCCGGCAGAACTCCGGCGACAGCAATCCCTTCCGGCGACGAGTGTCTTGCAGCAGCGAGTCTCCAGAAAGCTTACAAAATATGTGGGTGACTTCGGTATAAGTTCAAAGGGTTTAGTAAGGCTCAGAAATGAGGAAACCGGTTTTCCGGCGACGAACAGAATAATTCCGGCGAGTGAGTTTTCGCCGAGAAAAGGTGCGGTTTTGAGCGAAAAGGTTTGCAGAGGTTCGAGGGGGTATTTATAGGCAAGTCGTCGATGTATTTGGTCCGATTTACGACTTGATTCGTTGGTTTGAATTTCTCCGGCGGTTATAACTTTGGTCGCGGACTCAGACGTCGGTTATAAACCGATGTAGCGTTTATGTTTTACGTTATAACTGAAAGAAACGTTAAGTTTCGCGAGATTACCGGGATTTCCGACGACTGAACTTTTGGGCGCCGGTTTTGAATTCGGAAAGACACTTTATGAATTAAATGATCTTAATAGTTAACAGATAGCATTTGTGGCGCAGTGGTTTAGTGCGCGTGTGTTAAGACTTGCTGACCAGTACTGACTCGGCGACTGACCCGGGTTCGAAACCCGGCAGGGACATTTTATTTTTATTTTGCGATTTTCAACAGTTTTTCAAAAACAACTTATATATTCCAATATAGTAATTGATTATGTATCGTTTAAAATTATTTTGGGCATTTAATTCGCAACGAAAATTTTAACTGACTGTTCGGTTGATAAACGGAGCGGGTTTGGTAAATCCGTTTTTGACGGATGTTACAGTATCCCCTGCTTTTTGGAAATTTCGTCCCGAAATTTATATAGTGATATATTTGACTAAAAGAATAATGGTGTTTAGTTTGACAGTTATATGCTTAGAGAAAGTAAGGGTTTAAGTTTTTGTTTGAGGCGGTAACGTTCCTTGTAAGGGTTAAGTACCCTATTACAGGAATCGCTTTTTGTTGCCTACTGTAAAAGTATTGATAAACAAAATTTATTCGCTAACTATGATGTCATGCATAAGAGTTTGGATATGTTTGGAAGGGTATGGTTATATCCTAAGGCAAAACTTTCAATACTACAACCTACATGGAACATAAATAAACACAACAGCTAATATTTGAACATAAATAAACACAACAGCTGATATTTGAACATAAATAAACACAACAGCTAATATTTGAATCCACATTCTGATAGCATATATGTTTGAATGGTGGAAGTTCCTCTCTCGTTTGTTATGATGGAGAGGTTAGTTTATGTAGAAATGGAACACAAATCCAATTTCTCTAAATAGCAAGATGATATAAATGTAACACAATTTCAACCAAGGCAATACTATATCCTACATGGAACTTCTCATAACCGCCTGATAATGCCTCTGATCCTTTGGCAAGAATACTTATATATAGGAAGTACCAGCGGCGTATCCACCATATTCTTGCCAAATTTCCATTGGTTTTATCCACAAGTTATGATTAGTTACCAAGGAACTACTAAATCCTACATAGAACTTCTCATAACCATCTAACAATGCCTCTGATCCTTTGACAAGAATACTTATATATAGGAAGTATCAGCGGCGTATCCACCATATTCTTGTCAAATTTTCATTGGTTTTATCAGTGAATTATGATTAGTCCTATATAACTCTACAACCAATACAACAAACATAAAATACTGAAATGAAAAATATCTGTGTGATCAAGGCTCAATCAAACGGAGCCGATCGTATTGTATGTACTGAAAATGAAATTGTCTGTGTGCTCAAGGCTCAATCAAACGGAGCCGAGCGTATTGCATGTACTGAAAATGAATAACTTAATCTAAACAACTATCACACAAACATCCTATGCATGGAACCTCTCATAACCGCCTGATAATGCCTCCGATCATTTGACAAGAATACTTATATATAGGAAGTACCAGCGGCGTATCCACCATATTCTTGTCAAATTCTCATTGACTTTATCCGCAAGTTATGATTAGTTCTATGCGACTCTACAACAAACATAACAACCATAAGATACTGATAATGAAATTGTCTGTGCGCTCAAGGCTCAATCAAACGGAGCCGAACGTATTGCATGTACTGAAAATGAAATTGTCTGTGCGCTCAAGGCTCAATCAAACGGAGCCGAACGTATTGCATGTACTGAAAATGAATAACTTAATCTAAACAACAATCACACAAACAGCCTATGCATGGAACCTCTCATAACCGCCTGATAATGCCTCCGATCATTTGACAAGAATACTTATATATAGGAAGTACCAGCGGCGTATCCACCATATTCTTGTCAAATTTTCATTGACTTTATCCGCAAGTTATGGTTAGTTCTATGCGACTCTACTACAAACACCACAACCACAAGATACTGATAATGAAAATGTCTGTGCGCTCAAGGCTCAATCAAACGGAGCCGAACGTATTGCATGTACTGAAAATGAAATTGTCTGTGCGCTCAAGGCTCAATCAAACGGAGCCGAGCGTATTGCATGTAATGAAAATGTAAAATGAATTGATCGATCAAGGCTCAATCAAACGGAGCCGATCGTTGCGGGCACGCCAAGTTCAACCGCATAATAAAATGGGGAACAAGCTCAAAACCTCATAAAGGGGGAGCTGCGGCCTCGGCAAATGCATATACTGAAAACAATAAACAATAATTACTCTAACAGTCTACACACGGAACCTCTCATAACCGCCAGATAATGCTTCTGATCCTTTGACAAGAATACTTATATATAGGAAGTACCAGCGGCGTATCCACCGTATTCTTGTCAAAGTTTCATTGGCTTTATCCTTAAGTTATGATTGGTTTGATGTGATAAAGAAAAACATAAAACTAAACGATAGGAGTTGAATCTGGATCTTCGGTGAAAAGGACTAGTTGGGTATCTTCGTTTGGGCCGTCATTATCTTCGACAGGATTGGCGTTGATATTGAAGACTCTTCCTCTTGCTGGTGGCCTAGTGGTTGGGTTTTCTTGGTTTACTTGGTTAACTGGGTTTGATTGGGCTTGAGTGCTGATGATGTTAACCAATTGAGGGCATGTGTTTCTAAAGTGTGTAGGGTCGCCACAATTGAAACAAGCTCGAACATATGGGAACATGGGGTATTGGGGTTGATGATAAGTTTGGTTCATGGTTTGAGTAGGGGAAGAGGTTTGGTTTTGAAAGGTGCGACAAACCTTGATCAAATGACCATAGTGTCCACAAGTTGCACATAGTCGACAAGGTAAGGTAAGGGGATGGTGATAAAAATAGTTGTTGCATTGAGGGTGAGGTCCAAGATATGGTTTCTTATTTGGGTAGGTTGAGTTGGGTGCCACTTGGGTGATTGGGATAGCTTGGATGGGTATGGCGTGTGAAATTGGTTGATTTCGTTGGATAGCAGCGAAAAGTTGCCCGTCTCTTTTTCTCTTAAAAGTGGGTTGAGAAGGGGATTCGGTTTGGGTGGAGTCGGAGGTTTCAGTCGATTCTTTATCCTTCTTCTTCTCCTCCTTGAAGTCTTTGTTCCGGATTCGGTTCTCGGTGAGTTCTGTTGCTAACTCCATTGCTGCTTCCAAAGTTGCAGGCTTGGTACTTATTACAGGGTCTTGAATCTTTGACGGAAGACCACGAATGTAGTGCTCGATCAAACGGTAGAGGGGAGTGAACATGTTGGGAACCATTTGATGTAACTCGAGGAATCTTTTGTTGTAGGTGGTGTGGTCTCCTTCCTTTTGCTTCAACGAATAAAATTCATCTTCTAATTTCTTGATTTCGCTCCTTGGGCAAAATCTTCTGGTCATGATTTCCTTCAATTCGTTCCAAGTTAAGGACATAGCATCTTCAACACCTCGTTTGGCCTTCTCTGTATTCCACCAAGTAAGTGCTATCCCATATAATCGACCGGTAGCATATCGCACTTTGCGATCGTCAGGGCAATCGCAATTTAGAAAAGTGTTCTCCATTTCTTCAAACCAATGGAGGAGAGCAGTGACGCCTTCAGTACCTTTGTATTTTGGAGGGTCGCATGATTTGAAATGCTTGTAGGTGCATTTAGTGATATTTGAGGAAGAGTTGATAATGTTTTGGTTTTCTTGATTGACAGGATTAGTGATGAGTGCTTGTTGAACTTGGATTACAATGTTGGGTATTACGGCAGCCATTTGTTGAGCGATTTGGGTTCATGGGTCGCATTAGGAATGAATATTCATAAAATAATTATAGAAAAATAAATCTACTACATCCATAGGATGTCTTGGGCTTTGCTCGCCATTAGGCCCTACATGCCGCCATACTTTACCTGTGTAATCATGTGGGCCCCCATGAATACCGGTTTTTCATATGGTTCGCACGGGTTTTGCCAGGTTGCGTACACAAAAACCCGGAGAAAATCGAGAAATATGTATACAACGTGTGATATTCGGAATGTGTCCAGGTGTAGACACGGTGACACCTCAAAGTGGGTTAGTTCGAACGACGTTTGGTGTGGCATGCTTTGACCTAATAGGTCCTTCGTACTCTCATCGTTGGTCCCCAGGTAGGCAAACTGGTCCGTTATAATGGATTTATACGAATGCCAACCTAGACAGGACGTTCCGACTACCGGTACTTGTACCCTTCCAGTTACTACATGCACGTCGCAGAACTTACTTTGATGAGATTTGAAAATTGCAACAAAATCTTTGGATAATGAGAGTATGAAAATAAATTGAATACATGAACATCGATATATGTATAATGAATATGTATATAAGCATGTATGTTTGACTGTAAATGTAAACAAATATGAAACAAATAAATATCACAAGTTTGTATGTAACCACCTAATCAATTAAAATTTAGGCAGACTATAGTATAGGCTCTAAGGGTCTAATAACCTATCCTATATCCCTATAGCCATGGCTCTGATACCAATCTGTCACACTCCGACCCGCAGCGGAAAAGGTGATCGGGGCATGATTGGGTTATCATCAAAGCTCATGACATTTATTATGCGTTTCATATTCATTTAATACGATTTAATGGAAATTTACAATAAATATTACAACATGTTCTAACTATCAATCTAAGCTTCTTTATTCTCTTCTAAGGCATTTCCTATGTTTTCTTTGCTTCAACTTGTTCACCTGTATCATGTGTAAAAAGGTTTTGGATCAACATAAAGTTGGCGAGTGAATCCTATGGAAAATTATTTGAACAAGTTTACTAAATTGATTATGAAATATGTGCACAACCACTCATGAGTAAAAATAGATGTAAACTTATTCAACAATCATAAGATATTAAATAAAGCACACATGAACAATAATGGAACATTTAGAGGCACGCGTTGCTCAACTCGTCTCTCACGAGGAACTGATGGGCCTAATGAATGAATTGCATAAACATGATAATATGAATGACACAACTACAAACAATATAAACTCAATGATATACACATGAACAATAATGAATTGGTTTTGAGGCACGCGTTGTTCAACTCGTCTCCCGCGAGGAACTGATGGGCTTAATGAATGAATTTCATATAATTTGACAAACTGAAATAAGTAATCACATCAATATAAACAATCTAAGTTTAGGTCACGATATGGTATGACACAAGTTTAAATAAACGAGTTAATTATTTTTATGACACATGACACACCCCAAAACGTGTAATTTAAAAGGGGGAGTTGTAAGATTCACTCACAGTGGGTGCGTTCGGTTGATGATGTTGAATGCACGTGAAGTGGTTTTAACCACGAGTGAGATTAACCTAGATAAATCGTATTATGGTTTGGTAAGTAAACGGATTTTATTAATCTATTTTAGTAGGATTGTTGGGTGTATTTTTGCGAGTTTAAGGCTATTTTCTAACCTTAAAAATGTTATTTTTAAGTATTTTTAATTGATTTTTAATTAAAATAAATAAATAAAAATAATAAAAAAAATTTTGATTTTTTTTTTGCTACAGTTGACTTTGACTTTGACCGTTGACTTGACCGTTGACCGGTTCGAATGCGAATATAAGTGCGCTGGGTGAGGCTCTAACCCGAGACCTCCCGTACGCGTGCACGCAGCTCTACCAACTGAGCTACGTGTCTAACCCGTCATATATCTGTTTTTAATTATATTTATATATTAATTAATTTAAACAGAAAATCCTTTTATTTTAAAAACGATTTAATTGAATCGGACGGTGCGCTCCACAGGTCTCGAACCCGGGACCTGTGGCTTATACTAACACACAGTCCACCGCTGGACTGTGTGTCCAACTTGTTAACTTAACTGATTTTTATTATACTTAAACACAAACTGAACGTTTCCTTTTCTGTCTTATTTTAAAAAGTAGATAATTGTCCGAGTCGGTGCAGTAGCCCGGACTCGAACTCGTGACCTGTGATATAAACATACACACAGTCCACCACTGGACTGTGTGTCTAACTTGGTTATTATTCCGGTTATTAATATACTTAACATATAATAGTGTGACTTCCGGTTCGGTTAACAAAAAAAGCGTTTTTTATTAAGGCAGCGTGTGTGGAACAAGATTCGAACTCGAGACCTTTGTGTGTTTATTGTGCACACAGTCCACCGCTGGACTGTGTGTCTAACCCGAGTTATTTCTTGATTTATATTATACTTATATGTTACAGGTTCATCGTCTTCTTCGTCAGATTTTAACCAGGAACAATGACGATCTGGTTCGAAGTTTTAATCAGGATTCTTTAGCGTTTTAGGTTAACTACAGGTGAGATGTAAGTAAAAAGAAAGGAAAATTAGGCGTGAGGTATACCGACTAGCTTCCTCTGTTTTCCGGCAGAACTCCGGCGACAGCAATCCCTTCCGGCGACGAGTGTCTTGCAGCAGCGAGTCTCCAGAAAGCTTACAAAATATGTGGGTGACTTCGGTATAAGTTCAAAGGGTTTAGTAAGGCTCAGAAATGAGGAAACCGGTTTTCCGGCGACGAACAGAATAATTCCGGCGAGTGAGTTTTCGCCGAGAAAAGGTGCGGTTTTGAGCGAAAAGGTTTGCAGAGGTTCGAGGGGGTATTTATAGGGCAAGTCGTCGATGTATTTGGTCCGATTTCCGACTTGATTCGTTGGTTTGAATTTCTCCGGCGGTTATAACTTTGGTCGCGGACTCAGACGTCGGTTATAACCGATGTAGCGTTTATGTTTTACGTTATAACTGAAAGAAACGTTAAGTTTCGCGAGATTACCGGGATTTCCGACGACTGAACTTTTGGGCGCCGGTTTTGAATTCGAAAAGACACTTTATGAATTAAATGATCTTAATAGTTAACAGATAGCATTTGTGGCGCAGTGGTTTAGTGCGCGTGTGTTAAGACTTGCTGACCGGTACTGACTCGGCGACTGACCCGGGTTCGAAACCCGGCAGGGACATTTTATTTTTATTTTGCGATTTTCAACAGTTTTTCAAAAACAACTTATATATTCCAATATAATAATTGATTATGTATCGTTTAAAATTATTTTGGGCATTTAATTCGCAACGAAAATTTTAACTGACTGTTCGGTTGATAAACGGAGCGGGTTTGGTAAATCCGTTTTTTACGGATGTTACAACGCCCCCATTGGTTTCAATCATTGTTGTCGGTATCTTTTAATAATTTAATTAATGGTTTAATCGATATGGGAGTTTGTGGACGGAGAGTTTGATTAATTCCACAACAGAGTGTTCCTCATGGCTAAAGAATCTGATTATCCGAGTCGACTCCCCAGTAAATCAAGAAGGTTGCAGATTTTCCTCGTGGCTCAACTTATAGTCGGAATACGATTGTTTGAGGCACTCACCGATAAATCAAAGTGATCTCCTGTCAATTTGGTGTTAAGGTAGATGGGGGTGGGGTGTGGCTTGGGTGATTAAGTTATATTTATATTTAAATGAATTAAATCTCTGGTTGGTGGAATTGAAGATGTGAAGAGGTGTTGATGATTGAATGATTGGTATATATACATACATGGCTGGAGAGTTAAAAATAAGGATATGGGAATTAAATGTATGAAAGTGTGGAGGTGGAGGTTGAAGGAGGTGAATTTAACAATGATTTGATGAAGAGGGAGAAAGAGAAAATTGAGAGAGAGGAAAAGATGTGTGGTGGCCCATCTGATGTATCACGTATTGGTGGTGGAGGGAGACAGTGGATGAGGGAAGATGGTGGTGGTGGTGGAGGTGAGATGTTGGTGTGTGTTTGCTGGTGGAGGAGAGATGGTGGTGATGGAAGAAGAAGAAGAATTGGTGGTATGTTAGAGTTAGAAGATATATTGTTTTATTTTTATTTTCTGAACAAGTAAGGGTATTATCATCATTAACACATACTTAACTGAAATATTTAACAAAGGTTAGTGATAAGGATCACCCGAGTGCAAAAATTACAACTACCGGGATCAAGTTTGTAATTATTGAACCTCTATGACCAAATCTGCAATATATGCAAACCACAGGGACCAATCAGGTATTTAACTCTACATATTATGAGAATATGAGGGTATAAATTATAACACATATCACTTTATAAAATTCAAGGGATGTTTCCATTTTTTTATCAAATACATATTATGAGGGTATAAATTATAACACACGTATTTTTTTTCAAAGTATGTTTTATAAAAAAATAGATTTTTTAAGATTCTTAAATAAATTAAGTTAGATGAGAGACACAATACCATGATTAAATCATTAGTAATTTTTTTATTTTTTATTTTCGAACGGCTAATTTTTCCCCTTAAATCATTAGTTATTTAATTAATTAGATTTATCAAATAAGGTCAGAAGTGAGAAAACAAATAAATTTTAAAAAATACTATTTTGGTTAATCAATTCCAAGACATAAAACTCTAAATAGAGACAAAAATAATTCTGATTTGCTTGTTCCTGAAAAAGTTTTATCGTCTAGACGTCGTAGAGAATTGAGAATTCTAATTTCCTTCAATTTAAAGAATCAAAATAATGTGCATAGAAAGAAATTCTTTTGCAAGGAGAACAAGATAAAAAACTGAAGTCAATTTTTGGATGAAAGTGAAAATTTTGACAGAAAAAAATGAATTAATTAAATTAAAGTTCTTTTTTTTGCCTAATTATCGATTAGAGGATTTAGCTTGTATAAATCGCTATTGGTTTGACACCAATAATGGGAGCCGCTTTAGCATGTTAAGGATATATGTAATATCATACTTTGAGTAATTGAATATTTAGTTTGTACTTTTCTAATAACACCATTTTAATTTTTTTGGTAAATACTGTTTTTTAATTAATTAGTATTTTTTTGGTAAATATATATGCATACTTTGAATAAATTAACTACGATTGGCTCTATGTTGATTCCAACAGACTTTTTTTTTTCTTCTCTATGGCTCTAAATTGAATCGAAGAACTATGGTCTAGACACGCAATAATGTAATATCATATTACACGTATTGTTGTCGACCCTCTTGTTCTACAAATTATTCTAACGTATCACGAATCTTATTGCACATGGGTATTTCACTTTAAAAGTCTACCACCACCCACGGTATGGTGTTTGTTAGCATACACTTAATTTTGCTATATATAGATATATACGTTATAAATAATATGCAAGTTTTTATTTCATTTATACATGTGGATGTAGAATACGTGTTGGTCATGGGTATTAATATGGTAAGTAATTGAATATTTAGTATTTTTAAACCAACAAACAAACTTTTTTATCAAATCCCCCCACTTGTGGCCTAGTGATAAGAGACTTGGGTTTTTCAATGTAGACTCAAATTCAAATCTCTCTTATATCGGGTGGATATTGGGCAATGATGGTGACAAACCCACCGAGGAGGGTTCGATCTTTAGCCGCACCCGGTTTTCATCCGGCTGTTACTTCAACGAGGCAACTTGTGTGGAGGCAATACGGTTTCCGTGGGAACGCTGTAACCAAGTCCGACCACTTTTTATCAATATATTTTTACATCTAAATAAATACAATCTTACTTTGGACTTGCATGAGATTTGAACTCTTACCACTTAAAATACATAATTATTAACAAATTAATTATTTACATTTACATCAACTAGGTTAGAAGAGAGGTGTTGCGTTAGATAATGCTTTATGTTCGAGATTCGGTATAAGGGACGAGAATGTTTTTCATATTTTTGTGGGGGTGTTTATTTGCCAAATCGGTTTGGTGGAATCTTTTCGCTTGGTTAAAGATTCCATTCTCGGATCAAGCGTCTTTGATGAATCAAATTTTGGGAGCGGCCATGCAGATGCACGGTTCAAGGTCTTGGAAGAAAACTATTGGTGCGATCTTACAAGTGGCGACATGGGAGATATGGAAGGAGAGAAACGGAAAGACTCTTAACGACCGGAATCTCAACTTCAATAGAACGGCAGACTTGATTAAAGAAACTTTATATCTTTTTATTACTAGTCGGTCCAAATTTTGTAATATTGAGTGGGATGGATAGAGCGATTTCGATATTAGATAATTTTGATATTATATATATAGTTGTATAATACGGGTTCTGGTTACTTTTGGTCGGTTTTCTATATTTTATAAAGTTTCGCCGATAAAACATAATTAGGTTAGAAACTCTTATATGACATGAATTGAATAAAATAAATATTACTGATTGATTTGAACTAGAATTACCACCCGCCGCAATCCGGCAGGGGTTCGTTAGTTATATATCATGTTAGATGAAGCCAAATGTTTCTTACATGACCACGAACCTGTGTGTAAAACATAGAAAATAATAACTAAGTTGATATCTGACACGCGCATTGCGACAGACTTATCAAACGGTGCAAAGTAGACGCGTTGCGACAAGCAAGTCAGATGGGAAAAAATGGATGAAAAAACGTAGAACCCCACACGCACGTTGCGGCGTGTTAAGTCGGAAAATTTAGAACGAAACGTTAAACGGAAAACTTGTGAAAGATGAAAAGTATAAGGAACCAAAGTTGAGAGTTAAAAAGTGTTGAGTTTAAATTGCAAATGATAAAAAGCTTTGGTTAAAAGTAAAAAAAATCAAAGGGTTCAAATTGCAAAAGATAAAACTTTTAAATTAGAAATAGAAAATCAAACTAATCTAAGGGTTTAAATTATAAAGAATGAAACTTTAAACTTAAATTGCCAAACACTTAAACTTTAGGATTAGAAATGAAAATCTATTTTTTTTTTAAAACTCCCAAAACCCATATTACAACTATATATGCATATCATTCTTGCTTATTTATGGTATATAAATGCAGAGGAAAATAAGCAAATGATTATTTGAGTGTATAACAAAGAACGAAAAATTGAGAAATATTAAAAGAAACAGGCTGTGGACCAGGTTATCTTGATAAAAAAATGGAAAATTAATATTGTGATCACAGAATTGTTTCACGTCTCACGTGACACCACATACTTGACATCTCTGTATGTTTAATATTTAATTTAAAGATAATAATAAAAAACAATAAATAGATATAAGAAATGTATGACAGATACTAAGGATAGGTTAAAATGAGAATGTAACACTCTGACCCCATTCAAATTTAATCTTAATTAAATGCGGATAAATTGGTCCTAATTTTTTTGAGTTTTTTCTTAAATGTGTGGAGGTGGAAAAATTATTTATCAAAATGGATGATTTAAAAAATAATTACCAAAAATAGGTGTTTTTCTTATTTACTTATTTTAATAATATATTTGTAACTCTTTTCTTTTTTATTTATCATTTAGTTAACCAGTTATCATTTATTATTTTAACTAATATATTTACAAATCTTTTCTTGTTTTGAATCCATTCGGTTACCACGTTAACCTGCTGTAACTATGGGCAATGAGGTATTATAAGAAACAAAAAGCAAATGATGAAAGTGAAAAAAAAAGAAGCAAAAAGATAACAACAGAAGGTAACTTTGCCATGGAAATAAGACTAGAAAGCAAACTAACATAAGTCAAAACCTGGGAATCAATCGTTGAACAAAAAGCAAACAACATGAATGAAATAAAATAAAACATGGATATGGGATATGGATGGTCAGAATCACGGGGAAAAAATTATACATCTACTAAATTGTTTTTTGTGCATGCATTTTACTAAACTGTGCACTAATATATGCACTTTGCTAAATTGTGCATCGTACAGTAACATGTGTACTTTACTAAATGAGTTAATTAATGTTTTCATCCCTGTAGTTTGTCAAAAATCACTATTTCAGTCCATTAGTTTAAAAATTGCGATTTCAGTCCCTGTGATTTCACTTTCGTAACCATTTCAGTCCACCTCGCAACCATTTCAATCCCTGTACTTACAGAATAAATGGATTGAAGTGGTTACGAAAGTGAAACCATAGGGACTGAAATGGTTACGAAAGTGAAACCACAGGGACTGAAATCGCAATTTTTAAAGTAATGGACTGAAATTGTGTTTTTTGACAAACCACAGGAACGAAAACAGTAATTAACTCTTACTAAATTGTGCACTAACATGTGCACTTTGCTAAGCTGTTCACTTTACTAAACAGTGTACTAACCTGCGCGCTTTGCTAAATTGTGCATTGTGCAGTAACATGTACACTTTACTAAACTGTGCACTAACCTTTGCCCTTTGCTAAATTATGCATTGGGCACTAACATGTGCACTTTACTAAACTGTGCACTAACTTGTGCACTTTGCTAAATTGTGCATTGTGCACTAACCTGTGCTGTTCACTTTGTTAAATTGTGTACTACGCACTTTGTTAAATTGTGCACTGTACACCACCTGTGCACTTTACTGAACTGTGCACTAACATATTTGGGTCTGAACTTGTTAGTTCCCAAACCATTCTTTTGATTCGGCATGTTACCTAAACTCGTTGTTTGAGGACATTTTAGCCCTTTTCAAATCGAAAAACTTTAATAAGTTTAAATGAAAACTAGCGGGCACATTTAGCTTATTCTCTCATCTAGATTTATTATGTCCTTAAGGACATAAAGGGTTTCCAACGGTTTAGTAATTTAAAGTCCATTTGGTGGTAATCGCGTCGTATTCGTTTTCTTCGTTCTAAAGGTCGTTTTGACCAAATGCTAGATATACCTCACTTGAGTTAATTTATTTGCTATATCTAGCCCGACCATCTTTCGTCGGGCCATAAGCCCCTACTGAAAGTATAAACTTTTATACATACTTGGCGCGGGTCAAAACCATTGACTCGTTATTCATACCTTGCGATTTTATTTCTTTCTAATTCATGGCAATGCATACCCATGCATTATCCTTACCTATAAGCACAAAACTTAACAAAACAAAAAGCATTAAATACCGGGTTCAAATGGCGATCTCCATTTGACCCGTATGACCCGTTTATCCTTTTGACCATTTTTTGTTCACGTCAGTAAGTGCTTATTACCAAAATTCACCTTTTTACTTGTTTGACCCGTTCGGTTCGCATCAACAAGGGTTTTTATTTTGAAAATTCTTTAGTTCCACCACAAATCATTTTACTCTTTCGACCAATTTTGGTTCACGCAGGAATGTCGTATTTTGAAATTCCGTGTTTAATCACTGATACGCGATTACTCGCCATTTTGATTGTTTGACCCGTTATGGCTCACCCCATAGGGTCCTTTTTCTAAAATTCATTAAGTTGATAACCAATATGTGGTTCCTTGTCATTTTACTCGTTTTGTCCCGTTATGGCTTACACCATCGGTTCTTATCTTTTGACATTATCATTTACTACCAAAATATAGTGTCGTCATAACTTTATCTATTTTGACCCGTTTCATGGTTTATACCACGGGGTCTCATTTTATCAATATTATCCTTTTTATCGTATCCAATTTTTTGTTCACCTTATCCTTAATCAATTACTTCATATCATTTATTCTTTCATTTTATTTTGGTCAGTTGAACTTTTAAAAGTCAAACGGCCTATTGATATACATAAATGCATTAGCAATTTGATAAAACTCACATAAGCATTTTATCGAACACTTGGTGGGCATCACATTCAAGCTATTCTATTAGCTGTACTTGACAATCCATTTTACCACATTATCTCATCTCAATAAGTGTTCACTTTTATGCATTAACAATTTGATAAAACTCACTTAGGCATTTTATGGAACACATGGTGGGCATCGCATTCAAGCTATTCTATTAGCTATACTTGACAACCCAATTTACCACTTTATCTCATCTCAATAAGTGTTCACTTTCATTACAATCAAAACAACATATAAATTTCAGCTTATCACAAGTTAGCACTTAGCATGACCATCATTTTTTCATAGGTTCAACACTTATGACATAAACCCATTTCTTCACATACATGGTAAATCATTCTAATATGTTATCATTCAAATTATTCACATAATCAACAAATATAAACATCATAAACACTTCTACAATCAGCCATACATATTCTTATGGTGATTTAGATTTGTCATCCAATATAATTAGATTAGTTATTCAATATCATGACCATCACTCCTCATGGAATTTTATACCTTATTTATTCTTTCATTTTAGAGTTAATTACTGTTTTCATCCCTGTGGTTTGTCAAAAATCACTATTCCAGTCCATTAGTATAAAAATTGTGATTTCAGTCCCTGTGGTTTCACTTTCGAAACCATTTCAGTCACCTCGCAAATATTTTAGTCCATGTACTTACAGAATAAAGGATTAAAGTGGTTACGAAAGTGAAACCACAAGGACTGAAATGGTTATGAAAGTGAGATCACAGGGACTGAAATCGCAATTTTTAAACTAATGGACTGAAATAGTGATTTTTGACAAACCACAGGGACGAAAACGGTAATTAACTCTTCATTTTATTTTATTTTGGTCAGTTGGACATTTAAAAGTCAAACTGCCTATTGACATACATAAATGCATTAGCAATTTGATAAAACTCACATAGGCATTTTATCGAACACTTGATGGATATCACATTCAAGCTATTCTATTAGCTATACTTAGACAACCCATTTTACCACATTATCTCATCTCAATAAGTGTTCGCTTTTATGCATTAATAATTTGATAAAACTCACTTAGGCATTTTATCGAACACGTGGTAAGCATCGCATTCAAGCTATTCTATTAGCTATACTTGACCACCCAATTTACCACATTATCTTATCTCAATAAGTGTTCACTTTCATTACAATTGAAACAACATATAAATTTCAGTTTATCACAAGTTAGCACTTAGCACGACAATCATTTTTTTCATAGGTTCAACACTTATGACATAAACTCAGTTCTTCACATACATGGTAAATCAACAAATATAAACATCATAAACACTTCTACAATCAGCCATACATATTCTTTTGGTGATTTACCCACTAGACCTTTCTATCTCATGGATTTCTCTAAATTAGAGATTTCACCAAAAGTGAAATTACAA
Source organism: Scalesia atractyloides (assembly GCA_947069175.1). Classification (NCBI taxonomy): domain Eukaryota; kingdom Viridiplantae; phylum Streptophyta; class Magnoliopsida; order Asterales; family Asteraceae; genus Scalesia; species Scalesia atractyloides. The sequence goes on along the minus strand of CAMTDV010000025.1, from coordinate 7,869,650 downwards.
CTTACCTTAGGATTAGGGGCATTGTGTAATCAAAATCTTAAATCATGCATCAAAACTTCTTTGATTTCGGACCCGGATTTGCTGATTTTGTGTTGCTAGGTTGAAGAAGGGTTTCCCCCTTCTTTTCTTTCCTCTGGGTCGACACATACACATGTTTGAGATTTTTTTTGTTTTAATCAAACTACTTTTCATTTGGTCCACTTTAGCCCCTCAAGTTTAGTTACTTAGTTAAGTAGGCAATAACCCACTTATTGTTACTATTATCCATACTTTATTAACTAGGTTAAATATTTATAGTTATAAAGTTTCATTTTAAACATCAAAATAACATGATAATCGAATTAATATTTTGGGGGTGTTACAGAGAACCATCACTAGTTACGAGAACCGCGATTTTTTTTATTCGGGGCGAGTGGGGCCAATTTTTTTGTACAAACGTATATGAAACTTGTAACACCCAAAAAAAGGGTTTGGTAACCAAATGACGTTAACATTAAAAAGCGGATAAAATACCGTTAGTGGTAAAAGTGACCCGTGAACAATATAACTAGGAATAATTAACCTAGTTAGTAATATGTAAATAGATAATAAAACAATGAGTTGTAGTTTATTATAATAAAAACTAAACTTAAGGGACCAAAGTTGTAAAAAGGGAAACTTGTGTTATTAAAACACAAAACTAACACATAACACACACATTTAGTGTGTGTGTGTGTGATCGACCAGGAGCAAGAACAACGTGTGCAAACCCTAGTTCAACAAAACCTTCAAACTGAAGGTCAATTCAAGACCCGAATTGAAGCACAACGTATATAAACGATCTCCAAGTTAAGGGGATCATAAGGTATGTCGTAAAACCTAGATTGGTTCAAGTTGAAATTCGAGCAAATTCTTTTATAAAAGTTACGTTATAACACGTAGAGTCTTACTAATATATTATAAACACATCTGTAAAAAAGTAAAAAAAACTGGCGAGTTGGTAGTTTTGACCGATGCAATTTATTTTTTACGCCTGGGGATAAAATTAAAATTTAAAATTTACGCCTATGCGTAAAAAAAACCCTGCATCAATCAAAACTACCGCCTCGACAGTTTTTTTACTTTGTTTTTTACAAATGTGTTTATAATGTTTTCATTTACGTTTTTGCAAAAAAAATTTGTCCCAATTCGCTCCGGACCAAAAAATTATCGCTGTTATCGCAACTCGTAGTGGTTCTCATTTTAACAGAATCATAGGGATACTATTAACATAACAAAGAATAATAATAAAAAAACAATATCTCTCTCTCTCTCTATATATATATATAATCCATATATACTATATTATAAAAGAAACCAACGTGTGACAGGTGATATTTATTTTTGGGTTTTTCATTTTCCCGCCTTTGATTTATATTTATATTATATTAATTAATAATAAATTAGTATTAAATCTTAACTTACTTTGAATGCCAGATAGAATCCTTCTATTTTTTTAAATAAAATATTATCTGTAAATTTAAATTGCAAATTTAAGATACTTTTAAATAAACGAAACTATTTATTACGAAAACAAAAATTTATATTAATATGTTATTTATTTTTTTATTTTCATTAATACGCGGTTTTTTTAAGATATAACTTAAATTTTATCACTCGAATATCGGATAGAATCCTTTTCTTTTTTTAATAAATTATTATAGGCAAATTTAAATTGTTAATTTAAGATATTTTTAAATAAACCAAATTAAGTATCAATGAAAACTAAAATTTATATTAATTTATTATTTATTTATTTTTATTTTCATTAATACATGGTTTCTATTTTAAATATAACTTACATTTTATCACTGCAATGGTTGCTGCTTTGCTTCTTAAATAACATGTTTGACCATTATATCTTATTTCCAAGAACCATCTTCGCAGTCACCTTATTCATCGCCTATAGAGTATATCAGTTAGTTATCTTTAAATATTTTTTGTTATTATTTTGTATATAAAATTATATTTATTCAACCCATGTAGTACATGGTTTTTTAAGATATAACCTTTTAATATTTAGTATATAAAATTATTACATTTATTCAACTCGTGTAATACACGTGGCTTTTAAAGATATAACTTTTTTATTATTTGATATATAAAATTACGTTTATTCAACCCGTACAATACACGTGGTTTTTAAAAATATAACTTTTTATTATTTAATATATAAAATTACATTTGTTTTACCCATGTAATAAACGAGGTTTTTAAAAATATAATTTTTGATTATTTAGTCTATATAAAACTACATTTATTTTAACTTTTTAGCACACAGGGTTCTAGCCTGCTAAATACAACAGAAAATGTAAATCCATATAACAAATGTATTAGGGATGCTAATAAGAATTAAATTAAATAGCAAATATAATAGGGATGCTGATAACCTGCTAGTATTGACTTTTCTTTTTGATCGAAACAAAAAATATCCGTTTCTAAATACAATATTCATCATACATTTCAGTTTTTAAAGAATCATACATCAAAAATTGACATCTAACAACTTATAGGTTTGGTTTTGACATAACTAAACAAAACTTATAGATAGTATTAACATCCAAAAATTTATACGCCTTTAAAAAAATCTATATCTAACAAAAAAAAAAAGACAAATAAGCATTGTGTTTTATATTTTAAACATAATGTTTTAGAAATGGTATTATGTAAAAAAAAATCAATCATAACAACTTAAAATACAATGAAATGTATTATAGACATGAAATTTAAAACACACTTATTAACTTTCTTGGCATGATGTTTAAATTTTATCACAGAATACATTTTATTGTATTTTAAATATTTGTTACGTTTGGTGTTATTCTATATAATACCATGCCAAAAAATTTAAAGCATCATTCCTAAAATTTAAAACACAGTGCACACAGACTTTTCTCAATTTTTAGGAGTTTTTGGCTTTATAGTCAACTCCTAGCCTATATATGTTAGCTTCATTTGTAACTTCTAAAAATTTATAAATTGCGAGAACTCCTAATGACCAATCATTTTATTTAATTATTTTATATATTAAATACTATTCAAGGGTAGTTTTTCATTAAATACTAGTATTAAGCCCCTGCGTTGCAGCGGTTGTCGTAAAATTGTGTCAAGTAGTATCAATGTTATACCATTGTCAGCAACTACCAACACTGGAAAAACTCGTAAAAACAAAATAAATGAAAAACGAAAAAAATAACGCCGAGCGAAAAGCAGACGTAAAATCTTAGAATCACGAACTCTCGTTGCAAAGAAACTAAACTGTAATGTAAAACATAGAAAAAAATAACTAAGTCAACCCAGGACCCGCGCGTTTGACGAACTTGTCAAACGGAGAAAAATAAATGTGTTGCGACGGGCCAGTCAAATGGGAAAAAATATACGAAAATATTTTAAACCTCACACGCACGTTGCGGTGCGTTAACTCATATAATTTAAAACGAAAAACTTGGGAAAGATGAAAAGTATAGTTAACCAAAACTGAAAATAAAAAAGAGTTAGGACTAAATTGCAAAAGATGAAAAACTTTGGGTTAAAAGTAAAAAATAAAGGGTCTAAATTGCAAAATTAAAAGTTATTTATTAATCTTAGATAAATATAAGGATAAAAATAAGTAATATATATATATATTAGTTATTAATATTAATATTAATATTAAATAATTATTAATAAAATCTATGAGGTTAAAGGAGAGAATGTCACGTGTCATTTTTTATAGTCTTTTATTATAAGTTAGATTTAATTAGATTAGATATGTAATTTTATGATTAAATGTATGTAATTACAAGTTTGCATATGTCTAAATTGATTCTAACGTAAAATTTTATATTTTATATTCATGAATGGAGAAGCATGTGCCATAAATAGAATGTATCTTGTAGTCTTCATCCCGTGGTTTGCTGGCACCAATGCCAAGTAGACACGCCTCCCTATCTATACTATATATATAATATGTATATTAGAAGGGCAATTTAGGTCATTTGTCATTTTTTTAAAGAGTACAAGTCTTGAAAGCTTTTGTACAATGATTCAATACATGAAACATCAAATCCATTAAAATAATACTCATATCAGACTGGGCGATTCACTTTTTTTGAATCCAAAATTGGTTCCACTTTTTGTGTCTTTTAAATTTTGAAATTTTTTGTCTTTTGAATTTTGAAATTTAAATATGCATCTCACACTTTCCTTTACCGCCTCAATCCTTGAAACAAATAGAGAGTGAGATAGAGAAAGAACACAATAATTATCAACTAGAGAAATCTGACGGTGATACAGCCATGCTACTGCGGCGCCAGTCATACTCCGGCGCGTGGACCACACAACTTATTAATCGGAGGGCAAGGAATCCGAATCCGATGGTGAAGACGGATTGCGCAGGCAAGAAACGGTGGTAATGATTCCGCTAGAACTTTCCATACGGTGGTGACGATGGTGGTCCTTAAGAACCACGTAAACATTGTCAATAGATTCCAAGGGTTCCGGCGAAGACGATGGCCCGGTAAGTCTTTCTCTACTTCCATGTTCCATTGGTTGTTAGATTGATCCGTTTAATGACGATTTTGACTGGTTGTTACAGCTTTCCTCTGATGTACTCTGGTGGAGGAGACTAGGGTTTCGTTGAAGGTAAATAAAATATGTTATATGATACTCTGAGTTTATCATGTATTTTGATTTGCTTCATTTCTGGTAGTTTTTTATAAACAATAAATAATAACGTTTTTGCTCCCACTGGTTACCCATTGATTGAATGTTTTGACATGGCTCATGTTTCCGGTCATAAAGTATGAATCCTTTAATATATTGTTGCATATTATGAAAAAAAAAGTAAAATGGATGAATTTTCTCCCGGAGCAACCCAACCTCTCATATTAAAAATGAACAGTTCTGACCCGTACCGAACTCACTCGACCCACCCATGTTTCTACCCTCTACTATGTAAAAGTTCGTATTTTGTAGACATAATGTTGAGACATGTCATCCAGCTGCAGGAGCATCATACAGTGTATTTACAAGAGATGTTGATGAAGATGAGGAAGGATTTGATGATCTCGACAATGAGTTTGATCTATCAAATGGTGTTCCTGACTCACCTCTTTCTACACACCTTAATTATAAGGGTGATCATATAATACGGCGTCCCACTTCATGGTCAAGAGGTGGGATATCATGACATTATTAATTATGTAATTCAAATCATGTGTAAATTCGTAGAAGACAGGATGCAAATGTTTCCTAATTTGTATTATATGTGGTTAACATGTGTTATTATAAAGACAATCCTCATTTCTATTTTTTTGGATTAACATTGTAGTGTCATTATACACTTTTGCACTTTGAATTTAATAACCTGGTATTGAATCTGCTAACTTTCTTTTAAATTATTAGGTCAATAGCATGATCCACATCTTAAGGCTCATCCTTGAACAATAATTGTTAATGTGTACCATCTCACTTAGTTTAATTATGTATTATTTAATTTATTGCTGGCATTTTGCAGTTATGCAGACTGTTCAATATCCCGTGGAACATCTTAAGAAATGAAAAGTTAAGTATAGCTTCGCCAAAAGGAGTTATGTTCTATTTGGTCCATTTGGTTGTGGTAAACCTCTTCTAGCCAAGGCTATGGATTATATTTGTATATTCTGTGTTTTTTTTATATATATAGTTGGTTCCTTTCAATTCCTATACTATGACTGTCAACAACTTTGAATTCTTGTAACACCCTTACTTTTATTTAACGTTTTTTTATATAGATTTCGATCATAATGGTGTAATTACGTTTACACATACATTTGAAAATATGGGTTCATTAAATGCATTTTTATATTGAAACAACACGACATTATGTAAATAAGTTCGTCATTTAAAAATGACGACAAAGTAGCGCGGAAGCTTGTATCTTGATTGTGTTCGGTTCTTCGTTGAGCTTGATCGTCATTCGGCATCTCGAGATATTCCTACATTTCATAAACCATGAAATGATTAGTCATATAAACTTGTAACATGTTTAAATCAAGTCCGTATATCAACACGAACAAGAAACGAATATTTTTTTATTTTGTATGTTTTTAGGGGCGTCGCCGTACGCCACGGGGCGTCCCCTATACGCCACCCCCCTTTTTGACAGAAAGTTTCGAGCGGTTGCTGCATATTTTCAGCAATCCTATCTTTCGCCTAAAACTTCATAACTCACTCAATTCTTATCCATTTTACGATCCGTTTCTTCCTACGTGATCGTAATTGATTCTCCATCTTATGGAGTCAAAACCCAACATCCGAATTAACAAAATTTGAGATTTTTGAAGCCTTCGGCTTATATGTATTTACTAAATTTTGACCCGTTCATGTATTTATCAAACAAACATGTTTGTTTGAATCCCAATTTCTCGTGAACCTCATAATTTCAATATTATTTATCATACTAGATTCAATTCACGAGTTTATATACATTCTTACACCCATTTTTACTTAGATGCTTATTTTGACCCGTTAAGGGGTGTTTAAGCACTTTTCCGCATAATTCACTTACATTCGCCTCTATCATTATATTACCACATTACTTAAACAAATAATCTTCCGTCGCAACTATAATTGTAGTGGATTTCAATGTGGTGACTATTTTTTCGTGTTTTATCTCTCGGATTACTAATTTACGACAAAACGCATTTTAAGGCATCTGACTCACAAGAATCATACCTTTCGCTTTTATACTTGTCCCAGGTGTTTACTTGATCAAATAACTAATTTCTAAACAACCCATAAGGGTCGTTTGTCCATTACCCGTCAAGGGTGTTTAGTCAACTTTAGCCCCTCATTTTACGACAAAGGACTTTTACTAGATAATCAACCAAAATTGCTCGTTTAGCTATAGTCTTATTTATGCGTACCTGGCTTGGGTCATAGCATTGACCCGTTTAAATACCTTTCACTATTAATTACTAGATAATAGCAACGCGAACCATATCTTATATCCCTGTGATCACAAAACTCAACAAGCGATCATCAATTATTATTGTCAAATGGTGTTAACACCATTTGACCCGTTTAGTTGAAATAACCATTTATCTTTTGAGATGGTATTTAATTACCATCTCACCTCTTTAACCTATTTCGGTTTACTCCGTGAGTTCGTATTTCTCAAAAGTCATTTCTTATTTTGTTTGACCCGTTATGACTTGCCATGTGGTGTCTTTTCAAATCTTTTTATCTATCCGTCAACTCATGTCCGGATTAATATTATACCACTTTTACCCGTCAACGGTTTATACCACAACGTAATGTTTCAAAATTCCTTGTTTGTTCTTCATCACATGACTAATTTACCATTTTACCCTTTTTACCATAAATTATGGTTTCCACCATTTTCACTTGTTCCGACTCATATTATTTCAATTTCACGTCGGAACATCTATTTCTATTACCAAATATACCCTATTCAATATCCAATACACACAAGTAGGTATCTTATAAAAGGGTGTAAGCTTCACTTACCTTGCATCCTAAATACACTTTTCCTTCATACTTGGTTCGTTTGACCCGCTTCCTCTCCAGGCCTCCACCTAGCTTGTCAAGCGTCAAACTATCATCATAATTCGTAAGACGGTTAGATTAGTCATCATTAATTACGACTATTCCATCTTACGGATTTTATTATCATTCGATCTTATCATTGGTCAGTTTGACTTTTTTTAAAAGTCAATTGCCCATTAGCACATGAAATGCACAATCAAGTTCAACAATTTGATTAGGCATTCCATTAATTACCCGGAGGCGTTACTTTTAGGCCACCGTTTTAACTATAATTCTGACAAGTTCATTACATTTCCAACACTTTAACTAGTTCAAGCGATTATCTAAGCTAATTTATTCATTCATTTCGCAAGAACTAAGGGTTTTCATCTATAAGTGAAACCCATTTCATTCTATCATTAGACATTCATCCGAACACCTAATGTAATCAAGTTCTACCTATCAACTAGTAGATATCATGATTTCAAACATCCATATACATGAACATAATTACCAATTTCATCATAACATACAAAACCCATTCCAAGTCATGTATGAGCATTCACTCGAACCTATAAATTGTTCAAGTATCTCGCTTCAACTATCAATTATGAATTTTAAGCACATGTATATCATCATCTTCATTATATAGTAAAAACCCACTTCATAGTTTACTTGTTAATCACTTACAAGTAACCTTTCATCAAGTACTTCATAATTTCATCAAAACTAACGAAATTAAGCATACATAAACATTCAATTTCAACTTCGGATCATAATCCAACAATCTATTTGCAAGTAACCCACTTGTCTCAAATTTCAACTTTAACCAATCTAGGTTTTGTGACATACCTTATGATCCCCACGACTAGGTGATCGTTAACATACATTCAAATCGAATTTGGTCTTCGATTGGCCCTTAAATTTGAAGATTTTGATGAACTAGGGTTCACCCTCTCCATCTCTTTCTCTGTACGCACGCACACACACAAACACTACGTGTGTGTGTTTGTGTTTAATTAATTTTTTTTTATAAAACTAGTTTTCAAATTGTCTATTTTAGTCCTCATGTATGGTTTTCTTACTTAACCATGTATTGTTAACTAGGTTTATATTCCTAGTTAACTTAGTTGGTCCCGGGAGTTATAACCCGTTCTATTTTAAGTCTCGTTAACTCGGGCCTCTTATAAACTTTGTTTTCTCAAAGCATTTATTTTCCTATTAATTAATATTAGGTTTATTTATATAAATCCTAATATTTACCGGGTTAATTTTTACCACCAATGGTATCTTACCCGTTCATCAATGATAACATGGTTTGATTTCCAAACCTGTTTTTTGGGGTGTTACAATTCTGCTCATAAGTTCTTATAACCTGAAAGAATTTCATAGATGCTATATTTCATGGTTTTTGTTTTACACAACCTCTTGATGCTACCATCTTGTTTTAATAAAAAAATGAATCTTGAGCATGCATATAACGTTTTTACTTGAATTTCGGAGTTGCTGATTTCAGCCAATAATATGCCTATCAGGTTTTTACTCATCAATGTATCTTAGCGTTAGTTTGCACCTATCACTATACTACTTTTGTATGTTTGTTTGCTCGATTGCTCGAGTTCTCTTAGCTACATTGTTTTTACTATATAGTATTGTAACCTGTATTTCATGAGCCTGATTTATCATACCAGAATGATCTGAATCTATTTGGATTTTGGAGTCAAGTGAACGATCTTTTTTTCGAGACATGGCACTTTTGACCCTCAAGAAAGTCAAAGCCATGTCAATGTCAGATTAAACCAAACTATGCGAAAGTGATCATCAAAATCATATTTTATTTGCACGCCCTTTAGCAATGTAGTAAAAAGGGATCACCAACAATTGTAACATCCGTAAAAAACCGGGTTAACCAAACCCGCTTCGTTTATTAACCGAACATCCAGTTAAAAATTTCGTTGCGTATTTAATGCTTAAATTAATTTATACGATACATAATTAATAAATATATTAGAATATAAAATTTATAATTGAAAATTTATTAAAAATAATGAAATAAAAATAATATGCTGATGCCGGGTTTCGAACCCGGGTCAGCCGGGAACCTCAAAGACTTAACTCACACACATCCAACCACTCCGCCACTTGTGTTATTTGATAATATATCGAAACAATTAATACATATAACAAAACTCGGAATCAAACCCAGTCAACAGCGCGCCCATTTCGCAGTCGCCGGAAAATCCGACGATTTCGCCAATTATCGACGGTTACTTTTGACTTAACTACGTATTAACGTCGCCATCGGTTATAACCGATGTCCAGTTCCGTGACATCAGTCATAACCGCCGGAGAAAGGCTGACCAATGAATCGAGACTAGAAACAGACCCAATTCAACTTAATTCTTCCCTAAATGCACACCCTAGCCTCTGGTAATCTTTTCGCTTAAAATCGCACCGATTCTCGATCAATTTCACTCGCCGGAACTTTTCTGCCATCACCGGACTTTCGCCGGAAAACCGAGTCTCATATCAACACGGTAAATACCTCGACTCTTTCTGTTTCAATCTATTGTTAGACCATTACTAACATCAATCCATCACCCAGAATCAATCCCAGACGACGTTGCCGGATATTCTGTACTCGCCGGAAAATTGCTGGAATTTCCGAAATCACGCTGTTAATCGGTATGATCATCTAAACCTCCTGATAATCGTTACTCAGTAATTCAATTTCATATCTAATCAATCAAAACTGTTAATTGATTCGAACAGAGGGAGTTCACAAAACAGAGCCGACGATCTTTGCCGGAGTTCTGAAAAAGACAACCTGTTCCGGTACTTTCTTTCCCCAAACCCTCTCTGTTCATCACATTACAATCGCTTATAAAGTTCGTTAATTTAATTTAACAAGTAACAGTTGAATGATCGCCGTCTGTGTTCTTGAGCGAAGAAGACGAAGTTGATTATGGTTATAAGATTAATTAAAATCAGAATAATAAACGGGTTAGACACACAGTCCAGCGGTGGACTGTGTGCAAACATGAAACACACGTCTCGAGTTCGATCCCTATCACGACCCTATCCTCGGAAATAAAAATGTTTTTTTTTAAAACCGAACCGGGTTAACTCACTGTAAGATGTTAAGTATAATAAAAATCAGAATATTAACCAGGTTAGACACACAGTCCAGCGGTGGACTGTGTGCCAAACTAAACCACAGGTCCCGGTTCGAGATCTGTTGAGATCACCGGTTCATACAATTAAATCCTTTTTAAATAAATGATTTTCGGATTAACTTAAATAGTGTATAAATATAATTAAAAACAGAAATATTTCGGGTTAGACACGTAGCTCAGTTGGTAGAGCTGCGTGCACGCGTACGAGAGGTCACCGGTTCGAATCTCACTCAGTGCAACAATATAACCGACCGAACCGGTCAACGGTCAACAGTCATGGTCAACGGTCATGGTCCACGGTCAAAGTCAACATTTTTTTTATATTTTTATTTATTTATTTAATTTAAAAATCAATTAAAAATACTTAAAAATAAACGTTTTTAAAGTTAGAAAATAGCCTTAAACTCACAAAAATATATCCAAAAATCCTATTAAAATTGGTTAATAAAATCGCTTACTTCCGAACCGTTATGTTATTATCTAGATTAGTTTCTCTCGTGGTTAAATCCAAATTCGTGCGCATTCATCATCAATCCAAGAAACGCAACCACTGTGAGTGAATTCTTACAAATTCCCCTTTTATTCATGTTTTGGGGTGTATCATGTGTCGCTTAAACTAATTCGTTTATTTAAACTCGTGCTATACCATATTATGAACTAAACCTAGAATGTAAATATTGATTGTTGTTATGTATTACATATTGTCAAGTTGTATGCGAATTATTTGTTAGGCCCATCAGTTCCTCGTGGGAGACGAGTCGAACAACGCGTGCCTTAAAACTCATTCATTAGGCCCATCAGTGAGAACAACGCGTGCCTCAAAACTCATTCATTAGGCCCATCAGTTCCTCGTGGGAGACGAGTGAACAACGCGTGCCTCAAAACAAGCTATTGTTGTATGTGTGTGCAATATTTAATATTAAGTGTTTTGTGAATAAATTTACATTTACATTTACTCATATGTGGTTATGCACTTTATTTTATAATCAATTCAATAAAAACGTTTAAATGTTTTAATAGGATTCACTCGCCATTTTTGTTGATCCAAAAACCATTTTTACACATGATACAGGTGGACAGGATGAAGCAAGGAAAACATAGGAAAAGTGCCTTAGAAGAAAAATAATGAAGCCTAGAAAGATGTATAGAACAGTTGAACTTGTATGATATGATTGTACGATCTCCTTTAAATTGTAATAATAAATATGAAACATTATAATAAATGTCATGAGCTTTGATGAAAACCCAATCATGCCCCGATCACCTTTTCCGATGCGGGTCGGGGTGTGACAACAATGGCTTTAGTTCAATTTTTTTTAAACAATTAATGACTATAGCTGGCCAACTATGTAAATGAATTGTGTGTTTTAGTGGTGAAATGGATTGGAGTGGGTTCAAATGAGATGACATATTCCTAATGGTTGAGTTTATAGGTGTTGTTGACATTCATTTATAATTATACGCTAATTATTATAGATGCTAAAACCATGTAATGCAGTTAACATTTTTTTAGCATAAATTCAAGTTAGGCTAAGATACCTGTGTTTACTTGCTGATGCAAGTCAGTAGTTTATACAAAAGTGTATATGTATAAGAAAAGTGTATTTGTGTGGAACAGGCGCATGCATGAATAGGCATGGCTAAAGAGTTCACATTAAAGATGGAGAGTTGTTGGAGCGCCTTAAAAACACTTGACAACAGAATTTAACTATTTCCTCATTTTTTGATACTCTCACGAACCGATTCTCATTTCCGGGTGCTGATGCGCCTTCAAAGATACTAGACATTTGGATGATTACATGCTTTTGATGTTGTAGGTTTTTTATAAGCGAAAATTGAAGGCATTGCCATGTGTATTTTAACCTTATAACCTGATTTTTAAAATGAAATATAGTCCTAAATTTTTTGTAGAATATGTGCAAATTTGTGCTTTTTAACCTCAATAAGAAGAAACATACTAAAGAGTGTGTGTATTTCAAAATATCCCCTTAATATTTTATAGATAAACCACATCACAGCTACAAAGAACAAAACTAACAGAACTACTATACAACATATCACGAAAGGATTCATATAAACTGACTGAAAAAGAGTACCATCTCCGCCGCACAGCGTGAGTTTCTACTAATATATATATATATATATATATATATATATATATATATATATATTATCAGTGTTGTAAAAATCGCGATTAATCGGTGACTAGTCGCTGATTAATAGTTGTTCGGCCCTCTACTGAGTAATTTTTCTTTAATAGTCAATTAATCGCTAGTCGGCCCTAGTCGGCCGGCCAAAAATTGGAAAAAATGGAAAAATCGGAAAGAATTGGTAAAAATCGAAAAAAACCACAAATTCCGGCCAGAACATGCCATATTCCAGTCAAAAGTTGTCTCCTTAAAAAAGTTATGTATAAAAATATGTGTATATATGTATAAAACTTAAAATTATACATAAAAAGTCCGATCCGATTAATCCCGAGTATTTTCGATTAATCGCTAGTCCCACTCCACCGGCCGACTAGCGCCTAGTGAGTTCTACAACCATGATATCTATATATCTATTTATACACACAAAATTACATATTTTTTAATGCCCAACTATATAGTCAGATAAGCATCCTAGGATGCCCTCAATCGAGCAAATGCATCACTCCTCCATAACGGTCAGAGTTGGATGCATACTCGAGCCACCGAGCCACCAGTTCCGGGGAAAGCCCACCTGTCCCGAAGGCCCACTGCGGTAAACCCGGTTCGACTTGGTTTCGAACTGGCGACCTTCAAAAAGGTCTAGTCCTAAACTTCATTGTCACCACCAATTTCGTTTAAAGTGATGCTAGTAGAAGTTGAACTTAGGATCTCAAGGAGCGAAATCAAGTGACTAACTATTAAATCAACTTATGAGGATAACAAAATTACATATTACACCTGCCTTTTATACCAGACAGGTAAGGAGATAAATCACTAATTTTATTCTCATATGCACCTCTATGAATTTGTATTGTGTGTAATGAATTTTATACCTAAACGATGTTGCCATATTATGACCATTCTACAACCAGTCAACCATATATTAAGAGCTAGATCATTAAAAGCGCATTAATTGGACAATAAATGAAGTGACCAATACAATTGGTTATGTCACACCTACTTTTGTCCAGATACTTCTATAACCTAATTAAATTTACTTCAGTCCTACAGTATGGACTAGTGGTTAGACACTTAGTTTCTCTACTTGAGATTCCAAGTTCAACTCTAACTAGCATCACCTTGAAGGACATTGGTGATGACAATGAAGTTTAGAACTAGACATCTTTGAAAGTCACCAGTTCGAAATCGAGCCAAGCCGGGTTTTACACAGTGGGCCTTCGGGCGACGGGTTTTCACCAAAACTGGTGGCTTGGTGGCTTGGGACTTCATTTCATCCTCAAAATGTTGAAAATTTAGAGACTTACTTTTCAATTGTTGTATTTTGGATTCCTCATATTCATTTTCTATATTATTTGAGTGTTTTTATATGGAAGAAAGATATTAGCAATGGGATGTACGGTTTATAATTGAATAAAGATGGAGCTAGAACATGAGATGTATGAGTTTTCTAAAAAATAATCAAATTTAGAGATAGAACATGAGATGTATGAGTTTTCTAAAAAATGATTGTTCATTTTGCAGGGGCAGGGTTCATTTTGGAAGATTAGAATTTGCAATTCAGAAGGGAGTGGCGTCACAACTTGTTGCCCGTCTATCTTCTGTTTTGATATAACTTAACAAGTTTTTTTATGATGTGAAATGAAATTGATAAATAATTTTTAGTTAAATTACAAGGATGTTGATGAAGAATCTAAGCGTATATGGTGTTTAACTCTCACTAAAGTGACGAGTTCAAATCCTTGCAAGTGCAAGATAAGTGTTATTTAGGTTTAACAAATTGTTGTTATTTTTTATATCTATATAACTTTTTATTAACTTATACATGACTTTAACATAAAATTAGTTTTAGTTAACACTTTAACATTTATTCATAAACATAACTTTAACATAAAATTAGTTTTAGTTAACACTTTAACATTTATTCATTTTTTTGTAAAACAATAACCAACAATTATTGTTATTCTGACGGAGGATAACAAATCAAACACCTTTTTGGAATTGCTTTATTTCATTTCTATATTTGGCATAGTGTTAGCATGAATATATTCTTGTTTTCATATATTTTCAATTTTGGTATATATGCTATAAATTATAAGAATATATATAATCTCGTAATCTTATGGAGCATTTAAGTATTCGAATGCGACACATTAAACTAATTTGCCATCAAGTTTTCCAGAATTCTTGTTTTCTGTCAAATGAAATACATTTAAAGTGTTGCATAATAATTTATAAAATAAATAGATTAAATAATATAAATAAAATAAAATACTAACTATGACCATAAGCGCCAAACTAACTTTCTAGTTGTTATTTTTTTTTAAAAAGAAATAGCCTTAAACTAACCCTCTTATTGTAATTTTTCATAAACATAAAAAAATCATCATACTTGTTAAATCTCATCAATAATAAAGTTAAGGTAAGGTCTGAACAGAGTAAGATGTAGACAATTTTACCTCTACCCCATAGAATAGAGAGACTGCTTCTAGTGAGACCCCCGGCTCAATAGTAGTTTTGCATCAAACCTTGGACATAAGACACATAACACTCAGCAATTAAGACAAACACCGATTAGTGTATGAACCCTCTTGTCTTTTGGTTATCAACGCCGCACATGATGAATGATTAACTATCCCCCTCTTCTAACGTTATTTTCATTAGTAAAATAACGCTAGAATTAGTGTATTTATGCTCCTCTTCTAACGTTTAAAACATGATAATACGATGGTTAAATAGTTTTATTAAAAAAATAAAAAAACTAAAAAAAATCTTAGATTTGTATTTCCTACATTATGGTTATTTAAAAAGTTTAACGAGTAGCGCTTTCAGAAGCATATCGGTGAACGGTTTATCGCGAACTGTCTATAACACTCATCCAATTCAACTATGTTGAACTACCTTTATGTGGGCCAGGTTGTTATGACATCAGCGAACCATGTTAAACTCTTTTGAGTGACCCAATGTCACATGCCTAAACGGTGGCCCTAGCCAAGAGCTGCCCAGACTATGTTGTCTTAACCGGGCCGCGTTGGGTTGGTCAGACTTGGTACCGTACTGCCTCTACACGAATTGTCTCGCTAAAGTAACAGCCGGATGAAAACTGGGGTGCGGCTCAGGATCGAACCTCCCCCCCCTCGGTGGGTTTGTCACCATCATTGTCTAACCACGGAGCTATAAGCCCAAGGTTATATCCACCCCAACATAACACACGTGAGAATTGAACTTAGTCTCGATAATTATTTGACTGTTAATTTTATTATCGAGGCAAATTATTTGTGTTTTTACTTTTTATTAATGATGAAAAAATCGAAAGGATAATGTGGAGAGATGGTCCACGGAGACACGACAGTTTGACGTTCGACATCGTGGAGCAACTTTTGTAATCACGCCAAAAGATTGTTAGATTGGTGTTACCCGTATGTATCTCAATGGATGTACATACATACTAGCTTCCATCATGACATCATCTTTTAATTTACTTTTTTAACTTTTGCAAATGATTCCAGCCCTTCCAGTCCAGCTGGTTGATGCATTGAAAATGATGGGGAAGGACTTCAGTTTGATCCTTATCTCACCGAGTTTTCTACTACAGTGCATTTACTTCAGAGGGTCGGCTTTTGTGAAGGGTGCAACTCCAGTCATGTGGCAGGGGGCTAGAAATTTTCTCGGTGACAACGTACCCCTCTCGACCAGGCGTGGGCCTGGTAATGAGTGGTTGTGGCGTTGATAGCCGAAAGACAAAGGGGTACATGCACTAATCAACTTATGTCCCAATTGCTGAGTGTTATGTGTCTAATGTCCACCGCTTGATGCAAAACTACTATTGCGCCGGGGTCTTACTGGAAACAACATCTCTATTCTACGCTGTAGAGATAAGGCTGTCTACATCTTAACCTCCTCAGACCCTACTTTAGCTTTGCTATTGGTGGAATTTACTGAGTATGATGATGATGATTTATTAAAATAATATATGTAAAGTAAAATGAAAGGACAAAAAAAACTAACTGGTTGCAACTCAAAAAGGAATGAGAAAAATTAATAATGTTTATAAAAATTAACCGTGTTCTCAATTTGAAGAAGAGGTTTCATGTTCAAATGTTGTTTTTGCTAGTTTCCTGTTATAACCTCTTAAAGACTATTTTTCAGCATAACCAGTTGTTAGTTATTTTATCCTATTGGTAAATAGTGAGAGTTTTCTGATAACGAATTCTCATGATTACCGGATAAAAAGAAAGAACACTAATTGATGATTTTGCATATATTATCTAACAAGTTAATATAATACAAAGTTATAAATATATTTTCTTAGTGGTTCGGCTTATCTTAAAGTCAACAAGCGTGGATTTAACATAATTGCATTTATCAGATATAAAGTTACAAAGATGTTGTTTTCATTACTCCATTCTAAGGAAACTTAATGTTATGTTCAGACGTGGCTAAGTGGCTTACCATATTTTTCAAGAGATATAAAGAGAACTTTAAAAGCGAGTTGTTTTTCAAACGAAATATAGTTTCTTTTAAAGCCATGTGCGTACATATACTGGAGGGGTGTTCGTGTAATGCGACATAAAACACAACATAAAAACACAGCCACTGATATAGGTTTAAATAATAAATTAGTGAAGTATCAAATGGATTTGAAGATTTGATAAAGCTTTATAAAAAATAAAGTGAATATGAGATCACATAAAAATAAAAACTATTTTAAGCATTCGGCTAAACAGAAAATTGTTTGTTTACATAAGTAAATTTCAAAAGCAATTATGTTATTAGTTGTAATAGCTACAAAATTGTACTTGTATCCAACTAAAAGATAGTATTTATAATCAATAATATTCAGGTATTTATTTATTTATTTTAATTTTTGTATTTGTCTCATAATTGGCATGTATATGTAAAAGATAATTAAGATAACAAATTCATATAAAAAAACCATAAATATTATGAGAACTATGAAAACTAAAAAAAAAAAAAAACTATCAAAATCAGTTTTTATATAACCATTAATAATATTAAAATACAACATTAAAAAATCTTTGTCTTCTATTACGTCATCTTCCACACTCTCTTTAACAGTTTTTTTATACACATGTAAGTAATAAACTTACGCTTATATAATTATTTTCATTTCAGAATACATGTAAATTTAATGCAGCTAAGAGGAGAAGACAGACTTTTTTTTTCTTTTCCCATTTGTTTCCTTTCTTTTGTTTCTCTTTATTTCCTTATAATTTTATAATTTGAGATGATGGAAATTTAGCATCACTATTCACTTTCTTTTCTCTTATTTTTACTTTTCTAAAAAAAAAGCTCTCTATAACACAACTTTCTTTCCTTTCACTTTTCCCAAATGGATTATGGATTTAATTAACATATAATTAAGTTTAAATGCACGTAATTACATAAACAAAGATTAGGAATGTAAAATTAACTTGAAAATTTATCAAATGTCACATATTATTAATTAATATTAAAGAACATCATGAAGTACTGTAGCTAGCTTCAAATCGCTCTACAGTAGTTTTTTTAATCTTCTTAATTTCTTTAATGGGTCTTATACAGTGCTATATTCTTTGTCTTTTACTATTTTAATTTTAATTTTATTAACAGCAAAAGTGAGATGACATGATGACAATGGTTTTTTATTATATTTGTAAGATGACAATATAGTCAATACTTCCATCATGTTAATATCAATCTCTTTTCAATTGATTATTTTTAATTATTTCTAAAATTAGTTAAACTGATTTTATTTTTGGATTTTAAAGCATTAAAGATATTTATATGGACTTGAAAAAATTGTTGTTACTGTTAATAATATATTTATAAATAAATCGACATTTTAAAGAATTAAAGTTGTGCATATGGGCTTCAAATTTTTTATCTTATTGTTAACAACGGATTTATAAATAAATTCACTTTATATATTAAATTACCGGCTTAAGGATATCAAAGTATTTAGTATTTTTATTACTTAATAAGTTAATAGGTTTAATAGTAATATTAGTTGGTTGTCAAATGTGGTTTTTATGAGCTATGTTTGTTTTGTTTTATAAAATTTCTTTTTTTTTTGCCATTTGAGGCGTGGTTAGGCTTACGTAAAGATTTCTATATTATTTTATAAAATTTCAAGACGATTTAACGCGCTGCAACGCGCGCAGAGCTACTTCTAGTTCTATATTATAATGCAATTGAGAAAGATATTTTAAGATACTTAAAAGACATATATATTATCTTATAATGCATTTGGGAAATACATATTAAGAAGTTAAGAACATTTTTTGTTTAATGCATAAGGTTGAACCTTAAAATTAGGGTAACTTAGTGTTTCAAACACTAATTACACTTTAATCCTCTATCTTTAACCAAATTCTGGTTTAACTAATTAATAGTTACATTTAATCCCCCTTACAAAGAAATTAACTACCCCACGAGTTTTAAGCGTCCATAACTTTTTTAGTACGTTAATATTTTCTTTTAAAATATTATACCATAAAAAACGAGCATATTATTTTCTTTAATTTGAATACAGTATTGCTATAATTTTTTTGATAAAAAACTAATATATTACGTGATTAACAATGTCTAATGGTGAGTAGTAGCCAAACTAAAAACAAACGAAATCGAACCGAAATCAACCAAACACTGAGTTTACTGATAATCGATTAACCAAACACCAAATTAACCAAAAACCGGCTATCGGTCTTTTTGTACCCTCGTTTAACTAAAATTAACTGAACCGAACAATTCATATTTTCATATATTTCTAGCTTTTATACCTCCAGTTCATGTATTTTATATTTATATCTCTATTTCATATATTTGTACATCCATTTCATGTATTTCTAAACAAATTTTTTAGCAGATATTTGGTTTTGGCTATTAACCAAAATCAAATGAATCGAACCTAAAACCATCAATCTGACTGAATCTACCGAACTGATTAACCGAAAATCAATTGGTTAATAAAATAGACTAACTGATGACTTCAGTTTCGGGATCGGTTGAGGATAATAACCGACTATGTACACCCTAACAATGTCTGTCTTTCTCGCTGTATCGTGCGAAGCACCTTCTTATACGTACATACATACATAATATATAGTTTATAAATGTTTTTTTATTAAAATTTGAAAATAAAATTTTGAAACCATAATACTTTTTACAAATAAGAAAAACATGGGTAGTTTTTGCTCCTATTTTTCATTAACATATTCCATTTATGAACTAGCTTCTAGTCTTATATGGTAGATATTGACATGACCCTCTCCTTTAATGTTGCTATTTGCCATATAGGATATATATCACACTCATATGTGGACTTTATGGCAATGCAAGATCCATTGTAAAATATCTAATATAATCATCATTAATAAAACAATAATAACAAATAGATAAAAATAACCACAATTATTAAAGATAACAAGATTCAATGTTAAACTTAACCACAATCATTATGATTACGTTTTTATTCACCTCCACTAATTAGGTGACACCTATCACTCATCACCAATCATATCTATGCATCCAAGCTAACTACCTCATTTGTGAGACAAAGTCATATCCAACGGCCACCACACACTATTAGAATATATGGTGTGGGATTAGGGCTTTTATTACGTAACATCAGCGTCACGTATACACCACATAAGCGAAGGACTTTATGATTAACTTGTACGGTATGAGATAAATTCTTTTAAAGCAATGTTTTAAAAACCGGTTTTTAAATCATATCGGGTTGGGCTTTGAAAAAGGTTCAACCGGTACCGGGTTGAACCAGGCGGTTGCAACGTCCGTCCATACCTGTACCTAACGACCTGCAAAGCATGCAGTAGTGTGTCAACATAAGGTTGGCGAGTTCACAGTTTGCAATGTTGTTACAAAAATAAGTTCGTTTAAATACTTTAGTTTTATAAGACATGTCATGGGGAGCTACCCCATCGTTAAGCTATTAAATTGTGTGGTACCGAAACTTAATTGTTGTAGTTGTTTGTGTCCCAGGTCAATGTCTATCATCATTGACCAGTTGCCAAGGCATAAAAGTTCACGCCCGTCCTCCCAGGTACGGTGTGAGGTTTGTCAAACCTGCGCTATCAACTAATATCCCGTTCGCCAGGCCCCGACGATTAATCAGTATAATGTGTGGGGACTTTCAGATAGAGTTCGTTTAGTCCGCTAAAGACATGAAATATAAACTGTGGTATTTATTTAGTAGTATTCCAAACCAGGAATATAAGGCGACCCCAATCCAGGGATAATGTGGTCAACCTCTAGTGGATAGTTTGTTTCAGTGGTTCCAATCCAGGAACGCGCGTGTAGCCCCAATTTAGGGGTAATGTATGTACTTCCCAAACAAGGATATAGTGTGTTGTCCCAAACCAGGGACGCATGCTTTTAGTAAAGGTTTATGAAATCACCTAGATTAGCTCGGCAGGTTAATTTATACGAGCTAGAATAGTCAACCATGTCTTATTATGGTTACCAAGAATATTAGAGGTTGTTTATATAATTCACGTAAGTCCTACACGTATCTAGCAAATAACATGCGTACAAGTTGTCACAAATATATTACCGAGTAGCTTTCAAGCACATGTTCACAATATAACCTACGATGTGCAATTACACCATTTGTACAATCATTAAGCATGTGCGGATATTAAACATAGCAAGTTCGACAATTATACACTTATAATCATACATAGCAAAATTCACTAAAATTAGGCTGTTTTAGGATGCTCGTTTTCCGTACTTACGAGGTTGCAGAAATTACGATCTTTTTATGTGGCGTGCCCCTCGGAGGGCTTGGCCTTGTGTTAAATATTTAGAGTCTACCACTTTACCAAAAAATTATAAAAAATCATTTACTATGCAGTGTCCAGATTCGTCACTTTCTGACTGTAGCTTATGGAAAAATTCATTTAAAAATCTCCGTTTGTTCTTTATACGAAATTCCAGTTGGAGATTTTCGGGACCTCCTGGGAATACCTACAGTAAAATTTTGAGATCATAACTCAATTCCTGACATTCGTAATGTGCTGCAAATTCTACCAGAAAACGCAGCCTGGACCTTTGATACGGAAAAAAAAAACATAAAACATTAAATTTCATCGAAAAAATACAATTCTAGTTGGGTTTGAAAGGTGTTTCCTGGAAGTTCATCATAGACTCAAGAAAAAGTGGATTTGATTATGTTTTGACCTCGTTACAGCCAACACAAGTCGGCTGTAAAGATTTTGACAAAATCTGTTTACTTTCAGCTCTTCCCAAAAAAACGTGTTTATGATCTTGTTTACCCCAAATCCGACCCGTACATCATGCATAACCCCAAATACATCAGATTCAACAACCAAGTATCATCAATATCAAGTTATAATCAAAACCCTAATCTTTAAATCATGAGAAACATCAAAATTGATAAAGAAAACTTACTTGTAAGCGTTAAAGGGTATTGAAATCGATCAAGAAAGCCATCAAATGAAAGATCAAAGCAAGAAATCAAAGTGAATGGTGTTTTGAAGGAAAATTTTCGAAATTATGGTTGAGGTGGGGCTGCCATACGTATTTGGGTAATTAGGGTTAGGTTTATGTATTTTTTTTAACTAATTAAAACCCATGGGTGGGCCTTTTGGTGGGCTTTTATAACCTTTGGTGGCCCTTTGTAGCTAACACAAACCCACCATACCATTTTTACTAATTTGTAATAGCGCAGTCACACCCCGTATTTCCAACACAATCCCGGTGGGCCCGGGTGGGGAGTATTGTGACGTAAGATTGGTATCATCACGGTCAAACATATACAGCACAGCGGAAGTCTTGAATATTAAATATTATTACAAACCACAGAGTTTAAAAGTCTATCAAGTAAATACATGGTTTGCAATATTAGATCCACAGGCGGATTGAAAGTACGAAAAGGATATTCTGCGATAGACTTTAGGCTTGACTAAGAACTTGCAAAATTCTCTACGTCGTTACCAAGCAGCTCCTAGCCTATTCCGTGTCGAAACCTGTCACTTAGCCTTTTTGGAAAATACGCAGTTTTCACTGGTAAATACATTTAACCGACTCATTTTGAAAACATTTATTTTTTTTAGGTGCATTGAGCACAAAAATCTTTTATAACCTGGGACAATTCAAAATGATCTTGTTTACAGTTTTACAGGTCTGTCAATACATATGGGGTCCGGTGCAGAAACCGAATAACCTGATTAACCGACATACCACTTAATAAAACCCACGGAAGAGTATAAAAAATATTTATTTAGCATTAGCATATGCCAGGTGTATGCCTACACCTCGCGTTTAAGTCGTGGCCATTAGTAACTTCAATGAGCCAAGGATATCCAGGACAAGGTCGAGTTAACCCCCAATGTTTAAGTTATCAGACAATACAGAATAAAACGGGTTATAAGATTTAGTAAATCACAATCCGATAAACATGGTCCCATACCCGACCAAGCGGTAATATAATACTGTATCCCAAGCCCGTATTGGGTAAAATAAGCTAAAGTATTTACCTGAGCTAGTTCTTCTAACGAATAGTAACTCCACCGATAATCAAGAAGACAAATGCAAAGTATCGATCTACTGGGAGGCCTCTATCTGGAATGATGGTATTAATAACCAATTAGAATGCTAACGGGTTTAGGTTGAGTCATTGACTCGAATTGGTTAGCTTAAAGGATACGTAACGGAACGATGCGCTAGATTAAGCGATGACCGGAAAGAATGTTGTTTAAACCCGAAAAGTACTAGGACTTGTATATTTTGGGTAAACATATAACATTCTGGATTTTGATATAAAATGATAAGGTTAGACCCGTTTTGGTGAATTTATGTAAACTAGTCACATAGACTTAACCGTACGCATATAAGCGATACTGGGTAACCGGATGAGTCATATACAAGTTTCATGTGCTAATATGCTTAAAACATGTTTTAATATCAGTAAGATACCAACATGCATGCCCGTTATAGTTTTAAAACCGATATCAGCTTCAAAGGGTAATTTGGTCATTTTACGATTCATAAAAAGGAGTTGGTGATTAATCCGATGTCATGATCATATATATTATTTATAAAAATATTTATTTTATGATGTTATATCGGTAAGATATCAAATATATGTGTGGTTTATGCTTGAAGGCCAAACTATGCCCGAAAGGGTATTTTGGTCATTTCACAGATAGATTTGTAGACTTATTTGGAAATATGAGCTTATAACTTGTACCCACAGTAAAAAAATTTAAAAAGTAAGTTTTATAATCAGTAGGTAACAACTTTTGATGTTTAGATATGGTTTTAATCCATATTATGCGTCGAAAAGGCGATAGAGTCGCTAAATGACGATTTAATCGATGTTTAAGGAAATCTTTGTTTTGATCAGGTTTGTATAACCAAAATAGTTTATTTATTTAATAAAGTCAGTTTGTAAAAGGTTTGATTATGAACATATCTTTAAAACTCATTTTATGTGCCGTAAGGGCATTATCGTCATTTATCGACACCATGCAAGAATCTTTTCATAAACTTAGTTTATGAACTGATTTAATATCCCAAATAATTCTAGATAAATTATAACATCAGTAGGTGAAGTGCTTTGTTGTAAAAGTTATGTACAAAGCCATTTTATTTACCGAAAAGGGCATTTTGGTCCGTTAAAAGCATGATTTGCGATATTTAGGAAAAACTCATGTTTTGACCAAAATAATGAAATGCATGTAAGCTAAACAAGTCAACATATCAGTTGATAACTTGTTTGCATGCTTGTTTCTATTTTAAATCTCATTTTACGCAAAAAGGGCGAATTAGTCATATTTAGCACATCGATGAAACTTGCGCATAACTTGGAATATGATTATGATATGTAGTATGACCTCAGAGGGTTATACTACATTATAATAGGATCATAATGCAACTTAGAATCGGCCTTGAAAGACACAAAATTGGGTCAGAACTGAAAGTCAAAACAGAAGTCAAACTTTGCGACTTTCGGTTCCGAACCGACCTTAGACCTGGATTTGACGAGCCGAACATGTTCCCACATGTTCTTATAATTATTACCAAGTTATTAGAGTGACAAAACAAATTTTATATCATGCACGTCATCAGTTATGAGTTTATTCCCAAATCTGATCCAGTTTGACTTTTTATGCATTGGTTTGACTCGTCAATTGGTTATACAAACGTGGTAATCAGGAGGTGCCCCTTTTGGGGATGATTACCTACCTTATTACAATCACGTAACCATGTTTGATTCGAACCATGGTTGGACGATAAGGATTTAAGCTCAAAGTCAAAGATGTTTTACGACGAACTTGACTTTTAGCTTGAATGAGTAATAAACTGAAAGAGGAAGGTCAAGAACACTTACACAAGGTCCTTGCACGAAAATGAGATGAACTTGAAGGCCCTTGTAGCTCCAGAACTTGCAGAGATTAATGGGAGTGAATTTCTAAGACATGCAAGTTCTTTCAATGGATGCACAAGACCCCATTTTATGGAGTTGGAGGTTGAAGGAGGTGGTTACAGGTGTTAAGAGGGCTTGGCAGAAGGAAACAAGTGTCTAGGGTCGTGTAAATGCAGAGGTAATGTGGGAATTCGCGAGAACATGCAAGCTGCCACTTTTTTACACAATTCTGCCATCTGCAGATGCCTTGCGGACCGTATGGCTATACGGTTACGGTCCGTAAGGACCCTGATCGCCCATTGATTTAGGTTTGGTTACGAGGATCAGTGGGACACGTGTCGGGGTTTAATTGGACGGGAAATTACGAGGTGTTACATCCTCACCCCCTAAAAGAAATCTCGACCTCGAGATTTTATTCAAACAAGTAAGGGTCTTTTGTCGCATATTGTATTCGACTTCCCACGTATACTCGGGCCTCGACGGGCATCCCATTTCACCTTTACAATAGGTATTTCTTCGGAACTTCTTGACCTGTCGATCTTCGATTTCAATTGGTTTCTCAATGAACCTCAGGTTTTCATTAATCTGCATGTCCTCATAAGACATTGCTAGCGACTCATCGGCTAGACATTTCTTTAAATTGCAAATGTGGAACACATCATGAATTCCACTTAACTTCTCAGGTAATTTCAGCTTGTATGCTACCGACCCAACACGTTCGATGATCTTGAACGGTCCTATGTACCTAGGGCTTAGCTTGCTCTTCTTCCCGAAGCGCATAACACCTTTCCAAGGTGATACCTTCAACAACACCTTGTCTCCTACTTGGAATTGAAGAGGTTTACGCCTCTTATCTGTGTAGCTCTTCTGCCTATCTCGGGCAGCTTTAAGACGCTCAAGGATTTGCTCAATCTTATCTGTTGTCTCCAGGACTATCTCAGGTCCTGATAGTTGGGCCTCCCCAACTTCCGCCCAACAAATAGGCGTCCGGCATTTTCTCCCATACAAGGCCTCGAAAGGAGCGGCCTTGATGCTCGTATGATAACTGTTGTTGTAGGAGAATTCGATTAGGGGTAAGTGGTCATCCCAACTTCCACCTAGATCGATTACACATGCACGGAGCATGTCTTCCAGCGTTTGGATTGTACGCTCGCTCTGGCCATCAGTCTGCGGATGGTAAGCCGTACTGAAGTTCAATCGGGTGCCTAATGTGTCACACCCCAACCGATGGCGGAAACATCGGGGTAGTGGCACTAGGCGAACCAGATTGTCTCATGAGAAATTCCATAACACTATTTAAGAACAATATTTAAACGTCAAAATCCCATACTTTCAACATATAATCCTTAAACAAGTTACAAAATACAAGCAATCTCATAAAACAAATCAAGCTCGGTATCCCCTAGATTTCTATTACAATGCGTTTCTAGAATACCAAATCCTAATCCAATTGCAAGTAGTCAAATCCTCAACCTGCCACATATGTTAAAATAAATTCAACACAATTAAGTAAAGGTGAGCATACGAGTTTTGCGTACAATATAGATATAAAAGAGTTTAGCATACACCGGCTGACATACGTAACAGTTATGAACTATGTTACTACTCAGGTTCAAGTAAACCAACAAACCGCGATTGATCGAGGCATGCAAACAAGTGTTCACATCCTAAAAGAGAAAATAAATGAGAAATGAAAATGCGAGCCTTAACAACCCCGGGCCTCCGGGTGGCGGGTCAACCTCTAGTATACTATCATTTTAAGGGTGGCATACAAGCAATCAAGTAACACATAAAGTTCAGCATATTTCACGTAAAGTCATGTATAAGCGAGATGTCGAATAAGCATTTGAGTTGTGTGATGTGTTTTGATATACGAACAAATGTGACACCCAAAAGTGCGTTTAAGCGTAAAAGGGTTTAAGTATACTCACTGTTGGTGCATTTCGGGAGAGATGAGGGATCTGAGAAGAGTTGCGGAGAGTGCCGGATTAGCCTGTAAGCGAACAGAAGTGCGTCAGTCTTCTGAATTGCTGAAACGGTTACAGTTGGAGAGAACAGCAGTCAAGTTCGGGCGAACTTGTATGCCTGGATTACTGTGAGTACAAGTTAGGGGGAACCTGTCTTATTTGGTGATTGGTGATACAAGTTCGGGCGAACTTGTCTGATTTCTTTGGAAATAGTACAAGTTCGGGCGAACTTGTGTAAGTCTGAAAGAAGAATGGATCAAGTTCGGGCGAACTTGGTCACCAATCTGGTGACAAGTTCGGGCGAACTTGATGTTTTCCGAGCGAACTTAACTGTTTTGGCATCCAAATCGTGTGTTTTCGCGTCGTTTGCTGAGGAAATCGAGTGTCCATCCCTCCAACCTTAGGCTACTGAGCAAAACCAAGGCTGAAGAGGTCTTTTGGAGCGAGTTTTAGCCATTTTACATAAACTCGGACTAATCCGGGCGAACTTGAATGTAACATTTGTACAAATTGGGTTTCGAAAACCCGCCCCATTGTATCAATCAAAATGCATTTTTATCTACGTCGTGTTATTATTTTGTTCTTCTTTCAATAATACATATATAATAATAATAATGATAATTAAGGTTTAAAAAAATAGATAATATAATAACTAACCAATTAAATAATAAGTATTTATAAGTATTCGATAATTAAAAAGGTTTAATAAAAGTAATTAAAGAAAAGGGTGGAAACGGGAGTCGAACCCGGGTTCCCCCGGACACACACGCTACAAATACCACTGAACTACACACACAAGTTGTGTAAATATTTGAAACCTAAACCTCTTATGTTGAATCTGAAATCGAACATGCAACAATGGCCACAACCGAAGACGCGCCTTCCTTTTTGAATTGAATCCTCCGACAGCTGGCTCGGGATCTATTTTGGCAACCCCCAAATCAGTTTGACTGTCATCATCAATCACCGTAACTGTTTCCAAATCGCCGAAATCGAACCTCCCTGTTTTCATCTATAAATACTAGTCATTACCACACAATCAAACTCGCTCATCTCCTCTCGAAACCTGTTCTACTCTTTGATCAAGTGACGCAGCCCGTCGCCGGAGTTCTGTCGATCGCCGGAGTTCTGCACGTCGCCGGAACGACCATCCGCCGTCGGTTTTGTTCAAACGGTAGCTTTTCTTTCGAAATCTTTTTTTTAGCATTCGTGAATAATATCCTATGCAATCGATTAATAAAATGGAATGAATCAAGAATTGTTTTTCAGGCGGGTAAAGTTTGGGTTTATTTAAATAGAGAAGATGAAGTCGATAAGTTTATAAGAGAAATAAAATTTGGTGTTTTAATCGGGTTAGACACACAGTCCAGTGGTGGACTGTGTGCATTTTACACTAGTGATACCGAGTTCGATTCCTGCAACCACATCGATTCCCTGATATAACAAAATCCTTTTTTTTAAACTAAACCATATACCCTTCAGTAAGTTGTTAAAGTTAATAACAATCCAACAATATACAGGTTAGACACCCAGCCCAACTGGTTGGGCTGGGTGCAAAACCGGCTCCAGGTCGTGGGTTCGAAACCCACTCTTCACGCAAACCGACTGGCTTTAAAAAACCTTTTTAATTAAATTAAATCAGGAATTACTTAATAAGTATATAAGATTAATTAAAATCCAGATTCTTTCGGGTTAGACACGTAGCTCAGTTGGAAGAGCTGCGTGCACGCAACCGAGAGGTCACAAGTTCGAACCTCACCACACGCAGCCAAGCATCTAGCGAACCGGTCAGTCAGACCCCTTGTCAGGTCTGACAAGAAATTTTTTTATTATATTATTATTTTTTTATTCCTATATTATTTTTGCTTTTATATTTGTTTAAACAAGACTTTTATAATTTAAATTGTAACAAAAACAACAAAAAAATAAATCTAAACAGTCTAATAAAAAGCACTAATTGAAAATATTAATCTCAAATAAAATTTATTTATTTATCGAATTATTACGTTATCGTTTAGGTTAGTTCCTCTCGTGGTTAAATCCAAATTCGTGCGAGTTCGTAGTCAATCCAAGGAAAACGCACCCAAGGTGAGTGAATCTCTACAAATTCCCCGTTTTAATCACGTTTTAGGGTGTATAATGTGTCGTACCATTCCTTTATTTTATTTAAACACTTGTGCTTATATCATTTTGTGATCAAATGTGTATTGGTTGTTGTGTGATTTATATGTGGATTAAATTTATCATTTCAGTGCACTCATTTCATTAGGCCCATTAGTTCCTCGTGGAATACGGGTTGAGCATCAGGTGCCTCATTAGATCGGTTCCGTTTGATTGAGCCTTGATCTCAAATACATCATCATTCATGTCATATATTCATTCAATGTGGTTTGTGATTGTTTACATATATATATTTGCTCACATGTGATTTATGCATGAATTTTCTTTAATAAATAAAACAAGCAATTTTTAAATTTTTTTTATCAAGGTTCACTCGCCAACTTTTGTTGACCCAAAATCTCCTCTGTTTTACACATGATACAGGTGATCAAGTTGAGGAAAGAAACACTTAGGATGACCTAGAAGAATAAACAAGTTATTGCGTTGGAATAAACATTTAGACTATTTCTTTTTTGTATTTGTATGAATTTTGTTGGTTGGATATTTAAATTTGTAATTTGAATTTAATAAATATGAAACTTCTTAGTAAATATCATGAGCTTTGATGATAACCCAATCATGCCCCGTCTTTTATTCCGCTGCGGGTCGGGGTGTGACAAATTGGTATCAGAGCCTGTGGCTATAGGGATATAGGATAGGTTATTAGACCCTTAGAGCCTATACTACAGTTGATTAAATTTTAATTGTTTGTGTGTTACATGCAAAATTCATGATGTTTATATGTTTCATGTTTATTTTCACACCCAATATTATGCAAGCACACTCACAAGTAAATGTTAATATGCAATGCTCATCATAGTTCATATCCTTATAACATGTCATATCTATGGAAGCACACACCTCACGATTTCCATGATTTTTGAAATGATTTCGTATTTTTCAAATCACATCAAAGTGAGTTTTCATGACGGGCATGTAGTAACTGGAAGGGTACGAGTACCTGTAGTCGGAACGTCCTGTCTAGGCTTGGCATTCGTATAAATCCAAAATAAAGGACCAGTTTGCCTACCTGGGGATTAACGATGAGAGTACGAAGGACCTATTAGGCCAAAGCATGCTATACCAAACGTCGTGTGAACTAACCCCACTTTGAGTTGTCATTGTGTCCACATCTGGACACCCTCCGACCATCCATCTCGCAATCATGTTTTACGATTTTCATTCGGGTGGTGCGAGTGTTAACCCACCGACACCAATGTGAATCCTACCAAACCCAATAGTCATGGGGGCCCACATGACTACACAGGCAATGGTATGGGAGACATTTGGAGGCCCAAACATGAGCAAACCCACGACATCCTATTGATGTAGTTAAATATTTTCAGTTATGTTGTTTTCATTCTTTTTTTTACGACACATGACACCTAGGAAATTCTTGAACTCACAATCTCCCTATTCATATTCCTGTAGATGTCTGCTAGGTAATTACCTGGAGGTAGAAGGTCAGGAAAGTCAAACGAACGTTTGGCCATGCAAATTGCTAAACAAATTGCCGCAGTGCTTCCTGACATCGTGCTACAAGTTCAACAAGCCCTCACCGCTAATCCAATCAACCCTCCCAACCAAGAAGACCAAAGCGTCGCCAACCCTCCTCCCAAAACCCCCAAATGCACCTAAAACACTTCAAGTCCTGCGATCCCCCAAAATATGAATGGACTGAAGGTGTCACCGCTCTCCTTCACTAGTTTGAGGAGATGGAAAACAATTTTCTCAATTGCGACTGTTCCGAGGACCGCAAGGTACGTTACGCGACTGGAAGATTGTTTGGGGTAGCCCGTACCTGGTGGAACAAGGAAAAGGGTAAGCGAGGTGTTGAAGATGCCATGGCCTTAACCTGGGAAGAGTTAAGGGAAATCATGACGAGACGCTTCTGTCCAAGAAGCGAAATCAAAAAGCTAGAAGACGAGTTTCACGCATTGAAACAAAAGGAAGGAGACCACACTTCATACAATAAGAGAAATCTCGAGTTGAACCAGATGCTCCCCAATCTGTTCACCCCATATACCGCCTAATTGAACACTACATTCGAGGCCTCCCCTCGAAAATCTAAGATTCGCTTCTTAGCACTTCGCCCGCAACACTTGAAGCTGCAATGGAGTTAGCTACGGAACTCACTGAAAATCGCATTCGAAACGACAAATTCAAAAATGAGAAGAAGAAAACACCCATTGAGACCCCAATCCCAAACCACCCAGGTTCATCCTCGAAGTTTGCTAGTAAGAGGAAGCGAAATGGTAAGAACTTTGCCGTCACCCAAACCAACCCTCCCATCACTGCTGCCCCAATCACCCAAGTTGCCCCTCCAGCCGCACCATTCAAAAGGCCATACACTGGTCCACACCCAAAGTGTAACCGTTGTCAGTACCATCACCCTCCTGAAAACCCCTGCCAACATTGCACAAGTTGTGGCCGTGCGAGTCACACCATCCAAACCTGCCGTACCCTTCAACGATTGAACCGCAGTCAACCTCCAACCCAAACCCAAAATCAAATGGTGGGCCAAGCCCAACAGCCCTTACTTCTACCGCCTGCACAACCCGCAACCCACCTTACTACCAACCCAACTACCCCATGATGCAACCCATGCGAGCCTGCTTCAATTGTGGGGACCCAAACCACTTCAGGAACACTTGCCCCCGCCTGGTGAACATCATCCATGCCCAAGCTCAAGCAAAACCGGTAAACCAAGCTAAACAAGCCCATCCACCTGCTAGAGGAAGAGCTTTCAATATCAACGCCAACCAAGCCAGGGCTGACAACAATGTGGTCAACGGTACGTTTCTCGTAAATGGTAGTTATGCTTCCATATTATTCGATACTGGTGCGGATAAGAGCTTTGTGTCCTTAGAATTCGAATCTATCCTCGACCAACCCGTGATAATCTCGTTGAACCTCTGACGGTGGAAGTTGCTGACGGAAAACCCACTTCATTAAATTCTATTATACGCGATTGTACTCTCACCCTAAATGATCACGATTTCCCAATTGATCTCATTCCTATGAAGTTGGGAAGTTTCGATGTTATAATCGGTATGGACTGGCTCAGCCAGCATCACGCTGAAGTGGTGTGCCACGAAAAATTCATTCGTATTCCTCTCGCTAACAGTCAGACACTACGTATCTTTGTGGAAACCCCTTCGAAAGGACTCAAACTGATGTCCTGCCTTCAAGCCCGAAGTTATCTTCGCAAGAACTACGTCGCATTTCTAGCGCGTCAAGAAGGGAGGCAAGGAGAGGAAGCTCGAAGATATTCCAATTGTGAAAGAATTCCCGCAAGTTTTTCCCGACAACGTTTCAGGACTTCCTCCTGTGAGAGAAGTCGAATTTCGAATCGATCTTGTGCCTGGTGCTACACCGGTCGCAAAATCTCCTTATAGGTTAGCTCCATCCAAGATGCAAGAGCTAGCCAGTCAACTGGAAGAGTTGATTGACAAAGGATTCATACGTCCTAGCTCATCGCCTTGGGGTGCGCCTGTTCTTTTTGTGCAGAAGAAAGATGGAACGTTTCACATGTGCATTGATTATAGAGAACTCAACAAGTTAACGGTTAAGAATCGCTATCCACTGCCTCGTATTGATGACCTTCTAGACCAACTTCAAGGCGCCACCTGTTTCTCCAAAATCGACATTCGTTCTGGTTATCATCAGCTTAGAGTGCGCGAAGAAGATATCCCAAAAACCGCCTTCCGAACTCGCTATGGTCATTACGAGTTCATGGTTATACTCTTCGGTTTAACCAACGCCCCCGCTGTCTTCATGGATTTAATGAATAGTGTTTGCAAACCCTACCTCGACCGTTTCGTCATAGTCTTCATCGACGACATTCTTATCTACTCCAAGTCAAAATCTGATCATGAGCGACACCTTCGACTCATTCTTACACTCTTAAGAACTGAAAAGCTTTACGCTAAGTTCTCAAAATGCTAATTCTGGTTAGGAGAAGTACAATTCCTTGGTCATGTCGTCAATGACAAAGGGATTCATGTCGATCCTTCAAAAATCAAGGCAGTACAAGAATGGCAAGCGCCACGTACCCCTACCGAAGTTAGGTCATTTCTCGGCTTGGCTGGTTACTACCGACGCTTCATTGCCAATTTTTCTCGTATCGCCGTTCCGCTCACGGCCTTGACTCACAAAGGAAAACCCTTCATTTGGGGACCTAAGCAAAAGGAGGCCTTCCAAACTTTAAAGCAAAGGTTTTGTGACGCACCTATCCTTACACTCCCTGAGGGTTGCGATGACTTTGTGGTTTATTGCGACGCATCAGGGCAAGGACTAGGCTGTGTATTGATGCAAAGAGGAAAAGTGATAGCCTATGCCTCTAGGCAACTCAAAGTTCATGAGAAGAATTACACCACCCACGACCTGGAACTTGGAGTCGTTGTGTTCGCTCTCAAGATATGGAGACATTACCTCTACGGTACCAAGTGTGAAATATACACTGACCACAAGAGTCTCCAACATATCTTCAACCGGAAAGAGTTGAATATGAGGCAACGAAGATGGGTCGAACTTCTCAACGATTACGACTGTGAAATTCAGTACCATCCTGGCAAGGCAAACGTGGTGGCCGATGCGCTCAGTCGAAAGGGATATGCGAACTCTATTCGTCTTCTATGTTCACAAATCATAATCGATATCAAGGATTGAATCCGGACAGCTCAACATATCTCTGTAACGGAAAATGACGTACGCGATGAGCTGTCATGTGGAGCTGAACTCAAAATTGAAACCAAATCTGACGGTATTCTATATTATTTAAACCGCATATGGATTCCCGATCGCGACAACCTTCGTGATTTCCTCATGAATGAGGCACATAAAACACGATACTCTGTACACCCAGGAGCCGATAAGATGTATCAAGACCTACGATACACCTACTGGTGGCCTGGCATGAAAAAGGACATCGCTGTTTTTGTTTCCAAGTGCCTTACCTGTTCCAAAGTGAAAGCTGAACATCAAAGACCTTCAGGACTTCTAGTCCAACCCGAAATACCTGTATGGAAGTGGGAAAACATAACCATGGACTTCATTACCGGGTTACCTCGCACCTCCAGTGGGTATGACACCATATGGGTAATCATTGATCGTCTTACAAAATTAGCTCACTTCATTCCGATCCGCGAGGACTTCAAGAACGAGAAGTTAGCTCGTATCTACATCAGCGAGATCGTAAGCCGTCATGGTGTACCGTTAAGCATCATTTCAGACCGTGATGGTCGTTTCACTTCACGAACATGGCGAACCGTACAAACCGCTTTGGGTACACGGTTAGACCTTAGCACCGCCTTTCACCCTCAAACTGATGGTCAATCTGAACACACCATCCAAACGCTTGAAGACATGCTTCGAGCATGTGTCATGACTTCAAAGGGAACTGGGACGCTCATCTACCGTTAGTCGAGTTTTCGTACAACAATAGCTATCATTCAAGTATCGACATGGCTCCTTTCGAAGCCTTATATGGTCGTAAATGCCGATCTCCAGTATGTTGGAACGAAATTGGTGAAGCGCAAATCACCGGACCTGAATTGATTCAAGAAACAACCGACAAAATCCTTCAAATTCGAAACAATCTTCTAGCGGCTCAAAGTCGTCAAAAGAGTTATGCTGACAAACGACGAAAGCCTTTGGAATTTGGCGTTGGTGATCAAGTACTTTTGAAAGTATCACCGTGGAAGGGAGTGGTTCATTTTGGCCAAAAGGGCAAGCTAGCACCACGCTATGTAGGACCTTTCAAGATACTCGAAAGAGTGGGTCCTGTAGCATACAAGCTTGACCCACCAGAAGAGCTCAATAGAATTCATCCCACGTTCCACGTATCAAACTTGAAAAAGTGCCTCGCCGACGAAAACCTCCATATTCCTCTAGAAGACATTCAAGTCGATGAATCGATGCACTTCGTCGAAAGACCAGTAGAAATCATGGATTGCAGTGAAAAGCGCTTAAGGCGAAGTCGTATTCCAATCGTCAGGGTACGTTGGGAGTCAAAACGGGGACCTGAGTTTACTTGGGAACGTGAAGACTCCATGCGCGAAAAGTACCCGCATCTTTTTCCGGTTACAACTACTACTTAAATTTCGGGACGAAATTTCTAAAAGTAGGGGATACTGTAACATATGTACAAATTGGGTTTCGAAAACCCGCCCCATTGTATCAATCAAAATGCATTTTTATCTACGTCGTGTTATTATTTTGTTCTTCTTTCAATAATACATATATAATAATAATAATGATAATTAAGGTTAAAAAAAATAGATAATATAATAACTAATCAATTAAATAAT
Source organism: Scalesia atractyloides (assembly GCA_947069175.1). NCBI lineage: Eukaryota > Viridiplantae > Streptophyta > Magnoliopsida > Asterales > Asteraceae > Scalesia > Scalesia atractyloides. Next base: position 7,833,950 of record CAMTDV010000025.1, on the reverse strand, counting down.
AAGTATTTATAAGTATTCGATAATTAAAAAGATTTAATAAAAGTAATTAAAGAAAAGGGTGGAACCGGAGTCGAACCTGGGTTCCCCCCGGACACACACGCTACAAATACCACTGAACTACACACACAAGTTGTGTAAATATTTGAAACCTAAACCTCTTATGTTGAATCTGAAATCGAACCTGCAACAATGGCCACAACCGAAGACGCGCCTTCCTTTTTGAATTGAATCCTCCGACAGCTGGCTCGGGATCTATTTTGGCAACCCCCAAATCAGTTTGACTGTCATCATCAATCAGCGTAACTGTTTCCAAATCGCCGAAATCGAACCTCCCTGTTTTCATCTATAAATACTAGTCATTACCACACAATCAAACTCGCTCATCTCCTCTCGAAACCTATTCTACTCTTTGATCCAGTGACGCAGCCCGTCGCTGGAGTTCTGTCGATCGCCGGAGTTCTGCACGTCGCTGGAACGACCATCCGCCGCCGGTTTTGTTCAAACGGTACCTTTTCTTTCGAAATCTTTCTTTAGCATTCGTGAATAATATCCTATGCAATCGATTAATAAAACGGAATGAATCAAGAATTGTTTTTCCGGCGGGTAAAGTTTGGGTTTATTTAAATAGAGAAGATGAAGTCGATAAGTTTATAAGAGAAATAAAATTTGGTGTTTTAATCGGGTTAGACACACAGTCCGGTGGTGGACTGTGTGCATTTTACACTAGTGATACCGAGTTCGATTCCTGCAACCACATCGATTCCCTGATATAACAAAATCCTTTTTTTAAACTAAACCATATACCCTTCAGTAAGTTGTTAAAGTTAATAACAATACAACAATATACAGGTTAGACACCCAGCCCAACTGGTTGGGCTGGGTGCAAAACCGGCTTCAGGTCGCGGGTTCGAAACCCACTCTTCACGCAAACCGACTGGCTTTAAAAAACCTCTTTAATTAAATTAAATCAGGAATTACTTAATAAGTATATAAGATTAATTAAAATCCAGATTCTTTCGGGTTAGAGACGTAGCTCAGTTGGAAGAGCTGCGTGCACGCAACCGAGAGGTCACAAGTTCGAACCTCACCACACGCAGCCAAGCATCTAGCGAACCGGTCAGTCAGACCCCTTGTCAGGTCTGACAAGAAAATTTATTATTATTATTATTTTTTTATTCCTATATTATTTTTGCTTTTATATTTGTTTAAACAAGACTTTTATAATTTAAATTGTAACAAAAACAACAAAAAAATAAATCTAAACAGCCTAATAAAAAGCACTAATTGAAAATATTAATCTCAAATAAAATTTATTTATTTATCGAATTATTACGTTATCGTTTAGGTTAGTTCCTCTCGTGGTTAAATCCAAATTCGTGCGAGTTCGTCGTCAATCCAAGGAAAACGCACCCAAGGTGAGTGAATCTCTACAAATTCCCCGTTTTATTCACGTTTTGGGGTGTATAATGTGTCGTACCATTCCTTTATTTTATTTAAACACTTGTGCTTATATCATTTTGTGATCAAATGTGTATTGGTTGTTGTGTGATTTATATGTGGATTAAATTTATCATTTCAGTGCACTCATTTCATTAGGCCCATCAGTTCTTCGTGGAATACGGGTTGAGCATCAGGTGCCTCATTAGATCGGCTCCGTTTGATTGAGCCTTGATCTCAAATACATCATCATTCATGTCATATATTCATTCAATGTGGTTTGTGATTGTTTACATATATATATTTGCTCACATGTGATTTATGCATGAATTTTCTTTAATAAATAAAACAAGCAATTTTAAAAAAATGTTTTATCAAGGTTCACTCGCCAACTTTTGTTGACCCAAAATCTCCTCTGTTTTACACATGATACAGGTGATCAAGTTGACGAAAGAAACACTTAGGATGGCCTAGAAGAATAAACAAGTTATTGCGTTGGAATAAACATTTAGACTATTTCTTTTTTTGTATTTGTATGAATTTTGTTGGTTGGATATTTAAATTTGTAATTTGAATTTAATAAATATGAAACTTCTTAGTAAATATCATGAGCTTTGATGATAACCCAATCATGCCTCGTCTTTTATTCCGCTGCGGGTCGGGGTGTGGCAAATTGGTATCAGAGCCTGTGGCTATTGGGATATAGGATAGGTTATTAGACCCTTTGAGCCTATACTATAGTTGATTAAATTTTAAATGTTTATGTGTTACATGCAAAATTCATGATGTTTATATGTTTCATGTTTATTCACACCCAATATTATGCAAGCACACTCACAAGTACATGTTAATATGCAATGCTCATCATAGTTCATATCCTTATAACATGTCATATCTATGGAAGCACACACCTCACGATTTCCATGATTTTTGAAATGATTTCGTATTTTTCAAATCACATCAAAGTGAGTTTTCACGACGGGCATGTAGTAACTGGAAGGGTACGAGTACCAGCAGTCGGAACGTCCTGTCTAGGCTTGGCATTCGTATAAATCCAAAATAAAGGACCAGTTTGCCTACCTGGGGACTAACGATGAGAGTACGAAGGACTTATTAGGCCAAAGCATGCTATACCAAACGTCGCGTGAACTACCCCACTTTGAGTTGTCATTGTGTCCACACCTGGACACCCTCCGACCATACATCTCGCAATCATGTTTTAAGATTTTCATTCGGGTGGTTCGAGTGTTAACCCGCCGACACCAATGTGAATCCTATGGGCGGACTTGCTACAAGTTCGAGCGAACTTGTGTGTTTCTTGTGAGTTGGGAGACAAGTCCGGGCGGACTTGTAGTTTATGAAGGTTTATGAGGCTTAGACAAGTTCGGGCGAACTCGTGAGTTCGGCCGAACTTGACCTATGGGCCAAGTTTTGTTCGATTATTTTGCGTTATGGGTTTTTTTGGCGATTCGGTTCATATTCGATAGTTATATTAAGCGTTTTAGCGAAGCGTTAAGCGTTATATTACCATTTTTGAGAGGGAGCGAGTTACGAGAGTGTGCGAGCGTTTTAGCGATATTAAACCATAACATACATAATATAACACTCATAAAATATAATTCCACATAATTAACTGCGTTTTGCGATGCGATGAGATAAGCGATGCGATGGCACAAGTGTTTATTAAACAACAACACACTCGGCTCGTATAGTAGCATAATTAGTTGTGATTGCATTGAATTAGCGGTTAATAAGTAATTAAACGCGATATAGATGTTACAAAATGTAACTCCATTAATCATAAACTTTTCATAATCCAAATCTCGGAATACAAGTGATAAGTATAGACAAAATACACGAAAAGGAAATAAATAAATTAACAACGAAATTTGGATTTGTTACAGTCTCCCCTACTTTAGGAAATTTCGTCCCAAAATTTAAGTAGTGGCCGTAACAAATAGATGCGGATATTTAGCTTTCATGTCACTTTCCAATTTCCCAAGTGAATTCGGCACCGCGTTTTCCTTCCTATCGGACCTTCACGATAGGGATGCGAGAGCGCCGTAATTTCTTGGTTTCTCGGTCCATGATTTCGACCGTTTTTCCACAAAATGGAGAGTCTCGTTTATTTTCAAGTCCTCGAGGGGGACGTGGAGATTTTCTTCAGCTAGGTATTTCTTGAGGTTCGACACGTGAAAAGTCGGATGAACGTTGTTAAGTTCAGCCGGTAGTTCGAGTCGGTAGGCTACTTTGCCTATCCTTTCCAGAATCTTAAAAGGACCTACGTATCGTGGCCTAGCTTTCCTTTCTTCCCGAAGCGGATCACTTCTTTCCAAGGTGCAACCTTTAAGAGCACGTGATCACCCACTTTGAACTGTAGGAGCTTGCGGCGTTTATCGGCATAATCTTTTGACGACTCCGAGCTTTCAAGAGATTGTCTCTGATCTGGAGGATCTTGTCTGTCATTTCTTGAATAAACTCGGGACTGGTGATTTGTGCTTCGCCGATCTCGTGCCATGCAATAGGCGATCGGCATTTTCTTCCATACAGTGCCTCAAAAGGAGCCATTTGAATGCTGGTGTGATAACTATTATTGTACGAGAATTCAATTAAAGGTAAATGCGTATCCCAATTACCACCGAAATCTATGATGCACGCACGAAGCATGTCTTCAACGGTGCAGATTGTGCGCTCAGTCTGACCGTCGGTTTGAGGGTGAAAAGCGGTACTGAGATTAAGAGTAGTACAGAGAGCGGATTGAAAAGTCTCCCAGCGACGTGAGGTAAAGCGACCATCACGGTCAGAGATGATGTCACGAGGCGTCCCGTGTCGATAAATGACTTCGTCGGTATAGATTTAGTCTAATCGTTTGACCTTAAAGTTTCTCGTATAGCAATAAAGTGCGCAGATTTAGTAAGACGATCAACGATAACCCAATGCTATCGTGACCAGAGGAAGTGCGAGGAAGTTTCGTAATGAAATCCATAGCTATACTCTCCCACTTCCACATCGGGATTTCGGGTTGTTCGAGCAAGCAAGAGGGCCTTTGATGTTCGGCTTTAACCTTCGAACAAGTTAAGCACTTTGAAACGTACACGACGATATCCTTTTTCATGCCCGGCCACCAGTACTTAGGACGAAGGTCCTGGTACATTTTGTTGGCTCCGGGAATGAATGGAATATCGAGATTTATGAGCTTCATTAATAAGAATTCACGGAGATTATCACGGTTGGGAATCCAAATACGATCAAGATAGTAATAAATACCATTGGGTTTACCGACGAGTTGAGTTTCGGCACCATATTTCATTTCTTCTTCCAAAGTATTCTCGTTAAAACAAGCAAACTGAGTGGAACAAATCATGATTTCGAGATCATTCAAAGCTTGAGAGTCACGAACACTATACACATAGCTTCGTCGACTTAGAGCTTCGGCTACAACGTTTACTTTGCCAGGATGGTAGCATATCTCTCATCGTAATCGTTGAGAAGTTCAACCCATCTGCGTTGGCGCATATTCAGTTCCTTTTGATTGAAGATATGTTGTAAGCTCTTATGGTCGGTGAAAACAGTACACTTAGTACCGTAAAGGTAGTGTCGCCATATCTTCAATGCAAAAACAACTGCACGAGTTCGAGATCGTGGGTTGTGTAGTTTTTTTCGTGGATCTTGAGTTGTCGAGACGCGTACGCGATAACCTTGTCTCGTTGCATGAGAACACAACCAAGGCCAAGATTAGAGGCATCGCAGTAAACAACGAAATCGTCGTTTCCATCGGGTAAAGCGAGTACAGGAGCCTTGCACAGCATACGCTTGAGATTTTGAAAGGCTTCCTCTTGCTTGGAATCCCAAAGAAAGGTTTGTCCTTACGAGTTAAAGCAGTAAGCGGAATGACGATTTTCAAAAAGTCGGTGATGAATCGACGGTAGTAACCCGCCAATCCAAGAAATGAACGGATTTCGAAGCATTCTTCGGTGTAATCCAACTCTTGACAGCTTCAATCTTTGCAGAGTCGACGTGAATTCCTTGACTATTAACGATGTGGCCGAGAAATTGGACTTCTTCGAACCAGAATTCACATTTTGAGAACTTTGCATAAAGATGATTACCTTGGAGAAGTTCGAGGACTAAACGGAGATGGCGCGCGTGTTCGTCTCTCGACTTCGAGTAGATAAGGATGTCATCGATAAACACAATGACAAACAATCTAAAAAAGTTTACACACACGGTTCATTAAAATACCATGAAGACCGCGGGTGCATTTGTAAGACCAAAGGGCATGACACGAATTCGAAACGGCGAAAGGTGTATTCGGAATATCTTCTTCGAGTACACACAACTGATGATAACCGGAACGTAAATCGATCTTAGAAAAACAAGTAGCACCTTGAAGCTGATCAAATAAGTCGTCGATTCGAGGAAGAGGGTAGCGGTTCTTTATCGTGGGTTTGTTAAATTCACGATAATCGATACACATTCGAAACGTCCCATCTTTCTTTTTCATGAAAAGAACGGGTGCGCCCCAAGGAGAAGTGCTCGAGCGTATGAAGCCTTTATCAAGAAGCTCTTGAGTTTGCTGAACAGTTCGTGCATTTCGGATGGTGGAGACGATAGGGAGCTTTTGCAACGGGAGTAGCACCGGGAATCAAATCGATACGGAATTCAACATCTCGAGTAGGGGGTAAACCGAGTAAATCGTCGGGAAAAACTTTGGGAAATTCACAAACAACGGGTACATCTTTCCAGGTTTTCTTTTTCCGGGTTTCGCGATGTGGGTTAGAAAGGCAACGCATTGCTTTCGCAGATGCTTGCTCGCTTGAGTACATGACATAAGCATCAACTTCTTTGAGGGAGTTTCACCTAAATATAGAGTTGATAGCCGTTAGAGAGAGGGAAGCGAATCATTTTATCGAAGCAAACAACTTCAGCATGATTCTCACGAAGAAAATCCATGCCTACTATGATGTCGAAGCTACCTAACTGCATAGGTATGAGATTGATCGAGAAGACATGGTTGTTGAGATCGAGAGTACAACCACGTAGGACAGAGATAACGGTAATGGTTTTTCCGGGTGGCGACTTCCACATCCAAAAGTCTTTGGGAGTTTAGCGCGTTTACATTTTAAAACCTTTTTGAATTCTAAAGATACAAAACAATTATCGGCATCAGTATCAAATAAACATGATGCATAAATACCATTGACAAGGAACATACCGTTGACAATATTGTTGTCGTTCTGAGCCTAGCGATGATTGAGATTAAAGGCTCGTCCACGCGCAGCCTGTGGTTGCTGCTGAGGCTGTGGTGGTGGCTGCTGTGAGGCTGCTGTTGCTGCAGCTCTTGTTTGATAGCTCGATTAGGGCAGGCATTACTGAAGTGGTTTGGGTCCCCACATGTGTAGCAAGCACGAGCCTTTGGGGCTGGCGCTTGCTGTTGGTACTGCTGTTGGTTAGACTGAGGAGTGCGAGGGGGAACTGGTAGAGCTGGTACTGCTGGGGCCTGAGGAGCTGGCTGACGCGGGCCTGAACGACAACTGACAGTAAATGGCCGTGTGCAGTTGGTACAGATACGGAAATTGCCTCCAACCACATGGTGATAGGTGCATTTTGAGCACAAAGTATGCGGGCCAGTATACGCACGCTTTGCCGGCGGTGCGTTTGTTGCTACAGACTGGAGTGGCTGAGGGTTTTGCGGAGCGGTAAGGGCAAAGTTCTTACTCGGTTTTCCCTTTTGCGGCCACGGCGACTGTTCTTTGATTCTCGAGACTCGTAGGAGCTGCTGATTCGGTGATGGCCTGTTTTGCGACCTTGTTGTTCTTAAAGTATCCAGCCTGAACCCTTTTTGTCGGCTAGCTGATAGGTTTCCTCAATAGTAGCAGGGCGTGCTGCATAAACAAATTCAGCGACACAGTCGGGCAGTGCGTTGAGGTACTTCTTGATTGCTTTCTCGGTCGTGTCCATTTGACCGAGATAGATAATGCTCAGCTGTTTAAAACGAGCTGTTAGACCAGCATGGTTGGGTCCGTCTTGCTTAATTCCCCAAAACTCGTTTTCCAACTTCTGGATTTCATAGGGGGGACAAAATTCCTTGATCATGATTGCTTTGAGTTCCTCCAGGTGAGTCCGTAAGCTTCATCGTTTCCTCTCTTGTTACGCTCCGCGGTCCGGCAGTCGAGAGCCCTGGACTGTAAAACGCCGGTAGCGTTAGTAGTGCGAAGGGGTTTGGGACACCCACTCTGGCGAAATGTGACCTCGATAGCGTCAAACCAATGGAACATGGCACTTGGTCCTTCAGTGCCTAAGAAAGTAAGGGGTCCACAAGCTTTGAACTGCTTAAATTTGAAGGAAGTCTTGGGCGTGTCGGCTTTGGAATCGACCGATGAATTGCTGCTGGCGGCTATGGATCTCGCTGACGATCTGGGGGTAACTTTAGCCATTTTCTTGGCTCCCAGAGAAGCGATGCGCTTATCGGCGTTTTTGCGCTGGATGTTCCTCGTGTATGAGATCCCATAGAAGACATCTACACAAGGATTTGATTGGATGAGATTTGATTATGATAGGTTTATGTTTAAAAGTTTTATTATTATTATTATTATACAGTTAAGGCACAAAAACACATAGGCTTGTATACACATAAGCACGCAAGCACATAATCACGTAAGCACATAAGCATATATGTTGCATGTATTCATCTTCAAACTAAATTATGCGTAGCGCGTACGAGATGCGATATAATAGCGTAGATAGCAAGTAGAGCTGCGTATGAGACACGAATGTCCTCATGAGTGTAAGCGAGTTGAGCGATTAGTTTGGTTGGTGTATTAATTAGCGTTTTAGATTACGAGAGCTGTGCGAGTTGTGCATATATTGATGGAGCGTAAGAGCGGTAAATCGAGAAATCGAAATCCATAAATTCAAACACATAAATAATAAATAAACTCGAGGATGCGTAAAATCGATGATTATAGGCTTAAATCAATTGGGAGCATCCTGGGTTTTGAGACAGCGACTACCCAAAGTGATTCGAAGATTCTCCGAGTTCGGACACACGATTTGGCTAATAGACAAATGCTCTCGCTGTACAACGGTTAACGACATTTATCCTTCCAATTGCGTCGTGTTCCGAGTCATCGAAATAATCGAGACTTTGATGAGATTGAAAATCTAACAGCAGAACTAGTTATTAAGATGCGGGTTTCACCCTAACTTAACAACATCATTCCTAGTTGTGGTTATGCTCACCGATCAAATCGGGATTTCCACTAGGTAGATATGGAGATTTTCGTCGAGGTTTGGATATCACTCCTAACTCAACGAAGATATCTCGTGCGAGAGTATGCGTGGAGTGAATGAACTCATAAGAGTTCTTGGTTTTCACACCTAATCTCGACTTGATCACTCGTTTTGTGTGATACGAGCGTTCTTCAGCGTGTGTTGTGGTTGCTTTAGGAAAATCAATGTTTAAAAGTTCGTGTCGAAAGGTTCTAGTCAAGTTCGAGCGAACTTGGCATCGCCTGATGTCAAGTTCGGGCGAACTTGTTCAATCCCAGCAAACTTGTTTGATGTTGTAAAGAGATGACATCGAGCGAACTGGTAGTCGGGACTTGTCAGTCGGGAACTTGGTCAAGTCCGGGCGAACTTGGTCAAGTCCGGGCGAACTTGGTCAAGTCCGGGCGAACTTGGTCAAGTCCGGGCGAACTTGGTCAAGTCCGGGCGAACTTGATCAAGTGCGGGCGAACTTGCCTCCCAAGTTCGAGCGGACTTGTCTGTTCGTATGAGTTTTCGGCGTTAATCGATGCGTAACAGTCTGATTTGGTATCTTAACTATAGTCTAAGGAAAACATGGCAGTTCTACCTAAATTTCCCTATAGTTATGGCTCTGATACCAATATGTCACATCCGAACCGATGGCGAAAACATCGGGGTAGTGACACTAGGCGAACCAGATTGTCTCATGAGAAATTTCATAGCACTATTTAAGCGACAATATCTAAACGTCAAAATCCCATACTTTCAACATATAATCCTTAAACAAGTTACAAAATACAAGCAATCTCATAAAACAAATCATGCTCTGTATCCCCTAGATTTCTATTACAATGTGTTTCTAGAATACCAAATCCTAATCCAATTGCAAGTAGTCAAATCCTCAACCTGCCACATATATTAAAATAAACGTCAATACAATTAAGTAAAGGTGAGCATACGAGTTTTGCGTACAATATAGATATAAATGCGTTTAGCATACACCGCATGACATACGTAACAGTTGTGAACTATGTTACTACTCAGATTCAAGTAAACCAACAAACCGCGATTGATCGAGGCATGCAAACAAGTGTTCACATCCTAAAAGAGAAAATAAATGAGGAATGAAAATGCGAGCCTTAACAACCCCGGGCCTCCGGGTGGCGGGTCAACCTCTAGTATACCATCATGTTAAGGGTGGCGTACAAGCAATCAAGTAACACAAAAAGTTCAGCAGATTTCACGTAAAGTCATGTATAAGCGGGATGTCGAATAAGCATTTGAGTTGTGTGATGTGTTTTGATATACGAACATATGTGACACCCAAAAGTGCGTTTAAGCATAAAGGGGTTCAAGTATACTCATCGTTGGTGCGTTTAGGGAGAGATGAGGGATCTGAGAAGAGTTGCGGAGAGTGCCGGATCAGCCTGTAAGCGAACAGAAGTGCATCAGTCTTCCGAATTTCTAAAACGGTTACAGTTTGAGAGAACAGTAGTCACGTTCGGGCGAACTTGTATGCCTGGACTTACTGTGAGTACAAGTTTGGGCGAACTTGTCTTATTTGGTGATTGGTGATACAAGTTCGGGCGAACTTGTGTAAGTCTGATGAAGAATGGATCAAGTTCTGGCGAACCTTGTCACCAATCTGGTGACAAGTTCGGGCGAACTTGATGTTTTCCGAGCGAACTTGACTGTTTTGGCATCCAAATCGTGCGTTTTCGCATCGTTTGCTGAGGAAATTGAGTGTCCATCCCTCCAACCTTAGGCTACTGAGCAAAACCAAGGCTGAAGAGGTCTTTTGGAGCGAGTTTTAGCCATTTTAAAGAAACTCGGACTAATCCGGCGAACTTGAAGGTTCAAACGGTTTAGTCCAGTTTGTGCAAAGTGACGATTTTTTCCTTGTGATTCCGGATCTGAGATCTAGCTTGACAACACCTCGTTCCACTTCAATGTGAACGAAACATACGTCTTTTAGTCCGAATATTGTGTAAAAATCAATGTTTAAAAAGGGTTTTACTCATATCTAAGCATAGATCTGTGTGAAAAACAGAAGTTTTGCATAAAAAGATGAATATTTTCGTAAACAGAAGAGATTTGATGAAAACGAAGGCAAAGGCTTGTGCAAAATCGTTGAAAAACGTTGTTGTAGTTAAAAACGGGTGGAATCTTACTTAGAACACAAAAGGTTTCGGTTTTGGGGAGCTCCGGGCGAACTTGTAGCAAGTATAAATAAGAAGAGGAGCTGGGTATTTATAGGTGAAGGTGAAAAGGTGAGCTGGGACATCAAGTTCGGGCGAACTTGCTACAAGTTCGAGCAAACTTGTGTGTTTTTTGTGAGTTGGGAGACAAGTCCGGGCGGACTTGTAGTTTATGAAGGTTTATGAGGCTTAGACAAGTTCGGGCAAACTCGTGATATACAATGTAACATTTGTATAAATCGGGTCTCCAAAACCCGCTCCGTTTTGTAATCAAACACCAAGTTATGAAAATACAGTAATTATTTATAATTATTTTGAGTTTAAACGTTGCATAATTAATAAATAAACTAAACTATAAAAATTAAATTGGATAAAAAGTTAAAATAAAATAAATAAAAACATTTCTGACCGGACTCGAACCCGGGTCAGCTGAAACACTCCAACAACTTATCAACCGGTCCTCAAACCACTCCGCCACTAAGTGTTTTCTGCTAACTTTAGGAAATCATTTGAGTCTTATACGCAAACTTGTATTAACAGCGAATGATATCTGAATAACGGAAATCGGTAAACCGAATCGCCAAATCAGTTTTAGTTTGTTTAGCTGGCTTATAACCGATGATTATCGGTTTCTAATTAAGTTCAAATTGAATGAACTTAAAGTTTCGGGTTTTGAAACCGAAAGGCATTCAAACTCCAAATAATTCAGGTTCCAATCATTTATGCGATTCAGAACCGTCTCAAATACACTCCAATTCCTGTTCGTCGCATTTTCAAGCCTTTTGAGCACAAAAAAAACTGTTCGCCGGAATTCTCTGCAAATCTCGCCGGAAAACCGTTTTCAACACAAACCAGTAAGATTTTCCTCTTTTGCGGTTTCAATCTATTGTTAGGACTCTACTAACATTAATCCGTCACTCAAAATCAGTCACAGAAGACTTTGCTGGATTTTCTGGGTTCGCCGGAGAAATTCTGGAATTTGCCGGAAACTCGCTAGTTAACGGTAAACACATTCAATCGTGCAAATAATCCATGTACTCTGGTTCAATTTCAAATCTAATTCTTTAATTATGTTGTTAGACCCCCTCAGCCGAAGGTTCAAAACAGTGTTGCCTGTTCTCGCCGGACTTCCTGAAGAAGACGACCTGTCCGGTATTTCCTTTCCCCAAACTGTTCGGTTGTGCACATTCAAGCTAGTAGTCATGTTATTTAAGTAGTTAGATCGTGAACCAGTTGTCTGAGTAAAATCGGTAATTGTAGTGAAGAAGACGAACTTAAAAACAGGATAAGAGTAAATAAAATTCGGATAATTAACGGGTTAGACACACAGTCCAGCGGTGGACTGTGTGCAAAGTTTATATCCAAGTCCCGGGTTCGATCCTTACTACACACACTCTGCGTAATAACTTTCCTTTTTATTCATGAACTAACCGGGTTAGAACGGGTAGTTGTTAAGTATAATATAAATCAAGAATATAACCGGGTTAGACACACAGTCCAGCGGTGGACTGTGTGCAAAACAAACTTCACGTCGCGCGATCGAGTCCCGTCACAAGCACCGGTTCATGAGATTAAAACGTTTTGCAAAATAAAGGAATTTTCGGTAAGTTCGAATAAGTATATAAATATAATTAAAACTGGGTTTCTAACAGGTTAGTCACGTAGCTCAGCTGGTAGAGCTACGTGCGCGTGAACGGAAGGTCACCGGTTCGAATCCCGCTTGGCGCAAATAATTACCGCTGACCGAACCGGTCAACGGTCAACGGTCAACGGTCAAACAGTAAAAAAAAATAATATATATATATTTTTTTAATATTTATTTGTTTATTTTAATTTAAAAATCAATTTAAAATACTTAAAAATAACATTTTTAAAGATAGAAAATAGCCATAAACTCACAAAAATATATCTAAAAATCCCATTAGAATCCTTAGTAAAATCCATCCATTTTAATATATTTTCCATTGTTATTTAGGTTAGTATTCCTCGTCGACTCGCTCGTCTAAATCGTGCGCATCTCGCTTTATCCAATCCAACGCACCCAATGTGAGTGAACCCTTCAAATTCCCCGTTTTAATCACGTTTTTGGGGTGTATCATGTGTCTTGTTCATTTACATATTATAACCAAGTTATTGTGCATATATCATATCATGACATGTGTATTAGTTTGTTGCTGTTAAGTAGTTATTATTGTTTGCAAATTATTATTTCAGTACATGCAATTGCCGAGGCCGTAGCTCCCCATCCATCGAGGTTGAGTTTGATCCCCATTTTATTATGCGGTTGATCAGGGCGTGCCCGCACGATCGGCTCCGTTTGATTGAGCCTTGATCGGTCATTTCATTTTACATTTCAATACATGCAATACGCTCGGCTCTGTTTGATTGAGCCTTGAGTGCACAGTTCAATTTACATTTCCAGTTCATGCAATACGTTCGGCTCCGTTTGATTGAGCCTTGAGCGCACAGTCCAATTTACATTTCCAGTTCATGCAATACGATCGGCTCCGTTTGATTGAGCCTTGATCGCACAGTTCAATTATGTTAATTGTTATATGCTGTTGGTATGTTCATGTATGTTATCGATTGTTAATTGATGCTTGCCAATGTTTGATTCCATACATGTGCTCTTTTATGATTATGCACAATATTTTATTGATAAACTAACCAGACAATTATTATCAAATGTTTATCTATAAGGTTCACTCGCCAACTTATGTTGACCCAAAAACCTCCTATTTTACACATGATACAGGTGAACCAGCAGCAGCTAGGAACACGTAGGACCTGGATTAGAAGGAATAAAACGATTTAGTATTTGGATTATTTTTGGTTATTTTCCCTTGTAATGAATGGACATGTTTGGATGTTTGAGAAATGTAACTTTGACTTCATTTAATTATGAAACATAATAGTAAATGTCATGTGCTTTGGTGATAACCCAATTATGCCTCGACTCTTATTTCCGCTGCGGGTCGGGGTGTTACATACAAGTTCGACCGAACTTGACCTATGGGCCAAGTTTTGTTCGATTATTTCACGTTATGGGTTTGTTTGGCGATTCGGTTCGTATTCGATAGTTATATTAAGCGTTTTAGCGAAGCGTTAAGCATTATATTACCATTGATTTGAGAGAGAGAGCGAGTTACGAGAGTGTGCGAGCGTTTTAGCGATATTAAACCATAACATACATAAATATAACACACATAAAACATAATTCCACATAATGAACTGCGTTTTGCATTGCGATGAGATAAGCGATGCGATGGCACAAGTGTTTATTAAACAACAACACACTCGGCTCGTAGAGTAGCATAATTAGTTGTGATTGCGTTGAATTAGCGATGAATAAGCGATTAAATGCGATATAGATGTGACAAAATGTAACTCCATTAATCATAAACTTTTCATAATCCAAATCTCGGAATACAAGTGATAAGTATAGACAAAATACACGAAAAGGAAATAAATAACTTAACAACGAAATTTAGAGTTGTTACATAATGACTGCTGGAAACTCTTCTAGAAATGAGAAGTCTATCTTGTTTCTCTATCGGATACAATAGATACCGGCACACCGTGCAGTGACACGATTTTATCCACGTAAAGCTTGGCTAACTTGTCAGAGCTATGCGTCTCCTTTATGGGCAAGAAATGTGCTGACTTAGTCAGTCTATCGACAATTACCCATATTGTGTCATTTCCACTCTTTTTTTAGGCAACTTGGTAATGAAATCCATAGTTACCATCTCCCACTTCCATGTGGGGATTTCAGTTGTAGAATTCTAACGGCTTCTGATGTTCTGCCTTGACTTGCGAACTACGTCAAGCACTTCGCTACATGATTGGCGATGGATTTCTTCATACCCACCCACCAATAACTCGGTTTTAGATCCTGGTACATCTTGTTACTTCCAAGATGAATCGAATATTTGGAGTTATGTGCTTCCTGGAGGATTATATATCTGAGTCCTCCATAGATCGGAACCCAGATCCGATCATTCAACCTGTACAATTCGTCCTTTCCAGGTTCCAACTGTTCAATCGTTGCACCTAACTTCTCCTTACAAATGTTGTCTTCCGACATTGCTTGTTTTTGAACATTTAGCAGTCTCTCGTTCAAACAACTTCTTATTTCAATGCTCTTGGCATTGATTCTCAAGGGTTTCATCCTTTCCTTGCGACTAAGTGCATCTGCAACTACATTTGCCTTGCCAGGATGATATTGTATTTCACAATCATAATCGTTTAATGTCTCCATCCAACGGCGTTGTCTCATGTTCAAATCCTTTTGATTGAACAAATGTTGGAGGCTTTTGTGGTCAGTGTATATAATACACTTTGTACCATATAATAGTGTCACCATAATTTTAGTGCAAATACGACGGCACCCAGTTCCAAGTCATGGGTAGCGTAATTCCTTTCGTGCACCTTTCGTTGTCGCGATGCGTAGTGTCACACCCCGACATCCACGTGTCTACCGGTGGGCCCGGTGGGGAGTATTGTGATGTACAGTTGATATCATCATTACCAAACAAGATAAACACATCGGAAGTCTTGGAATAAATAAACTATTACAAACCGCTAGTGTTCAAAGTTCAGAAAAAAATATATACAAACAAGGCTTGTAATAGGATCCACAGGCGGATCGCAAAACATACAAATGATAATCAGACTATAAACATGCAAATCCTAAGGTCGCAACTCCTTGGTTATTCGCCTCGCAGCTCCCGGCCTATTCCGTACTTGCAACCTGTAACTTAAGCTTTTGAAAATACGTCAGTTTACACTGGTAAAACACTTAACGACTCATTTTGAAAACCCTTTCGAAAACGGTTTTAGGTGCACTTGGCACAATTTTCGTAAATAACTTGGGACAGTACAAAAGACCTTGTATATAGATTTACATGCTGGTTTTTACATATGAGGCCTGATACAGAAACCGAGACATGATCCACTGACACACCACTTTAAACTTTCACACAGAAAGCAGGATAGCAATTACCCATTGTATGCCTACACGCCATGCTATATTGTCGTGGCCACTACCAATTTAGTGAGCCAAGGATATCCCGGACACGGTCAAGCCCACCCTCAATGTTTTAGTTTCAGTCAAAACAGATCAAAACCTGGTTATGTAAGATTTCAGTTAATTATCACAACTGGATAAAACATTATCCCTTACCCGACCAAGCGGTAGTAGTCTACCGTATCCCAAGTCCGTATAGGGAAAATAAGTTGAGAGTATTTACCTGAATTGAAGTTCGGAAGTAATCCAAATTCAGCCGTATTCCAGAGCAAGTACAGGAGCAATCTACCGGGAGGCGTTCAGTCTGGAGTGAGGGTAATTTATAACCAATATTAGATTGCTAACGGGTCCTTAGTTAAGTCCTAGACTTGGACCGGTTAGTCTTACGCTAAATTGTAATACGATACGGTACGATACGCTAGATTAAGCGGTGACTGGAATAGAATGTTAACTGGACCTGACAAGTACATAGACTTGCATAATATGGGAAGACCAATAACATTTTGGATTTTGATAAGGAATGGACAAAGTTAAACCCGTTTTGGTTTAAATACGCAAACTAGCTACGTATGCTTAACCAAACGCGTATAAGCGAAACCAGGTAACCGTAAGAGTCGTATATAAGTTCCATAATGAGATATGTTTAAAATATGTTATAAAATCAGTAGCATTTGCAAATATAGGTCCGAGGTGTATTTAAAACAGAATAATGCCTTAAAAGGGCATTTTAGTCATTTTTAGGCTTATAAAAGATGTTTAAGTGAATCTGATGTTATGACCTTAAATATTCTGTAAAAACATGTATTTTATCATGTTATAACAGTAGGATATCAAATATATGCGTGTTTGATGATTTTGAAACATACTATGTCCCGCAGGGGCATTTTAGTAATTTCACACATACCTTTGAAGCCGAATTTGGGATTATGAGTTCGGGACTTGTACTTACTGTTGTTATATTAAAAATAAGTTTATAAATCAGTAGGTAACAAGTCTCGACTCATGGTTATGGTTTTAAACCATACTTATGCGCTGAAAGGCGTAAAAGTCACTAAAATGTCGTTAAATCGGTATTTAATATAAACTAAGGTTAGAACCTGTTTTAAATGACCAAAATATGTCATTTAACTTATAACATTAGTAAGTTAAGGTTTTGATTATAAAAAGTTTGATTCTTACTATTTTTCGTAAAAAGGGTAGTTTAGTCGTTTTGCGACGATTAACAATTCTTAAGTATACACTTATGTCATAAACTGAACAAACATCCCAAATGGTCCTACTTATCATAAAATATCATTAAGTATACCATCCATATACTCATATGTACTAGAAATCTTATTTTGCGTAAAAGGGCCACTTTGCGAAGTTTTTAAGACTTTATGGAACTTATGTAAAAACTCGGATTTCTTAGGAATCGAGTCACGAAACTTTAGGAAAATATTCTAAACATAATCATGGTCATAAAATGACCCAAACTCGGTATCAAGAATGGCTCAAAATGGGTCAGAACTGAAAGTCAACAGAAAGTCAACTGTTTGAGACTTTCGGCTACATACAGAGCCTAGACCAAAAAATTGACGAACCGAACCTGTTGACATATGTTCAAATACTTATTTTTAGTTTATTAATGCTTTAAAACATATTTTATAACTTCTGGATAATTAGATATGGATTTTACAAAAATTGCTCAGTTTGACTTTTATTGACTTTTCGTTTTACTCGTCAGTTGGCCATGAATCCGTGAAAATCTGAAAATGCCCTCTTGTGGGTTTATTACCTCCATCATTATGAGCATGTAGGAACTTTCTTTACACATCAATGGTGGAGTATACATGGATTTATAGCAAAGTCAAGGCGTAATTACGACGAGACTTTGTTCTAGGCTAAGAACTATGAAGAATCGACTTAGCATAAGATTGAACACTTACATATGGTCCAAATAATGCTAAGACAAATGTAATGCACCAATTTCGTCAGGAACTCTTCTAAGGTGTGTTGACAAAGCTTCAAGTGTGAAGAACTTGTTGCAACACTTGGAAAAAGCTCCTTAAATGCATGTTGAGGATGATAGAGGTAAGAACAGGTGTTGAGGAGGGTCTTGAGGTGTTTGCAAGTGCTCTAAAGGTGTCAAAGACTAAGCACAAAGTGGCAAAATCGTGAGCAAGGTGGCACAAAATCAAGTGAGTAGTGTCCAAGTGCAAGCTGGCAACAACAGCAAACTTTCTGCCCAGATAGGCCCGTCGCCGTGCTGAGGTCGCGGTACGCGGCGGCCCCCAAACCTGCCAAAAGTTTGGCAACTTTGATCCCTGCACTTCCCACTCGATTATATTTTCATTTATTGCATAATTGGCCCCTCAACTTTATTCCAAGGCATAACGAGAATTAGATGAGCGATTTGACAAACTTGGTCCCTCCCGTTTTAGCGTAAAATACACATACGGATTACGGGACACGTGTCGGAAAAATATTGAACGTAAAAACACGAGGTGTTACATCCTCACCCCCTTAAATTAAATCTCGACCCGAGATTTCAATCAAACAGTTGTGGGTACTTCTGTCGCATGACAGACTCAACTTCCCAAGTGTATTCGGGACCTCGACGAGCGTCCCATTTAACCTTTACAATAGGCACATGCTTCCTACGAAGCTTCTTGCCTGGCGATCCTCGATCGCCACTGGTTGCTCTATAAAACATAGGTTCTTATCAATCTGAACCTCGTCATGTGGCATAGCCAACGAACTCATCTGCTAAGCACTTCTTCAAGTTGGAGATGTGGAATACATCATGGATTCCACTAAACTTCTCGGGCAATTTGAGTTTATACGCAAAGCTCCAACTCGTTCGATAATCTCGAATGGTCCAACATACCTTGGACTTAGCTTGCCTTTCTTTCCGAAGCGCATAACGCCTTTCCAAGGTGACACCTTAAGCAAGACCTTGTCCCCAACCTGGAACTCGAGAGGTTTACGCCTTCGGTCTGCGTAACTTTTCTGCCTATATTTAGCAGCCTTGAGACCATCCCGAATTTGCAAGATCTTATCTGTCGTCTCCAGGACTATTTCTGGTCCTGTCAGTTGAGCTTCTCCAACTTCTGCCCAACAAACGGGCGTCCTACACTTCCTTTTGTAGAGTGCTTCAAACGGGGCAGCTTGAATGCTTGCATGGTAGCTGTTGTTGTAGGAGAACTCAATAAGTGGCAAGTGGCTATCCCAACTTCCACCTAAATCAATCACACAAGCGCGTAGCATATCTTCCAATGTCAGTATAGCGCGCTCACTTTGACCATCCGTCTGAGGATGGTAGGCTGTGCTAAAATTTAATCGAGTGCCCAAAGCTTGCTGAAAGCTTTTCCAAAAATGTGAAGTATATCCTGTGTCTCTATTTGACACAATAGACACTGGCACGCCGTGTAAGGAAACAATCTCGTCCACATAAAGTTTTGCCAACTTGTCTGAGTTGTAAGTCTCATTAATGGGTAGGAAATGAGCCGACTTAGTCAGCCTGTCTACAATCACCCATATTGCGTCATTCCCTTGCTTTGTCTTTGGTAACTTGGTAATAAAATCCATAGTTACGCATTCCCACTTCCACATGGGAATTTTCAATGGTTGCAGCAGTCCTGACGGCTTCTGATGCTCAGCTTTAACTTGCGAACATGTCAGGCACCTAGCTACGTATTCGGCTATTGATTTCTTCAATCCAGACCACCAGTAGTCGGGTCTCAAATCTTTATACATCTTGTCATTACCCGGCTGAATTGAATATCAGGAACTATGTGCTTCTTGAAGAATCAAGTCCCTAAGTCCTCCGAAGACTGGAATCCAAATTCGTTCACAAAACCTTAGGATTCCATCATTTCCCGGGTAAGTTGTTCTACCAACTTTCCCAGTTCTTCCTTAGGTATATTCGCTTCTAACAAAGCTTGCTTCTGAGCTTCCAAAATCTTATCTTTCAGATCATTCTTAACCTGAATGCTCTTGGCATTGATCCTTATGGGCTTAACCCTTTCCTTGCGGCTCAAGGCATCGACAACCACATTTGCCTTGCCTGGATGATAACGGATCTCGCAATCATATTCGTTCAGCGTCTCCATCCATCGACGCTGTCGCATATTTAAATCCTTTTGATTGAATAAATGTTGGAGACTTTTGTGGTCGGTGTATATAACACACTTCGTTCCATATAATAATGTCCACGTTCGCAAACACCACGACACCTAGTTCCAAATCATGCGTGGTCTAGTTTCTTTCGTGTATCTTCAATTGCCTTGAAGTGTAGGCAATTACCTTTCCTCTTTGCATGAGTACACACCCCATGCCGGTGTGTGAAGGATCACAATATACCACAAAATCTTCAATTCCTTCTGGTAGAGTCAACACAGGAGCATTACTTAATTTCTGCTTCAATACATCAAAGGCTTCCTGCTGTTTTGGACCCCAAACAAATTTAACATCTTTACGGGTCAGGGTCGTCAATGGAGTAGCTATCCTTGAAAATTTTCTATAAATCTTCTATAATAACCGGCCAAACCCAGAAAACTTCGGATTTCGTAGGGTGTCTTGGGGGCTTGCCAGTTCATTACTGCCTCGACTTTGGCAGGGTCAATTTGTATCCCACATTCACTAACCACGTGGCCTAAGAATTGTACTTCACGCAACCAAAATTCACACTTAGAAAACTTTGCATAAAGTTTCTCGTGTCTCAACAACTCCAAAGTACACCTCAAATGTTTCTCGTGATCCTCCTGATTACGAGAGTATATAAGTATATCATCAATAAAGACAATGACAAACTTATCTAAATACGGCTTGCAGACTCTGTTCTTCAAATCCATAAATGCTGCTGGTGCATTAGTGAGTCAAAAGCATCACTAAGAACTCATAATGACCATATCTTTTCTAAATGCCGTTTTTTGAACGTCTTCAGTACGAACTTTGAGTTGATGATAACCTGACCTCAAATCAATCTTCGAGAAGTAGCTTGCTCCCTGAAGCTGGTCAAATAAATCATCGATACTGGGCAATGGATAGCGATTCTTAATTGTTAACTTATTCAGCTTGCAGTAGTCAATGCACATTCGCATTGAACCATCTTTCTTTTTCACAAACAGTATTGGAGCTCCCCATTTTTTCTAGCAATTCCTCCAGTTGTGTCTTCAACTCTTTCATTTCTGTAGGTGCAAGTCTATACGAGGCTCTAGCAACTGGAGCTGCACCAGGTATGATATCAGTTCTAAATTCTACTTGCCTATCTGGAGGTAGACCCGGCAAGTCTTCAGGAAATACGTCAGCAAATTCTGAGATGACGGGTAGGTCTTCGATCTTTGGCTTAGCTTCATCAATGGTTACTTGTGCCATGTAAATGACACAAGTCTTCTTCAGGCATTTCGAAGATTTAAGTAACACATCCTTTTCGGACAAACCATATCGTACATCACCTTGGATAGGCAGCAATTCACCGGTCGAAGTTTTGATTTCAATGAGCTTCTTGTTACATGCTATATGGGCATGGTTACTAGACAACCTGTCCATACCAAGAACTACATCGAAACCTACTAACTTCATTGGCAATAGCGAAACAGGAATAGAGTAATCCTTAATGGAAATAAAACATCCATCAAGAATTGTAGAAGCGGTTTCTATCGTTCCATCAGCAAGTTCTACATCATAGGTTATGTCTAGAGTTCTTATGGGCAAGTTTAATAAGGCACTAAACTTAGATCTACAAATGATTTATCAGCCCCTGAATCGAAAAGAACTCTAGCATAGACATCATTAATAAGGAACGTACCAGTTATCACATTGCCATCGTTCACAGCCTCCTTGGCTTTCATCTTGAAAGCACGAGCTTTTCCTTTCTTCGCCCCATCGTCCTTAGCAGTGTCATCCTTCTTGAACTTAGGACAATTGGGTTTGATATGTCCTTTCTCGCCACAATTAAAACAGGTGGCCTCCTTTAAATCCTTACATTCCAGAGCCTTGTGCCCATGCCTCTTACAAATCCCACAAGGTTTGTCTGAAGCTCATCCCGACACGTACCAAAGTGTCGCTTGTTTGCACTTTCTGCATTTAGGCCTATTATCAGACCTTTGATGGTTCTTGTTTGACCCGAACTTCCTGATCTTGTTGAAGTGATAAAACCTGTCATCATCTCTCTTCCTTTTCTCAACCACCTTCAGACCTAAGAGACCTCTGTCTCTTCAAATCCTGAGTTAAGACCATGGAAAGGTCTACAGCAGACCTAAATGTCACAGGCCTAGATGCCCTGACATCACCCTTAATCTCCGGCTCTAATACGCCAATAAAACGTGAGATGCGTTTGGATTCGGGGGTGATCAAATATGGCACCAATCTCGACATAGAGTTAAATTCCGATACATACTTCCCACAGCCGAGATTCTTCATGGTTAGCCAATAAATTCCTGTTTCAATCCTTTCCAGCTCATGAGGTGGACAATAGGCATCCTTTACAAATTCAACAAATTTTTCCCAGCTCAAATTATACAGATGAACCTTTCCAGACGACTGTATCATCGACTTCCACCACGTGAGGGCATCACCCTTGAATGATTGCGCTACATACTGCACTACGTCTTTCTCAGCGCACCCACTGATTTCTACAATAGTTTTGATCTCGTCTAACGATCGGAGCGTTTCCACATCTCCTTTTTCACCAGTGAAGTCACGTGGTTTGCAAGATACGAAGTATTTATAGGAGCAACCTTCCTTTTTAAATTGAGTCTTTCTGCGGTACTCCTTTCTTTTCCTTTCAATATTCGACGAATGCTCAGAGTCGTCTTTCTCGCGAGAGGGGTGTTCAGACTTCTTTTGCGATGAGTGCTTAGAATGGTGTGATGATGTATGCCTGGATGTGTACTTAGAAGTATGCTTGGTATGTGAAGCACTGGATTCACCATTCTTCTCATCACGATCTTTAATTGCTTTTTCTACTTCGGTGGCAATTAATGCCTGCAGTTCACCTCTAGTAGTTACAATCTGTTCGTTGGCACCTCCATCCCTTTGGTGGCTATCTGCTTCATCTGAACTAGCCATCCTTGTACTTTGACGCTGAAGCAATCACGTAGAATCTAATGAGTTACACTTGTTTGATTGATTAATAACGGCACAAACGGCCTTAATAAGGGGGGGGTGTTAAAATGTGGCACAAATAGGCCTGTCACAAGGACAATTTTAGAGTAACACTAAGGGCTTGAACTATAAAATCAGGATCACCAATGGATCAAATAGCTTCGAGGTTCGAACATAGTTTTACTACCTCGAGACAGAGAGTCGTAGACTGCAACTGTCATTGTCACTAATGGACATAACATAGCCCGCATGCATTACATCACAAATGGATGTATTAATATGGTCGTACTCACTACACCACTAATGGGTGTTTAATTGAAGTAATCATAGCACTGATGATTTCTCATCAAGATCAAAATAGATTATATAGGCTTGGACGTAGTCCTTTGCGTTGACGGCTTGTGTGGTTCCTCAGGTCACTGCCAGGAGGTTAATGCCTTGAATATATTAACCTTTTAGAATAGCAATTCCTTGAAATGGTTTAAATAGCTAGTCCAGATCAGGCGGACTAGTGAAGTTTAGAACGTAGTTCACCACTTCTGGATAGAAGGGACTCCTTATAGGATTTCTCAACCTTAACAATCGGGGTAGAACACCACATAATTAACTACCATTTTGCCAATATATGTGACCTAATCACTTGGGAGGTGCAAACCATCAAGGAGATTTCTTGGAGATATTTCGCAGATCACAAATTTCGAATCAATATCGAGACATTGGCTTGAACAACTGATATAATAATGTTATATATAACATTAATCCAAAAGAAATTCCATTAATTCAACTTACATTTTCCCTAAACGGGTCTTTTACAAGAAAATAAGATAGATTGTCCTCGCAGGGACTAAAATAAGAAACATACCCTCGCAGGGGTCTTAAAATTAAATACTTGTCCATGCAAGGACTTATTTTAAATTAAATGTAATACATAAAGATAGTAAGGAACTCAGTCCTTTTTCCCTGTCAATTTCTTCATTAGCCTTTTTAATTATTTTTGGTTCTTCTTAGCATCCTTGGCTGATTTCTCTTGTAACTCTTTTACTCGTTCTATTGCTTCGTTTAGAACGTTCATAGTTGGCGGCGGCGGTTGCGGTTGTGGTTGAGGCGGCGCAACCGGTGGTTGATGGCTATGGAAAGAGTATCCACCAGATTGGTAAGGATAAGGATAATGAGCGTTCATAGCCCTTCAAGGTAAGGGTCATGATGAGATATGTGATGGCTATGGCTATGCTCTGGCCAAGTAGAAGGATCAAAGGGGTTGTACTCTGGCAATTGTTGGTAGGTAGGTATGGGGTTATCAAAACCCGGTGGCGGAGGTGGTTGAAAAGGTTCGCCAAATGGTAGGGGTGGTTGAGGCCAGGCTCAACAGTAGAAGGCAGTTGCTCGTTAAAAGGCGAGGCATAAGAAGGTCCACCCATTTGTGGATCTTCTGCGATAGTGGGGTAAGATGAAGGCTGGGGAGATAGTGACCCAACCCTGGGTCCCATTCGCACGGACATACGTGCGTTCCTCTTCCTAGGTGGACGAGGTGGTTGTTGTGGTTGTTCCACCTGTTGATCTTCAGGTGGAGGGGTATGATGTATAGGTGTATGATAGGATGGAGTGTGGTGGGATGGTGTGCTGTGGTAAGATGGGGTGTCATAGAAAATATATTGTGAAAACTTTTCCTAAAATTCATCAGGATAGTGCTGTGGCGTTCCAGCGTATGAATTGGACCCGCTGGATAAATAAATGGGATGACCCATTGATCCGTTGCTGGCATTTCTGGATCAAAGTCTTCTTCCATAGGTTCCGGGGAATCTTCAGGTGGGGTTACAGAAGGTGGGTGAAATTGGATATCGGGGTTATAATTCCCATGGAAAGATTGGGAGTGTGAGTGATGAGATTAGGTAGGTTGTGGTGGCAACGAATCTGTCGGTGGGGAATACTCGTGGGATATAGAGTGACGATGAGGATATTGTTCCCACGATGATGAGGAGTCTCCTGACCCCTCGTAAGGGTTGTAGTTATGTGGGTTCGAAGGTCCTTGACCCGCAGCTCCACCTCTCATGAGGCCTTTTCCCTTCGCTCTAGAAAATTTGGAGGCATCTTCGACAATTCCTGTCACAAAACAAATTAAAAACCAAGGCAAGTAAAATAACAAAATAAGAAAACGAATAATCCTAGGTCAAAGCCTAGACTTGAGAGTCTAAGGAATGTGTTTTCTTATATCGCTTTAGATCAAACACTAATGGCAAGTGTCGAATTCCCTCAAGCGTTGGCTCTGATACCAACCTGTCACACCCCGACATCCACGTGTCTACTGGTGGGCCCGGTGGGTAGTATCGTGACGTACAGTTGATATCATCATTACCAAACCAGATAAACACAGCGGAAGTCTTGGAATAAATAAACTATTACAAACCGATATGTTCAAAGTTCGGAACAAATATATACAAACAAGGCTTGTAAGAGGATCCACAGGCGGATCGCAAAAGATACAAATGATAATCAGACTATAAACAGGCAAATCCTAAGGTCGCAACTCCTTGGTATTCGCCCTGCAGCTCCCGGCCTATTCCGTACTTGCAACCTGTAACTTAAGCTTTTGAAAATACGTCAGTTTACAATGGTAAATATACTCAACCGACTCATTTTGAAAACCCTTTCGAAAACGGTTTTAGTTGCACTTGGCACAGTTTTCGTAAATAACTTGGGACAGGAAAGACCTTATATACAGATTTACATGCTAGCTTTTACATATGAGGCCCGGTACAAAAACCGAGACATGATCGACTGACACACCACTCTGAACTTTCACACAGAAAGCAGGATAGCAATTACCCAGTATATGCCTACATGCCATGCTAGATTGTGGTGGCCACTACCAATTTAATGAGCCAAGGATATCCCGAACACGATCAAGCCCACCCTCAATGTTTTAGTTTCAGTCAAAACAGATCAAAACCTGGTTATGTAAGATTTCATTTAATTATCAGAACTGGATAAAACATTATCCCATACCCGACCAAGCGGTAGTAGTCTACCGTATCCCAAGCCCGTATAGGGAAAATAAGTTAAAGTATTACCAGAATTGAAGTTCGCAAGCAATCCAAATTCAGCCGTATTCCAGAGCAAGTACAGGAGCAATCTACCGGGAGGCGTTCAGTATGGAGTGATGGTAATCAATAACCAATATTAGAATGCTAACGGGTCCTTAGTTAAGTCCTAGACTTGGACCGATTAGTGTTACGCTAAATTGTGATACGGTACGGTACGATACGCTAGATTAAGCGATGACTGGAATAGAATGTTAATTGGACCTGACAAGTACATGGACTTGCATAATATGGGAAGACCAATAACTTTCTGGATTTTGATAAGGAATGGACAAAGTTAAACCCGTTTTGGTTTAAATACGCAAACTAGCTACGTATGCTTAACCAAACGCGTATAAGCGAAACCAGGTAACCGTAAGAGTCGTATATAAGTTCCATAATGAGATATTTTTTAAAATATGTTATAAAATCAGTAGCATTTGCAAATATAGGTCCGAGGTGTATTTAAAACAGAATAATGCCTTAAAAGGGCATTTTAGTCATTTTTAGGCTTATAAAAGATGTTTAAGTGAATCTGATGTTATGACCTTAAATATTCTGTAAAAACATGTATTTTATCATGTTATAACAGTAGGATATCAAATATATGCGTTTTGATGATTTTGAAACATACTATGTCCCGCAGGGCATTTTAGTAATTTCACACATACCTTTGAAGCCGAATTTGGGATTATGAGTTCGGGACTTGTACTTACTGTTTTTATATTAAAAATAAGTTTATAAATCAGTAGGTAACAAGTCTCGACTCATGGTTATGGTTTTAAACCATACTTATGCGCTGAAAGGCGTAAAAGTCACTAAAATGTCGTTAAATCGGTATTTAATATAAACTAAAGGGTTAGAACCTGTTTTAAATGACCAAAATATGTCATTTAACTTATAACATTAGTAAGTTAAGGTTTTGATTATAAAAAGTTTGATTCTTACTATTTTTCGTAAAAAGGGTAGTTTAGTCGTTTTGCGACGATTAACAATTCTTAAGTATACACTTATGTCATAAACTGAACAAACATCCAAATGGTCCTACTTATCATAAAATATCATTAAGTATACCATCCATATACTCATATGTACTAGAAATCTTATTTTGCGTAAAAGGCCTACTTTGCGAAGTTTTAAGACTTTTATGGAACTTATGTAAAAACTCGGATTTCTTAGGAATCGAGTCACGAAACTTTAGGAAAATATTCTAAACATAATCATGGTCATAAAATGACCCAAACTCGGTATCAAGAATGGCTCAAAACGGGTTCGAACTGAAAGTACAAAGTCAACTGTTTGAGACTTTCGGCTACAAACCGAGCCTAGACCAAAAATTGACGAACCAAACCTGTTGACATACGTTCAAATACTTATTTTAAGTTATTAATGCTTTAAAACATATTTTATAACTTCTGGATCATTAGATATGGATTTTACAAAAATTGCTCAGTTTGACTTTTATTGACTTTTCGTTTACTCGTCAATTGGCCATGAATCCATGAAAATCTGAAAATTCCCTCTTGAGGGTTTATTACCTCCATCATGATGAGCATGTAGGAACTTTCGTTACACACAATGGTGGAGTATACACGGATTTATAGCAAAGTCAAGGCGTAATTACGACGAGACTTTGTTCTAGGCTAAGAACTATGAAGAATCGACTTAGCATAAGATTGAACACTTACATATGGTCCAAATAATGCTAAGAACAGAATGTGATGACCAATTTCATCAGGAACTCTTCTAAGGTGTGTTGACAAAGCTTCAAGTGTGAAGAACTTGTTGCAACACTTGGAAAAAGCTCCTTAAATGCATGTTGAGGATGATGAGGTAAGAACAGGTGTTGAGGAGGGTCTTAAGGTGTTTGCAAGTGCTCTAAAGGTGTCAAAGACTAAGCACAAAGTGGCAAAATCACAAGCAAGGTGGCACAAAATCAAATGAGTAGTGTCCAATGCAAGCTGGCAACAACAACAAGGACAGGAGCATTGCTCAACTTATGCTTAAGGATCTCAAAGGATTCTTATTGCTTAGGACCCCAAATAAATTTGACATTCTTACGGGTAAAGGTAGTTAAAGGAGTGGCTATTCTTGAAAAGTTCTGATGAATCTCCTGTAATAACCGGCTAGTCCTAAGAAGCTATGGATTTCAGAAGGAGTCTTGGGTGCTTCCCAATTTATGATATCTTTAATCTTGGCGGGATCTACTTGAATACCCCGCTCACTCACCACATGCCCTAAAAACTGGACTTCTCTAAGCCAAAACTCGCACTTTGAGAATTTTGCATAAAGCTTTTCTTGTCTTAGGAGTTCTCGAATACACCTTAAATGTTTCTCGTGATCTGCTTGATTACGAGAATAGATGAGGATGTCATCTATGAAAACAATGACAAACTTATCTAAGTATGGTTTGCAGACTCTATTCATAAGATCCATGAATGCATGCTGGTGCATTAGTGAGCCCAAAAGGCATCACTAAGAATTCGTAATGACCATACCTGGTCCTAAAAGCAGTTTTCAGGACATCTTCACTTCTGACTTTCAGCTGGTGATAACCAAACCTTAAATCAATCTTTGAAACTAGCTTGCCCTTGCAATTGGTCGAATAAGTCATCAATTCTGGCTAAAGGATAAAGTTCTTGATTGTTACTTTATTCAACTCACGATAATCAATGCATAAACGCATTGATCCGTCTTTCTTCTTTACGAATAGTATAGGAGCTCCCCAAGGTGACGAGCTGGGCTGTATGAAGCCTTTCTCCAAAATCTCATCCAGTTGGTTCTTAGTTCCTTCATCTCTGTAGGTGCTAATCGGTAAGGAGCCTTTGCAATTGGTGCAACTCCAGGCAGGATACCAATCCTAAACTCTACCTGCCTATGAGGGGGTAAACCAGGCAATTCTTCAGGAAATACATCCACATATTATGAGATAACTTTCAAGTCTTCTATCTTTGGTTTAGGTTCGTCAATGGTTACTTGTGCCATGTAGATGACACAGCCTTTCTTCAAACATCTTGAGGCTTTCAGAAGAGACACCTTCTCGGGTAATCCGTGGTGTTGATCTCCTAATATGGTAAGGGTTTCACCGGATGGGGATACGATTTCGATGAGTTTCTTATTGCACGCGATGCAGGCTTGGTTATGGGATAACCAATCACGCCTAAGACTATATCGAATCCTGCCAACCTCATTGGCATAAGAGAGACTGGAATAGTTTGATTCTTAATGGTATATGGAACATCCATCAAGAATGGTAAGAAGCGGATTCTAAGGTTCCATCGGCGAGTTCTACTTTGTAGGTTATGTCTAAGGTTCTTATAGGCTAATTTAGCAATTCACAAAACTTATGACTTACAAAAGACTTATCGGCTCCGGAATAAACAAGACTCTAGCAAAAATGTCATTAATGAGAAAAGTACCTGTTATGACATTGTTGTCGTTGACGGCCTCCCTAGCAGTCATCTGGAAGGCTCGGGCGTTTCCTTTGTTTGCCCCTCCATTCCTGGCACCATCCTTGGTGGCCTTAGGGCAGTTGGTTTTTTTGTGGCCTTCTCGCCACATCCATAGTATGATGCGTCCTTCAGATCCTTGCACTCCAAGGTTTGTGCCCCATTCTCTTACAAATTCCATAAGGCTTAGCCTGTGGATCAAATCGACACTGACCCTCGTGTCTCTTCATGCAAATCTTGCACGCGGGTCTATCGTCGGACCGACCTTGGTTCCCTTTGAACCCAGACCTCTGCTTCTTCCTGTCAAATTTGTGGGAGTTGTCATCCTCCTTCTTCCTCTTCCCCTCAGTATCAGCCTTAACTGATCTATGCATTACTAGATCCTTAGTAAGGGACAGTGCCAGGTCTACAGCAGACCGATAAGTAGTTGGCTTTGAAGCCTTGGCCATCCCTTTTATCTCTGGGGCGAGAGCATTGATAAAGCGATGCGCTTTGGTTCTGGTGTGATCAGATAGGGGACTAACCTTGACAGAGAGTTGAAATCAGTAACAAACTTGCGGCAATCGAGATTTTTCATAGAGAGAGTCAAGAAATTGGACTCTATTTTATCCACCTCGTGGGGAGGGCAATATGTCTCCTTGATCAAATCAACAAACCTTTTCCATCCCAAAGTATACAGGGCCACCTTCCCTGTAGACTGCACCATTGCCTTCCACCATATCAGGGCGTCGCCCTTGAAAGATTGAGTCACAAACTTCACCACATCATTTCTAGCACAACCGCTAATATCCACAATGGTTTACATCATCCAACCACCTAAGGCATTCCACCACGCCTTTTTCACCGTTAAAGTCTCGTGGTTTGCAGGAGACAAAGTATTTGTAGGTGCAACCATCTCTGACGGGATTCTCCCTTTCTCTATGCTCGTGTGACCCTTGGTCATGTGTCCTTCTAGATTCACTCCTCTTATTTGAAAAATGAATAGAGCTACTACTCCTAGCTGAGGATCGTGGAGTAGATGCGGTTCTGGAGTTAGTAGCGCTGGTATCTTTTAACTTCTCAAGGGCTTTGTCCATGGCCTTGCTTACAGCCTCATCAATGAGAGCTTGGAAGGCATCATTGTTTATATTGGTGTTTGCATGGTCTTCATTCGCTGGGTGACTATTGGCTCCTCCAGAGTCAGCCATCTTGCAGATCTTGGTACTACACAGTTTAAAAGTCCATTAGTTGATCATTGCAATTGATGACTCATAGTGTATCATGGTATTCTTTAACCATTTTGGTATATTAAAGTACTGCGCTTCTTAATAAACTTGGCACAAAAGCTTAGACTTTACAGAATCATGAATGGTGTTTGGACGTGAAATTTATGGCTCAAAAAGCATTTCATCACTAATGGATGTTTGAATTTTCTTATTGTCATTGCATTTCTGACAAAATTATATAAGATCGATCACTTATGATCGATGAGGTTTGGGCGTAGCCCAACTACCTCGATGACTAGTGTGGTTCCTCAAGTCACACTGCCAGGAGAGTCAACATCATTTAGATGTTAACTAGGATTAATTGTCTTAAAATGGTTTTATAATAAAGCCTAGGTTGTACTTATGATCATTTTAATAAGCTTTGGAGCGTGGCTCACTACCTTGGACAGGGAACCTTAAAGGTTACAACGTCCTTGACTCTATTGGATGATTAGGTGTGGCTCATAAGCCATTCATCTCTGAGTAATAATAGGAAGTGTTCACCATTCTTGATGTACACTATGATCTTGTTAACAATTAGGCTTTGAGGTGGAACATAGTTCACCGCCTCTGGATAGAAGGGATACTCTTCCTTAGCTATCATGATAGGATGTTATTAGTCCTTAACTTATCATAGTTTGCCAATTTATTATGGTCTATTGCCATTTGGCTGTGTAAACCATTAAGAAGATCTTTCGGAATTTTAGTGGATTAATAAAAATATCGAGTAAAGTCGAGACGATCGCTTGAACAAAGGATATTTCTAATACTTATATATATACACACAATAAATTTGAATCCTTTCTCATTAAAATAAATAAGGGATTACATTAGGGCCTTAAACAGGTCTTTTAATCAAACTAAGATTAATTGGTCCTCGCAGGGGCTTAACAGAAATAATTAGTCCACGCAGGGACTAAAACGAAATACTTTTCCACTCAGGGACTAAAATGAAAATACTTTTCCACGCAGGGACTAAAACGAAATACTTGTCCACTCAGGGACTAAAATGAAAATACTTATCCACGCAGGAACTAAAATGAAAATACTTGTCCACGCAGGGACTAAAAATAAAATACTTGTCCACACAGGGACTAAAATTAAAATACTAATAGCCCAATCCTTACTCATCCTTCTTTCCTTTCCATATTTTCGTCAGCTTCTTGAAGGCCTTGAAGGTTTTCTTCTCCTTTTTCTGGGTTTGGCGCTGCATCTGCTCCACTCTTTCTAAGGCCTGACTAATGGCCTCTAGTTGTGGCGTTGATTGAGGTGTTTGCTGCGGCGGGGGTTGCAGTTGCGGTTGATACTGGGATGCAGAAGGGTATTGGTATCCATAGCCCAGGATATGATGTAGCTGAGTATGGAAGAAAAGGAGTTGGGTTATAAGCATTATATGCGGCTGCTTCCATATATGGATGAACAGACGGCGCTGAATAGTTATAGTGTAAAGGTGTGGGTGTATGGTGGTATCCAGACATATCAGGATAGGAAGGAATCGGGTTTCCTGAGCCCGGCAGTGATAGCTGAACAGTAGGTTCAATGACTGGTGGTAGAGGTGGTAACTCCACCACTAGTGACGTGTTTGAGGGTCCACCCATTTAACAGGGTAAGTTTGAGGCAGAGGTGGTTGCGAACCCACCCATTGCCCGACACGTACTGACATACGTGCTCCACGCTTTTTCCTTGGAGGTGGTTGTTGTTGTTCCTCAACTTTCATTTGCACGGCTTCGTGTGGAGGTGATGGTGGCTTGGAGGAGTGAGGAGATGGGGTATAGTAAAACTTATATTGGCTCCATCTCAAATCCCAATCATCGGGGCCTTCAAATCGGGGATCATGTGCGAGAAGGGGGAACACTTGACAGTTCAATGGGATAGTCATACGATCCCAAGGGTGGCATTTCTGGATCTTCCTCCATGTGGGTGGGTGAGTCAGTCGACGGCGTTATAGATGGTGAATGCGCATAGCTATTTGGGTTGAGGCTTCTTGGTGAGGGTTGGAGTGATGGGAGTGATGCGAATGGTACGAATGGAAAGAGTAGTGTAAGTCTTGGGAGTTTGAATGTGGGGGAGAGTACTCGGGTGGAAGCGGGTACCTAAACGGTCGCTATGATGACGAAGAATCTCCTAATCCTTCGTATGGGTTTTGGGCTCGGTACACGGGATCGTCCTTGCCCGGATGTTCCTTCTCTTGTCAAGCCTCCGCCTCTCCTAATGCTACCACAGCATCTTGGCAGCATTTTCCAGCTCCAATAACAAATTAGGAAACAAAGCAAAATAAATAAAATTTTTAAAAGGGTTGGAGAAATCTAAGTCGATGTCTAGACTCGAAAGCCTAAGGAATGTGCTATTGTGTATACTCGAGATTAAACACAAAAAAGGCTAGTGTTTAATTCACTCGAACGTTAGCTCTGATACCAACCTGTCACACCCCGTATTTTCAACACAATCCGGTGGGCCCGGTGGGGAGTATTGTGACGTAAGATTGGTATCATCACGGTCAAACATATACAGCACAGCGAAAGTCTTGAATATTATATATTAATATTACAAACAATAGAGTCTAAAAGTCTTAACACGGTTTGCAATATTAGATCCACAGGTGGATCGAAAGTATAAAAATGATATTCTCCGATAGACTTTAGGCTTGACTAAGAACTTGCAAAATTCTCTACGTCGTTACCAAGCAGCTCCAAGCCTATTCCGTATCGAAACCTGTCACTTAGCCATTTTGGAACATACGTCAGTTTTCACTGGTAAATACATTTAACCGACTCATTTTGAAAACATTTAAAATTTGTTTAGGTGCATTGAGCACAACAATCTTTTATAACATGGGACAATTCAAAATGATCTTGTTTACAGTTTTACAGGTCTGTCAATACATATGGGGTTCGGTGCAGAAACCGAATAACCTAATTAACCGACACACCACTTAATAAAACCCACAGAGGAGTATAAAACAATATTTATTTAGCATTAGCATCTGCCAGGTGTATTCCTACACCCCGCGCTTAAGTCGTGGCCATTAGTAACTTCAATGAGCCAAGGATATCCAGAACACGGTCGAGTTAACTGTCACACCCCGACCCGCAGCGGAATAAGAGTCGGGGCATAATTGGGTTATCACCAAAGCTCATGATGTTTACTAATATGTTTCATATTTATTAAATTCAAATTACATCTCAAATGTTCAAGTCAAATTCATACAATACAAGGAAAGAAAAAATTAAATAACAATCCAACATCTAAACTGATTTATTCTTCTAGGCCGTCCTACATGTTTCTTGCTTCAACTGGATCACCTGTATCATGTGTAAAAATGGGGTTTTTGGGTCAACAAAAGTTGGCGAGTGAACCTTATTAGAAAACATTTATTATTGATTTCTTGTTGTAATTAATATGGAAAATTTGTGCAATAATCATATATGAGCAAACGTAAATAAACATACAATGACAAACCACCTTGCATGAGTATATGACATGAATGATAATGTATATGTTGGCAACGTCTCGTTCCGCTCATAGGTAATGGGGAACGGACGGCCTATGATGATGTATGTGCGATCAAGGCTCAATCAAACGGAGCCGATCGTATGTTGGCAACGCCTCGTTCACGCTCATAGGTAATGGGGAACGGTTCCGCTCATAGGTAATGGGGAACAGACGATCTATGATGATGTATGTACTGAAAATGATAAATTAAATCTAAACATTAACCACGCAAACCATTGATACATATTGGATACACATTTGATCATGAATATGATGGATGCACAAGTGTTTAAATGAAATAAATAAATGGCGACACATGATACACCCCAAAATGTGATTAAAACGGGGAATTGGTAGAGATTCACTCACATTGGGTGCGTTCGTTTGACGATGTTGAATGCGCACGAGTTTAGAGAGTTGATCGACGAGGAATAACTAACCTAAATAATAACGAAAAGGTACGGTAAATAAGTGGATTTTATTAACAATATTTAATAGGATTTTTAGATTTATTTTGTGAGTTTAAGGTCATTTTCTAACTTTAAAAATATTATTTTTAAGTATTTTTAATTGATTTTTAAATTAAATAAATAAATAAAAATATAAAAAAATTGTTGACTTTTTGGGTTGACCGTTGACCGGTTCGGACCTTGTGTATATATGCGCTGGGTGAGGCTCGAACTCGTGACCTCCCGTACGCGTGCACGCAGCTCTACCAACTGAGCTACGTGTCTAACCCGAAATATTTCTGTTTTTAATTATATTTATATACTATTTAATTTAATCAGAAATCATTTATTTTAAAAAGGATTTTAATTATGTCTGACCGGTGCACACAATAGGTCTCGAACCCGGGACCTGTTGTTCAGCGTTGCACACAGTCCACCGCTGGACTGTGTGTCTAATATACTGATTTTTATTAATCTTAACATCTTACAGTGAGTTGATACGGTTCGGTTTAAAAAGAACATTTTTATTTCAGAGAGTGAGGTTGTGTCAGGGATCGAACTCGAGACGTGTGATAATTGTTTGCACACAGTCCACCGCTGGACTGTGTGTCTAACCCGGTTATATAACTTGTTTTAATTATACTTATACATAAGTTCAACTTCATCTTCTTCGTTCAAAGACACAGACAACGATTATTCAACTGTTCTTGTTTAATTCGATTAACGAAACTCATAAGTGATTGAAATGTGATGGATAGAGGGGGTTTTGGAAATGAATGTACCGAAACAGATGTCTTTCTCAGAACTCCGGCAAGGATCGTCGGCTCTGTTTTGTGAACTCCGTCTGATCGGATCAATTAACAGTTTTGATCGATTAGTTGTGAAATTGAGTTACTAAACAATGATTATCAGAAGGTTTAAATGATTATACCGATTCACAGCGTGATTTTGGAAATTCCAGAGGTTTTCCGGCGAGTGCAGAATATTCCGGGTACGTCGTCTGGGATTGATTCTGGTTGATGGATTGAAGTTAGTAATAGTCTAACAATGGATTGAAACCAAAGGAGTCGAGGTATTTACCGTTTTGATGAAAGTCTCGGTTTTCCGGCGAAAGTCCGGCGATTGCAGAAAATCTCCGGCGAGTGAAATTGATTCGAGAAATGGTGCGATTTTGAGCGAAATGATTTCCAGAGACTTGGGTGTGTATTTATAGGGAAGAATCACGATGAATTGGGTCTGAATTTAGTCTTGATTCATGGTTAGCCTTTCTCCGGCGGTTATGACTGATGTCCGGGGTTAGACATCGGTTATAACCGATGTCGATGTTAATACATACGTTAAGTCAAAAGAAACCGTCGATAATTAGCGAAATCGTCGGAATTTCCGGCGACTGCGAATTGGGCGCGCTGTTGACTGAATTCGATTTCGAGTTTTATTATAAATGTTATTTGTTTCACTGGATAGCACAAGTGAGTCAAGTGGCGGAGTGGTTAAGTGTTTGTGTGTTAAGTCTTCCGGCTGACCCGGGTTCGAAACCCGGCAGCCGGTTTTCTTTTTTATTTATTTTATTTTCACTTTTTATCAATTATAGTTTTTAAATTCTAAATTGTTTATTAATTATGTGTTGTTTAAAATTAAAATAAATCATAAATACGCAACGAAATTTTATAACTTGATTCGATTAATAAACGAAGCGGGTTTAGATAACCCAGTTTTTTACGGATGTTACAGTATCCCCTACTTTTAGAAATTTCGTCCCGAAATTTAGGTAGTGGTATGTTTGTCTCGAAAGGAGGGTGATTTTTGGCAATTACATACTTAGAAGGGGTAAAAGTTTAAATTTTTTTACTTGAGGCGGTAACGTTCCTTGTAAGGGTTGAATACCCTGCTACAGGAATCGCTTTTTGATGCCTACGATAAAAAAGAATATTGATAAACAGAGTTGATTGACTAGGTATGATCTCATGCCCAATAGTTCTGAAAGAATCGATACGTTTGGATAGATAAGGTTATATCCTAAAACAAAACTTCTACCACTAATACCTACATGGAACCTCTCATAACTGCCTGACAATGCCTCTGATCCTTTGGCAAGAATACTTATATATAGGAAGTACCAGCGGCGTATCCACCATATTCTTGTCAAATTTTCATTGGCTTTATCAGTAAATTATAATTAGTTCTATGTGACTCTAAACACAACAACCAAAACTTGAGTCTAAATTCTGAAAGTATACGTGTTTGAATGATGACAGTACCTCTCCGATTGTTATGATGAAGGGTTAGTCTATGTAGAAGTGAGACACAGCCCAACTTCTTTGAATGATGAGATTGAAATACGTTGAGATGTATGATGATATGAATGCTAAATCAGTGAGTATAAAACAAACTTCAACCATGACATTATTAAATCCTACATGAAACTTCTCATAACCACTGACAATGCCTCTGATCCTTTGGCAAGAATACTTATATATAGGAAGTACCAGCGGCGTATCCACCATATTCTTGTCAAATTTTCATTGGTTTATCAGTAAGTTATGATTAGTTCTATGTGACTCTAAAACATAAACAAACACAACAACCAAAGCTTGAGTCTAAATTCTGAAAGTATATGTGTTTGAATGATGACAGTACCTCTCTCGATTGTTATGATGAAGAGGTTAGTCTATGTAGAAGTGACACACAACCCAACTTCTTTAAATGATGCGACAGAGATACGTCGTGAGGTATGATGATATGAATGTTAAATCAATGAGTATAAAACAAAACTGAAATAGTAATTCGCATTAAGATTCTTGGATAAAATTTCCAATTTATAATTGAGATACGTGAAGATTGAGATAACATAAAGAAAACATAAAAACTAAGCGGTTGGAGTTGAATTCTTGATTTTTGGTGAAGAAAACTAGTTGGGTGGTTCGTTTGGGCCGTCATTATCTTCAACAGGATTGGCCTTGATGTTGTAAACTCTTCCTCTTGCTGGTGGCCTAGTGGTTAGGTTTTCTTGATTTTCTTGGTTAACTGGGTTTGCTTGAGCTTGGGCGTTTATGATGTTAATCAATCGAGGGCACGTGTTTCTAAAGTGGGTAGGGTCGCCACAATTAAAACAAGCTCGAACATATGGAAACAGGGGTATTGGGGTTGTTGATATGTTTGGATCATGTTTTGAGTAGGGGGTGAGGTTTGGTTTTGAGAGGTGCGGCAAACCTTGCTCAAATGACCATAGCATCCAAATTCGCACATAGTCGACAAGGTAAGGTAAATGGATGGTGATAAGAACAGGTGTTGCATTGAGGGTGAGGTCCAGTGTAAGGTTTCTTATTTGGGTAAGTTGAGTTGGGTGTTACTTGAGTGATTGGGATAGCTTGGAGGGGCACGGCTTGTGAAGCTGGTTGATTGTGTTGAGTGACAGCGAAAATTTGCCCATCTCGTTTTCTCTTAGAAATGGGTTGAGAAGAGGATTCGGTTCGGGTGGAGTTTGAGGTTTCGGTTGAGGTTTTATCCTTCTTCTTCTCCTCCGTGAAGTCTTTATTACGTATGCGGTTTTCGGTGAACTCTGTAGCTAACTCCATTGCTGCTTCCAAAGTTGCAGGTGTGGTACTTATTACGGAGTCTTGAATTTTTGAAGGAAGACCTCGAATGTAGTGCTCGATCAAACGGTAGAGGGGAGTGAACAAGTTGGGGACCATTTGATTTAACTCAAGGAATCTCTTGTTGTATGTGGTGTGGTCGCCCTCCTTTTGTTTCAAAGAATAGAACTCATCTTCCAATTTCTTGATTTCGCTTCTTGGACAAAACCGTCTTGTCATGATTTCCTTCAACTCTTCCCAAGTCAAAGTCATAGCATCTTCAACACCTCGTTTAGGCCTTCTCTGTATTCCACCATGTAAGTGCTATTCCAAGTAAACGACCGGTAGCATATCGCACTTTGCGATCATCGGGGCAATCGCAATTTAGAAAAGTGTTTTCCATTTCCTCAAACCAATGGAGGAGAGCGGTGACACCTTCAGTCCCTTCGTATTTTGGAGGGTCACAGGATTTGAAATGCTTGAAGGTGCATTTAGTGGTAATTGGGGGAGGGTTGACAACATTTTGATCTTCTTGATTGACGGGATTAGCAGTAAGGGCTTGTTGAACTTGAACTACAATGTTGGGTATTACGGCAGCCATTTGTTGAGCGATTTGGGCAGCCATGCGCTCGCGGGCCTTTCCTGATCTCATCTTCCTACGAGCGAGACTAGAAGACATCTACAAGGAATACGTATCAAGAGTATGAGTTGGACGTTTTTTAGGGGTCATGTGTCGTATTTAGGAATGAACATTCATAAAATAAATATAGAATAATAAATCTACTACATCCATAGGATGTCTTGGGTTTTGCTCGTAATTGGGCCTTGCATGCCGCCATACTTCACCTTCGTAATCATGTGGGCCCCCATGATTACCGGGTTTTTCATATGGTTCGCATGTGTTAGCCTGCTTACGTACACTAAAACCCGGAGAAAATCGAGAAATATGTATGTAACGTATGACATTTGGAATGTATCCAGGTGTGGATACGGGGACAACTCAAAGTGGGATTAGTTCGAACGACGTTTGGTGTGGCATGCTTTGGCCTAATAGGTCCTTTGTACTCTCATCGTTAGTCCCCAGGTAGGCAAACTGGTCCGTTATATTGGATTTATACGAATGCCAACCTAGACAGGACGTTCCGACTACCGGTACTTGTACCCTTACAGTTACTACATGCCCGTCGCAGAACTCGCTTTGATGAGATTTGAAAAATGAAAAATGCGACAAAAATCTTGAATAATGGAAGTATGAAGGTGATTTGAATATGTGAACATTGAAATATGTATGATGAATGTGTATGTAATTATGTATGTTTGACTGTAAGTATAATTCATTATGTATCTCAAAATATAATATTGGAAGTGTTTGCATGCATAAATACGAAACAAATAAACATCATGAGTTTGCATGTAACCACATAAACAATTAAAATCTAATCAACTATAGTATAGGCTCTAAGGGTCTAATAACCTATCCTATATCCCTATAGTCAAAAGCTCTGATACCAATCTGTCACACCCCGACCCGCAGCGGAATAAGAGTCGGGGCATAATTGGGTTATCACCAAAGCTCATGATGTTTACTAATATGTTTCATATTTATTAAATTCAAATTACATCTCAAATGTTCAAGTCAAATTCATACAATACAAGGAAAGAAAAAATTAAATAACAATCCAACATCTAAACTGATTTATTCTTCTAGGCCGTCCTACATGTTTCTTGCTTCAACTGGATCACCTGTATCATGTGTAAAAATGGGGGTTTTTGGGTCAACAAAAGTTGGCGAGTGAACCTTATTAGAAAACATTTATTATTGATTTCTTGTTGTAATTAATATGGAAAATTTGTGCAATAATCATATATGAGCAAACGTAAATAAACATACAATGACAAACCACCTTGCATGAGTATATGACATGAATGATAATGTATATGTTGGCAACGTCTCGTTCCGCTCATAGGTAATGGGGAACGGACGGCCTATGATGATGTATGTGCGATCAAGGCTCAATCAAACGGAGCCGATCGTATGTTGGCAACGCCTCGTTCACGCTCAAGGTAATGGGAACGTTCCGCTCATAGGTAATGGGGAACAGACGATCTATGATGATGTATGTACTGAAAATGATAAATTAAATCTAAACATTAACCACGCAAACCATTGATACATATTGGATACACATTTGATCATGAATATGATGGATGCACAAGTGTTTAAATGAAATAAATAAATGGCGACACATGATACACCCCAAAATGTGATTAAAACGGGGAATTGGTAGAGATTCACTCACATTGGGTGCGTTCGTTTGACGATGTTGAATGCGCACGAGTTTAGAGAGTTGATCGACGAGGAATAACTAACCTAAATAATAACGAAAACGTACGGTAAATAAGTGGATTTTATTAACAATATTTAATAGGATTTTTAGATTTATTTTTGTGAGTTTAAGGTCATTTTCTAACTTTAAAAATATTATTTTTAAGTATTTTTAATTGATTTTTAAATTAAATAAATAAATAAAAATATAAAAAAATTGTTGACTTTTTGGGTTGACCGTTGACCGGTTCGGACCTTGTGTATATATGCGCTGGGTGAGGCTCGAACTCGTGACCTCCCGTACGCGTGCACGCAGCTCTACCAACTGAGCTACGTGTCTAACCCGAAATATTTCTGTTTTTAATTATATTTATATACTATTTAATTTAATCAGAAATCATTTATTTTAAAAAGGATTTTAATTATGTCTGACCGGTGCACACAATAGGTCTCGAACCCGGGACCTGTTGTTCAGCGTTGCACACAGTCCACCGCTGGACTGTGTGTTC
Organism: Scalesia atractyloides; assembly: GCA_947069175.1. Taxonomy (NCBI): domain Eukaryota; kingdom Viridiplantae; phylum Streptophyta; class Magnoliopsida; order Asterales; family Asteraceae; genus Scalesia; species Scalesia atractyloides. The sequence goes on along the minus strand of CAMTDV010000025.1, from coordinate 7,792,831 downwards.
TAATATACTGATTTTTATTAATCTTAACATCTTACAGTGAGTTGATACGGTTCGGTTTAAAAAGAACATTTTTATTTCAGAGAGTGAGGTTGTGTCAGGGATCGAACTCGAGACGTGTGATAATTGTTTGCACACAGTCCACCGCTGGACTGTGTGTCTAACCCGGTTATATAACTTGTTTTAATTATACTTATACATAAGTTCAACTTCATCTTCTTCGTTCAAAGACACAGACAACGATTATTCAACTGTTCTTGTTTAATTCGATTAACGAAACTCATAAGTGATTGAAATGTGATGGATAGAGGGGGTTTTGGAAATGAATGTACCGAAACAGATGTCTTTCTCAGAACTCCGGCAAGGATCGTCGGCTCTGTTTTGTGAACTCCGTCTGATCGGATCAATTAACAGTTTTGATCGATTAGTTGTGAAATTGAGTTACTAAACAATGATTATCAGAAGGTTTAAATGATTATACCGATTCACAGCGTGATTTTGGAAATTCCAGAGGTTTTCCGGCGAGTGCAGAATATTCCGGGTACGTCGTCTGGGATTGATTCTGTTGATGGATTGAAGTTAGTAATAGTCTAACAATGGATTGAAACCAAAGGAGTCGAGGTATTTACCGTTTTGATGGAAGTTTCGGTTTTCCGGCGAAAGTCCGGCGATTGCAGAAAATCTCCGGCGAGTGAAATTGATTCGAGAAATGGTGCGATTTTGAGCGAAATGATTTCCAGAGACTTGGGTGTGTATTTATAGGGAAGAATCACGATGAATTGGGTCTGAATTTAGTCTTGATTCATGGTTAGCCTTTCTCCGGCGGTTATGACTGATGTCGCGGGGTTAGACATCGGTTATAACCGATGTCGATGTTAATACATACGTTAAGTCAAAAGAAACCGTCGATAATTAGCGAAATCGTCGGAATTTCCGGCGACTGCGAATTGGGCGCGCTGTTGACTGAATTCGATTTCGAGTTTTATTATAAATGTTATTTGTTTCACTGGATAGCACAAGTGAGTCAAGTGGCGGAGTGGTTAAGTTTTGTGTGTTAAGTCTTCCGGCTGACCCGGGTTCGAAACCCGGCAGCCGGTTTTCTTTTTTATTTATTTTATTTTCACTTTTTATCAATTATAGTTTTTAAATTCTAAATTGTTTATTAATTATGTTTGTTTAAAATTAAAATAAATCATAAATACGCAACGAAATTTTATAACTTGATTTGATTAATAAACGAAGCGGGTTTAGATAACCCGGTTTTTTACGGATGTTACATTAACCCCCAATGTTTAAGTTATCAGACAATACAAAATAAAACGGGTTATAAGATTTAGTAAATCACAATCCAATAAACATGATCTCATACCCGACCAAGCGGTAATATAATACCGTATCCCAAGCCCGTATAGGGTAAAATAAGCTAAAGTATTTACCTGAGCTAGTTCTTCTAACGAATAGTAACTCAGCCGATAATAAAGAAGACAAATGCAAAGTATCGATCTACTGGGAGGCCTCTAGTCTGGAATGGTGGTATTAATAACCAATTAGAATGCTAACGGGTTTAGGTTGAGTCGTTGACTCGAACTGGTTAGCTTAAAGGATACGTAACGGTACGATACGCTAGATTAAGCGATGACCGGAAAGAATGTTGTTTAAACCCGACAAGTACTAGGACTTGTATATTTTGGGTAAACATATAACATTCTGGATTTTGATATAAAAATGATAAGGTTAGACCCGTTTCGGTGAATTTATGTAAACTAGTCACGTAGACTTAACCGTATGCATATAAGCGATACCGGATAACCGGATGAGTTCATATACAAGTTTCATGTCCCTAATATGCTTAAAATATGTTTTAATATCATATACCAACATGCATGCCCGTTATAGTTTAAAAATCGATTTCAGCTTCAAAGGGTAATTTGGTCATTTTACGATTCATAAAAAGGAGTTGGTGATTAATCCGATGTCATGATCATATATATTATTTATAAAAGTATTTATTTTATGATGTTATATCAGTAAGATATCAAATATATGTGTGGTTTATGCTTGAAGGCCAAACTATGCCCCGAAAAGGTATTTTGGTCATTTCACATATAGATTTGAAGACTTATTTGGAAATCTGAGCTTATAACTTGTACCCACAGTAAAAATATTTTAAATAAGTTTTATAATCAGTAGGTAACAAGTTTTGAATGTTTAGATATGGTTTTAATCCATATTATGCGTCGAAAAGACGATAGAGTCGCTAAATGACGATTTAATCGATGTTTAAGGAAAGTCTTTGTTTTGATCAGGTTTGTATAACCAAAATAGTTTATTTATTTTATAAATTCAGTTTGTAAAAGGTTTGATTATGAACATATCTTTAAAACTCATTTTACGCCTGTAAGGGCATTATCGTATTTATCGACACCATGAAAGAACAAAGTAGTTTTAATAACAAAGTTTCAAAGTATATGGTAATCTTGAAATTTTGCTTTTCCTTTCTCATCATAAAACTAAAAAGACAAGAAAATAATTCATAAACATATACATAACCACCTACTAATACAACTCCTACCCACTTATGCATAAAACTACTAAATACGATGAAAGCTAGTATAATATTATCACTTTTTATAATATATTCTAAAAAATAAATGATATTCTATATTCTTTACTATACGAATTCTATGGAAAGGAATTGTGCCAAACAAGGCATGCATTGCCTGACACTTTCCTATTGGATCAACCATTTTATTATATTGTATTCACTTTAAATTACGGTTCGCCTCAGTTCAAATTTACGATTTTGCCCTGCATTGAAAATAAAATCATGCTTTTGACCTTAGCTAAAAATTACGATTTGGCTTTCGATTCCAAACTATGATTTTATCCCCAGTTTAAATTTACAATTTTTTCATAAGTTCAAAATTACGTTTTTTGCCCCCAGTTTAAATAAATTATACTTTTGCTCATAACTAAAAATTAAGATTTTGCCCCCAGTTTAACATAAAATTATGGTTTTGCCCCCAGCTTAAAATTACAATTTTGCCCTCAGTTCAAAAATATGATTTCGCCCCGATTCACAATTAAATTTTTGCCCCCAATTCAAAATAAAATTATGTTTTTGCCCCAGCTCAAAATTAAAATTTTGCCCTCAGTTCAAAATTTTGATTTCGCCCCATGTTCAAAATAAATTTACAGTTTTGTCCCCAGCTTAAATTAAGATTTTGCCATTAATTCAAATTACAGGCTACTGCCTATCACTCCATTGGTCATGGTATATTACAATTTTATCCGAAGTTCAAAATTATGAACTTACCCTTGTGCAAAATTACGATTGTGTCCCCAGTTCAAATTTTCAGTATTGCCATCGCTTTCGACAAGTTACGATTTTATCTAAGTTAAAAAATACAATTCGCTTGCTATCGTTTTAGTTTTTTTCCGCAATAAGTATTTTCTTTTAATTTTAATTGGTTTACTGGATTTTTTTTTGTGCCAAAGAGCTGTTTAACACTCGCTCATTAGTCCTAACAAATTACAGTTTTGTCCCGAGCTAAAAATTACGGTCTTGCAATCATTTTAGTTTTTTTTAACCAAAACTATAGTAATGTGTTTTTAATTGGTTGAGAATTATTCGGGACATCAACTAGTGATGTACAAATCACCTAAAAATAAACAAATTTAGAATTCTTAAAATAAAAAATAATGTGGTTTAAAAATCTATTGAGGGTATGGAGTAACGAGTATGTTACGTATGGACCACTTATTTATGGGTTGTGGATTAGTGTCAATTGCATTGTTTTAACCATGGTTGTAAAACAAGGATTCTAAGGCCGACTACTCCCCGAGTAGTCGCTACAAGGTAGGCTGCCGAGGCGACTTTTTTCGATTCCGTCTAATTACTCGGAGACGGTCAAACGCGGTCAACCTCGGCCAGAATCTGATCTAGTAGCTTAACTCGAGCCTAATTTGAATTAAATAACTATAAAACATAATTTCTATGCCTATCGTATTAAAGAATGAATATCATTTTCACGTATTTTGTTATAAATATTAGTAATTTTATGTTATTTGACATATATTTAATCTCCAAAAAGTAATTTCTTTATAATTTAACATGTCCGAGTACTCGCTGTGTACTCTCCGCCTAAACCGAGTACTCTCAACTTCTCGGTTGACCGACTAGAGAGCGCCTAGCGACTTTTGCAACCATGGTTTTAACCCATATGGGGACGAACGTGTTATATTACAAACCAAGACACATTGTTAAGTCTCGTGTTAAAGTTACTCATATCCATCAACAGAAAACTTTAAAAATTGAATCACTTTGATATGTTGGCAATTGGAAAATGGAGTCTATATCGTTATCCTGTTTAATTTAACTAAAAACACATAGATCTCTAAATTTTATGATAATCTCATTCCTTATCTTTATTCTACTCATATAAATATAGGGTGTGAATATAAAGGATGAATAGTGAATTCTCAAATATAGACTCATTTAAAGTTTGGTTCGGTTTAGGTTGTTCAGGTCGGATTTTTGGTTTTCGGGTTTAGATGTAAAATAAAAAAATAATATTTTTTCATAAAATATTATCAAATATATTATATTGTTAATACAAGATCATCACAAAATGTTCAAAAGTCCCAAAACTTAATATTCCAAATACAAAACACTCCAAATCAAATCACATCGATAAAAAAAAAAGACAATAAATGTTCGGGTTTTTTTTTCTGGCTTCAAGTTTTGGGTTTTTCGGGTCAGGTTGTTTGGGTTTTTGGTTTGGAAAAAGTGACCCGATAACCGACCCATTTAAGGTTCCGGTTGATCGGATTTGGATAGCTTTAAATTCAGGTTGGGTTTTTTGGTTGGGAAAAAGTGACCCGATAACCATGTCCTCTTTGACATCTCAATAAGACTATGGTGTGTGGAGGTGTTTGGGTTGGGAGCATTGCTCGACACGTGGCGAAGGTGAGATCCACAAGGTAATACTCAAAAACTAGGGGTGTGGTGTGGCGTGGCTTAGCTTGGCATGACCAACCATGTGGATTTTTTTAATTAAAGTAGCCAACTAAAGTCAACCATATTGGACCAGCCAACCAAAGCCAATCATGTCACCCTCCCCCTCGAGGCTTAATCCCCACACCAAAGAGGCAACGCCATATTCAACACTAACCTAAGATGGAGCAACTAACGTTGAAGGGCCAGCCACACCCACACCTCATAGTCTAAAAGAGATGATGGGAGTTTTAAAAGGAAACAATGGGTCTGGTTTAGTTTTGGGTCAATTCAATGGGGTTGTGTCTCTAGAAAGAGTTGGGCCCACTGGTGGTCTTATTGGTTAGGTTGTTAATGTCTTGTTTCACGTGGTTTTCGTCGGCAGGGTCCCGCCACCTCTTACTCATTTTCATGCCTCGCATATAAACCATCCATATTTCTTAAATACCTATTTATATATATTTATATATTATATATGTTTGGATGATGCTAAATCACTATCAGGTGAATATGCTACACACACCCCTTTGTCATCGTATTAATCAATTATGACATGTTATATACATGTATAGTCTATGTATATCTCTATATACGAATGTATATCATCACATATTCGCATTCGATGGCCTATACAAGCGTTTTCCATCATATTCGTTGTTCTATACAGGCGTATATTATCATAAACATTGTCATATGCGCCCATATACTAACAAATTGTAAAATTTATACCTATATATACTATCATATCACATAACATATGTAGAGGTTTGATTAGTAACGTAAGGGCTCTTTGTTTAGACTTTAGAATATCCTTTCTTTTTATGTTTTTTAGTGATTTTGTCTTCTATGTTTTTTAGTGATTTTTTCAATCACTATATATGTGTCTGTTTTATGTGTACAGTCGCATGGTGTATGTATGTATATCGTCAATCTATATATATCATTGTTTTTTTTTACAATAATAATCTTTTAATTAAAAAATATTTCTTGGTTAAAAGTAGTTCTCTCAGGTTATTAAATAATATGTGAATATCTCAGGATCCTAACCTAACTAATACTTTTAACACAGTGGTTTTGTTTTGTTTTGTTTGTGAAGTTTACAAAAAAAAAAGGTCACGAGTATAGACCTAAACAACTTAAATGAATCGTTTCAATTGAAACACATGTAATCCAGGACAGTTCCAACCTTTTTGGAAGCTCAAGGCGAAATGAAATTTTGAGACTCTTTTTCCTTCTTTGATTATTATAAACGACACGTGTCTTGAACCAAGCAAAAATCTAACACAACTTTAATACTAAGTGGTTTGCTTGTATAATGAATTAAACAACTCTAAAACAATAAGTTTGTATTAATATTAATAGTTAGCATATTAATTTTCTTTTAAGTGAAGACCCTAGGCCCAAACCTAAGTTACTTATATTATAGGTGCGGCCCTGATGTAATCTTAGCTAGAGATGAGCATAATCGGGTTTTATTATTACCCAGAACCGGTTCCAACCCGGACCCGGTTCTGCTTGGATGTCATTGGAACCGGGTATCGTGTGGAACCGGGTCCAGTTCCTACCCGTGTTCACACCCAAGAATATGGAACCGTGTAGAACCGGGTACGGGTATTATGGAACCGGGTATGGTGCGGAACCGGTTTCTGATAGTGTGGGAACCGGTTCCTGGCAGTCAAACCTGCCATTTACTGTTCAGAACCGGTTCCTGACAGCCATTTACTGTTTAGTCAAACCTGCCATTTTACTATTGGGAACCGGTTCCTGACAGTCAAACCTGCTATTTACTGTTCAGAACCGGTTCCTGATAAAATGTTACCGTTGGAACCGGTTCCTGATAAATGTTACCGTTGGAAACCAGTTCCTGATTAAAAAATCGGTTTTTGTATATAAACCCCTTCCTACTTACCATTTCTAAACTTAACACTTTACACTTCAAATCTAATACTATCAAAGAGATAACGATGGCTTGCAACGATGAGGTCGTGGATGTTTTGGAAACCAAAAGAAACCCCGCTATTTGGAAGCACTTTGACTTGTGCTTGATGTCGGATAGCCATGAAATGGCTAGATGCAAGGGGTGCGGGAAGTTCATGAAGGCGTCGGCCAACTCGACACTCAAGAAACACACCGACCGCCATTGTCCGGTGACAAAGGCGAAAAACAATGAAAAGGGTGAAGCATCCGGAACCGGGTCATCGAAAGTTTAGTTTGTTTTATGTATTGTAAACCCATTTGTGTTTTATGATTAGTATGTTTAGTGTTTTATGTGTTTTGTTTAACGTTTCTTGTTTAGGTTGTTTGTGTAACCGGGTACTTGTTTCTCGTAATAAATAGTTTTATGTTTATGTATTATACCTTGTTCTAGCAAAGACTTATAAAAAAAAAAACTCACATTAAAAATATATTGACGACGGGTCTGAAAGGTTACCGTAGAAACCGGGTATGATAAGAACCGGTTACGGGTTGGAACCGGTTCCGGAACTTATTTTTTTTCAAAAATGTGAAACCGGGTAGGAACCATCGGGTATTTTGAACCCGGAACCGGTTCTACTATTGTCGGGTAGGAACCGGAACCGGTCACAGGTAGGTTCCACCGGGTCGGGTTTGGAACCGGTTATTATGCCCATCTCTAATCTTAGCATGTTTAAAAATATTTTTAACATGTTTAAAAGGATATCAGTAAGGAATATAAATATTTTAATAGATTTTTCAGTAAATAACTAATTTTAACTTTTTTTTGAAAGGTGACTTTCAATATGTATATGACCATTGGTCATCGGGTTCTCGTCAAAGACGGTTACCCGTCAGCCCAGTCTTGGCAGACTCGATGTTCTATCGGGCCCCGGCTGCCGCTCTGACTGACCTTCGTCCGGAAACCATACTGCCCTCACACGAGAACCTCGCTGGGGTAATAGCTGGGTAAAACCGGATTGCCCTCCGGATCAACCATGCCTCGGTAGGAAACGATCCATCATTGGGAACTAATTTTAACTAAGTCCTAGCATTATAGCCTAGTGGCGTCTTGGGGTGGGATAAGACTTACGACCATTAGATTATGAGTTCGATTCCCATAAGGGGGTTTTTTCCTGATTTATTGGGTTTCCCCCTGAATTGGTGTATAGACAATATTGTCTAGTGGAGATGGATATGATCGGATGGTTCCGCTGGTGGTATGATGATACTCCAGTGTTCCGCCAGTGATCCATATTTGTTGTTAAAAAAACTAATTTTAACTAAAAACTACAAGAAGCGCATAAACAATTTTAAGTAAAAAACAATTAAGATATCCGCATATATATTTATATTAATTAATTTATAAGTGTGGTGAGGGTCAAATAGGAAGATTGTTTTGGGTAGGAAGTATATGAAGCAATAATAGAGTGACACGTGGGAAAGTTGAAAAATCATAAGAAAGTGCATTTTAGTCCATCTAAATTAGTCTCATGTAACCCTGAATTAAACAAAACCCATCAGAACCTTACAGTCCACCGCCACACCATCATCACCACCACCACCACTACTCTACCACCACTGGACTCGTAACACAAGCTCCGGCGACCACCGCCACCGCATGCCTTGCCGTCGTAACCACCGCCACCGTGTCTAAAATGAAGTATTTTTTTAGAGAAATTAGAGTTGTTGAATACCTCGCCATGATAGCCGCCACCATCTTGAAAATGGAGCATCTTTTTTTGAGAAATGGAGCTGCTATAGTGGAGAAAATGTGAATAACAAATGAGAGCAAATCTGAAGGTTTTGTTTCTTTTTCTAATACATCAGTGGTGTTTTTAATTGTTATTATGTAAAACGCAATAGTTAACGTATTTGTTTTTTTAAAACGCAATTCTAAATGTATAATGTATCTTTAGTTCTTCCATGTTGTTTGTAAATACAACTGTAAACATAATCAATATATAAAACACAATTGGGTTTTTAGTCCACTACGTTTTATAAAACAATGAAAAAACACACTTTTTTGTGTTTTTATTCCATTACGTTTTAAAATAAACATATTTTTTGTGTTTTTTGTCTATTGCGTTTTAGGAAAACACATTTTTTGTGTGTTTTGGTCCATTGCGTTTTAGGAAAAACACATTTTTTTTGGGTTTTTCGTTCATTGCGTTTTAGGAAAAACACATTTTTTGTGTTTTGTCTATTGTGTTTTAGAAAACACATTTTTTGTGTTTTTAATTCATTACGTTTCAGAAAGTACACTTTGTTTTGTGTTTTTGATCCATTGCGTTTTAGAATAAAACATGTTTTTTTGTGTGTTTTGTCCATTGCGTTATAGAAAGAACACTCTCTTTTATGTTTTTTGTCCATTGCGTTTTTTAGAAAAAATATTTTTTTGTGTTTTTTGTTCATTGCGTTTTATGTATCTGGGTTATCGAAAACTTTTTTTTCAAAAGTATAGCAATAGTGTGCTCGTTTTAAAGATAAAAAACGCTCGTTTTTATGGTGTAATTTTTATAAAAAAATAATGTCGTATGAAAAAATTATTAACGTTTTAAAAACGGAGGGGAATTGGATGAGAGAACATTTTTTTTGTGTTTTTTGTCCATTGCGTTTTTTAGAAAAAAATATTTTTTGTGTTTTTTGTCCATTGCGTTTTATGCATCTGAGTTATCGAAAACTTTTTTTTTCAAAAGTATAGCAATAGTGTGCTCGTTTTAAAGATAAAAAAACGCTCGTTTTTATGGTGCAATTTTTATAAAAAAATAATTTCGTATCAAAAAATTATTAACGTTTTAAAAACGGAGGGGAATTGGATGAGAGAACACTTTTTTTTGTGTTTTTTGTCCATTGCGTTTTTTAGAAAAAAAATATTTTTTTTTGTTTTTTTGTCCATTACGTTTTATGCATCTGGGTTATCGAAAACTTTTTTTTTCATAAGTATAGCAACAGTGTGCTCGTTTTAAAGATAAAAAACGTTCGTTTTTATGGTGCAATTTTTATAAAAAAATAATGTCGTATGAAAAAATTATTAACGTTTTAAAAACGGAGGGAAATTGGATGAGAGAGAAACTATTGTTTTGGATTGACTAGAATGCCCCTACATAACCCGCTCGCCTTCTCTTTTTGGCTCAATTTCACTCAATTAATCTTAACCCTTGATTACCAAATAAATGGACAAGATTACTTCTTATCTTCCTGCCCTAATAAACTTCTTATTATATTGTAAGCCTTTCTAAGTATATTCTAACCCTTTGTAAGTGATAAAAAAACGATTATATAATTGACTAACCCATGCCTTCTACCTTTATTTTTTCTAAACAATACGTTTGTTGCGGTTTTCATGATATTCTATTTAAGATTGATTTTACAGTGAAGATGCTCATTTTAGTGACCGATATAAAAAAATAAAAACACGATTAGATACATTTGTTTGGAAACTAATTAAATATTATGAAAAAAATGCATATATGTAAAGATAAACACGAGGATATTATGTAAATTTGGCCGACCTCTAAACATTAAAAAACTAGAATAAATAAGTCGATTTATCTAGAAAGGGTTAGTTCTGTAATAACAATTATCGGGCCCTACTTCGTCCGGCGGACAACGTAAAAGAAAAAAAAAAATGGCCGAAAATTAAAATAAAATAATTAATATAGAAAAAGTTAGTTCCGAAACAATAATTATTGGGCCTAATTTGGCGGGTGGACAACCTAAAAGGAAAATAATACGAGAAATAATTGCATGATAAAAAATATAATATAGTTAATATCATAAAGCCTCGATACATAAAAACCGGTTCAAACCAACCGGATGGTTAAACAGCCGGTACACCTGATTAAACGGCCTAGTATATTTGGTTAAACTGTCTGATACACCCAGTTAAATTGTTTCTAAGCTAAATCCGGTACAGTATAAAATCGAATTTTAAAAGATTGTGAAAAAAAAATTCCAACCTAGTTTTGCTATATTAAAGTTTTGATACTTGTCTAAATTTCCAACCTAGTTTTGCTATATTAAAATTCTGATACTTGTCTAAAAAGCTTTCCAACCTACTTTTGCTATATTAAAGTTCTGATACTTCTCTCAAATGTATGTAGTTTAAAAAAAATTAAAATAATATCGGGTTACCCTTTATATTGGTCAATAATAAAATTATACAACTTTTATTTTTGTAAATGGTTGAATGTAATTTTATAAAACTTGAAAAAACTTAAAAGGTATCGGTCATTGTTTTAAAAAAAATCACTAAGTACATGCATTCTAATATAACAAAATTGGGTTGAGGGTTTTTCGTATTTTTTATATATGCATGGACTTTTGTACGCTAAAATTGTGTTGATGGAGTTTTGTGTGATAAATGGGAAAATATGTTGTTTTTAAATAATATTAACTTGATATAATTTAATTTAATAAGTAATAGAACAAAATTTAATATGAGAGATGTAAAAACCTAAATCATTTGTTAAGTTTTGGATAACTTATATAAATTTTCCGGCTTCTAATCAATTAACATTTTGAAAAATTGAATCATGTATCAAACTTACATTAAACTAAAATAAAAACTAGTTTAAAGCACATGTTTAGACCAAATAAAGCAATATTAGTTGATTTATAAAATAAAGAAAAGGATGGAAAATAGATGCGGGGAGAAAAAGGAAACGAATGGAGGATCTACACATCATATGTCATTATATCGAATTATTAGTCCCATAAATGGATATCAATTATTACATTATAACAACAATGTTTGCCTGTTTACATTAATATTATTTTATATGTAAAGACAAATTGCTAACATTTAAAATAAATAAAAAAACCTTAATTTAACAATTATTAAACAATAAATGTGAAAAGAATAGTATTATGAAGAGCTAATTGAACAAGTTTAGTTAAAGTTAGAGTAAATTACACGAATGGTGCTAATACCTAATGATATATACAAAGTTATGTACTTAATCATTGAGTATCAAGATCATGGATGACCCCTTCACAGGCACCCGAATCCAAATCGATTGTCTTTGTTGTCGATTGATGTGTGATGTTGATGAGAATATAGCATGTTCACGCTATTTAAAATGAATGAAAATTGAAAAATAATTATTAGTCTTAAAGATATCAAGTAACATATTTATATGATGAGTCTATTTAGACCGCTAGGTGTGGTAAGGTTTGGGTTGACATGTGGCAAAGGTGGGCTCCACCCGGAGAGGATGGCTAGCGTGGATTTTTTGGGGTGTGGGGTGGCGTGGCTTGAGTCGGTGTGGCCAGCCAAGTGTTATTTTTTTATTAATTTAATTTATAGTAAATATCTAATTTATATTAAATATTACATTTCACATTACATAAAAAAAACACATTACAAAAAAAATCAATAATCTTCGTTTTCGTCGTCGATGTAGATGAATCTAGGAAGCGTCGAAACATGCTTTACCAAATCGGATCGAAGATTAGAACTTATTTGTCTTGACTCGATTAAAGTTTTGTTTAGCGCCCTCTCCTCGTTACTAATATCTTCATTATTTGGCACGTGCTTTCGGGATAATAAATCCTAAGTTACCACGTGCATCCGGTCTTTGGCGGAAAAATGTATAGTTATCTTCCAAGTCCTTCGATATTCTAAAAAATAAATTTTTACTCATACGGAAACGATGCCTAAACATTCTTTCGCCATACGTTAATTCAGATGTGGCTGCAGCGGCGTTGCCCAAACCGCCACCCACACCCAACAGTCTTAATATGAATTTGAGTTATTAACAAAGTTAATGATTAAACCTGGATTACTCTCATACCGTGAAAACAATCAAAGATGGCATTTTTTATATTTTTTTCATGTTCCATTTCTCTTATACAAGTTATAATCACTTGCCAATAGAATTTTGCCAGATCAATTAATCCAATATAGCCCACAAGTTTTCAATTTGGATGAAATTATAAAGTCTAAACATTTAATACAAAACCTAAATAAACTTTGAAAAATAAAACAAAAATAATATATTTTTTTGATATAAAAATGAAAATTATTATGTTAAAGCTGTGTTGAAAATAACCCTTATTTACTTATACAAGAACATTAGATGTGTTTATATTATGTGAAAAGTAATATCTTTTTGATATAAAAGTATGAAAATTATTCAAAAACAACATAGCATCGCGTCGAAGATCAAACCGAAAACACTACCACCATCACCACCACTACAAATGGCTTCAAACACCACTTTGGTTTGCATTGGAACTTTTTTTACAAGTTGGTGACAAAGCAACATTTAAGCAGCAAAACTTACAAAATAAGTTTCATAAGTCAAAACAAAAGTAATGCAGCCCGGAAATACTAGCCAGCCTAAGTACCCGGGTCACTTGTGATGGTGTATCCCTGGTACTCAGCCACACTCGATTGAAGTGAGGGTGGCCGGATAAGGCACCCCCTCCACCTAACATATTAGAATATTATGCAATGACAATTAGACTTTAACTAAATTATAAGAATAATTTTGGAAATAGAAGAAACCTTGATTATTTTGTATTATTAAGATAAATATGATCTAGAACTTATAACTACAACTCACGTAATTTAAAGAGGTTTGTTAGATATCAGTTAAACCATTTTTTTCTTTTTATTAGTATTAGAGATTATAATGCTACATTACAAAAGTAAAGTTAAACCCATTTTCATTTTGGAATTTTCAGGTTTTATGTCAATTATGTTATGTTATGGGGTCTTGGCCTAACTTAACTTTGTAGGAGTTGAGTGATTTGGACGAATTTATTGTTTAAAAATTGTGTGATCATGTTAATATTAATTGTTTTAAAATGAAATAATTTTTGTAATGAGCTTTCAAAATTGTATTAAAAAAATTAATCATTCTTTTTACAATATATTCACTATTGAACCCTTAATATGTAACTCTAAACTAATATACTCTAAAATTTTTATTCCTACACCAGATGAATATTCTCCTCTTGAACAGAGGTAAAACCAGGGATGAGCTTGATACCGTCCGGTATCAAAAGAACCGATACAAAAATTCTTAAAAGTGGGTACCGGTACCGAATATACTCGGTTTGGTAGGGTTCGGTACCAGTACAGTACCGGTATTTGAGGGTAAAATCCGGTAAATACCGGTACCAAACCGGTACCGAAAATGTCAACAGTCGGTATCAAATCGGTACCGAAAAAGTACCCAGTTCGGTAAATTCGGTACCCGTACCGTTTCGATACCGTACCGGGTCTGATTTGCTCATCCCTAGGTAAAACACTTTATCATCACGTATTCACGTGAAAATATCAAAAGCATGAAAATAACTAAAAGTAAACATGTATAAAAGTGTATTTTTAATGCATACATATGCTATATGTTATAATGAGTAAGGATCAAATACAAAGGATGAAATAAATAAGAAGGGTAAGAAGGATTTTAATCCATTAATCTTAGATTTTGAGGGTTGAGATTAATTGTAGGAAAGGAGATAATAAAATTGCATAAAGGGAATCCTATATTTATAGACTTTCTCTCTCCACATAAAAGGTACATGCCAATTCCCCCATCGAATTAAAACATTCATAACTTTTTCATACGACAATTTTTTTTAAAAAAGTTCACCATAATAACGAGCGTTTTTTTTATCTTTAATATGAGCACCATATTGTCATATAAAAATAAAATAAAAATTTTCATTTTTACTTGTTTTTTTTTTTTGCATTGTGTTAAAGGTTCAGGTCATTGTTCTTTTAACTAAGTCTTGGTCATTACGTTTTAGTAGGGTTTCTATACATTCTGTTATCATCAAAACCTATAACACAATGTTAATTTGAGTTCTACCCATTGCGTTTTTATAAGAACCTATAACACGATATATGACACAATGAAGATGGTGTTATATCTGGGTTTTCTATAAATTGCGTTATTGGTTCAAGTCACTGTGTTTAATTTGTTATCCATTGTATTTTAATATGTTGTCCATTGTGTTTTAATTTCTTGTTCATTGTGGTTTAGTTTGTTGTGTATTGTGTTTTTAGTTTATTTTCCATTGTGTCTTCATTTACACTCTATTGTGTCTTTTATTTGTTGTTATCAATTGTGTCTTTTATTTGTTGTCATCAATTGTGTTTTTATTTAGTTTGATACTTATTGTGTTGTGTCTGGGTTTTCTATAAATTGCGTTATTGGTTCAGGTCATTATGTTTAATCTGTTATCCATTGTATTTTAATATGTTGCCCATTGTGTTTTAGTTTCTTGTTTATTGTGTTTTAGTTTGTTGTGTATTGTATTTGTAGTTTGTTTTCCATTGTGTCTTCATCTACTCTCTATTGTGTCTTTTATTTGTTGTTAACAATTGTGTCTTTTATTTGTTGTCATCAATTGTGTTTTTATTTAGTTTGATACTTATTGTGTTATACATTATTGCCATTGTATTATACGTTAAGGTCATGGTCATTGTGTTTTTAGTCTGTTGTCCATTGTGTCTTTATATGTTGTCATTGATTGTGTTTTTGATCTACTTTACATTGTGTTTTACGTCATGTCCATTGTGTCATACATAACTAGGTTTTTGATTTTTTTTTTTTGAAAAATGTAACAATATGGTACTCATACTAAAGATAAAAAACGCTTGATTTTACGGTATAATTCTTTTTAAAACAAATGATGTATAAAAAAGTTACAGACGTTTAAAATTTGAAGGGGAAATAGCATGTGACTTGCATATACATATTCTTTTTCCTCTTGTAGACAAAATTCATAAATTACCTTTTCACTTGAATCCTCCTAGGACACTTGTCACTCTCTGGTGACTTCTTACACTTCTTACTTTTATACTCTTTTTGTAGAATAACCTAACTCATGTTATAATACCATTCAAGATTTAATATATTATTAATGATAAGATGATATTCCTGTTATCAACTTTAGCTCATTTTTAACCATCACTAGTGCTCTAGTGGTGGCCACGGATATTTAAGTTCCACCTATGGTGGGCCCGGGTGAGTTTTTCCCTCCAAGGTCTCAAGTTCGAGTCTTGGGTGATAGGGGTTTCTCATTGAGGGGTTTAAATTGGGGATCTATTGTGCGAGGGGGCTCTCTAGCGCGGACCCAGTTAAGACAACATATGCTAGATCTCCCGACATTCGCGAATAATTAACACCTTAAAAAAAAAAAAACTTTAGCTCATTTTAAGTTCTGAAAAGAAAAGCTTGCCAACTGATATCACGGCCGTAACTTTGTTTTTTTTTTATTATTAGAACCTTTTTAATGATAACAATAACGGTAAATTGACTTAGAAAAAAATATTTATAACTTAAAATAAAAGTTATGTTAGATGATAACATATGAACGTATGAAAGGAAAAGAATGAAATGAATAATGAGAATTGAGTTGACAGAAATTATGAATAACAATTTTCACATTATCATATGCTTAGCTTTTAAGGGAACATGAATATCACATGATATATATCTTACTTATTATATGGACTAGAATTTAGAATTGGTGGGAGACAGGCACAAAGTAGCTCCTCGTTTTTTCCATATCTCCATTTTTTCTTAGAATATAATAATTATTTTTTTATATTTTATTAAAAAAGGAAAGTATCTTTCGTAATATCAAAATTTTGATTTGTGACGGTTATCTCTTAATTTTTTTATAAGACCCCCGAAAAGTCATTGGAAGCTAACATAATTTATATATCATCCTTGATGACTTTATATAAGATGAACAAATCTATTCCATAGCCTTTTTAACCTTTTTGTTGTCCTTTTGTTTTCACCAAAAGAAGCCCAATAAAAAATCAGAAACTTGTAGGGTTGTAAACGAACCAAACGAACACGAACAGGCCTTCTTCGTGTTCGTTTGTTAAGGTTTTTTAGCCTAACGAACGTTTCCTGAACACGTTAACGAACAAGATTCTATATTTGTGTTTGTTTGTTAAGGAACTTTAGTTGTTTGTGAACAGTTCGTGAACACAAACGAACACAAACAAACATTAGACATGATAAGTTAAATTTACTAGTTTAAGTTCATGATAATCCACCACATGATAAGTTAAATTATACTAATTTAGACATAATTATCGAAATTTTTTTAGACATGGATACATGATAATCCTAATTCATAAGTTCATAATTATCCCAAAAATATCTTGATTCTTGAATGACCAAGTCCCCCAAATTCATCATATCATCCTCGTATAAATGATTTGTCAATTTTTTTAGTAAAGAGTTAATGTGTAGTGGGGAAATAAAAGTTAGGGGAAAGGTTAGGAGGAAAAAAGATTATGGGGGTAAAATATTAAGAGGGAAACTGGAGGGAAAAACATTTGGGGGAAATTGTTTAATGTTTCGGGGGAAATAAAAGCTAGAAGAAAATTGAAAAATATTTTTTAATTAATGAACATAAACAAACGAACATGAACGAACGTAAATGAACAAACATATTACCGAACGGTCACGAACGTAATCGAACGAACGAGTTCTTGTTTGTGTTTCGTTTGTTTAGTTAATCGAACGAAACGTCTTGTTTGTGTTCATTCGTTTATTAACGAACGAACATAAACGAACTTCCCGCTGAAGAGTTTTCGCCGAACGTTCAGTTCGTTTACAGCCCTAGAAACTTGGTGAACAAAGAGTTATACGTTTTATTATATAATCAATATATATAGCCTATGGAGAGAAAAATATAAAGAAAAAATTCTTATATGATTAGGAAAGAGATCAAATGAAGCCCATGTGGCTCTATTGTGTCATCCCAGCGTCATCTTACAAATAACGTCTGTTCTTTCTCTTAACTTAGAAGTAATGACATAAAGTCTTATATTTCAATAGCCCCTCCCTCTCACACGCACACACATCTCGTTATTGCCTGCAGTTAGAGCCACAACCATTGAATAGTGCTCATGGTATGGTTGAGGGGCGCTATTGATGAAATAGTTGCCGAGATGAATGGCAATGGTGCCCTGTACCACCCAGCCTAATTATAGTTATAATTTATGCCAATGTCGTAAAACAAAGTCTACAAGGCCGAGTACTCGCCAAGTAATCGTTACAAGGTAGGTTATCGAGACGATTATTTTTAACTCCACCTAGTTACCTAGAACCGATCAAACACGGTCAACCACGGCCAGAATCGTATCTAGTTGGTCAACTCAGACTGAGTTTGACTAACAAAAATGTAAAACATAATTTTTATGTCTATCATATTAAAAAATTAATATCATTTTCTAAGAATGAATATCAATTTTTTGAAATATTTTACTATTCGAACAAGTATTATTTTCTATTTATATTGATTTTCACGTATTTTATTATAAATACTAGTAAACTTATAATATTTGATATATATATATATATATATATATATATATATTTTCCTGAAATCTAATTTGTGTTTTTATACTTCAACATGTCCCAGTACTTCCCGAATAGTCTCCGTCTAGGCTAAGTAGTCTAGGCTACTACCCAGTCGATTAACTTGAAAGCGCCTATTGACTGTTGCACCAGGATTTATGTTAGACGTTTATCAGTTGTCACACGTTATCACTATAGTACTTATGGACATGTATTATAATATCACGCTTATCATGGCTGGCCCTGAGGGGGGGCAGGGAGGACCTCCGGCCAGGGCCCAAGATTTCGAATGGCACGTTATTTTTAAAAAAATTAACCGGGTATGTATATGTAAAAAATATAAAATAACAGGTATACCCATACAAATACCAACATAGGCTCACTTACAAAACTATTTTTATGGTTTAAATTCGTCATTAGCCCATTGACACTAGGTTTAGACCTTTAGTAAGCTCAATACCTAATTTCATTAAGGCCTAAGGACATGTTTTTTTCAAGCTCGAACATGGTACACGAATTCTCAGAACCAGCCCTGAAGCTTATGTACACGTTGTTGTACTTAGGACATCTATTATAATATCAAGCTTATGGACACGTTGGTAAAGAAATATCAAGGATGATTTTGTGAATATATACCCATCAAATTATCATCATCATTTAAGATATTCTCAGAAAATTATCTCTATAACAAACATCAATTACACCATTCTTTAGTAGATCATGTGCTGAGAAAAAAAAATTAGTTTATATGTTTGTTACGTCTACTTTAATACGCATTTCTCTAACTTTTTAATGCACATGCCATAGACCACCCGTAGTTGGCCGTGATATGGCGTTTTCTCCCCAAACACGCCCGAAAACGCTATCCCCACACCCCTCCCTGCGTGATCTGACTTTTTTTTTTGCAAAAGAGCCCCCACTCGGGATTTGAAAAACGCCTGTTCAATGTTTCTCCATCAATGTTTGACCAATCAGAAGCTTCCAAGTATTTTTTTTTTGTTTTATTTTTTTTAAAAGATAATAAATGAGTAATCATTGATGAGGCATTATTGGGCATTATCCCACTACACTCATATATGAAAAACGCCCAATAACGCACTTTGCTGACTGGGATGACACATGACGCAAAACGCCCAAGGATGGGGTGTCTTCCACTACGCATGGTCTTACCTTTATAATTTCACTAGGCTAATGCCCGCGTTAAACGCGCCTTCAACAAAAAACCAATTATTTACGTTCAAATTTAACATTTTGTAAAAACACAATTATAGTATGTAAGTTAGATGTAATCAAACGAACTAATAATGGAAATAACATATTATAAGAAAGATAGAAACTATACTTGTCCACCTACCAGATTAGGAAGGCAATGGAAGATCTTGGTGCTGGAGATTCAGAATCAGCGGTGAGAACAAAGAGTTTGTGAAGTGCGAAAATCTTAGCAAGTAAGAAAAAAGAAAATAGGTTAACAATTTAAATGATCAAAGTAATATAAAAATTTCTGAAATTTTGTGATTTCAAATTGAGTTAAATGCCAAAATGGTCCCTGAGGTTTGCTCACTTTTGACACTTTAGTCCAAAATCCAAAATTTTTAAATCTGGGTCCCTGTGGTTTGCATTTTGTTGCCATTTTAGTCCAAAATCGAAATCAGGTCAGATTTCTCAAAAAAAACATGCTATTTTGTCCTTTTCCTCAGGGACAGAATGGTCATTTAACATTATATATATATAAATAAAATTTAAAAAAAAACTCAAAACCCCTCTCACTCTCTCTCTAAACTCGCAAAACTCCTCTTCAACCTTCATCACCCCATCACCATCTCCAACCCCCTTCACCACCGTACACCCTGCACCACCGTCCACCACCACCATCTCCAACCCCCTGCACCACCGCCACCAACACCATTCCCATCACCAGTGAACAGTTGGAGAGATAAACAAAGGGTTTCGCCGGTGAACAGTTAGAGAGAGAAACAAAGGGTTTCGCCGGTACCGGAATCAACCACCACCACCGTCTCCCCTCCACCACCGTACACCCACCACCACCGCCTCCCCTCCATCACCGTACACCCACCACCACCGTACACTGCCACCACAAAAAAACCCTTTCTCTCCCTCCTCTGCCGTCCAGAATAGAGACCACCACGTGCCGCCCCTTCTTCAAACCTGCAACACACCACCTACCACCATTAGAACCAACCTGCAACCACCACCTGCCGCCCCTTCTTCAAACATGCAACCACCACCTACCACCATTAGAACCATCATGCAACCACCACCTGCCGCCCCTTCTTCCAACCCCCAACCACCACCTACCACCATTAGAACCAACCTGCAACCGCCACCTGTCGCCCCTTCATAAAATCGCCGTCGGATGTCAAAATCCATCGATCTACTCCTAATCTTCGCCACAATCCTCATCCTCCACACCGTCACACTCCACCGCATCAGAGTAGAGGAGACGGTGAATTGATCGGAAACAGGGTTCAGCAAGGCGTTACTGGCGAGAATTTGGGTTAGGGTTTATGGTGGCGGTGCTGCTGCTGAGGACAAGCGGTGGAGATGGAACGGAGGATGTCGCCGGAGAAGATGGTGGTTCGAGAGAGAGATAGAGGGGTTCATGGTGGCGGTGTTGCTGCTGCTGCTCTAGAGAGAGATGAGAGAGACAAAGGCAGATGGGTAATTATAGAGAGAGACAAATGGGTTTTTAAAATGACCATTTTGCCCTTGAGGAAAAGGAAAAAAAAACCATTTTTTTGAGAAATCTGACCTGATTTCATTTTTGGACCAAAATGGCAACAAAATTGAAACCACAGGGACCAAAATGGCGAAAGATTTGAAATTTGGACTAAAGTGGCAAAACTGGCCAAACCTCAGGGACCAAAATGGCAGTTTACTCTTTCAAATTATAGGCACACACTTGAACATAAACTTATGTGTTTAAAGGTTCCATTGATACAGTCTAACATACAAACACAGAAAAATCAAGTTACTCCCAAAGCTATACATATGGTTCAAGCTTCAATTTAATCCATTGTTCAGGAAATCTCAAATCAATTATGCACTTCTTTACAAAATCAATCACAATGTTCTCCTGACCCAATAGATGAACTGATCTTGAGACTTCAGTAAGATCAGTTAATTTAGAAAAAAAAACCTAGGTGTAAAGGCAATACCAAATCAAACACATTATATGCTCATGACATGCAAAGGAATGTAGCAATATTGGTGCAACCTCCTATGATTAGACATCAGAGCCCATATTTACTTTAAGCAATCAAAATAAGTGTAGACAAGCTGAACACCTTATTGTCAAATCAAACCAAATTAAAATACAGGACCAGACCCTTTTATCCATCAACCCAATGTTTTTTTGAACAACCAACATAAACTTTATTCAAATTCTAGCAAGGCGCTAGCGCCAAACATACATCCACCAAACGGAAACTTACACCAACCTGAAAACAAAAACAGAAGCTTACAATAAACAAAACCCCAGGCCAACACAAGCTACCCATTGTCCCTAAAGATGTCAAACCTGCACCAATCTTCCCAGTTGAGCGATTGATCCTTTTCTCGGGCTTTTATCCTGAGAAAGCTCATTCTTTTAACCTTCTCGACTATTTTCCCTACCGATGCTTGAAGACCTCTAAAGACAACGTCATTCCTAGCCTATTCATTTGACTTGTCAATAACAAAAAAGTAACAAATTAATTGTATAAACATCTGAATATTAAGATAATTGACATAGTTTCAGTTTGACCTACACATACCTTATTACTCTGATTCAAAAACCATCTCATATATGGAAAATGTCAGAACCTATTCACAGCAAAACCAAGTAATTTACAGGTCTATAATGATGGTATTAGGAGGAATGACTAAATTACTTACTATAATGAGAGCTACAATTCCAGTCGATCACTATGTGTTGACACAAATCACAACAATTAAACTTCGATTAATAGAAAATAATGCCAAAAATCGAATTCTAAGGCGTTTTGGTTCTTTAACCAGCGTTTTTGAGTTGACCCCAGCCTATTTTGGCCCATACTAAAAAAACCGTTTACCCGTTACTCAACCTACCCATTTTACAAGCCCATTCGATGAAACTAATTAAAAATAAAATAAACTGAAGCTCTAAACCATACTAAAAGATAAATTTTGAAATTCTTGTTCAAAAATACTTTCACACAACAAAGTATGTCAACACCTTTACTCGAAATTGGATCTTCGTTTGCAAATATTTGATTTAGGGGTGTGGTGTTTCAGTCTTTTCCTTTTTTCCACCGAATGATAAACAGCAAGTAACGACATCATCCATGCTTTGGCCTTACATCAACAAAACCATAAATGGAATTCACTTAATTAAATGATTTTTAACAAATTAATCATATAACTTGATAAAATAAACATGATAAAATGGATTATTTATATGATTTGTACAAAACAGGCAATTTTATATATGGTTAACCAACGCTTTTTACCACATCAAAAAGCACTTTCAGGCCAAAAACTTGGCCAGTCACTGAAAACCATGATATCAAGTATTGCTCGGCCCTATTTCGCCTTTTGAATTCTCACCGGCAAGAAGTAGCTTCATTCACTCGCTTGTTCCACGTGGATGTAGCATGTACCATGGTTTATTCAAGTACGGGTGCTTTTACAGTTGAAAATATTCACAAGTAAACATCAAATCATCATGTGAAATAGAGTTTGTTATACTACATGTAAAGAATCAATGAACTTAAGAAAGAAAAGAATTTACTTCTTGAGTTATGAAGCTCCATTTAGATTCTGTTAGCACCTTGGTGGATTATGTTGGTAAATTCTTTTCAATTTCATTCGGGTTCAAAGGTTGTCCATCTACATATTTGACAGACATCAGCTTTGGAAATCATAAAGGCAAAAATTTAACTAATTTTGAATATAAATACAGATCACATAACTAAGTTACCATTACAAATCATGCCAATTAGTTTAAAACAAAAAGAAACAAAAAAAAAAATTATGATTCAGGAAGCAATTTAAGAACCCATGAATTGAAGACCCATTATGGCATGTACTACAAAATGACCTGTTACAACTCGAACACAAGATACCCGACCCACTCATTTTGCCACATGTATAAATCAAGTTACATACATAAGAGATTAACATACAACTACTATGTGCGCGAAAGTAGAGCACTGAAACACTGTATAAAGAGTTGTAGTGCATATAATAACATAAGAGGTTAGCTCGGATGCAAACATAACTAAGAACAAAACTTCAACAATATATCAAATAACTAACCATGAGGTTTTATGTAGAAATGCAACCATGGTTCCCATAACATTTGCTGCACAGTGAACACACCTCCCCAGCTAATCAAATTTTGCAAACTTTTTACAAAATCATGACCTGAACAACACAATGGTCATGATCCATCATTTTCAAGCAAAAAGCATAACTATTCCATACTTTATTCTCATGGATGCATCTAGGATCATAGAATGCTTCCCATACAAATTTTAAGCTTTTTAATGTTATGTATATACAAACGTGTATATACACATGTACCGGTCGCTGGCGTTGCTCTAATCTTAGCTTCTCTATATTTGTTATTTCATACTCGCCGTTTTCTAAATCCCTTTGGTCTGAACTTAGCCTTGAATAAGTTGGTGGGAGCTTCTCATGAAAAAGATATAAACCAACAAACTACTAAAAGAATCATAAATAGAAAAAAAAATTGATTTTTCAAAAACATAGGGTAATAGAAAAGCAACCAGTCTCCGTTAACAATATACCTGCTTTCGTCCCATTTACCAATTAAAGTTATTGCAGTTTTTCCAATTCTATCTTGAACAATGCCATGTACCTACATCAAGATTAGGCTTTAAGTTCAAGATGAAATGACATGATGTGAACATGTTTCTATACACGGATTTTCAATTCTACCAACTTTTCCATAGAATAACATATATTGAGGTGAACCTTTGCACCAATAAAAATAGTAATAAATAACATCAACTAAAGTAGGATGGAGCGTACATTATGTGACATATTACAACTCCAAATTTCAATGGAATGTACATTATGCGAACCATCTAAACTTAAAAAAAAACCTGATGAAGAGTTAGGGTTTGGGAACTCACCAAATTGAAATGTCAGATTCAAATCAGATCCAAATAGAAAATTAAGATTTTCCACAATCTCCTAGACATCCTGCACAATAACGGGACTGTATGAACATACACATGTCTTCAAGAAAACCTTAATGGTATATAAATTATATAAAATAATACAGAGTTATAGCATATAAAATTATATAAAATAAGATGAAGAAATAGTTGAACAATAAGATCGTGATTTGTTGAAGATTTTATAAGATTACAAGTTACATTATTGAATTACCATTGTTCTTCATAGATGACTCTAGGAATCACTTCAAATGAGTATGCCCTAGCCCTAACTCTCTTACCAAATCCATCACCACCACCACCGCTACATGGGTTGAAAACAAAAGATTCTTGAAACCCTAAATCGAAATTAAGCAATGATTATACCAGAATCAAAGAATAAAGACGAATAATCCTAACCCAGATAAGAACATTAACGAAAGCAGACATTACCGTCGATTTAGGGTCTTCGTATCCGATGAATCAAAGAATAAAGACGAATAATCCCTAAGCAAGATAATACCTTGCTGTGTTCGCCAGAAAGAGAGCGAGAGAGAGAGAAAGAACACCCAATATATAAGTAATAAAAAATACAGGACACGATTAAAACAAAATCAAACACTAAGAAGATCAACGAAATCATAGTTTACCGTCAATGATAGTGTTCTCCGATGTCGTTGTCGCAGAGTATTCACAGAGATTAGGGGCAGAGGATTTTTGTTCTAGGGTTTTCTAAAGAGTGAGAGAAGTAAACGATTTTTGTTTAGGAAAGTTGAAAAACAAATTGGGTCATGGATCAAGTAAATGGGTCTTTGGTCAATTGTACACGTGTCAAACATTTGTGTTTTGATTAAGAAGGTATTTTTCATTTGTGTGAAGCCATTGGGTGACACGTGTCCCCCAATGGTTTCATTTATTAAATATATAGATACTGGTTTTCGTTAATTGTATCAAGACCACATTCTGTCGGATGTGCTTAATTGTCAACATTAACTGTATTTAAACTTTTGATAGAGTGTAATGAGTTCAACTTGATTTGATAAAATTGTTTTTATTGGTTGCTTGTCTATGTCCATGAAATTGTGGTTTCACATGTGTAAGCATAGCATGTTTGTAACCACATAGATTTGATAAATATCTAGCATATACGTTTTCTTTTTGTAAAAATAATAATTTCATGTCACATCTAGATAGACTATTCGATTAGAGGCATGAAGAGAGGGCAAGCCCCTCCATGACTTGTCCACCACCTCGTCTTCCTATTTAATGGATGATGGGAGTTGCCCAAAACTGTCACACCCCGTATTTCCAACACATTTCCGGTGGGCCCGGGTGGGGAGTATCGTGACGTAAGATTGGCATCATCATGGTCAAGCATATATACAGCACAGCGGAAGACTTGAATATTAAATTTTATTACAAACCATAGAGTTTAAAAGTAAATACACGCTTTGCAATATTAGATCCACAGGCGGATCGAAAGTACAAAAATGATATTCTCTGACAGACTTTAGGCTTGACTAAGAACTTGCAAAATTCTCTACGTCGTTACCAAGCAGCTCCTAGCCTATTCCGTGCCGAAACCTGTCACTTAACCTTTTTGGAAAAAATACGTCAGTTTTCACTGGTAAATACATTTAACCGACTCATTTTGAAAACATTTAAAATTTGTTTAGATGCTTTGAGCACGAAAATCTTTTAAAACCTGGAACAATTCAAAATGATCTTGTTTACAGTTTTACAAGCCTGTCAATACATATGGGGTCCGGTGCAGAAACCGAATAACCTGATTAACCGACACACCACTTAATAAAAACCCACGGAGGGGTATAATAAAAATAAATTGTTTAGCATTAGCGTCTGTCAGGTGCATGCCTACACCCCGCGCTTAGGTCATGGCCATTAGTAATTTAAATGAGCCAAGGATATCCAGGACACGGTCGAGTTAACCCCCAATGTTTAAGTTATCAGACATTACAGAATAAAACGGGTTATAAGATTTAGTAAATCACAATCCGATAAACATGATCCCATACCCGACCAAGCAGTAATATAATACCGTATCCCAAGCCCGTATAGGAAAATAAGTTAAAGTATTTACCTGAGCTAGTTCTTCTAACGAATAGTAACTCAGCCGTTAATCAAGAAGACAAATGCAAGTATCGATCTACTGGGAGGCTTCTAGTCCGGATTGATGGTATTAATAACCAATTAGAATGCTAATGGGTTTAGGTTGAGTCGTTGACTCGAACCAGTTAGCTTAAAGGATACGCAACGGAACGATATGCTAGATTAAGCGATGACCAGAAAGAATGCTGTTTAAACCCGACAAGTACTAGGACTTGTATATTTTGGGTAAACATATAACATTCTGGATTTTGATATAAAAATGATAAGGTTAGACCCGTTTCGGTGAATTTACGTAAACTAGTCACGTAGACCTAACCGTACGCATATAAGCGATACCGAGTAACAGGATGAATCATATACAAGCTTCATGTGCTAATATGCTTACAACATGTTTTAATATCGGTAAGATACCAACATGCATGCCCGATATAGTTTTAAAATCGATTTCACCTTCAAAGGGTAACTTGGTCATTTTACGATTCATAAAAGGGAGTTGGTGGCTAATCTGATGTCATGGTTATATATTATTTATAAGAATATTTATTTTATGATGTTACATCAGTAAGATATCAAATATATATGTGGTTTACATTTGAAGACCAAACTATGCCCCGAAAGGGTATTTTAGTCATTTCACACATAGGTTTGAAGGTTTATTTGGAGATCTGAGTTTATAGGTTGTACCTACTGTAACAATATTTAAAAATAAGTTTTATAATCAGTAGGTAGCAAGTCTTGATGCTTAGATATGGTTTTAACCCATACTATGCGTCGAAAAGGCGGTAAAGTCGCTAAATGACGATTTAACCGATGTTTAAGGAAAACTATAGTTTTGATCAGGTTTATATATTCAAAATACTTTATTTAACACATAAAATCAGTTTGTAAAAGGTTTGGTCATGAAAATGCCTTTAAAACTCATTTTGTGCATCGTAAGGGTATTATCGTCATTTATAGGTGCCATGTAAGAGCCTTTACATAAACTCGGGTTATAAACTGATTTATTTTTCCAAATAACTCTAAATACATTATAACATCAGTAAGTAAAGTATTTTATTGTAGGAGTTATGTTTAAAACATTTTATTTGCCGAAAAAGGGCATTTTGGTCCTTTAAAAGCTTGATTTGCGATATTTAGGAAAACTCATGTTATGACCAGAATAATGACATGCATGTAAGCCAAACAAGTTAACATATCAGTAGATAACTTGTTTGCATGCTCGTATATATTTTAAATCTCATTTTACGAAAAAGGGCAAATTAGGCACATTTAGCACATTAATGAAACTTGCGCATAACTCGGAATATGATTATGGTCATGTAGTATGACCTCAGAGGGTTTTACTACATTATATTAGAATCATAGCGCAACTTAGAATCGGCCTTGAAAAGAACAAAATTGGGTCAGAACTGAAAGTCAAAGAAGAAGTCAAACCTTGCGACTTTCGGTTGTGAACCGACCATTAGATCTGGATTTGACGAGCCGAACATGTTCTTACACGTTCTTATAATTATTACCAAGTTATTTGAGTGATAAAACACATTTATAACATGCACACCTTCAGCTATGAATTTATTCCCAAATCTGACCCAATTTGACTTTTTATGAGTAAGTTTGACTAGTCAATTGGACATGCAAATGTGGTAATCAGGAGGTGCCCTTAAGGGGTATTGTTACCTACCTCATTACGATCACGTAACCATGTTTAGATCAGATCATGACTGGACCGATAAGGATTTAACCGTAAGTCAAACCGTTTTTACGACAAGCTTGACTTTTGGCTAGAATGAGTAGTAAACTGAAAGAGGGAGGTCAAGAACACTTACACAAGGCCCTTGCACGAAAATGGGATGGACTTGAAGACCCTTGAAGCTCCAGTACTTGCAGAGATGAGGAGAGAGTGAGTTATGAAAATGTGCAAGTTCTTTAGGTGGAGATCAAGCTTGAATTTATGGAGTTAAATGGGTTGTGAGGATCAATACAGGTGTTAGGCATGCACTACTGATGATCACAAATGTCTAGGGTCGTGTCTTGAGTAGAGGGATGGTGGGAATTCGCGAAAATTAAGCTTACATGCATGCTGCCACGAGTCTGCCCCATTTCTGCCATCTGCAGGTCCCCTTACGGGCCGTATGACCGTAAGGTTACGGTCCGTAAGGACCTCCAGCGCCCAAAACTAAACAACCCGGTTACGGACCGTAACCGCATTGGTTTGCGGTCCGTAACCACGTCCAGAGAAGAAAATTTTTAAATTTACTTGGGATTTATTCATGCTTCGATTATGCCTTGACGTTCAGAGGTTACTAATTAACATGACGTTGCACTTGGTCCCTCTCGGTCAGTAATCGACACGAGGATCAGCGGGACACGTGTCAGGGTTTGACTGATTGGGATTTACGAGGTGTTACATCCTCTCCCCCTTAAAAGAAATCTCGACCTCGAGATTTTATTAAAAAAGATAAGGGTAGTTTTGACGCATGTGGGATTCGACTTCCCATGTATAATCGGGGCCTCGGCGGGCATCCCATTTCAACTTTACAATAGGTATTTTCTTTCTTCGGAGCTTCTTAACCTGTCGATCTTCGATTGCAATTGGTTTTTCAATGAACCTCAGGTTTTCATTAATCTGCACTTCCTCGTGAGACATTGATAGCGACTCATCGGCTAGACATTTCTTTAAATTGCAAATGTGGAATACATCATGAATTCCACTTAACTCCTCAGGTAACTTTAGCTTGTAAGCTACCGACCCAACACGTTCGACGATCTCGGACGGTCCTATGTACCTAGGGCTTAGCTTGCCCTTTTTCCCGAAGCGCATCACACCTTTCCAAGGTGATACCTTCAACAACACCTTGTCCCCTACTTGGAACTGCAGAGGTTCGCGCCTCTTGTCTACGTAGCTCTTCTGCCTATCTCGGGCAGTTTTGAGACGATCCGGAATCTGACTAATCTTTTCAGTCGTCTCTAGGACTATCTCAGGTCCTGATAGTTGGCCTCCCCAACTTCCGCCCAAAAAATAGTCGTTCGACATTTCCTCCCATATAAAGCCTCGAAAGGAGCGACCTTGATACTTGTATGATAACTGTTGTTATAGGAGAACTCGATTAGGGGTAAGTGGTCATCCCAACTTCCACTTAAATCGATCATACAAGAGCGAAGCATGTCTTCTAGTGTTTGAATGGTACGCTCGCTTTGACCATCTGTCTGAGGATGGTAAGCCGTACTAAAGTTTAACCGGGTGCCTAATGACTGCTGGAAACTCTTCCAGAAGTGAGAAGTGTACCTTGTATCTCTATCAGATACAATAGATACCGGCACACCGTGCAGTGACACGATTTTATCCACGTAAAGCTTGGCTAACTTGTCAGAGCTATGCATCTCTTTTATGGGCAAGAAATGTGCTGACTTAGTCAATCTATCGACAATTACCCATATTGTGTCATTTCCATTTTTCGTCTTGGGTAGCTTGGTAATGAAATCCATAGTTACCATCTCCCATTTCCATGTGGGGATTTCCAGTTGCTGAAGAAGTCCTGACGGCCTCTGATGTTCTGCCTTGACTTGCGAACACGTCAAGCACTTCGCTACATGGTTGGCGATGGATTTCTTCATACCCATCCACCAATAATTCAGTTTTAGATCCTGATACATTTTGTCACTTCCAGGATGCATCGAATAGTTGGAGATATGAGCTTCCTGAAGGATTATATCTCTGAGTCCTCCAAGAATCGGAACCCAGATTCTCCCACTGAATCTAAGAATTCCATCGCTACCATGAGTCAGTTGATCAATAACTTTGCCTAGCCCTTCCTTAGGGAGGTTCGCTTCCAACATAGCTTGCTTTTGTGCATTAAGTAGTTTCTCATTCAAATTATTTTTGAGCTTGATACTTTTGGCGTTGATCCTGATTGGCTTAACCATCTCCTTACGACTAAGCGCATCGGTAACTACGTTTGCCTTGCCAGGGTGATATCGTATTTCACAATCATAATCGTTTAATTTCTCCATCCAACAGCGTTGTCTCATGTTCAAATCCTTTTGATTGAATAGGTGTTGAAGGCTTTTGTGATCTGTGTATATAATACACTTAGTGCCATATAAGTAATGCCTCCATAGTTTTAGTGCAAATACCACGACACCCAGTTCCAAGTCATGGGTAATGTAATTCCTTTCATGCACTTTTAATTGTCACAATGCATAGGCAATTACCTTGCCCCTTTGCATAAGCACACAGCCCATGCCAGTGTACGAAGCATCACAGTAGACAACAAACTCTTCAGTACCTTCAGGCAGAGTAAGCACAGGAGCATTGCTCAACTTATGCTTAAGAATCTCGAAGGATTCTTGTTGTTTGGGACCCCAATTAAACTTGACATTCTTACGGGTCAGGGTAGTTAAAGGAGTGGCTATTCTTGAAAAGTTCTCGATGAACCTCCTATAATAACCAGCCAATCCTAGGAAACTACGAATTTCAGAAGGAGTCTTGGGTGCTTCCCAGTTCATGATAGCTTCAATCTTAGCTGGGTCAACTTGAATACCACGTTCGCTCACCACATGTCCTAAAAATTGGACTTCTCTAAGCCAAAACTCGCACTTAGAGAACTTTGCATACAACTTTTCCTGTCTTAGAAGTTCTAGAATACACCTTATATGTTTCTCGTGATCGGCTTGATTACGAGAATAGATAAGGATGTCGTCTATGAAAACGATGACAAACTTATCTAAGTATGGTTTGCAGACTCTATCCATAAGATCCATGAATGCTGCTGTTGCATTAGTGAGTCCAAAAGGCATCACTAAGAACTCATAATGACCGTACCTGGTCCTAAAAGCAGTTTTCGGGACGTCTTCACTTGTAACCTTCAACTGATGGTATCCAGACCTTAAATCGATTTTTGAAAAGTAGCTAGCTCCTTGCAACTGGTCGAATAAGTCGTCGATCCTGGGTAGAGGGTTACGGTTCTTAATTGGTACCTTGTTTAACTCACGATAATCAATGCACAGACGCATTGAACCATCTTTCTTCTTTACGAACAATATTGGAGCTCCCCAAGGCGATGAGCTAGGCTGTATGAAGCCTTTCTCCAAAAGCTCATCCAGTTGGGTTCTTCGTTCCTTCATCTCTGAGGGTGCTAATCGGTAAGGAGCCTTCGCAATTGGTACAGCTCCAGGCAGGATATCAATCCTAAACTCCACTTGCCTATCTGGGGTAAACCAGGCAATTCTTCTGGAAATACGTCCACATATTCCGAAATAACCTTCAAGTCTTGTATCTTTGTTTGGGTTCGTCAATAGTGTCACACCCCGACCCGCAGCGGAATAAGAGTCGGAACATAATTGGGTTATCACCAAAGCTCATGATGTTTACTAATATGTTTCATATTTATTAAATCCAAATTACATTTCAATGTTCCAAGTCAAATTCATACAATACAAGGAAAGGAAAAATTAACTAAAATAAATCCATAATCTAAACTGGTTTATTCTTCTAAGCCGCCCTATGTGTTTCTTGCTTCAACTTGATCACCTGTATCATGTGTAAAAATGGGAAATTTTGGGTCAACAAAAGTTGGCGAGTGAACCTTGTTAAAAACATTTGTTATCAATTTATTATTGTAGTTTATTTAGGAAAAACTGTGCAATAATCATATATGAACAAATGTATGTAAACATGACGATCACAAACCACCTTGCTTAAACATGAAATAAGAATGACAATGTATATGTTGGCAACGTCCCGTTCACGCTCATAGGTAATGGGGAACGGACGGCCTATGCAAATGTATGTGAGATCAAGGCTCAATCAAACGGAGCCGATCTTATGTTGGCAACGCCTGGTTCACGCTCATAGGTAATGGGGAACAGCTCACGCTCATAGGTAATGGGGAGCGGCGGCCTATGAAATGTATGTACTGAAATGATAAAATTAATCTAAACTTCAACCACACAAACAATGGATACACATTGAATACACATTTGATCATGAACATGATGGATGCACAAATGTTTAATTATAATAAATAAATAACGACACATGATACACCCCAAAATGTGATTAAAACGGGGAATTGGTAGAGATTCACTCACATTGGGTGCGTTTGTTTGAAGATGTTGAATGCGCACGAGTTTAGGGGATTGATCGACGAGAGATAACTAACCAAATAAATAACGAAAAGGTACGGTAAGTATGTGGATTTTATTAACTATTTTAATAAGATTTTTGGGTATAATTTTGTGAGTTTAAGGCTACTTTCTAACTTTAAAAACGTTATTTTTAAGTATTTTTAATTGATTTTTAAATTAAATAAATAAATAAAAATAAATAAAAAAATGTTGACTTTGACCGTTGACCGAGACCATTGACCGTTGACCGGTTCAGTCGGTTATATGGTTGCACTGAGCGAGGTTCGAACCGGTGACCTCCCGTCCGCGTGCACGCAGCTCTACCAACTGAGCTACGTGTCTAACCCGAAATAAACCCGAAATAATTCTGTTTTTAATTATACTTATATACTATTTAATTTAAATCCGAAAATTATTTATTTTTAAAAAGATTTTGAACGTATCGGACCGGTGCTGACCACAGGTCTCGAACCCGGGACCTGTGGGTTAGCGTACACACAGTCCACCGCTGGACTGTGTGTCTCACTTGGTTATTAACTCGGTTTTTATTATACTTAACATGGACTGTGAGTCAACCCGGTTCAGTTAAAAAGGCAGATTTTTATTTCAAGTGAGTAAAGCTGGGACAGGATTCGAACTCGCGTCGCAGGTGTTATGTGTGCACACAGTCCACCGCTGGACTGTGTGTCTAACCCGTTTATAAAACCGATTTTAATTAATCTTATGATGCAATCCGACTTCGTCTTCTTCGTTAGATTTTACCCAGAAAAATAAGGTCCGACTGTTTGGTCTGGTTTATGCCTTATCTGGTTTTTAAACTTTATAAGTAACTTAAAGGTAACGAATGGAAGGGGTTTGGGGGAAAAAGATATACCGATCAGCGTTGTTCACAGAATTCCGGCAGAGTCCGTCGGTTCTGAAAGTGTACTCCGGCTGTCGACATCAATTAATAAATTCTGTTCGATTATTACGAAGTTGAGATACCTAATTAAAGTTTAATAGAAGTTGGAAAGATCATACCAGCTCTCAGTGGGATTTCGGAAGTTTCAGAAAATTTCCGGCGAAGGTGGGGATTTCGACGAGCGTTGACTGGGATTGCTTCTGATGGTGGAGTTGTGTTAGTGACAGATTATTCGAATGATTGAAACAGAAAGGGTTGAAATAATTACCGTGTGGATGTGAGTCTCGGTTTTCCGGCGACTTACAGTTTTTTTCCGGCGATTGAATTTTTTTCGAGAAACGGTGCGATTTGTGAGCGAAAAGGTTTCCGGTGAATTGTGGGTGAATTTATAGGGTAGTATCGAGATGTATGGGGTCTGAATTCGGTCTCAATTCGAAGTCAGCCGTTCTCCGGCGGTTATGACTGATGTCGCGGGTTCAGACGTCGGTTATAACCGTCGTTAGAGTTAATTCTTCGGTTATTTTGGACGGAAACGTAAATTATCGGCGAAGTCGTCGGGATTTCCGACGACTGCTATTTGGGCGCGATTTTGACTGAATTTAACTTCCGCGCTTTATTATTTGAATTAATTGATTCATTATGTTATCAGAAAATCAAAAGTGGCGGAGCGGTTGATGGTGTGAAAGTTAAGTCTTTGGGGAAATATCCGGCTGACCCGGGTTCGACTCCCGGCAGCCGGTTTTCCTTTTTAATTAATTTATTTTTATATTTTTACCATTATAATTTATATCTTCTAATTTGTTGATTAATTATGAATCGTTTAAAATTAGAATAAGCCATAAATGAACAACAAAAATTTAAAACTGATTGTTTGGTTATTAAACGAAGCAGGTTTCGAAAACCCGTTTTTTCGACAAATGTTACAGTATCCCCTACTTTTAGAAATTTCGTCCCGAAATTTAAGTAGTAGTAGTTACAGGAAAAAGGTGTGGGTATTTCTCGCGCATTGAGTCTTCACGTTCCCAAGTAAACTCAGGTCCTCGTTTCGACTCCCAGCGTACCCTGACAATTGGGATGCGGCTTCTTCTTAAACGTTTTTTCCCCGAAGTCCATAATTTCTACTGGCCTTTCGATAAAATGCATAGATTCATCGACTTGAATGTCTTCTAGAGGAATATGGAGATTTTCATCGGCGAGGCACTTCTTCAAGTTCGATACGTGGAATGTGGGATGAATTCTGTTGAGTTCCTCCGGTAGGTCAAGCTTGTAGGCTACAGGTCCTAACCCTTTCGAGTATCTTGAAAGGACCTACGTAACGTGGTGCTAGCTTGCCTTTTTGGCCGAAACGAACTACTCCCTTCCACGGCGATACTTTTAAAAGTACTTGATCGCCAACGTTAAACTCCAAGGGCTTTCGTCGCTTGTCAGCATAGCTCTTTTGACGACTTTGTGCCGCTAAAAGGTTGTTTCGGATTTGATGAATCTTGTCAGTTGTTTCTTGTATTAATTCTGGAACGGTGATTTGAGCTTCTCCAATTTCGTGCCAACATATTGGTGATCGGCACTTACGACCATATAATGCCTCGAAAGGTGCCATGCCGATACTTGAATGAAAGCTGTTGTTGTACGAAAATTCAACTAATGGTAAGTGAGCGTCCCAATTCCCTTTGAAGTCTATGACACATGCCGAATCATGTCTTCAAGAGTTTGAATGGTGCGTTCAGATTGACCATCAGTTTGGGATGATAAGCGGTGCTGAGATCTAATCGTGTACCCAAAGCGGCTTGTACAGCTTGCCATGTTCGTGAAGTGAAACGACCATCACGATCTGATATAATGCTTAGCGGTACACCATGACGACTTACGATTTCGCTGATGTAGATGCGAGCTAGTTTCTCATTTTTGAAGTCTTCGCGAATCGGAATGAAGTGAGCTGATTTTGTAAGACGATCAATGATTACCCATATTGTGTCGTACCCACCAGGAGTGCGAGGTAACCCGGTAATGAAGTCCATGTTTATATTTTCCCACTTCCATACGGGTATTTCAGGTTTGACCAGAAGTCCTGAGGGTCTTTGGTGTTCAGCTTTCACTTTTGAACAGGTAAGGCACTTGGAAACAAAAACAGCAATATCCTTCTTCATGCCAGGCCACCAGTAGGTGTATCGAAGGTCCTGATACATCTTGTCGGCTCCTGGATGTACGGAGTATCGTGTCTTGTGAGACTCTTTCATAAGAGTATTGCGAAGGTTGTTGTGATCAGGAATCCATATGCGATCTAGATAATACAGAATGCCATCAGATTTCGTTTCGAGTTTAAGTTCTGCTCCACAAGATAACTCATTGCGTATGTCGTATTCTGTTATGGAAACATGTTGAGCTTCTCGGATTTGGTCTTTGATGTTGGTCATGATTTGCGAACATAGAAGGCGAATGGAGTTCGCATAACCCTTTCGACTGAGTGCATCGGCCACCACATTTGCTTTGCCAGGATGATACCGAATTTCACAGTCGTAGTCATTAAGAAGTTCGACCCATCTTCGTTGCCTCATATTCAACTCCTTTTGGTTAAAGATATGTTGGAGGCTCTTGTGGTCAGTGTAAATCTCACACTTGGTACCATAGAGGTAATGTCTCCATATCTTAAGAGCGAACACAACGGCTCCGAGTTCTAAGTCGTGAGTAGTGTAGTTCTTCTCATGAGTTTTGAGCTGCCTAGAAGCATAGGCTATCACTTTTCCCCTTTGCATTAAAACACAACCTAATCCCTGTCCTGATGCGTCCCAATACACTACAAAGTCATCGCAACCTTCGGGGAGTGTGAGGATAGGAGCGTCACAAAGCTTTTGCTTAAGGGTTTGGAAGGCTTCTTCTTGTTTAGGTCCCCATGCGAAGGGTTTTCCTTTATGAGTCAAAGCCGTGAGTGGTACAGCGATACGAGAGAAATTCGATATGAAACGACGATAGTAACCAGCCAACCCAAGGAAAGATCGTACTTCGGTTGGGGTACGTGGCGCTTACCATTCTTGTACTGCTTTGATCTTTGCGGGGTCGACATGAATTCCCTTGTCATTGACGACATGACCAAGGAACCGTACTTCTTTTAACCAAAATTCGCATTTGGAGAATTTAGCGTAAAGCTTTTCGGTCTTCAAGAGTGTGAGGATGAGTCGAAGGTGTCGTTCATGATCAGTCTTAGACTTTGAGTAAATGAGAATATCGTCGATGAAGACTATAACAAAGCGATCAAGATAGGGTTTGCAAACTCTGTTCATTAAGTCCATGAAGACGGCTGGAGCGTTGGTTAGACCAAATGGCATAATCATGAATTCATAGTGACCATATCGAGTTCGGAAGGCGGTCTTTGGGACGTCTTCTTCATGTACTCTGAGTTGGTGATAACCGGAACGAAGGTCGATCTTTGAAAAACAAGTGGCACCCTGGAGTTGGTCTAGAAGATCATCGATGCAAGGTAAAGGATAGCGATTTTTGACCGTTAATTTGTTGAGTTCCCTGTAATCGATACACATGCGAAAGGTCCCATCTTTCTTCTTTACAAACAGAACAGGTGCACCCCAAGGCGATGAGCTAGGACGTATGAATCCCTTGTCGGTCAGTTCTTGCAATTGACTGGCCAGCTCTTGCATCTCGGATGGGGCTAACCTATAAGGAGATTTCGCGACGGGTGTAGCGCCAGGCATAAGGTCGATGCGGAATTCGACTTCTCTCTTGGGAGGAGGTCCGGCGATGTCGTCGGGAAAAACTTGCGGGAATTCTTTCACTACGGGTATATCTTCGAGTTTCTTCTCTTTGTCTCCCTTTTTGACAACGTGGGTTAGAAATGCTACATAATTCTTGCGGAGATATCTTCGGGCTTGAAGACAGGACATCAGCTTGAGTCCTTTCGAAGGGGTTTCTCCAAAGATTCATAGAGTTTGACCGTCTGCAAGAGGAATGCGAATGAACTTCTCACGGCATACTACTTCAGCCTGCTGTTGGCTGAGCCAATCCATGCCGATTATAATGTCAAAACTTCCCAACTTCATAGGAATGAGGTCAACAGGAAAATCGTGATCGTTTAGAGTAAAGGTACAGTTTCGGATAATGGAGTTTAATGAGACTGGTTTTCCGTCAGCAACTTCTACCGTTATGGATTCCATAAGTTCGTCACGAGTTTGATTGAGGATGGGTTCGAATTCTAAGGATACAAAACTCTTATCCGCGCCAGTATCAAATAACACGGATGCATAACTACCATTGACGAGAAACATACCGTTAACCACGTTGTTGTCGGCTCTAGCTTGGTTGGCGTTGATGTTAAATGCTCTTCCTCTAGCAGGTGGAGGAGCTTGGTTAGCTTGGTTCACCGGATTCGCTTGAGCTTGAGCATGTATGATGTTCACCAAGCGTGGACACGTGTTTCTAAAGTGGTTTGGGTCACCACAATTGTAGCAAGCCCGCATGGGTTGCATCATGGGGTAGTTGGGTTGATAGTAGGTTTGGGTTGTATGTTGTGTAGGTGGTGGTGGTAGGGGTTGTTGGGTTTGACCCATTATTTGATGGTGGGTTTGAGTTGTGGGTTGGTTGCGGTTTATTCGTTGCAGTGAGCGGCAGGCTTGGATGGTGTGACCTGCACGGCCACAGCCGGTGCAATATTGACAGGGGTATTCGGGGGAGTGATAGTATTGACAACGGGTGCACTTCGGGTAAGGGCCAGAGTATTGCCTTTTGTATGGTGCGGTTGAAGGAGTAACTTGTGTGATGGGTGCAGCAGGGATGGGGAAATTTGTTTGAGTGACGGCAAAATTTCTGGTATTTCGTTTCCTCTTGTTTGAAAATTTTGAGGATGAGGTGGGGTGGTTGGAAGTTTGGCCCTCAACGGGGGCTTTCTTTTTCTCCTCTTTGAACTTACCATTTCTGATGCGGTTCTCGGTAAGTTCGGTGGCTAATTCCATGGCGGCTTCGA
The DNA here is from genome assembly GCA_947069175.1 of Scalesia atractyloides. Lineage (NCBI taxonomy): Eukaryota > Viridiplantae > Streptophyta > Magnoliopsida > Asterales > Asteraceae > Scalesia > Scalesia atractyloides. The sequence goes on along the minus strand of CAMTDV010000025.1, from coordinate 7,754,256 downwards.
GGGTTGCAGGCGAAGTGCTGAGGACTGAGTCTTGAATCTTCGAGGGAAGGCCTCGAATATAGTGTTCCACCAAACGGTACACGGGGGTGAACAAGTTAGGAACCATCTGGTTCAGCTCAAGAAATCTTTTGTTGTAGGAAGTGTGATCCCCTTCCTTTTGCTTCAGCGAGTGGAATTCGTCTTCCAACTTCTTGAGTTCGCTTCTCGGGCAGAAGCGTTTTGTCATTACTTCCCTTAACTCTTCCCAAGTTAAGGCCATCGCGTCTTCTACTCCTCTCTTACCCTTCTCGGTGTTCCACCAGGTCAGGGCTACCCCAAATAATCTCCCGGTTGCGTAACGTACCTTGCGATCCTCGGGACAATCGCAATTTAGGAAAGTGTTTTCCATTTCCTCAAACCAGTGGAGGAGAGCGGTGACACCTTCGGTCCCTTCGAACTTTGGGGGATCGCAAGACTTGAAGTGCTTGTAGGAGCACTTCTTGGAGGAGGGGTTGTCGATGTTTTGATCCTCTTGATTTGGTGGGTTGACAGGATTTGCAGTGAGAGCTTGCTGAACTTGAACTACAATATCAGGAAGTACTGCGGCCATTTGTTTTGCTATTTGAGTGGCCAAGCGTTCGTTTGACCTTCCTGACTTTCGTCCTCTACGTAGCTGCCTACCCGACATCTACAGGAATATACATAGGAAGATGGTGAGTTTATGGAGTGTTTAGGGTCATGTGTCTAAAAAAAATGAAATTAACATAAATATTAATAATGCGACCACATCCATAGGATGTCTTGGGTTAGCTCATGTTGGGCCTCAAATGTCCCCCATACCTTCACCTGTATAGTCATGTGGGCCCCCATGACTATTGGCTTGGTAGGATTCACATTAGTATTGGCGATTTAACACTCGCATGACCCGAATGAAAACCACAGAATATGTTTACAAGATGTATGGTCGGAATGTGTCCAGGTGTAGACACAATGACAACTCAAAGTGGGGTTAGCTCACACGACGTTTGGTATAGCATGTTTTGGCCTAATAGGTACTTCGTACTCTCATCGTTGGTCCCCAGGTAGGCAAACTGGTCCTTTATTTTGGATTTATACGAATGCCAAGCCTAGACAGGACGTTCCGACTACCGGTACTGGTACCCTTCCAGTTACTACATGCCCGTCATGAGAACTCACTTTGATGAGATTTGAAAATACAAAAATCATTGTAAAGCAATCATGAAAATGATGTGGTGTGTGCTTTCATGAGTATGATATGTTATGAGAATACGATTTATGATAGGCATTGTATAATAATATGTATTTATTACATGCTTGCATAACATTGAATGTACAATAAACATAAAGCATATAAGCATCATGAATTTTGTATGTAACACCCAAAAATTTAGAATTTCTAAGCAACTATAGTATAGGCTCTAAGGGTCTAATAACCTATCCTATATCCCTATAGTCATGGCTCTGATACCAATCTGTCACACCCCGACCCGCAGCGGAATAAGAGTCGGAACATAATTGGGTTATCACCAAAGCTCATGATGTTTACTAATATGTTTCATATTTATTAAATCCAAATTACATTTCAATGTTCCAAGTCAAATTCATACAATACAAGGAAAGGAAAAATTAACTAAAATAAATCCATAATCTAAACTGGTTTATTCTTCTAAGCCGCCCTATGTGTTTCTTGCTTCAACTTGATCACCTGTATCATGTGTAAAAATGGGAAATTTTGGGTCAACAAAAGTTGGCGAGTGAACCTTGTTAAAAACATTTGTTATCAATTTATTATTGTAGTTTATTTAGGAAAAACTGTGCAATAATCATATATGAACAAATGTATGTAAACATGACGATCACAAACCACCTTGCTTAAACATGAAATAAGAATGACAATGTATATGTTGGCAACGTCCCGTTCACGCTCATAGGTAATGGGGAACGGACGGCCTATGCAAATGTATGTGAGATCAAGGCTCAATCAAACGGAGCCGATCTTATGTTGGCAACGCCTGGTTCACGCTCATAGGTAATGGGGAACAGCTCACGCTCATAGGTAATGGGGAGCGGCGGCCTATGAAATGTATGTACTGAAATGATAAAATTAATCTAAACTTCAACCACACAAACAATGGATACACATTGAATACACATTTGATCATGAACATGATGGATGCACAAATGTTTAATTATAATAAATAAATAACGACACATGATACACCCCAAAATGTGATTAAAACGGGGAATTGGTAGAGATTCACTCACATTGGGTGCGTTTGTTTGAAGATGTTGAATGCGCACGAGTTTAGGGGATTGATCGACGAGAGATAACTAACCAAATAAATAACGAAAAGGTACGGTAAGTATGTGGATTTTATTAACTATTTTAATAAGATTTTTGGGTATAATTTTGTGAGTTTAAGGCTACTTTCTAACTTTAAAAACGTTATTTTTAAGTATTTTTAATTGATTTTTAAATTAAATAAATAAATAAAAATAAATAAAAAAATGTTGACTTTGACCGTTGACCGAGACCATTGACCGTTGACCGGTTCAGTCGGTTATATGGTTGCACTGAGCGAGGTTCGAACCGGTGACCTCCCGTCCGCGTGCACGCAGCTCTACCAACTGAGCTACGTGTCTAACCCGAAATAAACCCGAAATAATTCTGTTTTTAATTATACTTATATACTATTTAATTTAAATCCGAAAATTATTTATTTTTAAAAAGATTTTGAACGTATCGGACCGGTGCTGACCACAGGTCTCGAACCCGGGACCTGTGGGTTAGCGTACACACAGTCCACCGCTGGACTGTGTGTCTCACTTGGTTATTAACTCGGTTTTTATTATACTTAACATGGACTGTGAGTCAACCCGGTTCAGTTAAAAAGGCAGATTTTTATTTCAAGTGAGTAAAGCTGGGACAGGATTCGAACTCGCGTCGCAGGTGTTATGTGTGCACACAGTCCACCGCTGGACTGTGTGTCTAACCCGTTTATAAAACCGATTTTAATTAATCTTATGATGCAATCCGACTTCGTCTTCTTCGTTAGATTTTACCCAGAAAAATAAGGTCCGACTGTTTGGTCTGGTTTATGCCTTATCTGGTTTTTAAACTTTATAAGTAACTTAAAGGTAACGAATGGAAGGGGTTTGGGGGAAAAAGATATACGATCAGCGTTGTTCACAGAATTCCGGCAGAGTCCGTCGGTTCTGAAAGTGTACTCCGGCTGTCGACATCAATTAATAAATTCTGTTCGATTATTACGAAGTTGAGATACCTAATTAAAGTTTAATAGAAGTTGGAAAGATCATACCAGCTCTCAGTGGGATTTCGGAAGTTTCAGAAAATTTCCGGCGAAGGTGGGGATTTCGACGAGCGTTGACTGGGATTGCTTCTGATGGTGGAGTTGTGTTAGTGACAGATTATTCGAATGATTGAAACAGAAAGGGTTGAAATAATTACCGTGTGGATGTGAGTCTCGGTTTTCCGGCGACTTACAGTTTTTTTCCGGCGATTGAATTTTTTTCGAGAAACGGTGCGATTTGTGAGCGAAAAGGTTTCCGGTGAATTGTGGGTGAATTTATAGGGTAGTATCGAGATGTATGGGGTCTGAATTCGGTCTCAATTCGAAGTCAGCCGTTCTCCGGCGGTTATGACTGATGTCGCGGGTTCAGACGTCGGTTATAACCGTCGTTAGAGTTAATTCTTCGGTTATTTTGGACGGAAACGTAAATTATCGGCGAAGTCGTCGGGATTTCCGACGACTGCTATTTGGGCGCGATTTTGACTGAATTTAACTTCCGCGCTTTATTATTTGAATTAATTGATTCATTATGTTATCAGAAAATCAAAGTGGCGGAGCGGTTGATGGTGTGAAAGTTAAGTCTTTGGGGAAATATCCGGCTGACCCGGGTTCGACTCCCGGCAGCCGGTTTTCCTTTTTAATTAATTTATTTTTATATTTTTACCATTATAATTTATATCTTCTAATTTGTTGATTAATTATGAATCGTTTAAAATTAGAATAAGCCATAAATGAACAACAAAAATTTAAAACATGATTGTTTGGTTATTAAACGAAGCAGGTTTCGAAAACCCGTTTTTCGACAAATGTTACAAATAGTTACTTGTGCCATGTAGACGATACAACCTTTCTTCAAACATCTTGAGGCTTTCAGAAGAGACATCTTTTCGGGTAACCCATGATGATGATCTCCTAATATGGTAAGGGTTTCACCAAATGGGGATACGATTTCGATGAGTTTCTTATTGCATGCGATGCGGGCTTGGTTAAGGGATAACCAATCCATGCCTAAGACTACATCGAATCCTGCCAACTTCATTGGCAAAAGAGAGACTGGAATAGTTTGATTCTTTATGGATATGGAACATCCATCAAGAATGGTAGAAGCGGATTCTAAGGTTCCATCGGCGAGTTCTACTTCATAAGTTACGTCTAAGGCTCTTATGGGCAAATTCAGTAATTCACAAAACTTATGACTTACAAAAGACTTATCAGCTCCGGAATCAAACAAGACTCTAGCAAAAATGTCATTAATGAGAAAAGTACCTGTGATGACATTGTTGTCGTTGACAGCCTCCTTAGCAGTCATCTGAAAGGCTCAGGCATTTCCTTTGTTTGCCCCTCCATTCTTGGCACCATCCTTGGTGGCCTTAGGGCAGTTGGTCTTTATGTGGCCCTTTTCGTCACATCCATAGCAAGATGCGTCCTTCAGATCCTTGCACTCCAAGTTCGTATGCCCCCATTCTCTTACAGATTCCACAAGGCTTAGCCTGAGGATCGAATCGACACTGACCCCTGTGCTTCTTCTTGCAAATCTTACATGTGGGTCTATCCTCGGACCGACCTTGGTTCCCTTTGAACCCAGGCCTTGCTTCTTCCTGTCAAACTTGTGGGAGATGTCATCCTCCCTTTTCCTTTTTCCTTCAGCATCACTCTTAACTAATCTTTGCCTCACTATGTCTTGAGTAAGGGACTGTGCTAGGTCCACAGCAGACCGATAAGTGCTAGGCTTAGAAGTCTTGACCATCCCCTTGATTTCTGGAGCAAGCCCATTAATGAAACGCGCAATGCGCTTTGGCTCTGGGGTGATCAGGTAGGGAACTAACCTTGACAGGGAGTTGTAATCTAGATTCTTCATAGATAGAGTCAAGAAATCGGACTCTATCTTTTCCACCTCGTGGGGAGGGCAGTACGTCTCCTTGATCAAATCAACAAACTTTCTCCATCCCAAATTATACAGGGCTACCTTTCCTGTGGACTGTACCATTGCCTTCCACCATATTAGGGCGTCGCCCTTGAAAGACTGAGACATAAACTTCACTACATCATTCCTAGCATAACCGCTAATATCCACAATGGTTTCCATCTCATCCAACCACCTAAGGCATTCCACCGCACCTTTTTCACCGTTAAAGTCTCGTGGCTGACAGGAGACAAAGTATTTGTAGGTGCAACCATCTCTGATGGGATGGTCTCTTTCTCTATGCTCGTGTGACCCTTGGTCATTTGTCTTTCTAGATTCACTCCTCTTATTTGAAGAATGAACAGAGCTACTTGTCACACCCAAACCGATGGCGAAAACATCGGGATGAGATGAACAAATTGCTCAAAATGTCATAACACTACTTTGCGACAGTAGTTAACAACTCAAATTTCATTGATACTAGAGGGAAATACATTTTTTCGAGAATAAAAATTACAACAAATTCCAAATAACAACTTCAACATAATCGAAGTACATAATCAAAATTGGGCGTGTATCTAATCCACCCTAGTTGTGTTTCTTCCATGTCATCAACTTAATTTCCTGCAACATGTATTAAAATAACATATATCAACAAAATGTTGGCGAGCATACAAGTTTGATACATAGCATAAATAAGAATAATTTTGACTCATATCCAACATGGCAACTTGTACATAAGTGGTGATTGCATACTAGAACATGTGTAATTATATGTCAAACCAAAGTCTAACGCCATTGTGATTACCCAACATTGTCATAAAACGGGTGTTTAATAGTTTACTTAACAATACCACAAGCATACGGGCGGGCGTTACTCCTATAGCGCTATATTTGTTAAGGTTGGCTAACAAAGTGAATGAGCATATATCACAAGTCTACATAGCATGCATTAATAGAGTATATAAACAAGTATCATGTTATAATGGATAGAGTAATTTGTAAACTAGTTTTATGGTTTTTGTACATGTTACACCCGAAATATTAAAATAGGAAAAACGGGATCGAGTATACTCACGGTTTTGCAAGCTTAACCGACTTGAATTCCGAGAGTGGTTGGGTTGATTATCTTGGAGCACCTTGCCGTTCTACACGAAGAAACAAAGGTGTATAGGTTTTGGGAATTAACGGAAGATTATAAATTCGGAGTTTAAGTGACGTGAAAATAGTATTATGAAAGTAGTAATCTTGTACTCATGACACTTGTTCTTGACACTATAGAAACCTCAAGGGTTTGGTGTGTTTTATGGATTCGAAGACCCATTAGAATCGTAACAAGTGTATGGTCTTTAAATGATGTAACCAGTTTCTTAACAAGTAACTATGGAGTTATTATTAAGTCTTTGTCACGTGTATGTATACATATATATAATATATTCTTAGTTTAGGTACTTTAAATCACAAATCAAGCATGAGGTAGGAGATCAAAGTCTCCATTTAGGCACCTCTAGTGTCATGGATATCATGTAGGAGGTAGGAAGAACAAGCTTCCATTTAGGTACCTCTAATGTTCACCACTACACTTGTGTTATAAACACAAGGAGGGTCAAGAACTAAGTAATAACAACAACTAATCTAATGTAAAACATCAAGTAGTGTGTGGATTCAAGATGGGTTGCCAAGGCTAGACCATCTTCACACATGCACAAGTTGAACTTGGACACTACTTGTGGGTGTAAACCCAAGTTGAAAACAGAAAGTTTGTGAGGTTTTCACCTCTAGTTTGACATGTCTCAACCTTGTTTTTAAGCCTAACCAACCACTAATAGTGTTGTAAGCATTCGGACATAGGTTTGAGATAAGATAACTCAAGTTCGAACAAGTTTAACAAAGTTTAGAATCAAAACAGAAAGTTTACTACACTTTGGAGCCTTTGTGGTGAAGTTCCAGGTCTGGATTCTCCAAGGAGAACCCATGAAATCATACCCAAGGTTGTTCCAAGTGGTTTGAAAGAAGAATGAATGAAAAAGATGAAGTATAAGTAAGGTTATGCTCACTTTTGCAACTTCAGTGAATCTGCCTTGCTACTGATTTCTCAGCTGGATTTAGAGTGTTTGAGAGAGGGATTAGAGTGTTTGCAAAGTGGAGGAAGGGTGGAGGAGGCTTGGGTTTTATAGGAAGTGATTAGGGTTTGTTGGGAGTTGATTTAACGCAAGAAACACACTAAACAAACACAAAATTGACCAACCAGGAGCTGAAAATAACTTTCTGCGGATTAGGGGGCTGGCGGGGAGCGAGAAGAATTGGGAAACACGTTCGCGGCCCGCAAGAAGGTAATTTTCCCAAACTTCATTAATTTTTGTCATTTTTAGCCCCTGAAGTTTGTTTGTGATAGTTTTAAGCATAAAAGGATAGTATAAGGGTTACTTATGTAATGTAAGCATAATAATGAGTATTAACAAGTATGATCAAGTATGAACATCGCGTATAAGTTTCGTATTTCAGCATGTAAGTCACATATTGTAAGTTTATCAAACGTTTGCGTGTATTGCGGATCAAGTAGCATATTTGTAGACACTAATGAGTTTGACATGATTAGAATAGACCATGATTAAAATATAACATGATTAAAATAGAAAATGATTAAAATAGAACACGCGTTTCATTATTATTCAAGTCTCGGAATATTGATTACAACAGAAAGATGAATACAAATGATTACAAGGGCTTCCAAAAATAGAAATACAACATGAACTTTCCAAATATAGAAAATTTGAAATAGCAGAGCGTTACATTACTCCTCTTAGCTGAGGATCGCAGAGTAGATGCGGTTCTAGAGTGAGTAGCGCTGGTGTCTTTTAGCTTCTCTAAAGCTTTGTTCATGGCTTTGCTTACAGCCTCATCAATGTGAGCTTGGAAGGCATCGTCGTTAACGTTAACATTAGCACGATCATCATTCTCAGGGTGACTATTGGCTCCTCCAGAGTCAGCCATCTTGTAGATCTTGGTACTACACAGTTTAAAAGTCCATTAGTTGGTCATTGTAGTTGATGATTCGCAGTGTATTATGGTATTCTTAACCATTTAAGTACGTTAAAGTACATGTTTCTTAATAGTTTGGCACAAAAGGCTTAGACTTTTCAAAGAATCATGAATGATGTTGGACATGGGATTTATGGCTTAAAGGCATTTCATCACTAATGGATGTTTGAATTTTCTCATTGCATATCTGACAAGATAATATAAGATTGATCACTTACGATTGATGAGGTTTAGGTATAGCCCAACTACCTCGATGACTAGTGTGGTTCCTCAAGTCATACTGCCAGGAGAGTCATCATCACTTAGGTGTTAACTAGGATTAATTGTCTTAAAATGGTTTTTATAGTAAAGCCTAGGTTATATTTATGATCATTTTAATAAGGTTTGGAGCGCAGCTCATTACCTTGGACAGGGAACCTTAAAGGTTACGATGTTCTTGACTCTATTGGATGATTAGGTATGGTTCATAAGCCATTCATCCCTGAGTGATAATGGAAAGTGTTTATCATTCTTGATGCACACTATGATCTTGTTAACCATTAGGCTTTGAGGTGGAACATAGTTCACTGCCTCTGGATAGAAGGGATACTCTTCCTTAGCTATCATGATAGAAGGTTACCAGTCCTTAACTTATCATAATTTGCCAATTTTATTATGGTCTATTACCATTTTGGCTGGAAAAACCATTAAGAAGATCTTTTTGGAATTTTAGCGGATCAATAAATTGTTGAGTAAAGTTGAGACGATCGCTTGAACAAAGGATAATTCTAATACTTATATATATATACACACACATATAAAATTTTGAATTAAAATAAATAAGGATTACATTAGGGCCTTAAACAGGTCTTTAATCAAAATTCAAGATTAATTGGTCCTCACAGGGACCTAACAGAGATGACTAGTCCATACAGGGACTGAAACGAAATACTTGTCCACGCAGGGACTAAAAGAAAATACTTGTCCATGCAGGGACTGAAATAGAAATACTTGTCCACGCAGGGACTGAAATAGAAATACTTGTCCATGCAGGGACTAAAATAGAGATACTTGTCCACACAGGGACTAAAATAGAAATACTAATAACTCAATCCCTACTCATATTTCTTTCCCTTCCATATTTTTGTCAACTTTCTGAACGCCTTGAAGGTTTTCTTCTCCTTTTTCTCGGTTTGGCGCTGCAGTTGTTCTACCCTTTCTAAGGCCTGATTAATGGCCTCTAGTTGTGGCGTTGATTGCGGTGTTTGCTGCGGCAGGGGTTGCGATAGCGGTTGATACTGGGATGCAGAAGGGTATTGGTATCCATAGCCAGGATATGATGTGGTTGGGTATGGAAGGAAAGGAGTTGGGTTATAAGCATTATATGTGGCGGCTTCCAAATATGGATCAACAGACGGTGCCGAATAGTCATAGTGTAAAGGTGTAGGTGTATGGTGGTACCCAGATGAATCAGGATAGGAATGAATCGGGTTTCCTGGTTCCGGCAGTGATAGTTGAACATTAGGTTCAATGGCTGGTGGTAGAGGTGGTAACTCTGCTACTGATGACGTGTTTGGGGGTCCACCCATTTGTGGGTCCTCAGGGATGACAGGGTAAGCTTGGGACGTAGGTGGTTGCGAACCCGTCCACTGCCCTGCACGCACCGACATACGGGCTCCACGCTTTCTTCTTGGAGATGTTTGTTGTTGTTGTGGTTGTTGTTCCTCCACTTCCATTTGTTCGGCTTCTTGGGGGGGGGGGGTGATGGTGGCTTGGAAGAATGAGGAGAAGGGGTATAGTAAAACTGGTATTGGTTCCATCTTAAATCCCAACTATCGAGGCCTTAAAATGGTGATCCCATGCGAGAAGGGGGACCACTTGACAGTTCAATGGGATAGTCACGTGATCCAAAGGTGGCATTTCTGGATCTTCCTCCATGTGGGTAGGTGAGTCAACCGGTGGCGTTATGGATGGTGAACGCGCATAGCTGTTTGGATTGGAGGCTTCTTGGTGAGGGTTGGAGTGTTGGGAGTGATGCGAATGGTACGAATGGAAAGAGTAGCGTGAGTCTTGGGAGTCTGAATGTGGGGGAGAGTACTCGCGTGGGAGCGGGTACCCAAACGGTCGCCATGATGACGAAGAATCTCCTGATCCTTCGTATGGGTTTGGGCTCAGTACACGGGATGGTCCTTGCCCGGATGCTCCTCCTCCCGTTGAGCCTCCGCCTCTCCTAATGCTACCACGACATCTTGACGGCATTTTTCCTGCTCCAAAACAATTTAGAAAACAAAGCAAAACGAAATAATAAAAAAAAATTAATAAGGGTTGGAGAATCCTAAATTGATGTCTAGACTCGGAGCCTAAGGAATGTGCTATTGTGTATACTCGAGATTAAAACAAAAAAAGGCTAGTGTTTAATTCGCTCGAACGTTGGCTCTGATACCAACCTGTCACACCTCATATTTCCAACACATTCCTGGTGGGCCCGGTGGGGAGTATCGTGACATAAGACTGGCATCATCATGGTCAAGCATATACACAGCACAGCGGAAGACTTGAATATTAAATTTTATTACAAACCATAGAGTTTAAAAGTAAATACACAGTTTGCAATATTAGATCCACAGGCGGATCGAAAGTACGAAAATGATATTCTCTGGCAGACTTTAGGCTTGACTAAGAACTTTGAAAATTCTCTACGTCGTTACCAAGCAGCTCCTAGCCTATTCCGTGCCGAAACCTGTCACTTAACCTTTCTGGAAAAAATACGTCAGTTTTCATTGGTAAATACATTTAACCGACTCATTTTGAAAACATTTAAAATTTGTTTAGATGCTTTGAGCACAAAAATCTTTATAACCTAGGACAATTCAAAATTATCTTGTTTACAGTTTTACAGGTCTGTCAATACATATGGGGTCCGGTGCAGGAAACCGAATAACCTGATTAACCGACACACCACTTAATAAAAACCCACGGATGGGTATAATAAAAATTGTTTAGCATTAGCGTTTGTCGTGCATGCCTACACCCCGCGCTTAGGTCGTGGCCATTAGTAATTTAAATGAGCCAAGGATATCCAGAACACGGTCGAGAAGTTTCCCAATGTTTAAGTTAGCAGACAATACCGAATAAAACGGGTTATAAGATTTAGTAAATCACAATCCGATAAACATGTTCCCATACCCGACCAAGCAGTAATATAATACCGTATCCCAAGCCCGTATAAGGAAATAAGTTAAAGTATTTACCTGAGCTAGTTCTTCTAACGAATAGTAACTCAGCCGTTAATCAAGAAGACAAATGCAAGTATCGATCTACTGGGAGGCTTCTAGTCTGGATTGATGGTATTAATAACCAATTAGAATGCTAATGGGTTTAGGTTGAGTCGTTGACTCGAACCAGTTAGCTTAAAGGATACGTAACGGAACGATATGCTAGATTAAGCGATGACCGGAAAGAATGTTGTTTAAACCCGACAAGTACTAGCACTTGTATATTTTGGGTAAACATATAACATTCTGTATTTTGATATAAAAATGATAAGGTTAGACCCGTTTCAGTGAATTTACGTAAACTAGTCACGTAGACCTAACCGTACGCATATAAGCGACACCGGGTAAATGGATGAGTCATATACAAGTTTCATGTGCTAATATGCTTACAACATGTTTAATATCGGTAAGATACCAAATAACTCGGGTTATAAACTGATTTAATTTTCCAAATAACTCTAAATACATTATAACATCAGTAAGTAAAGTATTTTATTGTAGGAGTAATGTTTAAAACATTTTATTTGCCGAAAAGGGGCATTTTGGTCCTTTAAAAGCTTGATTTGTGATATTTAGGAAAACTCATGTTATGACCAGAATAATGACATGCATGTAAGCCAAACAAGTTAACATATCAATAGATAACTTGTTTGCATACTCGTATATATTTTAAATCTCATTTTACGAAAAAAGGCGAATTAGGCACATTTAGCACATTAATGAAACTTGCGCATAACTCGGAATATGATTATGGTCATGTAGTATGACCTCAAAGGGTTTTACTACTTTATATTAGAATCATAGCGCAACTTAGAATCGGCTTTGAAAAGAACAAAATTGGGTCAGAACTGAAAGTCAAAGCAGAAGTCAAACCTTGCGACTTTCGGTTGTGAACCGACCTTTAGATCTGGATTTGACGAGCCGAACATGTTCTTACACGTTCTTATAATTATTACCAAGTTATTTGAGTGATAAAACAGATTTTATAACATGCACACCTTCAGCTATGAATTTATTCCCAAATCTGACCCAATTTGACTTTTTATGAGTAAGTTTGACTAGTCAATTGGACATGCAAATGGGGTATTGGTGCCCTTAAGGGGTATTGTTACCTACCTCATTACGATCACGTAACCATGTTTAGATCAGATCATGACTGGACCAATAAGGATTTAACCGTAAGTCAAACCGTTTTTACGACAAGCTTGACTTTTGGCTAGAATGAGTAGTAAACTGAAAGAGGGAGGTCAAGAACACTTACACAAGGCCCTTGCACGAAAATGAGATGGACTTGAAAACCCTTGAAGCTCCAGAACTTGCAGAGATGAGGAGAGAGTGAGTTATGAAAATGTGCAAGTTCTTTAGGTGGAGATCAAGCTTGAATTTATGGAGTTAAATGGGTTGTGAGGATCAATACAGGTGTTAGGCATGCACTACTGATGATCACAAATGTCTAGGGTCGTGTCTTGAGCAGAGGGATGGTGGGAATTCGCGAAAATTAAGCTTACATGCATGCTGCCACGAGTCTGCCCCATTTCTGCCATCTGCAGGTCCCCTTACGGGCCGTATGACCGTAAGGTTACGGTCCGTAAGGACCTCCAGCGCCCAAAACTAAACAACCCGGTTACGGACCGTAACCGCATTGGTTTGCAGTCCGTAACCACGTCCAGAGAAGAAAATTTTTAAATTTACTTGGGATTTATTCATGCTTCGATTATGCCTTGACGTTCAGAGGTTACTAATTAACATGACGTTGCACTTGGTCCCTCTCGGTCAGTAATCGACACGAGGATCAGCGGGACACGTGTCAGGGTTTGACTGGTTGGGATTTACGAGGTGTTACAAAAACAAAAGACAAGATTCCGTCAAACGTTGCCCCTTCCTCCACTCTCAGAAGACAACACGGTATGTGGGAGTGAAGAGAGGAGGGCAAGCCCCTTCACGCCACTCCATCATAAATGCCATGAATGTGTTGCTCCTTCCCCATGAAGATCTCCACGGGTGTTGGGAATTTGAACACTCTTCCACCCTTGACTTTTATCCTTTTGCCTTTTACCACCCTTTCCATTTTGTGATTTGGAGAGCAAAGCCCCTACTGCCCAGGTGTCACACACATGACGGGATTTTTCCCTTTACCATTGCCTACCACACCGTCCAACCTCACCATTTGACCTTTTTAGCCCCTTTCCCTTTGCTCTCTTGCCTTTCACGCCTCTTCCCTTTTGTGCTTTGGAGGGTAAAACCCTAAAATCTAGATTCTGCGTGGCAGAACTTTGCCCCCTTACCTTTACCTATCATACCATATAGTCTTAAATATAACAAAAATATGTACGACTTTTGTATTGAAAAAAAAAATTCCACATATAAAAAATTTCTTAAATCAATTTTTAATATCAGAAATTTTTAATCAACAGTTCATTTTACCTAAAATTTATATATTTGTTTTTGTTTTAAATTTGTAGCTTTGAGCATAATTTAATTTCGTTTTCTGCAAAAAGCTCTTACCTATATTATATCATAATTAAGAATAATATTTTAAAAATACATAAAACTTAAAGATATTTTTCGAATTTAATGCATAAGGTAGAATATAACTCTAAAATAGAGTTAAATTAGTCTTTTAAGCACTAATTAAATTTTAATCTCAATAATAATTACACTTTTGCTCTATTATTTTAAATCAACCCTTCCCACGATTTTAAAACTGAAACAACTTTTTTTGCATTCTAATATTTTTTTTAAATAAACAACATCATTAAAAAAACACTTTTATTTTCTTTAATGTGAGTATAATATTGCTATAGCTTTTTTAACTAAAAAAACTTGATATGTTATATGATTAACAGTGTCGAAACGAAAGTAAACAAAACCGAAATCAACCAATAACCAAATTAACCAAAAACCAAATTAACAAAATCATTTATCGTTTTTTCTTGTACCCTCGAAAAGCAGAAATTAACCGAATCGAACCATTCATATTTTTATATATTTTTAGCTTTTTAACCTCTATTACATTTATTTAATATTAAATATTTTCATCTCATGTATCTATACCTCCAACTCATGTATTTCTAAGAAAAAAGTTTGGTTTGTTTATCAGTCGAAATTAAGCGAAACGAAAAACCAACAATTTAACCGAATAAACCTTAAACCAAATGGTTAATAAATAGATTAATCGATGACTTAGGTTTCAATTTCGGTTAAAGCTAATAATCAAACCGAACCATACTCCCTTGACAATGTCTGTGTTTCCCGCCGTATCACCCGACACCCTTTTAGTTTATAATAAAGTATTTTCATCAAATGGTATAATGCAAAAGTGGGCAACTATTCACTTTATGCCAAAAGAATTGAAGCGATTTCGTGTTTGATTATATATCGTCGATCGCTTTCTACGAATCAAAGTTTTTTTTATATACTAAATCCCTCTAATCTCTATTATATATTTTCATATCCTACAATAATATTTATTTGTGAATACTCATAATTTTTTTAAAGATTTTGAAGATTAAATAACAAAGTTATCCTACAATAATATTTATTTGTGAACCAGTGGCAGAGCTAGCCCAAAAATTCAGGGGCATCCCAATTTATTTTTTAGGGATCAGGGATATCATTTGTATAAAACCGGATTTTTTTATTTTTTTTTACGCTACGAAAACCATACGGAGATAGGGTTGAGGGGTAGCCCGTGCTACCCCTTCTAATAAACTAGCCCCCCCCCTGTTGTGAATACCCAGACAATTTTTAAAGATTTTGAAGATTAAATAACATAGTTAAAACATCTTCATATTTATGTTACAATTTTGACGTACAATTCTTTATAACATAATGCTAGGTCGATTTGACACAAAAGCATTGGTCGTAACACCCACCTTTCTACACGTTCATAAAGTCAAGTTTCCTATTTACCCCACAATGGAGAATCAACCCCACTAGAAAGCTAACCATGGGTCATAAGTTGACTTATGTGCTACACCAATTAGGGATTGGGTACGAGATTCAACAAGGGCCTCACATCTTTGATACAATGACCGGTAGATGATATTCGCTTGTTACATCCACTCGATTACCCACGCTTAATAATCGCAATTGTGCCCATTTAGGTTTAAAGTAGTTTAAACTACCACATACTTTTTTTCACAACTTTCAATTGAGTGGAAAACCCAGCACGACTAGCAAATAAGCCGATGTCATGAGCTAGGAATTTAATGTGGTGATGGACAGTTCATTTTTGTATAATTGATTATAAGTTCTCAACGTCTTTGTGTACTTCATGATAATTTTGAGTTCATTAGTTTTAATCTCGACATACAACATGTTAATAATTCTACATGATAATGGGTAGTCGTTGAGTGTGGATTGTTGTATGAGTGTTATCAACTGATGTTATTCTTAACAAGTTTCTCGTATCTAATCTAACGATCTGAAAGAGAACCATGCTTTGAGCTGATTATGTAAGATCTCTAGTTGAATTGAAAGCAAAGCGATATAAAGAGGTATGCAATACCACTAATTTATAATCAATGAAAAACTATTTGGTTTTTCTAGGATATGAAATATGTTTCCATACATTATAGTACAAGTCTGTGATCATATATATATATAAAAATCATATATAACCCAATGCAAAACTAGAAACCTTTAAATCAAGTCCGTAACCAAATCGTATTAATTGGGCTGTTTAACTTTGTACGGGTAAGGCGGGCCCAATAAAACTGAAAGAGTGTGGGTTAGATTTTTGGTAGACACTCAAAAGGCTCACAAAAATAGGCCCGTGATCATTGGACTTCAGTGGTTATTCCGTACGTAGCTAAATGCTAATTGCCTTTTAGTCCGGTCAAGGCCCAAAAGCCAAAAATATGGAACCCCAATATTTATCTTTGAGTAAAGTTGCAATCAATAACATCCGTGCTGTTAAGTGGACGTTTAAATTCCTAATGAAAAGACTATAATACCCTCTCAAGTTTCATTACTATATCAGTCCCTAGTCATTTACTTCACATATTCCCTCTTTATCTTTGGGTAAAGTTGCAATCAATAACATCTGTGCTGTTAAGTGGACGTTTAAATTCCTATAAAAAGACTCTAATACCCTCACAAGTTTCATTATCAAATAAGTCCCTCATCGTTTACTTCACATATTCCCTCTAAATGAAAAGACTATAATACTCTCACAAGTTTCATTACCATATCAGTCCCTCATCATTTACTTCACATATTCCCTGTAAATGTTGAATCCCGGATCATTAACTAAAATGCGGCATTAAAACAACACATTACACCCATCGCCCTCGTCCCAGACGTAGGCGCGTGTCGGGTGCTTCGCACCCTCCTGGCTTCCACTGGGTGTGACTTGTCACATAAGAATACATTCACGTAAAGAGTTCTAGTTATAAATCAACAAAAGATTTATCTCTTCACCAAAGTGGGACAAACACAACTTCTCACACATAAAAGTTCAAACACACAATTAAAGCTTAAGAGATCTCTCATTCATTTTTGTATTTAATAACCAAATAATCATTATATTATTTATAGAATTTCCAACATATTTCAAGCAAAGTTAATGCGGTGGAAGGAGATGGTGGTGGGTGACGATGGTGGTAGGTTTTTGGTTGATGTTGGTCACTCCATTTTGACCGGATGTCTTATATAAGTCTAGATCGGACTAGGTGTTCACGTTTTCTAGTTGTCGATCTGGCCACTCAGTTTCGATTGCATGGCGATGGTTCTGCCTTTTTGGTACCTGTAGTTACTTTATCTTCGTCGTTCGTTCTTTTTCTCCTCAGGTCACCATAATCGCAAGTACAACTTTCTTTTGTGGTCAGTATTTATTGTGTTTTTGCACTGATGTAATTATATATAAATAGCCTTCTGGGCATTGTGTCTTGATGGTTTTGTTTTTTTGATATGATATTTAGGTTATTATATGTGTCGGTTTGAACTCATATCTCCTTTTTTTTTAATGTTGAAATTCATTTATAAGGTTACCACGCTTTCCAAATCAAAGAGCCTGTATTGCTTCACTCTAGCCAGGCTATGTTGGCTTAACCGGGCCTATGCTGGCTTCAAAGTTTTGCTTTTTTGGACGTTCCCCCGGGAAACCATACCGTCAGTTGCTACTTGATAGCATTGAGATATGACAACCTCACACAAGGCATAGTTTAAATTCTTCATTACTTATATCCACCTCATATAACACAAGTGAGAACTGAACTTGAGTATCCACTTATCTCCTTTTGATTTCCACTTTTTTTGTCGGCTAATCTAAAGCATTAAATGCAAATTAGAGATAAGATTAATTAAGTATAGATAAGATTATTTACTATTAATTAATCATTGCAAGAAAAGTTAAATTATTAATCTATAGAAAACTTAACACAAGGCTTATTTGAACAAAAATGTTGAAGATGGTGATCGGTGCTAAAACAAGGTAAAGCATAATAAAAATAAATTAGTTTCAAAGATCATTCGTTTGTAAGTTCGAACATTTAATACATAACATGTCTATTACTGCCACGTCAGCACCAACTCTTCTATATTCAGCTAAGAGTCTGTTATGGACAGTTAATTAGTAGCTCTCGGATCCACTAGAGTCTTTAACATTAATGATGCCCAATGCCCATAACATGAGACCATTGTTGTTTCTATTGTTAGCATTCATCTACAAAAGTATGTAAATTTATTATTGTTTATATATATTACATTTTGTGGAGATTTATTTGCTTAGTTGTAGTTGATATTTGGTAAAGTGACATGTTTCAAATTCAAAATGTTAAGGAAGTTTGCGATATTCGATAGGGATTGAGAATGACTTAAAACTACTCATGGCAAAATTGGCATATTGGACAGGTTGGGTAACGGGTCAAATTGAGTTGAGGCGCGAAAGGTAAATTCCTATGTGCAAGTCACAACAGATTGGGTGAGGCTAGTCCTACCTCCCCACACATGTTTGGTGGATTTTGATTTTTCTGCATGTTTCATTTCGGTTAGGTCTGCTTAGTACGAATGTTGATTTGGTCATAGATTGGTAATGAGGAAAGTACCTTGGTCTCCCCCGTCTTATTGAATACCTTGGTGTTGGAGCGTATCTTACAGAAGAGCTTCAGCCGTATGTGCTTAAAGTTGTAAAGAAAAGGTACTGATTTATTGTCAAAAACAATGGTATATGATTCAAACAACTAGAAACACAAAGATAATAAGCACAAACACCAAATAAGCGACAAAACGGTGACCAAAATCTTATTATTACCTGAACCAGAAAACACCCCCCAAATACCCTTTGATCTCACAAATTGTGAGATCTGTAAACAATACAAAGAAAGAGATGATCAACTGATAATGATCAATCGATCTATACAAACCTAGACAAACGATCTCACACATGAGATCACAAAGATCACAAAGGATCAACTATACAAACCCTAACCGTACACAACTAGAGAGAGACAACAAAAAGATCTGGAAGAGTGTAATGAGAGAAAACCCTAATCGCATCTCTTTTATATGCTGCTTATAAAAAACTTTCATAAAAGCCCTTCATCTATCTAATATATGCATATCACCCCAAAGCTTATTTCACCAGAAACCTTATACTTTTCAACCTACACACTTAGCAACCTGGTTAATAACAACTTTATAACAATCTTGTAACAACTTTGTAACACAATAAACAAGTCATGTTGCAACATGAATTAGATGTTGCCTTTTATTTTAACATGCCCCCTTAATTCATGTGGCAAACATGTCATATAATCCCAGTTTTTCACAAAGAGTTTGATGTTGGCTCACACTCAAACCCTTTGTAAATATATCTGCTATCTGAACCTCAGTATTAATTTTCTCAGGCTTAATAACACCTGCTGATATATTTTCTCTCAAAAAATGTAAATCGACTTTGAAATGTTTTGTTCGTTCATGAAACACAGGATTTTGAGATACTGAGATAGCAGATTTACTATCACAAAATAATTTAACTGGCAAACAATGTTCAATCTTTAATTCTGTTAAGACATTTAAAATCCACATTATTTCACATGTAGCTGAGCACATAGCTCTATACTCAGCTTCTGCAGTTGATCTGGATGTAACACTTTGTTTCTTGCTATTCCAAGAAACAAGAGTATCACCCAGAAATATGCCAACCTAGTCACTGACCTTCTGGTCTTTAAACATTTTGCCCTGTCAGAGTCAACATGCCCTGACAATACCATATTTCCTGACTTCTTAAAACTAATACCCTTTCCAGGTGACAGTTTTAAGTACCTTAACAATCTGAGTGCTATATCCAAGTGTGACTGACAAGGACTATGCATATATTGACTCAAAAATTGTACAACATAGCTAATATCAGGTCTTGTTAAAGACAAGTATATCAATTTTCCTATCAACCTTTGAAAACCATTCACATTTTCTAACACTTTAGGTTCTTTTTCACACTTACCATCTATAAAGCCAAACTTGTTTTTACCCTCTAATGCAAGTTTCATAGCACTAGACCACACAACATAATTCTCTGTACCCTTAAGTTTGATACTAACAATTGTTAAAGCAGAAGAATCACTAGGATGAAGATATAAAGGATCACCTAAGTCCAACCTACTAATTTTAGTCTGAGAGGGACTAGCATCATCATCACCCATTTTAAACACTCACAAACTAACAATAGACAGTAAAAGAAGAAACAATAACCCATAATACACTAAGAACTCAACTACAAACTGTGTCAGAGGCCAAATTCCTGGTTCATCACTCAATAGGTGCCAGGACAAGCTTAACACAGGTGCACACAAACAGACTCAACAAAAAACAACAATAAAACCGGTCCTCACTACCCCGACATCAACTAATACAATATCAACAACTAATAAGAAAGGAATGAGAACAACCTTACAACAGCGTTTAACTCCCTCCAGGCAGATCTATGTCTGTAACCTTCTAGGGTTACAAACAAAAACCAAGAAGATAGGTACAACCCGGTTAGTTTGCCCTGAAACAGAGTTTTAGAGACTAACACAGGCAGAGAAAGATGAGAGATCTTCCAAACACACTTCAACTCCTAACTAGGGTTTCAACTTCTCCGGATCAGGACCAACACATTTCCCAAGAATCATATCTCAACCATTTCTTCAACAAAAGAAACAGATCTTCACCAGAAACCCTAATACTCACAGCGGAACAAACAAGATCAGTAATAAAGAGCCAACCAAGGCTCTGATACCATGTGAAGTGTGTCATAGGGCTAAACAAGTTAGAGTCTCTTTTCCATTAAGTGAACATAAGTCTAAATGTGTAGGTGATCTTGTACATTTAGATTTATGGGGTCCATACATAGTGACAAGTTATGATGGGTTTAAATGTTTTTTAACAATTGTTGATGACTATTCTATAGTTGTACGGTATTATTTTCTGTGTAATAAAATTGAAGTGTTTGACAACTTGAAAGAGTTTTATGAATTAATTTTGACTCAGTTCAAGACAAAAATTAAAGCCTTTAGAAGTGATAATGGAACTGAGTTTGTTAATAGTCAAATGGTTTTATTTTGTAAATCTAAAGGCATACTTCATCAGACAACTTGCTCTTATACACCACAGCAGAATGGTGTGGTGGAAAGGAAACATAGACATTTACTAAACACAGCTAGAGCCTTGATGTTTCAGGGTGGTCTACCTTTAAGATTCTGGTCAGATTGTATTCTAACTATTATATATCTTATTAACAGGTTACCTTCCTATGTGTTGAATGGTAGAAGTCCTTTTGAAATAATGTTTAACTTTAGTCCCTCTTTGTCTCATTTAAGGAACTTTGGATGTTTATACTTTAGTACTGTGTTAAATGAAACTGATAAGTTTGCTTATCATGCAGTTAAATATGTATTTCTTGGTTATTCAAATATAAAAAAGGGATATAAGTTGTGGAGTTTAGATAACAAAAAAATATTTTTTTTCAAGAGATTTGAAGTTTTATGAATCTGTATATCCTTTTAAAATTAAGTCTTCTGAAGAACAAGAAATTGTCTTAGATAAAAATCTTAATTAGTTAATTTTTTTTGAAAGCATTTCATCTGAGGTTCCTAACATACCCATGATGAAGAGGAGACACATGGTGCTCATGATCCTGTTAATGATGATCAGCAATATTGTCTTCCTCTACATCAGCCCCTAATTCTGGTGATAGAACTGGTTTATCATCAGATTAGGAGATCAGTAGTAGTCAGGATTTCAATGGCGGGGTAGAGGACACTTCAGGATCAACTGATGAGGCTACCCAGTCTGAGGGTGTTCAGAGTGTTAGGAAGTCTCATAGTAATGTGTCTATGCTAAAAGGTTTGATGACTTTGTTGTTGAGGGTAAGGTTAGATATGGTATAGAAAAGGTAGTTAATTATGCTAATCTGACATTTGAAAATATGTGTTTAGTGGCTTCTTTGAATAAAAGTGTAGAACCCACCACCTATAGTGAGGCTATTAAAGATGAAAGGTGGGTTGAGGCTCTGATACCATGTCAAAAACAATGGTATATGATTCAAACAACTAGAAACACAAAGATAATCAACATAACACCAAATAAGCGACAAAACGGTGACCAAAATCTTATTATTACCCAAACCAGAAAACACCCCCCATATACCCTTTGATCTCACAAATTGTGAGATTTGTAAACAATACAAAGAAAGAGATGATCAACTGATAATGATCATTTGATCTGTATAAACCGTAGACAAACGATCTCACACACGAGACCACAAAGATCACAAAGGATCAACTATACAATCCCTAACCGTACACAACTAGAGAGAGACAACAGAAAGATCTAGAAGAGTGTAATGAGAGAAAACCCTAATCGCATCTCTTTTATATGTTGCTTATAAAAAACTTTCATAAAAGCCTCTGATATATGCATATCACCCCAAAGCTTATTTCACCAGACACCTTATACTTTTCAACCTGCACACTTAGCACCCTGGTTAATAACAACTTTATAACAATCTTGTAACAACTTTGTAACACAATAAACAAGTCATGTTGCAACATGAATTAGATGTTGCCTTTTATTTTAACATTTATTAACTTGAATATACATAGTATTCTTATTATTATATTTTGAACGGCCAACAAGATCACCAGATAAGTATCCTGGGATGCCCTCAATCGAGCAAATGTATCCCCTCCTCCATAACGGTCAAGTTGGATGCATACCCGAGCCACCAAGCCACCGGTTATTTTTGTTTTGGCTAATCACATTGTATTTGAAAATATGTTGTAGTATTGGCTTGTAAAACCCAATCATGTTTCTGGCCTGCAAATTGAATTATGCCTATTAGTTAAATTACATGAACACCCTCTGCAATGTGTATGGGGTATAAAACAACACTCATGAGTTGTTTTTGCAGTGTGTATGAGTAAAAAACAACAGCCATGATCATATATTAAATTGATATTAGGAAGCAAGCATCCGTTGTTTAGATGGACGGACCCAAATGAATAACCGCAATAATCGACCAAAACTGATCGCTTTTCAAAGTACCTTAACCATAAGTTTTGGGTTTGGTTTGGTTCGGTTGGAGCCGAACCAACAGTAACGAAACTTAAACGAATTAACAACATAGCTAGTCACTTAACAACTTGACATTTCCAGATTAAATCACTTGTCACACAGTGTAACCCAAATATGATCCAATTAAAACAATAAATTAAAGATTTTGGGAAAACATAACGTGTGAGATAAAAAAAAAGTGTAAGTTATTGATATTTTATGAATTAAAGAAAAAACATTGAAAAAACAACATAAATGTTGACGAAATCAACTGCTGGTCGGCTTGTGAACTAAAAAATTCAACTTTGTCAAGAAAAACAATTTTTTTTCTTCAAAATAAGTGTTTAAAAGTACAATTTGAATTAACACGCAATTTAATTTAAACAATAAACAAAACACATATTAATAAACCCAAAAAAAAATCCAATTGAAAAGGGGCCTAAATTTGCAAACTGACAACGATCGTAGAGATTGCACTCCACGTCCCAACAATAAGTCAATGAGTACACAAAGGGGGACTACTTTCATTATGACACAAGTTGATTTTTTAGCATTATATTATCTTCACATTTTCTTTATTAAAGGTTAATTTAAAACAATAATGATACACTAGAGGGAAACAACTTTGATAATAATTATAAAATTAAAACAAAGACAAAAAAAAATAGTATGTATGATTAAGGGAAAAGTTGTCACCAAAAGTGATTGTGTACATGTCACCCCTGTTTATATATAAGTTGGCTACTATGAAGATATCTTTGTCGAATAATCATTGATAACGTTAAACTTTATTGCATTGAAGAATTTAAAATAAATTTATGTTTAATTCCATACATTTGAGCTTTATGAATAATTAAAATTATTGATGGATCAATTTAATATGTTAAATTAATCCACAAACTAGATCAATGATTAAGAAAACTGAAAGTGACATATTTTTCATACGTGTTTCAAATAATAATTGAAAGCATGCAAATGATAAATCTAGCAAGTCATAAGCTTAAAATAACAAGGAGTGTCAGAGCGCTTGCGGCGGATCCATTAAAACCAAACAAAAATAGGAGTAAAAGCGTTGAACCACATGTGTGTTGCGGCATGTTAACTTGCAAAATTTAAACCGGTAAAAACGAAATATTAATAATCCAAAAGACGGGATCATTAAAATAGACTACAATTACTTATTTTTTTTAACAAAATCATATAAAAACTAATTATATCATGTGCTATACAAATCCAATCTATATACACTAAATTCATAGGTTATTTAAAATAACTTAATCTACTTAAAGTAATGGAAGAGAATCATCAAGAGAAAGAGTTGAAGGGGTGGGGGCTATATCAAAATTAAATCAATAAGAAGATAACATATTATAATCACACCAATCAAAATCAAAAGAGATAAAAATTGAATATTAATTTAAGAGGAGAGAGCAAAGTTGCAAAATTAATAGAGGGAAAATTTGTTTTCTATAATTTGAATTTCATTCAGCACATTTGATAATAGAAAAAGAAACAACTTGCTCTAAGAGGGCTCTATAATTTATGAGTTCGGATTTTGGATCCCAAACCTGTCAGTGGCGAACCTTGAGATATTATACGAGGGGTCAAAAACGTATATACCTAAAAATTTATATAGAACCGGGGGGTCGAAAACGTATATACCCAAAAATTTCTATACAAAAACAACATACATAACACTACTAAGCGAAAAGTTCCGCGGTCGGACGCCCCCTCCGGCCCCTTCTAACCTTCGCCCCTGTAACCTGCGAACATGTTTAGGCAAACATGTGAAGTTTGTGTTAACCAGACAGTTTCACTTATTGACATGTTTAGCTGTGTGTATTCAAATATGGTATGTGGTTTAAAAGTTTTATAAGAAATGGGCAATTGTTTGCTTTATAAATTAAACTAGTAACTTTACTCGCCGCGCGTTGCGGCGGCGTCAAAACGTACAGCAACTTAAATTTATACCGTCGAATAAAAACATATTATATTTGATCTGACTCGAATCTGAACAACATTTAAGTCAAAATTTAATTCCACTAAAATAAGCACCAAACATATAATATTTGACCTGACTTTATTTTTAATTTATTTTACATCAAAATGTAAACCATCTTAAATTTATACCGACATGTAATAACTAAATAGGAAACATGAGAAATAATTACATTATTGTTAACGGTGTGAAATAATTACATAAGATAGTTGGATGATTATCTCTCACGTTATTTAAACTTTAGTATCCTACGAATGTTCTACACAAAATAAATCACAAAATGATTTAGAGTTTGGTTAAGAACATTGTTGTTACAACAAATACAAGACCAAAGACTGTAGCGACGTCTTCAGGGTTCAAGGTTTCGATTAGCGTAACGCAGGTCGTGAGGCCCCCCACGTTTGTAGCACGTGGAGGTGGATCACTTTGTTATTATTCACTTTGAATTCTGGATTGAAGAATGTTCAACCCAGAATGTCTATGCATAGTGAGATAATGTTGTAGTGAGCCAAGAATAGAACAAGCAAGATGCAAGTTCTAGAGAGGAGAAGTAAGATCATAGATCAAGAGTGACCTGAGCTGATCTGGGATGTGTTAGCTGAAGACAAGGGGCTGAGATTTATAGGGAAAGGATTCTCCATAAGAAGAAGCCTTTGACCAGTGATCCTTGGCTACAGTGGAGGACTTGCCCATTTGGGGGTTGAAGGCTTCGGACCGCGGGTAAAAGTGTGTGCTCTCCGACAAGCTCTGGTTGCGGCTGGGCAGGAGGGTTCACACGCAAATGGTGATGTGACAAGACTCTGACTTGTCCTTTTTACTGTTCATGACAGTTGACTATTGTCGAACCTTTTACCTTTCATCCCTTTAAGTTGTATTGCATTCTAGTCATTTTATTAAGGTTGAGCTACTCACGTCATCAGCCCCCCAAGTCAGAGGTATTTGAGGTGTAAGCTCGAATGCTTCTGACTTTTATGCAATATTTTTGTAGCTTAAAGGCTTCGAGGCTTGAAGGGTTGTTGTTTAATATTTTTTCGATTTTCCTTTATCATTCTTAGGAGCAAATGGTGCAAAGAAGGATATGGGAGTGAGTTACTCTTGATTAACACAAGAGGAAGTCAATGCCTTTTATGAACATTGGGGTATTGATTCATCTGTCGATCCGGTTGTTCCGAGTTGTGATAAATCTATTGATCAATGTCCACCGAGTTTCATTGCTTTGTATTATCACCATTTTGAGTTTTCTAACCTTTGTTACTTTTTTTCCATCTTTTTTCTCAACGTTTTGGAATATTATCATGTCTTTTGGGCAATTGCACCCTCAAGAGGTTTCTAGGGTTTTGCACTTTGAATTTTAATGTCGTGCGTTGGTCTATGACCCATCATTGTTGATGTTTCGTTGATTTTTCCAATTGGCCAAAAACGTTGATTGGTTTATTTTTGAAACATCACGGATTGACGCGTGTTTGATTCCCTCCATGGTTACAACTCTTGATTTTTGGAAGGATCAATTTTTTGGAGTCAATTGTTTCGTTTAAAATGGTTTGGGGGCATCCGGATGTTGTTTTAAATGAACTTGAACCTTCCGAGTCTGAGGTAGATAGTTGGTTGTTAAAAACTATTAGGGAATGTCCTTCGAGGCTTCGTCCCTTTCCCAAACATCGCTTAATGTTGGTGGGAATTAGCAAGTTGTGGGACAAGCCGATCGTGACCCTGTGCCCATGAGAGATGATCGGGTATGATATTTTTATATGCTTTGTGCATTGTGTTTTTGCATTTTTGTTTATGTTTTACTTTGTTTGTTGCAGTCATGTTTGCCTTAGATTTTATCAAAAGCGATGATACTTTTGATGTTGTGTTTGGCGATGCTGAGGGTACACCCGGCGAAGATGCTGTTGTCAGGGGGCCTGAACATAGGTTCGAGGGTTCAGACTATGTGAATGTCCCCAATGTTAAGTGTTTTATCAAAGTTGCTACTTCCAAAGTTTATACTCGCCGTTCGAATTGTCGGTTGATACAGTCTGTTAACCAACCGTCGGCCTCTGAGCCGGTCGAGTTGAGTGATGATATAAAGGTTTCAGATGTTCTTGATGTTGGGGTTGAAGAAAAATCCAAGGAAGACAAGGAGTTACCCTTGGTTATTGGCAAGAGAAACAAAACAATGGTAAGAAGGTTGCGAGCTTAAAGAATTCAGGGAAGGGTATTGAAAGTTCTTCCAATGTGACCTCAATAGAGGTTTATGTTTCGGATTGGAAGGTTACTGATAGTTTCAAGTAATCGTCTTTATGTGAGGACGTCTTGAGCCACTTTGCTCCTTCTATTGTACGAGGTATCTGCTCATCTATGGAAGATGACTTGATGATCTCGTAGATGATGTTGGCTGCTTGCAACCTCTTTACCTTGCTTCCCGAAGGTGTGTCCTGGTTTCGTAAAAGAATGCAAGAATATGTGGTCTTCACCAAGAGGAGCAACGAAATGAAAACTTCATGATTGCCTTAGAAAAAGAAGCAGAGGGTTTTGCTGAGAATGAGAAGAAGTTGTTGGTAAAGATTGATGAGCTTTCTTCTTAGCATAAGATTGAGATGGTGGAACTGGAAAAATGCTTGGAGGCTGACAGGGTTAAGGTGCGAGTTGATAGGGCTGTCTTGGAAGTTTAGAAAAAGGCCTTCTTGGAGGAGAAAGATAAGTTGGAGGCTTCGCTGGCCCATGCAACTAGTGATTACAAATGGCTCATCGAGCATGGATTTTAGTGGGTAGTTACCTACCTTCTTCACTTCTCTGAATTTAAAAGGCTTTGGGTGACGTGTATACTAAGCTTTTAGCCCATGGACGGTATCAAGGCTTAGTTGCTGGTTATAAGGCTTGTGAATCTGGGAAGCCTTTAGAGAAGTCATCAACTCAAAGCTTTTAACGTGTATACAGAAGTTGTTCTTAACATGGAGCACATGACCTACCCTTATGTGGGTGTTTCAAAATGCTTAGGTAGGCCTCTCTCTGTCTTATAGGAGCTGAAACCCATTGGCCTTAATGAGGTCGTTTGTGACAAAGTATTGGAGTCTTTTTCGAAGAAACATTCTTTGTCTGGCGATAGCGATGATACTTTTTCTGATGGGGGCGAAGGCTTGAAGGATGTAAGCCTTGAAGCCTTTGAGACGACTGGTGGAGGTAGGATGAAAAAGAAAGCCAAAAAGTCCAAAGGTGATGAAGCGGGGGCAGCGAAGCCTACTACTTCTGATGCTGTAAATTAAGACTCTCTGAACTTTATTCGTAGTTTTCTTAGCATTCTAAACAATATTATGGTGTATGCTGAACAAGTAGGTTTTAGGGGAACCATTAAGGTTTCCTTCCGTGGTTGTTAGCCTTGAAGGCTTTTAAACAATATCTTAGGTTTATGGAACTTAAGGCCGTATGTTTGAAACATGATGTTTCTAACGTTATGCTCTACTTTTTCCTTGTGTTGATAATGTTTGCAATTGTCTTGTTGTTTTGTTATGTGCCCTTTGTCCATTATACCTTGGAAGGTTCAGTGCTGCAGTCACTTAGCTTTAAGGTACTTTTGATAAAAGATACATGTTGTCTATCCTTTTTGTGACATCATTAAGTGTCTTTTTGTTTCGTAAACCTTTTTATGAGTTTAAGGAACGATTGGTGTGGGCTAAATTTTATTTAAGTCTCATGGAGTTGGATTGATTTAGGAACTCACCCTTTAATTAAACCCTTGAACCTATTGAGCGATGTGGTCCTGGGAGCTCATCCCCTTACATGGCCCTTGCCATGGAGTTTTTTGCTAGGTTCTCAACCTGATTATAGGATAGAAAGACAAATTTTGACAAAAAAAAACTTTGTCATTCATTCATTTGATAGTATTTTGATTACAAGAGAGGGTAGAACATTTCTTGAAATTCTTTCTAAGACTTTTTGTCTAAACTTGGAACCTTGTAAGGTTTTTGCCATTCTAGTGACGAGGAAGCTTTTTGCCTTCTACATCGGCTAGCTT
Organism: Scalesia atractyloides; assembly: GCA_947069175.1. NCBI lineage: Eukaryota > Viridiplantae > Streptophyta > Magnoliopsida > Asterales > Asteraceae > Scalesia > Scalesia atractyloides. The sequence continues at coordinate 7,725,215 of CAMTDV010000025.1, read as the reverse complement.
GTATGATCCTCCTTTGTGTGTTTTGAGAGTGTTGTATGTTTCGAGAGCCTTCATTCTTTTTTTTTTGCTTCATTGTTACTGAGAACCAGGTCTCCAGGCTTAAAGCATTCATGCTTCACCCGGGTGTTGTAATAAGCTTCCATCTTCTGCTTATATTTTGCTTCCCTTATAGCGGCTTGGTCACGAGCTTCTTCCAGGAGTTCTAAGTTCAACATGGTTTAAGCCTGTTGGCTTCAAGGTCGATGTTGAGTGTTCGTTGTGTAGTAACTCCTATTTCTACCGGATGGTAGCTTCCGACCCAAACACTAGGCTATAGGGTGACTTGTTTTCTTGGTTGTTCGAATTGCCCACAAGATGTTAGGAAGTTCTTCAAGCCACTGATTACTGTGTCTTCTCAATCTTACTTTTATCCCCTCCACAATGTTGTGGTTTGCTATTTCAACTTGACCGTTTTATTGGGGATAGGCTATCGAGTTAAACACTTGTGTAATTCTGAACTCTTTGCACCATGAGCTAAAAGGCTTCTCGGCAAACTGTTTGCCATTATCTGTGACCAGTACCCCTAGAAGCCCAAAGCGACATATGATACTTTCCCACATGATATGATTTGTTTTCCTGAGATTCTTCCTAGTGACTTGACTTCTGGCCACTTCGTGAAGTATTCCCTGGCTATCGATAAGAATTTTACTCCTCCCTTGGCGGGCGGGAATGGGTCGACAATATCCATTCCCTATTTGTGAATGGCCAAGCTGAGGTAATGGGAATAAGATTGTGTTTAGGACTTTTAGGTATTGGTGCATGTAGCTGACAGTCCTTACATTTTCGTAATTGTTTATTGGTATCTTGGTGAAAGGAGGGCCAGAAGTATCTAAGGTTCATCAATTTTGAAACCACAGATCTTGGACCATAATGAGCCCTGCATATTTCCTCGTGGACTTCCTTGATCAGATACTGGCTTTGTTATGGGCCAACACATTGGGGTAGTGGTGCAAGGTAACCTTTTTTGTAAAGGATTTATCCTCACAACACATACTACCTTGGCTTGATACGAACCCTTTCAGCCTCTGTCTGGTCATTAGGTAATTCACTATTTTTTAGGGATTTGACAATAGGAGTCATCCAACTTGGTCCTTCTTCAGTGATCACATCTTGAACCTCTAGTTCCTGAATGGATGGTGATTTTAACACTTCAACCAATACTTTTTTGGTGAGGTGGGAAAATGTGAGAGATGCAAGTTTCTTAGTGCATCTGATCTCTTGTTTTGAAATCTTGGGACTTGCTTGACGGTACATGCTTTGGAATGTGTTAATCAACTCTTTTGATTTTTCCCGGTAGCTATCGTTTACCTGGTTTGAGACAAGCAAGGAGTATGTGAAGACTTGAAGCCTTTGAACATCCATCCTTTTGGCTAGCTTGAATCCAGCAATGAATGCCTCATACTTGGTTTCATTATTGGTTGTCTGGAATTCAAGCTGGAGATCATATGTAAATTATAATCTTTTGGGGTTGATTAAGACTAGCCCAGCCCCTGACCCTTCAAGGCTGGAAGCTCCATCAGTAAAAGGCTTCCAAGTATCAGGGTCAAGGGTTCAGTGGTTGTGGTGTTAACTTCCGTTATTGTTTCTTTTGGAATTTCCACAATGAAATCAACCAAGATTTGGGCTTTTACGGTCTTCCTTGGAACACGGTGATATAGTGTTCACCTAGTTCCACTGCCTATTTGGCTAATCGTATTTAAGTTTCAGGTTTTTCAAGCACACTTTTAATGGATTGGTCAGTGACCACTTGTATTGGTTGTGCTTGAAAGTACCCTCGAAGCCTTCTGGCTGTTTTGACCATAGCTAAGCAAGCTTTTGCAAAGGAGGATACTTGATCTCTGCTAATTTTAGTGTTTTATTAAAGAAGTAAACGGGTTCCTGAACTTTGTTTTGTTCGATGGTTAAAACCGCACTTATGGCTTCTTTAGAAATCGAGAGGTAGACATAGATTATTTCTCATGTTTCCAAGCCGCAATGGTCGGGAGTAAAGCCAGGTGTTGCTTCATCCGTTTGAAGGCTTTCTCTGCTTCTTCAGTCCATCCTAAGTCTTTTTCGTTAGCGCATCCCTTGAGTGTTTTGAAGATAGGTAGGGACTTTTCTGGTAACTTCGAGGTAAAACGCTTCAAAGCTACAAGCTTTCCATTATGGCTTTCTACTTCTTTTTTGCTTTGTGAGGACTTGGTTTCTAGGGCGGCTTTGGCTTTGTTGGGTTAATTTTATGCTTTGTTTCCCCGCAATGTGCCCTAGAAACTTGCCTTCCTTAAGACCAAATGAACACTTGACTGGATTGAGCTTCATGTTGATCTTTTTCAAGTTTTGGGAAGTTTCTTGTATGTCGTCGAGCATTTGATATTCCGTTTTGCTCTTGATGACCAAATCATCAACATAAGCTTCCCTATTTTTGTCAATTTGACCAGCAAACGCCTTGTCAACCAGGCGTTGATAAGTGGCACCTGCATTTCTTAAAAGGACATTTTTTATAGCAAAAGATACCTTTATCATTGTGAAATGCGGTTTTCTTATGTGAATCTGATGGCAACCCTTGTAGGTATCCAGGAAACACTTGAATGGGAAGCTTGTGGGGAGTCAACCTTAAGGTCTATTCCTGGTAATGGGTAGCAATCATTTGGGTGTGCTTTGTTCAAGTCTTTGAAATCGATACAAATTCTTCAAGACTTGTTGGGTTTTCAACCATAACCGGGTTGGCTACCCATGATTGGTACTTAGCTTCTCGGAGGATTACGGCTAAGACAAGCTTTTTTCTACCTCTTGGTACGCTGCAAGGTTTCTTTTAGAAGCTCGAATTTGTTTGTTTTGGACAAAGGGCTTAACATCAGGCGGGATTTTTAATTCGTGTTCGGCAATGCTTCAAGGGATGCCGGTCATGTCTTCCGGGCACCAGGAAAAGACATCAATATAGTGCAAGAGTAACTTCTTAAGGTATGAGAGAGTTTATTTGGAGGGACTGGTGTTTACCCTTATCCTTTGATGGGGATATTTTGGGTTTATGACCAACTTTTGTTCATTGTCTTCATTCTTATTTGAGCTTTCCCCTTCAACCATTAAAGCCTCCTGGGTAGGTTGAAGGGTTGCTATCCCTTTTTCAATGGGAAACTTAACAGTGCCTTGGCCAACCGAGACTGTCATCCCGAATGCACTTTGTCCTGGCCTTCCTATGATAACATCATAGTTGGAAGGAATGTTGATAACCATGAATGTGAGTGGTTTGGTTTTTTCCATCTCGCCTTCACTAAAACAGACATTAAGGGTTAGTTGGCCTAAAGGCTTGATGGGTATGTCAGCGATACCTTTTTGTAGGATTCAGACTGTTGAAGCCTTGAACGTTCATCGTTGCTGAGACGGTTGAAGCGTTTCTCAAGAATGATTTCGGTGGCTGCAATGGTGTGAATGTAAGCCTTTTTCATCTTGATGGTTCCTATCTTGGCTTCCATTACCAAAGGATTTAAGAGCAACCCTCCTTCTGGTGGAGGGAAACAGACACATTGGTGTCCCATGCCAGCAATGACATTTGTGGGAAGCTTTGTTTTCGAAGTCTACCATATTTACTTCCTTCTTTTTCCGTCAACCATCTTGTCCTTGACCCCTTTAATTAAGTGAGCCAGTTCCCTGAACCTGACGGCGTCTTCGATCCTCCTTTTGAGTTGGAAGCTATCATTGGTATGGTGACCATTCTCTTCATGAAACTCATAATGTTGAGTTTTCGTTGTTGTTGCTTTTCCGTAATGGTCGAGGAAGGCAGAAGCTGTTTTTACCTCTTCGGTTGCTAGGATCTCTTGTGGAGTTTTGGTTAAGGTTATAAAGTTTTATGGTTTTTTCTCGGCTTAGAGGGTTCCAGCCTTCAGGCGTTATGGAATCCGAACCTGCGAACTGTTTGTCGCAAGATCCATAGTTTCCTTTTTTTCTATTAGGACTATCCTGTCGCCAGTTAGGATGTTCTTTGATGTCTACAACTTCTCCTCCTCGAATGTGGGCTTCAACCCTCTTGAGTGCTTCTTTAAGGGTTTTGGGCAGGCATTTGTTGAAATCTCTTGTGAGATATTTGGAATTTATGAGCATTCATGAACCCTGCAACCCTCATCTTTTCATCAGCACCCATGTAGGTTAACCCTCTCTTTTTGTACCTTTCGATGAAGTCTCTGAGACTTTCATCATCGTGTTGTTTTATCTGGAAGATTAACGTGGCATCCTTGACCTACCTCAGTTGTTGTGAGAAACTGGCCAAGAAACCTTTGCTGAGATCGTTAAAGGTCTGAATGCTTCGTTCAGGAAGGTTGTTGAACTATATACGTGCAGAACCTTCAAGGGTTTGCATGAACATAAGACAACATTCAGGGTTAGATCATTTTTCAATTCTTGCAGCCCCGGTGAAGATTTGGAGGTTATGGCGTTCATGAAACTCACCACAAGTTCTGATGTGCGATGGCATCTTTATCCGGGTTTAAAACTCGTAATCAGCAATTTGTTGGGAAAAGCAAGGCAAGTTGTTGGGCTTGTAGGGTTTTGTGAGGTCTTCCTCTACCCTTGAAGCTGGGTTACCGTTTGAGGTAACCTGGTGAGTACTGTATAAGGCCTTGAAGGCTTCCTGGATGATGAAGTGTTGCCAAGGAAATTGTGCCATCATCTGTGTCATCAGTTGGGGCACGAGGTTAAAGCCTTAAAGGCTTTCTGTTGGTACTGTATAAGACATTCCCATGGATGTGCTCAATACCGCACCTCGAGCCAAAGGCAAGGTGGCCATGGCTTGTTCCCATGAAGTGGCAGCAGAATGTGGAATGCTTGAAGCTGGTGACTGCCATAATTGATCAAGAGTGGTTTCATGCCCAATAGGTTCACCGGTTACAACGGGTTGGGAGGTAGATAAAGAAAAGTATTTGGACTTGGCCTCCCAAAAGTACAAGGGCTTGGACCAGCTTCAAAGTATGATGTGTTTGGACGTGAGCTACTAAAAGGAAGAGGTGGAGGACCGAGTGACAATGAGGGTTCAGATTCCTCAAAGTCTAGTCTTATTCTCACCCCTTTTTCTCTTTCTCGGCTCACATGTTGATTGAGAAGAGATCTCAGTTGTAAGAAATTTCAAGCTACTCCCTCGGATGTTAGATCTATATGTTTCGGTAACGCATAACACCGGTTTGAGGAGATGCAACCCCTGATCGAGACGGGGTTGATGTTTGAAAAGAAGTGAATTCCGGGAACATAGTCCCCGTTGGAGTACTTCTGGGAGTAGAGAGGTGTAGATCTAACCGGTGAGATCCGGCCAGAGTTTGGTGTTACGTCGGTGTTGTTAGGCACCCGATTTACCTTGCCAAGAGACTCGCTTTCAGACATGATGTAAAGAGAAAATGGAGCTACACAACTGGTCTTTAAGATAAAGTAAGCTGCGTAGCCCCACGGTGGGCGCCAACTTGTTGTTACAACAAATACAAGACCAAGGACTGTAGCGACGTCTCCAGGGTTAAAGGGTTCAAGGTTTCGATTAGCCTAACGCAGGTCGTGGGGTCCCCCCACGTTTGTAGCACGTGGAGGTGGATCACTTTGTTAATATTTACTTTGAATTCTGGATTGAAGAATGTTCAACCCAGAATGTCTATGCATAGTGAGATAATGTTGTAGTGAGCCAATAATATAACAAGCAAGATGCAAGTTCTAGAGAGCAGAAGTAAGATCATAGATCAAGAGTGACCTGAGCTGATCTGGGATGTGTTAGCTGAAGACAATGGGTTGAGATTTATAGGGAAAGGATTCTCCATAAGAAGAAGCCTTTGATCAGTGATCCTTGGCTACAGTGGAGGACTTGCCCATTTGGGGGTTGAAGGCTTCGGACCTGCGGGTAAAAGGGTGTGCTCTCCGACAAGCTCTGGTTGCGGCTGGGCAGGAGGGTTCACACGCAAATGGTGATGTGACAAGACTCTGACTTGTCCTTTTTACTGTTCATGACAGTTAGCTATTGTCAAACCTTTTTACCTTTCAACCCTTTAAGCTGTATTGCATTCTAGTTATTTTATTAAGCTTGAGCTACCCACGTCATCAAACATCAACGCAGAGAAGTGGCAAATAGTGAAAGAAACACATTAAAAGAAGAAGAAAAAAAAAGCTTATAAGCAATGCAGGAAGGATCGAGGCAAACAACAAAGGAAACCAAAAGGTTTAACATGTAAAAAAAGGAGGGCCATAATAGTAAATACCGCCAACATTACTTCGCAAATAGTGAAAGAAACACATTAAAAGAAGAAGAAAAAAAAAAGCTTATAAGCAATGCAGGAAGGATCGAGGCAAACAACAAAGGAAACCAAAAGGTTTAACATGTAAAAAAAGGAGGGGCCATAATAGTAAATACCACCAACATTACTTCTTAATATATATAAAATGTATACACATATTTCTTTTATAAAATTGTTAAATAAACAATTGACAATGATAAGATATACTAGGACGATAATCGATATTATATTACAATTAGAAAAATCCCCGCGCTATGCAACATGGATTCGGTCAGTGTTTGTTTGTTTCTTTACGATATCTGTTTAGTAGCGACATTCAATAAAGTAACCAAAATAAAAAAATCCAAATTATTTCTCTATGAAAAGATTTAAAGACTCTACCAATAACATAAACATTTTAAAATTGAAGTGAAGAAAAAACTTGAACGCAACAATGTATTTAATCTTTATAAAAAAGCAACGAACGAAAGTTATAAGAAAAAAAACACTATAGCGTTAAAAACGTATATTATTTGTAGTATAATATGTGTAATAGGAACTTATAAAAAAATCATAGGTTATCGTTCACGTAAGCTGGACAAAAATATCATATATACTTATCGTATTGAACAAAAATATCATATATAACAATAACAAACTCACGAGTTTAATCAAATTTGATACGTAAATCTTGAGCTCACAGCCTCGCTCCTTTGTTGTACATGTTTATTTAAAGCTGGTGATCAAATTTTTTAGATCTTTTGATAAATAATTAAATCGTCAAAATAAAAAAATCATGATGGCAGAAGAAGGCAATATTTAACCATTGTTGAACTACTACTTTTATCGAAATTTGATGTTTCAGAGGATCACTATACATTTTTAAAACAGTTTATGTTTTCAATTTGCATCTTTATCATTTAAACAATACCATATATGTTATCTAATTCACAGTTTTATTATACTAAATTATAATTTAGTAGAAAAGTTTTTGAGTTGGTAATTTTCAAAATTAAGTGATTAAAGATTGAAAAAAATAGAGAAAATGTATTCTTAAAGATACTATTTTGTATATACTTGAAGATTAATTAAATTATTATAAAAATGTCCGAAAATAAAATCTGAGGTATACGTCTACTTTGTCAAATTATTTATGAAGAACAAATAGTGGAGAAGAAGACAAAGACCGAATTTACAAGACGATAAAAAGTAATTTTAACAAATAATAAACTACAAAAAGTGTTCCCTAACGTTGGGAAATATAAAACCAATTGAACATAAATGTCTTTAAGGAGAATTGAGAAAAGGAAAATTTGGTACTTGATTAAGGTAATTTTAGGGGAGAGGGGCGCTATACTCGGTCACTCTTGGGTATGGTCACATGAGATCGGGTGAGGGGTAAGATGTCCCCTCTCTTCTGAGCAAGGGGATCGAGTACTTTAGCCGAGTTTTCATACTCTGATGTTTACTCGGATGTGCTTGTGGCTAAAGATATAAAAAGTAGTGGATAAAGCTAGGTGACACAATGTTATGTGGGTGTGAGTACTTGGGGTAAGGTGACCCTTCTAAAATTTGAGTACTTGAGTAGTTTAAAGTGACATAATATTATTGGTAATGGGTATAAGCACTTGGGTAAATGGGTAAGGTGCCGCCTCTCCCTCCATTCTTATTTGCGTGAATATGAAAGGGTTATACTTATCTATCATCATCATCTCAACAAATCTCACCAATAGCAAAACTAAGGTATGGTCTAGAAGGTAGATGTAGACAACCTTACCTATACTCCGTAGGGATAGAGAGGCTGCTTCCAGTGAGACCCATGGCTTGATTGTAGTTTTGTTAAGCCTTGAACCTAAGGCACATAACACTCAAACAATCGGGACAAAGACCGGTTGGTGCATGTACCCCTTGTCTTTCAGCTATAACGCCACCACATGATGCATGATTAACCATTCGTTGCTTTTAACGTTATTTTCACGAAATTAGTAAAATAACGTTAAAGTTAGTACCATTTCACCTTTGCCCCCCAAGCACCCACAGACATATACATTATAGTGCACACCGTAAGCGGGGCAAGTTATACTTACCTATTAATAAGCCAATAACAAAGAATAATGAAATGATGATTTTGATTTCCAAATCAAAAGTTTAGCTTCAAAATTTTCAACCATCGACTTTCAATATTTTGCAAGTTTCATATTGGCTCCTACTAGATTCCCCTAATAATTAAAATGTAAAGATCTTTCTTGACAGGGAAGTAAATGTTCCATGCTTGAAAGTCTTACCGAGTCGATGCCCACTCCAAAACGTTTAATTTTCAAAAAATAATCTTGAGCCATGAGGCCAAATGAAAATAGAAGTGTGCAAATTGTTGTTCGGTTTGGTTTTTACCCTCAACTATAATCATAATTGATAGCTTTTGTTATATAATTTCTTTAGCCATAATTGAGCGTTGGTTATTGGTTAAGGAACTTGATTATGGTGAAAAGCGATTAATGGTCTAATTGCAAGAAGATGAAACACAAAGTTGGTGAACTGATGAAAAATATGGTTAAAACCGACTAAGGGTGATTAATAGTTCAAAGCTATGAATGTTGGTGATGTTCATGTATATGCAAGTGTTGTTCATGCATATGCGAAAGAATGTAATAAAGAATATGCATTTTGTGAAGAAGATGAAACACAAAGCTCGAGAATCGGTTAGGTTTTGGTCATGGCATATGCGAAGGAGGTGGTTAAAATCAATTCGGTTTACTCAATTGTGCTTTGGCAATTAATATGATCATATCTAGATGAAAGCATCTTAGATTCTAGTTACATTTTTTAAATTCGAATACGACCACCCTTCCAAGAAAATCGTGTCATCGACAAAAAAAGATGCCAGGTCACCAGTGCCTCATTTGGCATATTTATACCTTCGAGAATGCATATAGAACATGCTTGGTTTATTACCACATGGAGAGCCTCCATTAAAATTATAAGCTGGTAATACGACGACTAATCACCTTGCCTAATGCCCCTGATGTACAATGAACTATTTGCTAGTGTTCCTTTACATTATTACGGATGAAACACAACCTCGAGTTCACAATCTGCATAATGAAGGGAACGCCATTTGTTTCATTGTAGAGAACAAGAAATCCCAATTTATCGTATCAAATGTTTATTAAAATCCACATGAAAAAACATTGTATCCTTCTTTGATGGTTGAGCCACTTATAACTCATCTAAACTGTTGCTACAATAAATACCGGTAGGGGGATGGTATAGACTTCTCCAGGGTTAAGTGGCGTTCCCTACCGGTATTTGTTGAGCTACTTGTAACTCATCTTAACTGTAGCTACAACAACCATGGAGAATAACTGATTTATTCTTAACGGATGAGCAGGTCTCCTACTTTTGGACTTGGCATGAGAATAAATCAGTTGTTCTTTGAGAGCATATTTGAAGTATAGAGGAAGTTGTGTGAGAGAGACGAGTGATAATGAATAATCATACATGAGATACCTAAGGCATCTTTTTATAGTGGGCCCCTTGACCCAGTTGGTTCTTGATGGACAACTTAGAAGCTCAAAGTGGTATGATGCTCCTCTCCTTTTCTCGGCTGCAGGTTAGACTTTACCCTTTTAGGTGAGTGAGGGTTTTATCTACTAAGATAATAGATTTCTTTCACTCAACCACGTGCCACAGTTGCCCTCGGTCTTTGTATTCGGCGCACAAACTTTTAAATGTTACCATTGACATCGCATCACATAGATGCTTTTGAGTCTTTAACCATTTAATCTTGTTGGTCATCAAAGTTATAGGCCGGTGTGTTTAAGTATTCTATCTTTTGTGGTACGCCCACCTACATCATCATAAACTGTGGTAGACATGTAGAGCCTATAGCTACGAATCACCATTATAAATAATCTGAAATTACCATGATTTTTTCTCAAAAAATTGTGGTGCCAACTAAAGTTGAGAATGGTTTGGAAAATAATAATCATATTAGAAAAGTCGAGTAACTTTTCTATAGGAAAAGAAGGGCCTTAAAGTATATGGTGTTGCCTATAACATTTATCGGGTAAAGTTATTCTGCATGAGCTTAACATACTAAATGTGAGAAGTGATACAGATATCTTTTAAATATATTCTCAAATCTTGTCAAACACGTATTTTATTTCTGGAATATGATTATGTAATCAATCTAGTGTAATTACACATAATTATTCTGAGTATGTATCATAGGGTTATAAGCGTAGTTTCTAGAAAAAATAATTTCTTTCATCATTTTCTAAATTAAATTCATATAGAAGCCTTTATAAATAAGTATGAGCTCCACATGTAGCATGGTTCACGCCAAAAGGCATCAAAAGGACGTTGAGTGCAGGAAGTCCGTATCGAGCCAAATCGTAATGCAGCATCGAATCCGGGTTAAGCAAACGTAAAATCTGAACATGTGTCCGATTATTATTTTTCTATAATCAATATTTATTTTTTTAATAAATATAAATTATTGTTAAGTCTTGATTTTCAATTCACTCATGTTTTCTCTTCTCGTTGCTATCATGCACATATTTCTACACTCTTTTATATATAGTGTATTAAACATCAAAGATAATAATTGTGAGAGATAGAAAGTGATACGTAATCGTTTCATATATCACATTTATAGCACTACTGACAAATATATTATACGGTTCTCATCGTTCTCAACATAAAACTTTTGTTAATATGTATTATATATGGATCATTGAGTGTGATAGAGAAAGCAATATGTATAAAAATGTAAAACGAACGTTAAATTAACACACTAGTAAATAAAGCGTTGTAGATTTACAAAAAAACCGGTTTTTTTAATTGAATAAATAACCGGTTCGGTTGAAAAAAAAAAACCGGTTCTGCAGTTTTTTCACAGAATGCATTTTTTTTGCTGTTTTTGCTGTTTTCCTAGACTTTTGAGGTAGAAATGTTGTTTTTTATATGTAATATTAAGAATTAAAATATAAAACGGTTAAAATATAATAATACGATTAAGTCTTGGAACTAACGCTTACATAACAATGAAAATACGAACGCTAAACGTTACAAAAGAAATACGTAAAGTTAAAATATTAATCCGCAAGAACGTCCACTAATATATTTTTTTTAGTTGGACTATAATATATCTTGATGAGCCTGGTTTAATCTTCTTCGCCCGAACTCGAACTATTGCGTAGAAATTCATCTAGTTCGGCTTCTTCCTCGGTCATTGGGGTTGTTAATTCGGCTACAACCTCGTCCTCGTACACTTCGCCTTCGTAATCTAATTCTCCCTCGAGTGAGCGTATGTGTTGACATCTCTCCGCTGCATCCAAGTAGTCTTTCAAGCAAATTGACATCTCAACCGCCTTTGGTGTTAGCTTTGTCCTCCGTATAGAAATCACCCTACCACTTATAGAAAAAGCACTTTCCGAAGCTACGGTTGAAGCTTGGACCGTTAGTAAATCTCGGGCCATTGTGGCTAGGATCGGAAATCGATCTTCCTTTCCTTTCCACCAACCCAACAAATCAAAATTTTTAAATTCTTGTGAAGTCATTGTTTGTAGAAAGTTCGACCCACCATACCGACCGAGTTCGCTACCACTAGTATTACCACGTTTCATTTGACTCGACTCATCTAACAAATTGTTATAAACATACAAATCTTCATCCTTGATACTTGATGAACTTTCGCCGAAAGCGGCATTTCTCATTGAATCGTGAATGTGTGACGAGGTTTGACCATATTTTGTTGAGTAAATTGCACAAAACATCCTTTATGTTCCTCAAACTTGCAGGTTCCAGCCTTAATGTTTAAAAGTTGCTAAAAACAGTCTTTAAGTTTATTTTTGTTGCGGGTTCAATCCTTTACAGCTAACAACGTTATTTTCTTCAGTTAAGTTCCCTCACATGCATAACATGTGAGGGTATACTCGTCATTTTGGTTGATCTTCCACCCACGTCAATTGTAAGAAAAAAGAATATTTAAGGTTTAACCTATTTAAAAAAATTCTAACCGCAGGGACTAATGTGCAATAAAACCAAACTTTTAAAAACCAAACACCCTCTTTTCCGGTCTTCTTCTCCGGCGACTTCGCCGGATTCCGGCGAACCCGAATTAAGACAGGAATCTTGTTAAGCTAGCCCACTAAGCTGTAAAGATTAACATAGATTTTGATCATGCCAATCAAACTCTTCAGGATTATCATCAGTTGGAAGAATCGGCGCCTTATTCGCATCAGACGGAAACGACAAACGACTCTTCAACCCTAGATACTTCTCACGGAACTCCGATGCCATCAAATCAGAGAACTTCGTAACACGTGTTCGGTAGTCGGATCCAGCAACTTGTGACGCTTAGGACGCCGCAAATTAGACTTAAACACTATCAAACGGTAATCGTGCTCCTCTGTAGTCGCGTAGGTTTTACCAAAGTTTGTTTAAACTAGGTTAAAACTTAAATATATTTTTTTATAATTGAAGTGGGTGGAAGATCAACCAAAATGACGAATATACCCTCACATGTTATGCATGTGAGGGAACTTAACTGAAGAAAATAACGTGGTTAGCTGTAAAGGATTGAACCCGCAACAAAAATAAACTTAAAGGCTGTTTTTAGCAACTTTTAAACATTAAGGCTGGAACCTGCAAGTTTGAGGAAACATAAAGGATGTTTTGTGCAATTTACTCTATTTTGTTACATAAACATCAAACATTTTGAAAGTTGTTCGTTAAAACGAATTTTTGCGGCTTCGCCAAAGTTTGGTTCATCATCGGTGTTTAAATCCAACTCGTTTGTAATTTTTAAAATCAAAGACCCGGTTCCAAAAATATTAAAGCAAGGGTTTAAAGCTGCGGCACAAGTGAAAACCGCGTGTAGTTCTTTAAAATATTTTCTTAGTTTTTCCTTCATCGTAGCTACCATATCACAATATGGTCTACCCCTCCCGACAACTCGTTTAATTTCCTACACATTTTAAACAAATTGTGAAGTACCAATGAACTAGTTGGATAGTAAACTCCCGATAAAGTCTTTGTTGACGTTTTGAAAACTTGAAGCAACTGTGTAACCGTTTCAATAAGACCCAATTTGATTGGTGGTAAGACGAAACATTTCCACGATTCGACAAAAGGTTATGAAATGATATTAAACTTTCCTTTTACAAAATTGCATTTTCAAACATGGTGCAAGTCGAGTTCCATCGATGAGCGACGTCCCAATTGGGTCCTAAGCATAATCGACCCGTTTCCTTACACATTTTAATATATTTTGAATGTCTATGCGTGTGACCATATATATGACGTAACATTTTTTTGAAAGCTTCTTTTTGAGTTTCAATAACCTTCAAGCCATCTTGAACGGCTAAATTTATGATCTGTGCGATACATTGACTATGGAAAAAAAATACCCTCACAAATTGGATTGTACTTTAATCTTAAATGCGTTACCGAAAGCGTATTGTTTGAGGCGTTATCAAAAGCTATTGAAAAAATCTTGTTTTCCAATTTGTACGTTTTAATGCATTTGTCGATTGCTTTATATATAGATTCACCGGTGTGGGGATTATCAAATAGTTTAAACAAAATCGTACGTTTCATCATTTGCCACGTCCCTGGTTCAATCCAATGGGCGGTGACACAAATATACGAGTCGGGTGAACCGTGCGGTGCGGACCAAACGTCGCTAGTCAAGTTAACACCGGTTTCTAATTTTTCAAAATAAGAGATTAATTCTTGTTTAGCATTTTTCCACAATCTTAAACAATATCTCCTACGAGTAGCACGACTTACATGGGTATATCGTGGTTGGAGAGTTCTTTGAACCATCTTTGTGTAGCGTTGGTTGTCGAAATGGTTGAACGGCAAAGTTTCTTGGATTACAAACTTCGCCATTTCCACTCTAGTCACATCCAAATTGTACGTGAACAAGCTAGCGCCTTCACTCCCCATTGAAGCTTGACCACTAGTGTGTTGTTGTTTCAACGACTTGCAAAATGGTTTTTCAACGTGTTGTCTCAAGGTGGTGTTTGCCCCTACGGCGTAAAAACCATTACAATGATGACAACGTGCTTTTTTCGTCTCATTCGCCATCTCGCACAAATCGAAATGTGACCAAACTTCGCGGTTGCGCTTCGTTGGAAGTACACGAACAACCGTTTCGGTTGTAGACTCGCCAACATTGACCGAATCATGAGCACTAGAGCTTGCCATGCTTTTTGTAAGAGTTACCGAACAAGAAAATGAGCGTAAGTGAGCGTTTTTAAGAGATTTAGGAGATTAGAGAATGGTGTGATTGAACCAAAACACCCACCACCCTTTTATACTACTTTGGAGCTGCATTTTAGGCCCAAAAAAAACAAAAAAAAACGGCTACTTTGAGGTTCTAACAGTCATATGACCGTTTTTCTGATCTGGGCACAAATAACCGGTTTTAACCGGTTTTTTATTATCCGTTACCGGTTAACCGGTTTTTTAATAAACGTAACCGGTTAACTGTTTTTTTATCGTAACCGGTTTTTGTAATAACCGGGTTTTTTTTCCGGTTTTACCTTTAACCAGTTTTACAGCCGGTTTTTTTTATAACCGATTTCTAAACCGAACCGGCAACCAAATTATGCAACCGATTAATAACCGGTCAAACCGGTTACAAAAAAAACCGGTTTTAAAAATAACCGGTTTTCGGTTTTTTTCTCGGTTTCAGTTGCGTAATCAGTTTTTTGTACACCTCTAGTCACGAGTATAAGCATGGGTCTCTGGTATACATGTTTACATTCTTATGTGGATAAAAACTACATGTGAGATGTAAATGATCTGAAACATGATCTTAAATTCACCTAAAAACCGATTTGAAAATATAAAATATTTTATTACACAGTTCTAACAATTCAATAGTTTAATAGTTTGAAGTCGTTAAAGATTCACCACAATCTTTATTGAATATTGGTATTTGTTATACTTTTATGATGAAATAATGTATTGATACATTTGGTTTTGATGCGAGTAAACAGATTCAAGTAACCAGACGAGTATTACTGATCATATTTGTTTCTAATGTTAATCTCATATCTGATCTCATACTAAATACACGTCTCGAATACTACTGGTTTTAACCTTTTCCTTGGTTTGGGGACATATGTAACCCAGCAACACGCATGGGTATGAGATTTGACATATTATGTGGCATCGATATATGGTAGTGTGTGAGTATTACTTGGATATGTCAAAGGACAAAGACAAGTTTTCTGTGACAACCTGGAAACTTCTCATACTTTCGTGTACTATTGTTGACTAAATTCTTGTGCATGGCACTTGGAAACCTTTGTGTATGACACTTGGGAACTTCTTGTAACGTTGCGTACCATCATTAACGAACTAACTCTTTGTGCGTGGCACTCTAAACATGTACGTTACATGCTAAACCGCGTTTACTCAATTTTCGGGACGAAAATTCTTTCAACATGGGGATAATGTGATATCCCGGGTTTTTCGGATAACTTACACGTGACACTTGTCGAATAATATGTGTGCTAAGTATTAAACGTGCATGGAATGAATACGTGATGAGTGTTTGTGTGATTGTTTAGTTATAAAGTAATTATTGTAGATATGTACACGAACCGAACCGCGACACGAACCAAAGAGATTCATGGTGACCCTAGGAGTTAACAAGTTTTAAACTTTAACTCGAGTCAAGTCCTCGGCCAGGATCGAATCCAAACCAAGAGCAACCTAAACTCTAAACCAAAACATTCTCGGCCGAGATCAAATTCAAAAACCGCGAGTTCAAACCCAAACCGAATCCACCCTAGTACTTGGCCGCGAGATCACATCCAAACCCAACTAACTCACCCAAGTCCCTCGGCCATAAACCCCAAACCAAACCGTAAACCCTATCATTGTTGCGCTTATATATATACAACACCCATACATACTCTTTCACAATCCGAAAACCCTAACAAACAAGACAGCCGTCGCAGCTTGTTCTCGCTTATTGTGATCGCAATCAGCTGTTTTCTTGTTCGTTTAATTCTCTCGGTCACAGCAGCAACAACAATCTCCATCTTCACCTTCATTCAAATCGCGAGATCAGTCTTTGTTCACCGCTGGCCGATCAAACAGCCACTTTATCAACAAGCCCTTCTCGGTCGCGAATTACTTTCAAGCCAAATCCATTCACATCCAAGTTTTCGGCCGCTTACCTTGTCACTTAAGGTTAGGATTTATCTTTTGTTGCTAGATCATGTTCGGTTATACGTGTTTTGAGTGTGTTGTGTTCGGATTTGCATAATAGAATAAGATAGATGATTGTATTGTTTCCGATATATATATATATATATATATATACATGCTTGAAAGAATTGATATAAATGTTTCGGATACATGTATGCTCGAATGGCTAGTTGTTTCGAAGTTATGTGTTTTGATTGTTGCTGTTCTCAGGTTGCATGATGATATAGTTTCGGATTGGTAATACAAGATTTAGAGTTTGCATGTTGTTTGAAAACTGAATATGTAGGCTGTGATTTGTTATAAAGACAAAAGTTATTGTGTAGGGTTTGCATGGATAGGTTATTAGTATTAATCTAGGACTAGAAATCAGATCTAGATCGCTTAGGTTAATCTCATGAACGGGTTATACGAGTTCAGGATAAACATATGCAGAAAACAGCCTGCTGAATAATAGTTACAGCCGACTTCATCTGGCTGTAACTTGGTCGTTAGTTGTCGAAAAACGGATTTTCTGATGTCTAGAACGTAGAGATTTGAATAAGGAATCTAATGGCGCCGGATTCATAATTTTCTGAAATCGTTTGATATTTTTAAAGGGCTAAACAAGTTCAGTAGCTAAAGCTGTGAAAATTCTGGAATTTTGTTGGTTGTTTATCAAGCTAGATTTTAAAATCAGTAGAGAGTTGAGTCATGATTTTTGTACAGCAACTAGTATAGAAATTTCCGGGCAACTCCAATTGGAATTTTGTTAATCGGACGATCAGTGATTTTTAAATAAATTATCCCGTGGACTGCAGTCAGAAAGCGGTAAATCTGACTGCAGCTTAATGAATTAATATTTATGGTTAATTGGTAAAGATTTAGGACTTGGAAAAATTATATAAATTTCTATGGTATAAATGTCACCTACTGTAAAAATATGGAAATTTTTGGAATGTTAGAACTATTTTATAAAAATCCTAGAAAACAGCTGAATAATTGAGTGTTAAGCAGAAAGTTGATAACTTGTGGTTGTATGCATTAAAGTGTTGCATGGATTTGAAATATGTTCATGATAAGTTGTTTGATTACTATGATCACATGAGAATACTTGCATGCATGTTTGAGTGTTAGATATGTTGTTGGTATGTATCACTTTGTGAGTAAATTGTGTGTGGAATTTGTATTGGTGTGATTACACACTGACGTGGAATTAATTGGTTTGTTAGGACGCAACTAGCGGTCCCATCTCTTATAACATCTTTGCTACACTAACCGAGCAAATAAAGGTGAGTTCACGGCCCCTAACTTTATCCGGTTTTTAAACAACAGGGGGAGAAACATGTATACACTCTCAAACTCAAACTCTTTACGTTATACGAATTTAACGTCACATAACTATACGGTAACTAAGTTAATGTTAATGTAATGTTATGGGCACTAAGCAGCTTTATCACTTAAATCCTCGACAATCTCCTCGGATCGTTAGTATTTGGGTTAAATAGCGGGGGAATTATAAGTAGTACTACTGGGTCTGACGAGCCCCATCCGAGCTAGTCGCGCTAGCCGATCGGGTATGGTCAACGGGTGTATGATTGGCCTAACATCGCCATGGTCATGTGATAGGCCTGGCAAAACGGAGGCACAACTGTCAGCTTCGATCGCGAACACTTAGTGACATGACTTTAGGCTAGCTACCTATATACATTAATATTGAACTTAATTACGGATCAACTTAATATTCCGGGTTTGGAATATTGGAAACATCAACTTATTATCCCGGGTTGCGGATAATGGAAGCAACAACTTAATGTTCCGGGATTGGAATAATGGAACTGATATGTTATCCCAGGTTGGGGATAACGGAGTAACAAACTATAACCGAACAAACGAATTTATGAAAACCTGTGAACTCACTCATCTTTAATGTTGACACTTGTTTCTTTACATGTTTCTCAGGACGCTAGGAGCTCTAGGTGCACGCACATGCATTGAACAAGACATCATTATAGAGTCTTATTTATTAATATTGTTTTGGGATTTTTCATTTGTTTTGGCGTTTGTGTTGGCGCCCGCATCACTACTTGTTTATGCTTCCGCTCAAACTTTAAAAATAATGCTCTGCTAAATATTGGTAATTGATATAAAATCTGCAATGAACGATTTTGCAAAACGTATAATCAAATCATGTAGAGTCGTTCGACGTACTAGTGTTTCAGATTCTGGTTTGTTCACACGCCTCGCGGTAAAACTCCGCAAGTGGAAATTGAGGGTGTGACAGATTGGTATCAGAGCCACTAGCTATAGAGAACCAGGTTTGCATTAGAAGTAGACCTAAACTATAGCTGATATCACGACACTAGACTTAGTTTGGCACCGAATTATTATATCTTGTTATGTATACCACAACTGTGTTTGGTAGATTATGCCTTCATAATAAGAAGTGAAAACAACTCGTAACTAACTACACGACCTAACAGGCAATGTCATCATCCTCATCGTCATCATCGTCCGACAGACTTACGCCACCAAGGGCACCAGGAAAGGCACCAATGGTGGAACCCATACTACCTTATGGCGTAGAGACACGCTCAGCGGCGAGGAAGAGGCTCGCTCTGGGGGAGGAGTCGTCGCTACGCCCAACTATTGCTGTACCGGTTGAACCGGTTAATCCTGTAGAAATAGGAGTTGACATGCTTAGAATCCTAGTGCATACACAACAAAAACAGTTAGAAAGAATGCAGGAAACCATCTTAGCACAAGGATGGATGATCCGACACCTTACCGGAAAGACCGACTCGCTCGAGGAAGAGTATCGTACGAGTAAGATAGCTCGAAACACCATAGCCAGAGATCTGCGTGCTGAGCAGATAAGAGCTGACTGGCTTGAGGACAGAGTCCTGGAAAACAGTTGGAACATTCAGGAACTGCAAAATCAGGCACTTGAACCAGCACCGGCCCCTCCAGTGCCGGTAGGGGAGGATCCAGAGGAAGATCCAGAGGAGGATCCTGAAGAGGATCCGGAGGAGGACCCAGCTGAGGAAGCTGGAAATGCCGCACAGGATGACGGCAACGACAGTGACTTGGGGAATGGAGATGTAGACGACTGACACGTCTCGTTTATATTATTTGTTTTCCTTCAGTTTATTATTTTCCCACTTGTATTTAAACCTGAGACTTTATAGTGAATTCGTATGTTTGATTGCACTTTTGTAAGACGTTGAAATTCCAGTTAATCAAGTATTTCTTTGACTATTTAACATATTGAGTTGACATAATTTAATAGTTATTAAAGTACGAAGTAGGATAACTATATTGGACATATAGACTTATCAGGGTGTGTTTGTGTTGTGTTTCGAAGATCTAAATGGCGACTGGAAGACGTGGAAACCTTAACTTGACGCCCGAAGAGCTAGCTGCCATGATTCAGGAGCACGTGAACGCAGCTTTAGCGGGTGTTCAGAACCAGCCGGCAGGTAACCATTATTAAATTTTCGCGTGAAAATCTAATAGTGAGGCTAGTACAATTCCTTGCTGACTTCCTGTTCTCTGTCAGTAGGAGGGGGCTTTAACCCCTATAAGATGTTCCTTGACGCAAAGCCTAGCAAATTCTCGGGGGCGGAAGGACCCATTGGACTGGTCCGCTGGATCGAAAAGTCGGAATCCGTTTTTGAAATGTGCAACTGCTTAGAGGCCAACAAGGTCAAATACGCCACCTCAACACTGGAAGATGGGGCACTGACATGGTGGAATGCCCAAGTCCAAACACGTGGACTGTTAGCTGCAAATGCAATGGCATGGACTGAGTTCAAGGCCCTGATTAAAGAGGAGTACTGTCCACGAGACAGAGTGCAACAGTTAGAGCAAGCTCTATGGAACCACAAGATGGTGGGATCGGAAATTGAGGCTTACACCGCAAAACACCATGACTTGGTATTTCTGTGTCCTGAATTGGCCAACACGGTGGAGAAAAGACTCGAGTTCTACCTCGGGGGTCTGGTTCCGGAAATTCAGGGTATGGTGATGTCTAGTAACCCTGTAACAGAACATCAAGCAATCCGATTGGCTCACAAACTCACTGATAAAGCGGTGGAACAGAAGAAACTGCCAGCACGGGGTACCACCGAAGTCGCTCCAGATAACAAAAGAAAATTTGAAGACTCCACTGTTCGACAGTCTTCGTCATCACATCCGCAACAAGGGAACCAGAAACGGTTCAATCATTACCACAGCCACCGGGGTCATCAAAATCATTCCAACAACAACAACAACAACTACTACAACAACAACCAGAATGCAGGCGGCTATGTAAGTCGAAAGCCGCAGTGCAACCGCTGCAATCTTCACCATAATGGCCCTTGTGCCGGAAATCGCTGCCAAAGATGTGGCAAGATGGGACATGCGGCGAAGGATTGTCGTGGGGAAATCGTGTCCCGACAAAATCAGAATCAGCCTCAGGGTCAGCAGCAGGGTATAAACCGGGGATGCTATCAGTGTGGTAGCACTGCTCACTT
Organism: Scalesia atractyloides; assembly: GCA_947069175.1. Lineage (NCBI taxonomy): Eukaryota > Viridiplantae > Streptophyta > Magnoliopsida > Asterales > Asteraceae > Scalesia > Scalesia atractyloides. The sequence continues at coordinate 7,704,232 of CAMTDV010000025.1, read as the reverse complement.
CAGAAAAGACTGCCCACAGTTGCGCAACAACAACAATAATGGTGGAAACAACCACAACAACCACAACAATAATCACAACAACAACAATGGGAACGGTGGCACAGGAGGTGCCAAAGGTCGTGCATTTACATTGGGCCGCGGAGAGGCCAGAAACGACACGAACGTGGTCACCGGTAAGTTTCCCCTTAATGAACATTTTGCTACTGTGCTTTTTGATACGGGTGCGGATAGGAGTTTTATATCTGAGTCTTTTAGGAAGAACCTAAATCTCATGCTTAAACCATTAGAGACCCCTTATGTGATAGAATTAGCCAATGGTAAATCGGTAGATGTGACCCAAATCGTATCCGGCTGTCAACTCAAACTCGCGGGCCACACTTTTACCATTGATCTGATGACAACTACTCTGGGTAGTTTTGACGTGGTAGTCGGAATGGACTGGCTATCCGACGTCCGGGCTGAAGTCCTCTGCTTTGAAAAATCTATCCGTATTCCACTCTCGAACGACGAAATCCTGACAGTACAAGGCGATAAGGCAAGCGCCGTCACCAACATTATCTCATTTATGCAAGCGCAGAAGTATCTTCGGAAAAAGAATTCCTTCGCTTTACTCGCACTAATTACCGAACAGCCTAAGGACGAGAAACGTATAGAAGACATCCCTGTCGTCCGTGATTTTTCTGATGTATTCCCAGAAGAACTACCTGGTCTTCCACCACACCGACAGTTGGAATTTGAAATCGAATTGGCAAGCAATGCAACTCCCATCGCCAAAGCTCCATACCGCCTAGCTCCAGCCGAGCTACAGGAGCTGTCCACCCAACTTCAAGAGCTGTTGGAAAAAGGATTTATCCGACCAAGCGTTTCGCCATGGGGAGCCCCAGTCCTGTTTGTCAAGAAGAAGGACGGGACTTTCCGCATGTGCATCGACTATAGGGAACTCAACAAGGTTACAGTCAAGAACCGATACCCGTTACCTCGCGTCGACGATCTATTCGACCAACTGCAAGGGTCAAGTTACTACTCTAAGATTGATTTACGGTCCGGTTATCATCAGCTACGCGTCAGGGAGGAGGATATCGCTAAGACAGCATTTCGCACTCGGTATGGCCATTACGAGTTTTTGGTCATGCCATTCGGTCTCACTAACGCACCTGCGGTGTTCATGGACCTCATGAACCGCGTGTGTAAACCATACCTCGACAAATTTGTCATTGTGTTCATCGATGACATACTCATCTACTCTAAAAGTGAAGAAGAGCATGCTGAGCATCTACGATTACTGCTAGGATTACTTCAACAAGAAAAGCTATATGCCAAGCTCTCGAAGTGTGATTTCTGGATCCGGGAAGTTCAGTTTCTCGGGCACGTCGTGAATGAAAAGGGTATCCATGTAGACCCTGCCAAGATTGAAGCCATTAAAAACTGGGAAGCACCTAAGACACCGACGGAGATCCGCCAATTCTTAGGATTGGCTGGTTACTACAGACGCTTCATCGAGGGTTTTCAAAGATTGCACAACCGCTCACTACCCTCACCCAGAAAGGTATCAAGTATACTTGGGGTGACAAGCAAGAAGCAGCATTTCAATTGCTGAAGCAGAAACTTTGCAGTGCACCCATTCTGTCCTTGCCGGAAGGGACAGATGACTTCGTAGTGTACTGTGATGCTTCCATTCAGGGATTGGGATGCGTACTCATGCAACGCGATAAGGTCATCGCGTATGCGTCGCGACAGCTGAAGGTTCACGAGAAAAACTACACGACGCATGACCTGGAATTGGGAGCAGTAGTGTTTGCACTTAAGATTTGGAGACACTACCTCTATGGAACGAAATGCACAATCTTTACTGACCACAAAAGCCTCCAGCACATCTTTGATCAGAAAGATTTGAACATGCGACAGCGTCGCTGGGTCGAACTCTTGAACGATTATGAGTGTGCCATTCGGTATCACCCGGGTAAAGCTAACGTGGTAGCTGATGCCCTCAGTAGGAAAGAACACTTGAAACCTCGTCGCGTACGAGCACTACAACTCACTATTCATTCGGGGCTACCCGAACAAATACGCGACGCCCAGTTAGAAGCAGTTAAGGAGGAAAACATCAAAGCCGAATCAGTGGGAAAAATGGAACGCGACTGGGAGGTAAAGCCCAATGGAGCCCGGTATTTCATGAATCGCATATGGGTACCTCTCTATGGGAACCTCAGAGAGCTAGTCATGGATGAAGCTCACAAATCTCGATACTCTGTCCATCCGGGTTCGGATAAGATGTATCAAGACCTTAAAGCCGCGTATTGGTGGCCCAACATGAAAGCCGATATAGCCACCTATGTGAGTAAATGTTTGACTTGTGCAAAAGTCAAGGTGGAGTATCAAAAGCCATCGGGGCTACTCCAACAACCTGAGATCCCAGTGTGGAAATGGGATCAGATCTCAATGGATTTCATCACTAAACTCCCGCGAACCTTGGGTGGTTGCGATACCATCTGGGTGATTGTGGATCGTTTAACTAAGTCCGCACACTTCCTAGCCATCAAAGAAACAGATAAGATGGAGAAGTTGACTCGCATCTACATTAAGGAAGTAGTTTCTCGGCACGGTGTGCCAACGTCCATCATCTCAGACAGAGATGCTCGCTTCACGTCAAACTTCTGGCGGTCACTCCAGAAAGCGTTGGGAACCCGCCTGGATATGAGCACAGCCTATCACCCTCAGACTGATGGTCAAAGTGAAAGGACCATACAGACCTTGGAAGACATGCTTAGGGCATGCGTAGTGGACTTCGGAAATAATTGGGAAATCCACCTACCTCTAGTAGAATTCTCATATAACAACAGCTATCACACGAGTATTTCGGCAGCACCGTTTGAGGCATTATACGGTCGTAAATGTAGATCACCGGTCTGCTGGGCAGAAGTAGGTGACAGCCAACTCACAGGCCCCGAATTAATACTTGAGGCTACTGAAAAGATTGTACAAATCAGAAACCGCATGGCGGCGGCACGAGATCGACAGAAAAGCTACGCTGATCAACGACGCAAACCGCTCGAATTTCAAGTAGGCGATCGCGTCCTACTAAAGGTGTCACCCTGGAAGGGTGTAATCCGCTTTGGAAAACGAGGCAAACTTAACCCACGGTACGTAGGCCCGTTTGAAATCTTGAAACGTATTGGACCCGTAGCATACCAATTAGACCTTCCTGCCGAACTCAGTGGAGTTCACAACGTATTTCACGTGTCAAATCTGAAGAAGTGTCTATCAGATGAAACTTTAGTTATTCCATTGGATGAGATCCAAGTGGATGAACAACTACACTTCGTGGAAAAGCCTATTGAGATCATGGATCGTGAGATCAAGACTCGAAGGCACAGCAAGATTCCAATCGTTAAAGTTCGTTGGGACTCTAAGCGTGGACCGGAGTTCACGTGGGAAAGAGAGGACCAAATGAAAAGCAAATACCCACACCTCTTTGCAACTGAGCAGCAAACTAACGATATCAGTACCTAAATTTTCGGGACGAAAATTCTTTCAACATGGGGATGATGTGACAACCTGGAAACTTCTCATACTTTCGTGTACTATTGTTGACTAAATTCTTGTGCATGGCACTTGGAAACCTTTGTGTATGACACTTGGGAACTTCTTGTAACGTTGCGTACCATCATTAACGAACTAACTCTTTGTGCGTGGCACTCTAAACATGTACGTTACATGCTAAACCGCGTTTACTCAATTTTCGGGACGAAAATTCTTTCAACATGGGATAATGTGATATCCCGGGTTTTTCGGATAACTTACACGTGACACTTGTCGAATAATATGTGTGCTAAGTATTAAACGTGCATGGAATGAATACGTGATGAGTGTTTGTGTGATTGTTTAGTTATAAAGTAATTATTGTAGATATGTACACGAACCGAACCGCGACACGAACCAAAGAGATTCATGGTGACCCTAGGAGTTAACAAGTTTTAAACTTTAACTCGAGTCAAGTCCTCGGCCAGGATCGAATCCAAACCAAGAGCAACCTAAACTCTAAACCAAAACATTCTCGGCCGAGATCAAATTCAAAAACCGCGAGTTCAAACCCAAACCGAATCCACCCTAGTACTTGGCCGCGAGATCACATCCAAACCCAACTAACTCACCCAAGTCCCTCGGCCATAAACCCCAAACCAAACCGTAAACCCTATCATTGTTGCGCTTATATATATACAACACCCATACATACTCTTTCACAATCCGAAAACCCTAACAAACAAGACAGCCGTCGCAGCTTGTTCTCGCTTATTGTGATCGCAATCAGCTGTTTTCTTGTTCGTTTAATTCTCTCGGTCACAGCAGCAACAACAATCTCCATCTTCACCTTCATTCAAATCGCGAGATCAGTCTTTGTTCACCGCTGGCCGATCAAACAGCCACTTTATCAACAAGCCCTTCTCGGTCGCGAATTACTTTCAAGCCAAATCCATTCACATCCAAGTTTCGGCCGCTTACCTTGTCACTTAAGGTTAGGATTTATCTTTTGTTGCTAGATCATGTTCGGTTATACGTGTTTTGAGTGTGTTGTGTTCGGATTTGCATAATAGAATAAGATAGATGATTGTATTGTTTCGGATATATATATATATACATGCTTGAAAGAATTGATATAAATGTTTCGGATACATGTATGCTCGAATGGCTAGTTGTTTCGAAGTTATGTGTTTTGATTGTTGCTGTTCTCAGGTTGCATGATGATATAGTTTCGGATTGGTAATACAAGATTTAGAGTTTGCATGTTGTTTGAAAACTGAATATGTAGGCTGTGATTTGTTGTAAAGACAAAAGTTATTGTGTAGGGTTTGCATGGATAGGTTGTTAGTATTAATCTAGGACTAGAAATCAGATCTAGATCGCTTAGGTTAATCGCATGAACGGGTTATACGAGTTCAGGATAAACATATGCAGAAAACAGCCTGCTGAATAATAGTTACAGCCGACTTCATCTGGCTGTAACTTGGTCGTTAGTTGTCGAAAAACGGATTTTCTGATGTCTAGAACGTAGAGATTTGAATAAGGAATCTAATGGCACCGGATTCATAATTTTCTGAAATCGTTTGATATTTTTAAAGGGCTAAACAAGTTCAGTAGCTAAAGCTGTGAAAATTCTGGAATTTTGTTGGTTGTTTATCAAGCTAGATTTTAAAATCAGTAGAGAGTTGAGTCATGATTTTTGTACAGCAACTAGGTATAGAAATTTCCGGGCAACTCCAACTGGAATTTTGTTAATCGGACGATCAGTGATTTTTAAATAAATTCTCCCGTGGACTGCAGTCAGAAAGCGGTAAATCTGACTGCAGCTTAATGAATTAATATTTATGGTTAATTGGTAAAGATTTAGGACTTGGAAAAATTATATAAATTTCTATGGTATAAATGTCACCTACTGTAAAAATATGGAAATTTTTGGAATGTTAGAACTATTTTATAAAAATCCTAGAAAACAGCTGAATAATTGAGTGTTAAGCAGAAAGTTGATAACTTGTGGTTGTATGCATTAAAGTGTTGCATGGATTTGAAATATGTTCATGATAAGTTGTTTGATTACTATGATCACATGAGAATACTTGCATGCATGTTTGAGTGTTAGATATGTTGTTGGTATGTATCACTTTGTGAGTAAATTGTGTGTGGAATTTGTATTGGTGTGATTACACACTGACGTGGAATTAATTGGTTTGTTAGGACGCAACTAGCGGTCCCATCTCTTATAACATCTTTGCTACACTAACCGAGCAAATAAAGGTGAGTTCACGGCCCCTAACTTTATCCGGTTTTTAAACAACAGGGGGAGAAACATGTATACACTCTCAAACTCAAACTCTTTACGTTATACGAATTTAACGTCACATAACTATACGGTAACTAAGTTAATGTTAATGTAATGTTATGGGCACTAAGCAGCTTTATCACTTAAGTCCTCGACAATCTCCTCGGATCGTTAGTATTTGGGTTAAATAGCGGGGGAATTATAAGTAGTACTACTGGGTCTGACGAGCCCCATCCGAGCTAGTCGCGCTAGCCGACCGGGTATGGTCAACGGGTGTATGATTGGCCTAACATCGCCATGGTCATGTGATAGGCCTGGCAAAACGGAGGCACAACTGTCAGCTTCGATCGCGAACACTTAGTGACATGACTTTAGGCTAGCTACCTATATACATTAATATTGAACTTAATTACGGATCAACTTAATATTCCGGGTTTGGAATATTGGAAACATCAACTTATTATCCCGGGTTGCGGATAATGGAAGCAACAACTTAATGTTCCGGGATTGGAATAATGGAACTGATATGTTATCCCAGGTTGGGGATAACGGAGTAACAAACTATAACCGAACAAACGAATTTATGAAAACCTGTGAACTCACTCATCTTTAATGTTGACACTTGTTTCTTTACATGTTTCTCAGGACGCTAGGAGCTCTAGGTGCACGCACATGCATTGAACAAGACATCATTATAGAGTCTTATTTATTAATATTGTTTTGGGATTTTTCATTTGTTTTGGCGTTTGTGTTGGCGCCCGCATCACTACTTGTTTATGCTTCCGCTCAAACTTTAAAAATAATGCTCTGCTAAATATTGGTAATTGATATAAAATCTGCAATGAACGATTTTGCAAAACGTATAATCAAATCATGTAGAGTCGTTCGACGTACTAGTGTTTCAGATTCTGATTTGTTCACACGCCTCGCGGTAAAACTCCGCAAGTGGAAATTGAGGGTGTGACATTTTCCATCGACATTGTCCATTTTACTTTAATATGAAAATAACTTCCACTACTATTAAAAATTGTATTTTATTTTCTATTAGTCTATTATACATATTATTTATAAGTATTCAGTGGTTGTAATATTTTGATATATTTTGATAATATGTAGTTTTTTTTAATATCTAATATTATATAGTTTTACTATATGTACTTTAACCTTAAACCTATTTAAAATTTTTATTTTAACTTTAATGATTTTCTTTTTTTAATATTACCGGTACCATCAATACTGTACCGTATAACACGGTTTAGTTTCTTTTGTAGAATGACATTGATTACCCTTTTTTTCGTTTTTTATTGATATACAAGGCTTTATAAAAGTTAGAATATGCTATCTATTCAATAAAATTTCTATTCGAACGGGTCAAATATAGTTGAGATTTTTTATTGTCACAAGCCAAAGAAATACCGACAAACAACATCGGTACATGTAGCGTATTCGTTTTATGGGTTTATCGACGTGGTTGTATAAAATTCGTTAAATAGAGATTTATATTCAAAAGAAAGTAATTTTTTGGTATCGTAACATATATCGAGTACCGGTACTAACAGAACAATACCGGTGGTACTGGTAGAAAAATCTATACTTAGAGTTTTTAATCAATGTAACACACATATTGATTGCTACGCCAACCACCGATATCGTACAATAATGAATCAAACTGGTATTGCTTGAAAATCTGCCGCGAAGCACGGGGGAGTCCAACTAGATAAAATGATTTGTAACTAGTTTATTGATGTTTATAAAAATAGCTTTGTTTATATGATTATTAATTTGTGTATATTTAGATTCATGAGAAATTAGACAATAATTTATCAAATTTGTTAATTGTGTAACACGCGCACGTATATACATGTGCGCGTATATACACAATTTCTTTTATAATAACTTATTTATGAAATACTAGTCTAAAAAGCATGACCCAAATAATTGGAGAAACGCATTGATTTGAGTTGTTATTAGAATAAATGATATTTACAAAATGACATGACAGTTGTAAGGATAAAATGATACGAACACGTGATTTTAGATGGTCTAACAACAACTAAAATGTGTTTGGCTAACCACTTTAGCCACTGGACCCCTGTAGCGAACGAGTGTACTTCAAGGAGATGGCCCCTTCTCTCCCCTCGCTCACTATGTATGCATTGCTCGTGGCCTTCCTCCTCTCTTTTTCCACCGAAGCATCCGCGGATTCCCTCACGAACACCATTATGGGTGATCTACGATGATTATTTACATGATGTCATATGCAATGTACTACCACGTAAAAAAAACTTGCGCATTTTTTACCAAAATCTTCATCGCTATTAAACACAACACAAATAATAAAAATCGTCTTATCCTTCATCATCTTCTCATTTGACATCCATAGCTACTTGCACTTGTGACAAACAACGAATATAATGGAATCCATCAAGGCTTATACTAGACAAAAAAAATCTATTAATTAAACTATTTAACATTGTCAATTTCCTTATCTTAACATTCTACGTCTGTCATCGGTTATAAAAGAAAAGGATAAAGGACCACAAAATATTGTTAAAAATTAAGTCTCTCTAAATAATTTGAATTAATAATGATTACATATGAAAATAGTTACAAGTCTTTGGATTATACAAGGTTATTAGAAAAAAAAAATAAAACGAGAACCACCTTAAGTTGTATGAACCATGAGAACTGGAACTTCAAAAGGTTTTCGAAAACAAAATTTCTTAAAAATCTTAAAGAAATCACTTGTTTCAGCGAAAAAATAAATAAAAAATGTCGGGTGCAAAATTTTACATCGGGTGTAAAAAAATTTATTGGTGACAAAAAAATTTAAATCGCCGTAAACAAATTTTACATTAGGCGTAGCTACCGACTCGACAATTTTTTTGTTTTTTCACAGATGTGTTTATAACATTCTCACCTACGTTTGTGAAAAAAAAATGTCAAACTCACGCAGGAAGTATGAGTTCTTATAGTTCTCATAACTGGTAGTGATTCTTAACTGAACCAAATCCATACAAGATTAAAAACTATATACGTTCATTATATTAAACAAATAAACCAAATTCACCCAAATAGTTTTCGAAGTTGACACTTTGGATTATTACTTATAAGATCACCCAACTTACATGTTCTAAAACATTTTATATATGCTCTCACATGAATTTGATGTGAGTACACTTACACAACTAATTAAATCCTTTAAAACACATAATTTACATGAATTTGAACACCTTTCATAAATGACCAACAAACATGGTAATAAATGTTAAAAATCTCTATCTATTTGCTACTTTCAAGAAATCTAGAATCCAAAAATTGCGGTGGATGGAAATTAGAACCTTGAAGTAAATACACAAACCCTAATTTTATCAACCCAATCTCACCGCAATCAAAGCTTGTGTTTGTCCCCATGTGCTCCCTGGCCCAAATGGTGGGCCCAATAGTCACATGAACTTTAACACCAACACACCGGTCACCACCACCTTAATCTTATCACTTCCCTCCATTTTGCCTATATATTTACACCACCCTGTAGCCACCCAACTGCACCACCACCACCCCCACCACTAAACACCACCATGGTGTCATCTCATTTGACACCCATTTTATACTTCACATTGTTACTTGTTACATTTTCATGTGTATGTTCTAAGTCTAGTAAACCACCGGTTGCACCCACCAAGATCGGTAATGGGTACCGGTTGGTCTCACTTCAAGAGTCACCGGATGGTGGGCTTGTTGGTCATCTTCAAGTTAACAAGCAAAACAAGATTTATGGACCGGATATCCCTCATTTGCAATTGTACATCAAGTAAGTTTCATGTTTCAACTCACTCAAACGACTCACTTATTAATTTATATTTTTCACTTACTTTTATTGTTTTTGAAGCTTTTGTACTTTTGTTGGTAAGAATCCATGCTATGATTCACATGTTAAGAATGACAAATTTGTTTTTTTCTTAAACTAACAACTTTTTTATACCTTAATATCACTTAATTAATTTTACATTTTATAAAGGTTTGAACATACACTATTTTTATAACGGGTAAACACTATAACACTAGACCACTTGATCACGTCATCATCAACATTAGAAATGACAAATGAACCCAACTAAACTTAGGATGGGTATTTGGGATATGGACCGGTATAGTATTAGGTGATATCCGACTCTAATACGAGAAACATGCACACACATTAACGTTTTTTTAATTAGTTTTAAATTAATCTACTAATCATTTACTAACTTTTAGTTTTTATATTTCTAATTTTTTAATGATAGATATATTTTTATATAAACATAAATAGTAATAAATGTGCTTTAAAATCTCTAGTGAATATTAACCAAAAGTAAGGTATACCTACCCACATTAAGCTCCGTAAATGACACGGTTTTAGAATCAGATATTAGACCAAGATTACCAGTATCCATATCGTTACTGGTCCTACTAGTACCAATAATTAGTTTAGACTTTAGAGTGCTTTCTTTTAAAATTAATTATTTAAAATGGACAGTTAGCACATTTGATAAAGACATATGTGTTTTAACAGAGGACAACATAATAATTTATGATTATTGGTCTAATACAGTAGAGTAACATTTGTCGTTCAAAAAATTACAGGCACGAAACCAACGACCGTTTAAGGGTACACATAACCGACGCACAAGCCCAACGATGGGAAGTACCATACAACCTCTTACCAAGAACACAACCACCACCATCACAACAACCTTTCACCCGGACTTTAAAAAACCCGATAACCGTATCCGAGTCCTCCGGACCCGAACTAATATTCAGCTACATCTCCAACCCATTCTCATTCGCCGTCAGAAGAAAATCCAACGGCCAAACAATCTTCAACTCTTCATCCGACGGATCCAATACATACAACTCACTAGTCTTCAAAGACCAATACATTGAAATCTCAACCACATTACCCAAAACGGCGTCGTTGTACGGTCTTGGTGAGAACTCACAGCCACACGGGATTAAACTCTACCCGAATGACCCGTATACTTTGTGGACCACGGATCAATCGGCTATTAATTTGAATATGGATCTTTACGGGTCGCACCCGGTTTATATGGATATGAGGAATGTGGGTGGGGACCCGTATGCCCATGGGGTTTTGTTGTTGAATAGTAATGGGATGGATGTTTTTTATAGGGGTGATTCTTTGACGTATAAAGTTATTGGGGTGTTTTGGACTTTTATTTCTTTGCGGGGCCCACACCGTTAGCGGTTGTTGATCAGTATACTCAGCTTATTGGTCGGCCTGCTGCTATGCCTTACTGGTCTCTAGGTTAGTACATGTTCTTTTACAGTTTTGCCCTTGTTGAGTCAGGTATCCCATGTTGCATAGTGTAATTCAATGCAGCATGTGGTTGTACCGTACAAGTTTGAAATTAGTGGATTCCCATTGGAATCGGATCGGAATTCGGATGGTATCGGTTCGCTTTAATTGGTATCCCTGGTGTCGGCCGTTTTTTCGCTCGTAATGTTATATTTTACGAAAAAATTTTGAAAAAAATATATTTTGTAGTGTAAAATATTGTAATTTTAAAGAGTCCCGACCTCCAACGATTTGGATTTTAAGAGCCCGGCCCCTAAAAAATAGAGATGCGTTTTTTAATATAAATTGAAAACTATAAAAACAAAAGTCGGTAATTTGATTTGCACGAGAATTCAGTTAGTATTAGTTCGATTTGTTATGTTACCAGCAGCAGCAGACGCATGAATTATTTTATGCAGATGAGGAGTTTAACTATATTTTCAAGATGTGCGATCGGTTTCTTTTGCCTTAAAAAACACTATTTTTTTCAATGGATGCGCCCGACCCTTCACCTATCAACATGAGTCTGCCCCTGGTTACCAGAACTTAGTTTAGCATGGAAACTAAAAAACATAAGATTATGACATACCCAAAAAAATATCAGTCTTTTTCTATAATGACTGAAAACTACAGAAACGAATGCGGTACCATTCGTTAACACCGATAGTGAAATGACTATGGTGATTAGATCCTTATCCCATGTTGCACGCTTCATGCATCATGTGGTTGTACTGTACAACTTCACAATGAATCATTGCATTTTCTTGTGTTTGGAAAACACTAGTTAAAAAACAAAGAAAGTTTTTTAAAAATAGAGTAAATTGCACAAAACATCCTTTATGTTTTCTCAAACTTGCAGGTTCCAGCCTTAATGTTTAAAAGTTGCTAAAAAACAGCCTTTAAGTTTATTTTTGTTGCGGGTTCAATCCTTTACAGCTAACCACGTTATTTTCTTCAGTTAAGTTCCCTCACATGCATAACACGTGAGGGTATATTCGTCATTTTGGTTGATCTTCCACCCACGTCAATTATAAGAAAAAAAATATTTAAGGTTTAACCTATTTTAAAAAAATTCTAACCGCAGGGTCTAATGTGCAATAAAACCAAACTTTTAAAAACCAAACACCCTCTTTTCCGGTCTTCTTCTCCGGCGACTTCGCCGATTCCGGCGAACCAAATTAAGACAGGAATCTTGTTAAGCTAGCCCACTAAGCTGTAAAGATTAACACAGATTTTGATCATGCCAATCAAACTCTTCAGGATTATCATCAGTTGGAAGAATCGGCGCCTTATTCGCATCAGACGGAAACGACAAACGACTCTTCAACCCTAGATACTTCTCACGGAACTCCGATGCCGTCAAATCAGAGAACTTCGTAACACCGTGTTCAGTAGTCGGATCCAGCAACTGGTGACGCTTAGGACGCCGCAAGTTAGACTTAAACACTATCAAACGGTAATCGTGCTCCTCTGTAGTCGCGTACGTTTTACCAAACTTTGTTTAAACTAGGTTAAAACTTAAATATTTTTTTTTATAATTGAAGTGGGTGGAAGATCAACCAAAATGACGAATATACCCTCACATGTTATGCATGTGAGGGAACTTAACTGAAGAAAATAACGTGGTTAGCTGTAAAGGATTGAACCCGCAACAAAAATAAACTTAAATGCTGTTTTTAGCAACTTTTAAACATTAAGGCTGGAACTGCAAGTTTGAGAAACATAAATGATGTTTTGTGCGATTCACTCTTAAAAATATTATCTTTTGTGTAAAGTATTTGTTGGTAGCCACGCACTACATAAAAAAGTGAAAAAGAAAATCTTTTTACAAATCTTTTGGCCCGACCAAGGGTCCAAAGATGGTACAATAATATATTAATCCAACATTATAATATTACATTAAACTCTCCAAAATAACATGTTTTATGTTTTACAGGGTTTCACCAATGTCGGTGGGGTTACCACAATCTTTCAGTGGTTGAAGATGTTGTAGAAAATTACAAAAAAGCCAACATCCCATTAGACGTTATTTGGAATGATGATGATCACATGGATGGACACAAAGACTTCACTCTAAACCCCAATGCTTACCCTAGAGCCAAATTGCTTGATTTCCTACAAAGAATACACGCCCGGGGCATGAAGTACATTGTCATTATCGACCCCGGGATCGGTGTCAACACGTCTTACGGGACCTACCAGCGAGGTCTCGCTAAAGACGTGTTTATTAAATACAAGGGGAAGCCATATTTGGCTCAAGTGTGGCCCGGGGCGGTTAACTTTCCGGATTTCCTTAACCCCGCCACGGTTGCGTGGTGGGGAGATGAAGTCCGGAGGTTTCATGAGCTCGTTCCTGTCGATGGGTTATGGATCGACATGAATGAGGCTTCTAATTTTTGTTCTGGGTTGTGCACGCTTCCTGAAGGGAAGCAGTGTCCAACCGGGACTGGGCCCGGTTGGGTATGTTGTTTGGATTGTAAGAATATAACGAAGACAAGATGGGATGATCCTCCTTATAAGATTAACGCGTCCGGGACGCATGTTCCTATTGGGTACAAGACGATTGCTACTAGTGCGGTGCATTATAATGGTGTTCGAGAGTATGATGCTCATAGTATTTATGGGTTTTCTCATGCTATTGCGACTCACAAGGCGCTTCAGGGACTTGAAGGGAAGCGCCCGTTTATCTTGTCCCGATCCACATTTGTTGGATCGGGTCATTACACTGCTCACTGGACCGGTGACAACCAAGGAACATGGAATGATATTAAATACTCGATATATACCATGTTGAACTTCGGGATTTTTGGTGTTCCTATGGTCGGGTCGGATATTTGCGGGTTTTACCCGCAACCAACCGAAGAGCTATGTAACCGTTGGATAGAATTAGGCGCGTTTTACCCATTTTCAAGAGACCATGCAAACTACTATTCTCCAAGACAAGAGCTTTACCAATGGGAAACAGTTGCAACATCGGCTCGTAACGCTTTGGGCATGCGGTACAAGCTGCTTCCTTACTTGTACACTTTGACCTACGAGGCGCACACCACTGGTGCACCTATCGCTCGCCCTCTCTTTTTCTCATTCCCAAACATCCAAGAACTATATGGATTGAGCACACAGTTCTTGCTTGGTGAGAGTCTAATGGTCTCACCAGTTCTTGACCAGGGTCGAACCAACGTATCAGCCGTGTTCCCTCCTGGAACATGGTACAGTCTGTTCGACCCCAGTCAAGCAATTGTTTCAAAAGATACCCAAACTTTCACCTTGGATGCTCCTTTGCACGTGATCAATGTCCATTTATATCAAAACACCATTCTCCCAATGCAAAGGGGAGGAATGATATCCAAAGAAGCAAGAATGACACATTTTACCCTTATAGTCACTTTCCCGGCGGGGGCCACGGATGCCAAAGCGAAAGGAAAGCTTTTCCTTGACAATGACGAGCTTCCCGAGATGCAACTCGGGAACGGTCAGTCAACTTATGTTGAGTTTAGTGCGTCTGCGTCTAAAGAAATGGTGAAAGTGTGGTCGGATGTGCAAGAGAGTAAGTTTGCGCTTGACAAAGGTTGGGTTATTGAGAAGATTAGCGTGTTGGGATTAAGTGGTGTCGGGAGTGCGTTTAGCGTTGAGGTTGAGGGTAATTCGGACATTCTGGATGTGTTGAATGTGGAGTTGGCGCAAACCGAGCATAAGTTTATATACGGAGCGGAGGACATGAAGAGTGTGATGGTGGAAGTTGGAGGGTTGAATATACCGGTTGGTAAAAAGTTTACAATGTCATGGAAAATGGGAATTAGTTATTTTGGGCTTGTTTGCAAATTACATGTTCTTTTTTTAGAGTGTTGTGTACTTGTAGGGTGCTTGACGAGAATATAGGGGCCAAAATCAAGTGTTTCCTCTTTTTTAGCTTCATTTTAGTGGAATAAAATAATTTATCTTTTTTATTTTTATGCTTTTTATAAAAAAAAAAAAAAGCAAAATAGTGTGTTTTGTTACTTCGTGATAATTAATTTATGGATATTAATTTTATTAAGTTTATATGAAATCAAGCAACAAACTAGTATTTTGACATAATCATATCATATAAAAGTTATACATAAAATGTTAAGTTTCATACAAATAAAAGAAAGAACATTGAATATTTAAGAGGAGAAAGAGGATTTTTTTGTTTTTATTGATTTTGATAGATAAAAAAGTTCTCCACAAAATTAGATTGCATTTAGGTGTAAAAATTTAATATTAAAAAATATAGTTAAATATAGTTTTTTAAGGCGGGTGTATTCTTCTATTACTCGACCATACTAGTAAGTTACCACACTGCGATCAAATAGCATAGATCACACATCAGTTCGCAAGAGATATTGAAATTATACCATTTTCTCCATGTTACGTTTGCTATCTTGGATCTATTCTTGACCCATAAAACGATATACGATTTAATGTCTTCAACTATCTTCAGCATCCGCACCCTTTTGTCATTGAATGTTACGTATTTTCTTGCCCTCCATATCATCTAGCAACTTGCAAGTATAACTACATTCAATGCCTTTCTTTTGCTTTTATTATCCACTCCTTGTTTATGAATTTAAATTTAGTCTCTCTACAGAAAAATGCAGACAAATGGAATTCCTTACCTCTGTCGTATCATCGGCGATGTTGTATTAGCCAATAGCCACCTCAAATTGTTAAATAAGGGGCTTTCTGACAACTTTTTCTGAATGGTGAAGTGCTGAACAATTAAGTATTGAACCAGTAAGAGTTCTGAATCATTAAGAGTTAGTATAATGTTTAACCGGTCAGAGGTAAATGTCTGACCAATTCAAATTAGAGGTCTTCATCTCAAACCATTTAACCAAGGTTTATGAAAGTCCCTGATTCCATGTTTTTTTTGGTAGATCAATAAGTTCATATTCAAATAAGGTCTCAATAGCAGCATATAACAGTTACATATATAAAGATTTAAAAACAAGCACAATACATTTTTCATAAATTTCATCCAAAAATTGTAAAGTTAAACTTAATTCATATAAATTGTTATAACTATAATTCTTATTATTTATTGAATTTTTTTACTTGATATTATTTTAGGATTCTTTTTTAATTAACTAAAGTATTTTAAATATATAAGTTAAAAAAATACTATATTTAACCTACTAGTTTATTTATTATTTGATAATATTTTAGTTTTTTTAAATTCATTAAAATATTTTAAATATATAAGTTTAGTTTAGATTAGATTAAGATAATTCAGTTTTGAGGAAATTTGGGACGACACCATGTCCAGAGTTGATTCAATTTTGAATGGTTTACAACCGATCCACTTTCGGGTGAGCAATTTTACAAGCGCAATTTCAAGTCACTTGTTCTTAAACATTTTTTAATGAACATTCAAATTAATTTTTTTCTTTTTAATAATCACTTTAAGGTTTTAGGAAGAGATATTACAAGTCGTATCTGAAAATATTAATCTCTTATTAACATTGTTTTACAACAAGTCTCAATTCGTTTTTCAATAAATTAAGCTTTTTTATTTTGTTGACAAAATCTTTTATACACTTCTTAACGAAAACCTAACATGCACGTTGCATAGCGTGTTGATTTCTTTAAAAAATACCTCTCAGTGAAAACGTTATATAATAAAACATAAAACACAAAACGTAACACACGCTTTGTGTAGTTTTTTTTTTTTTAATAAACAACAACCCCCCCCCCCCCCCCCCCCCCCCGTTGGATATTTTGTTTACTTAGCCCTTATATTAACACTTAAAAGCAAATTAAACGCATTTGATTTGATTTCTTTCACTTACGCCAATGTACTAATAAGGCAAAATATAAATTAAACCTTTGTGTTTGTTAAAAAATAATGACCCTAACTTTATAAAATCAAACTTAATTCATATAGCTTTCATTCTTATAATAATTATTATTGATTAGTTTATTTATTCTTTTAAAATACCATATCTCATCTCTTAATTTATTTATTATGTGATGTTATTTTAGGCTTTTTAAATTAATTAAGAATGAAAGAGTTACATACTAAAAATGAGTGAAATTAATAAGGTTTACATTGTGTTAAAAATGATTAAATGGACAGAAATCATATTCATGCATAGATAAATTATACCTTGCACATTATAACTTGTGTTAGTTTTCTCTTTTTTATGAAGTAACTAGTGAGAATATTCACGTGTTGTTACAAACACTTATGTATTTTTGGCGCACGTTGCGTGATGTGTTGGTCCAATTTAAAATGAACATCCTTATAATATGTTTAGAGTTACGAACCCATAAAATATGGAAGTAGATGAAAAACCAGGACATACATTATAACAAACAACCATAGTTGGTTTGCTCGACTCTTGAACCCAAATTCATTCATCCAGAACCTCTTTTCTGTATTTTATCCGATATTCATTTAATTTTAGTCTAGACTGTTATATTTTGACGATCTCAGGAAACTAAGAAATTCCATGAAAAATAAATTTGAGGTGATAGTTCTATTCATTCATAAAAGTAGTGTTCCTTAAAGAAAATAAGTTGATGATCAAGAAAAATGAGGTTAAAGAGTGTGGTTTGTATAGTATTAATTTGCATATGGTTGTGCATTATTGTGTTGTACTTTATGCTTCGTTTTTTGCGTTTGGTAGTGTTGTGCCTTGCTTTAGGGTGTTGTACGTTTGTTTCCATTATAAAAGAACCCACCCTTCCCTCATTTGGTTTTTTCGCCGCTTGCCCATCCACCTATCAACCCTCCAATGATTCACATTGGACCTCATCTTCGGCCAACCATTGTTACGTTGAGGTATGTTTCTTCTTGCCATTTTTGTTTGGTTAGCGCTACTGTTAACCTGTTAAGGTTTTAAGGTATACATTAGTCTTTGTTTTTGAATTTCCAGTGACATGTCGGTTAATCATTAACATTTTGATCTTAGTTTTGGTTATTGTTTCTATTGCATCTAGGTAAGTTAACCCTTAGGGTTACAGGACGGGTATCCAGCTAGTTTTCGTATCATTTTCGTTTATCTTTACAAATACAAATACCATAACAAAATCATACTATCAATTTAACGTATAATAAAATTTATAATAACATCACATAATAGTTCTATCATACTATCAATTTAACGTAAAATAAAATGTATATGATATTAAAGTACTTTTACTCTAATTGTAACATTATCTTGTTTTGAATCATCTCCGGCCAGTGAATCAGTAAGATGGTCGGTTCAATAACCGGTTTGGTTACAAAAACATTGCTCATGACAAACTATGATAGAAAAAGAAAAAAAAAACACCTCGTTCTCACGGTTGATATCGTGATATTGATGGTTTTTCTCCTAAGTTTAAAGGTCTCTCTGCTAGTACCACTATTATCAACACTATCCTCGAAGAACTATGCGTTATGATTGTAGATGACAAAAATGTTTATAAAATTTGTTTGGAGGTTCTTCTCTTATTCATACTTATCTATATCTATATCTACTCTATTTTCTGAAACCGTTTAATTATGCACAGATCAAGATATAGAGATTGAAAACAACATTAGATATGCACCAACCATAAAGATTTGCCACATCAAAATATTAATTTGTTGGCATAATGAAGAGTCCTCAAATCAAAATAGAACAATTTTGAAAGTACAATGAAACGGAAGTCACGTGATTGGTTTAAATGTAAATGGGCTTTGTTGTAGAAAATTTGGTTGCTGGATCGGCCCAATAGATTATGTGTGACTTAAAGTACACTTTGGGCCCATTTTTTTTTGTGTGGCATATACATTACACTATAAAAGTATAATTTGTTACAAACTTTGGATCAATAAAATTGCAAAGTAGTTCAAAAGGTCATTTCAAATATAACTAAACGGTCATCGGTTGCAGTTCGTTATGGCTCGTGCCCACCGGCGACCATGGCTCGGCTCCTAAGTGTGCAGTGTTTGATAGCCACTTAAGAACAATATAGACAAAGCAGGGACCATTTGATGATCGAAAATGCCAAGATGCATCTTATTCTTCGCCATTACCTTTTGTCTTCATCAATCCCACCTTCATTTGTGTTAATTTGCAATTATTTAAATTTGGATTTATTTAAAGTTATGGAACAAGATTTTAACCATATTGTAGAAATCAGATTTCCGTGATCGGTAAGCGATATGGCGAATTGTGATAGTTGTGGTGGGTAGTGATGGTAGTGACAAAGGGGACAAGGTTCGTGAAACTGATGCCGATGGTTAGCCGACAATGTTGATGTTGGTTGTGGTAGGCAATGATCAGTGATGTTGCGGCGTGAAGTTGGGGGTTTGAGTGGTGTTTGCGTGTTTGCAAGTGGTCCAAACGTTATACTAGACTATGTAATTATTAAAGTTATAAGTCATAATACGAATCGTTTACCACCAAAACCAGAAAATCTTATAAATTTTAAACTAGTTTTATAAAGATTGGAAATATGTTTGTAATTAGTTAAAGTTTATTAAAAAGTGAAATATGTTTGTAAATTCTTTCATTTATATTGGTTCTCTAGTTTTGCTAAGACGAACTAGAATAAATATTTATTTTAAAATCAATATAAAATGGAAGTTAGAATATTTGCTTTAGATAATATTCCGATATATTATTGTAAGATGAAGACGAAGACGAAGAGGATGTTAAAATGAATATAGAGTTGACTTTCAACATCGTCTTAGTAGATTTTCAGGATAAAGAATATATCTACATGTAAAGAGTTATCGTGGATAAATTATAGTCATTTCATTTTATATTCATGTTTACCCTTTGTTTGTTGTTTTCAGTCTCGCATTGTTTGTTGTTTAGAGTCTAGTGTCTTGCTAGTTGTCATTTTGAATGAAAATCCGTTTTAAAAAAAAGAAAAAAAATGTTGTTTTTTAGGTTTTTAGAAACCACAACTCTTTAGCGGCATGTTTCCAAAATATTTATGTTGCTGTGATAATTGTACCATTTTTTGCAAACCTAATTTGTATCTATTCATCTTCTAACAACGTTTACAATTGTATACTTCAACATAAAACTCGATTTGCACCGGGAACGCAAGCTTTATATAACTATAGTTAATAAAGCATTCACATCCCTCCCTCAAATCTACCCTATAATCACACTAAAAACAACTATATTCTTTCTCTTCTTTAAATTAAATAATATTTTTTTTATATTTTTATCATTATCTTTCGAGTAAATTGCACAAAACATCCTTTATGTTTCCTCAAACTTGCAGGTTCCAGCCTTAATGTTTAAAAGTTGCTAAAAACAGCTTTTAAGTTTATTTTTTTTGCGGGTTCAATCCTTTACAACTAACCACGTTATTTTCTTCAGTTAAGTTCTCTCACATGCATAACATGTGAGGGTATATTCGTCATTTTGGTTGATCTTCCACCCACGTCAATTATAAGAAAAAAAAATATTTAAGGTTTAACCTATTTTAAAAAAATTTCTAACCGCAGGGACTAATGTGCAATAAAACCAAACTTTTAAAAACCAAACACCCTCTTTTCCGGTCTTCTTCTCCGGCGACTTCGCCGGATTCCGGCGAACCCGAATTAAGACAGGAATCTTGTTAAGCTAGCCCACTAAGCTGTAAAGATTAACACAGATTTTGATCATGCCAATCAAACTCTTCAGGATTATCATCAGTTGGAAGAATCGGCCTTATTCGCATCAGACGGAAACGACAAACGACTCTTCAACCCTAGATACTTCTCACGGAACTCCGATGCCGTCAAATCAGAGAACTTCGTAACACCGTGTTCAGTAGTCGGATCCAGCAACTGGTGACGCTTAGGACGCCGCAAGTTGGACTTAAACACTATCAAACGGTAATCGTGCTCCTCTGTAGTCGCGTACGTTTTACCAAACTTTGTTTAAATTAGGTTAAAACTTAATATTTTTTTTATAATTGAAGTGGGTGGAAGATCAACCAAAATGACGAATATACCCTCACATGTTATGCATGTGAGGGAACTTAACTGAAGAAAATAACGTGGTTAGCTGTAAAGGATTGAACCCGCAACAAAAATAAACTTAAAGGCTGTTTTTAGCAACTTTTAAACATTAAGGCTGGAACCTGCAAATTTGAGAAAACATAAAGGATGTTTTGTGCAATTTACTCTTATCTTTCATCTCTTTCATGCATAACTATTTTTAAAATATATTAAAAAATTATATAATTTGAACTGTATACCCTCAGATATACAGTAACATAACCACTTTTTATAACATAAAGACCACTTTAACAAAATACAGAGAAAGGATATGAATACCAGTTTGGAATTAAAGATGTATTGGACTATCATAAGCATGTCATGGGGTCTAAGAAATGGAAGATGGCACGGTCATTCAGACAACATTGTGGTGCATATGAAGAGCATGAAATGATGCAACGTCCAATCAGAAACAACCATGTTTAAGAATCATCAAGAAAGAGATAAAAGTATTGAGCTATCTTTGGTGAAAAATCGAATCTAATATGGAAGAAGTGGCGTAATTTTAGGGAATTTGATGTAGTTTTGTGGTGTGTACTTTGGGCTAACACAATGTTATCCCCGTTTTTTGTTAATAAAATTTGATTGTTGACCAATAAAAGAAATACTCTTATATGTTTGATTAAAATGAAATCACCTCATGTATTTTTATTTATTTATTTTTTTATAATACTTTATTAATACGTCAGCGATCAAAATTTACCGTTAAAAAATGTATTGTTACTTTTACCAATTAGTTTTATAGGAAAAAAGAAAAATTATTACACCAATCATATTAAAATTTCAATTTATTAGTAAAAAAAATTAATGTGCACTCAACATCAGCAACCTGACTTTCCGAGAAACGGGACAGCAATGCAAGAAAAGAACTGACACGTGTCAGGACCAATGGCGCACAGGCACGTTAATGGCGGGAGTCGATAGGTGGAGGATGACACGTAAGGCAACTTTGGCGGGAAATGTAAGCAACCGGGTTTTTATTTATTGGGTACATCACCGACTTATCATTTCTTCCTTAAACCAGTTGTCTTAAATGGCTCTTCCTCATATGGCCACATATATATTATATACTAGTTTATAAAGCTATGTATTACATAAGTTTGAGGATAAAAAGTAAAAGGTTTTAATAGAGTAAACTGCTATTTTGGTCCCTAAGGTTTGATCAGTTTTACGACTTTAGTCCAAATTTCAAACCTTTTGCTATTTTGGTCTCTGTAGTTTTGTTTTTTGCCATTTTAATCCAAATTTCAGATTTAGCTCAGATTTTCAAGAAAAAAACCTGGTTTTTGTCCTTTTCTTCAGGGGCATTTTGGTCATTTTAGGCTTTATTTTAACTGATGGCGACTAAAATGCCCAAAATGCTCATGAAGAAAATGACAAAAACTAGGGTTTTTTTTTGAAAATCTGAGCTAACTTTGAAATTTAGACCAAAATGGCAAAAAAACGAAACCACAGGGGCCAAAATGGCAAAATGTTTGAAATTTGGACTAAAGTGGCAAAACTGGCTAAACCTCAGGGACCAAATTGGTAGTTTTTTAAGTTTTTTAATATAAACTTGAATGAGTTTTTTAAACAAATATGTTATTTTTGAGGTTGGTTGCGTTTGAAGAACATAACAATTATAAGTTTTACATTATTTTTTATAATTCATATTATTCCTTGCATCACACATAATAAATAAATTTTGATATGAATACATATAACCCTAATATAAACTATACATACAAAATTAAAGAAAATATAACATTACTCATTTTAAATGATGCGTTTACGATGTAAGAATTTTGTACAAAATAATTAGTATATTTTATTTCAAATTAATATTTTCTTATTTTAAAAAGTGTTATCAAAGTAGAAGACGTAATAGAATTAGTTTGTGATCTAAGATTAATATATATATATATATATATTGTTTATACATATATTTAACATTTGTGGAAACGATAATAACAAATTATAAACATGATGAGATTTTAAATTTTTTGTTACGTCAAATAGTGAAGGGTATATAAATTTTTAGTTATCTTATCTTCTTTTGATAAGTTTGTTTTTACTTACTAAAGTAGAGATATTATACTAAAGTATAGGTAAATAGATAACTAATATTAATTATTAAGAATTAAGAATATTAAAGAGATATAACCATGAATATAAGATTATTTCTAATATATATTAAAATCAATCATTTAATAGCCTTTATATTATTTTACTTATTATTTATTATATTGTTGAGGTAGAATGATGAATTGCCACATGACATTTTGGTGAAATTTTATTATAAGAGAATGCAATGTGGTATTAAAAGTATTCTTTTATTAGTATTAGATACATGCAGTGCACAACTACATAACCTGTTGCCAATGACCTCTAGCTCAAGTGGTATGATAATTTGAGTTTTTCTTGAAAGACTCAAGTTCAATCCAGTTTGATACAAAAATAGAGTGAGGCAAACGGGTTCGATTCTTGAGCCAAACGGGTTTTACCGGCAATTTTATCGTCTTGCCTACGGACGGTAGGTTACCGGGTTTTCCCCGGAATTGGTGTTGGACGACTCGAGTTACTCTCGGAGTATTCTTTTTGTCTAGTGGGTGCCCGAGAGTGCTCGTAATTAATTTGTTGGGCATTTCAAAAAAAGTTACATAACCTCTCTTTCACTAGACCCACCAGCAACAGTGAAAAATGGTTTTAAATTAAGAAAAAAACCAAGAAATCATAAGTTTTGTAAAAGTTTATAGTTAATGAGCTAAAACACCCAATAATTTGATATTAGCTTGTGAAAAGCTATAAACTAGCTAAACTTAAAGTAGCGTAAACCTAAAAATAAGCTTGTTTATTAATAAATGAGCATGAGCCTCTCTTATCAAATTCGAGTAAGCTTACGATCTTAAACAAACTCACTATACATAAAAATTTTAGATAAAAATGCCTGAAGAGTCTACGTGGTTTACTCAGATTTCACCTATAGTCTCTACAGTTCTAAAATTACAACTATGGTCCTTAACTTTATGAACGTTAATTTTTTTGTCACATAACTTATTAGACATGGAATTCAGGTAAAGTATGTTTTGTTGGAAACTAGAATCGAAATGAATTGTTTCGATTCGTCACCACATTTCATTCTACGAATGCTGCCAACTCCATGGTTGTCGCTTGTACCACGCCATCAACTCAACTTCTTCAAAAAAAAAGTAAACAAAGTAAACTTGATAATTTGTCAACCAAATGCATCACAACTTAATTACATTGTGGGTGCATTTTGTGGAAGAATTGAATTGAAGTGTCTACATGTATGAAGGTTTATGTTGACCATGGGATCGATAATAAGTAAACCATTAAAAATCAAAGTTTGAAGAAGTTTGTGGTGGTAGATAAATGTAGGGCGAAAAGGTGATCATAAGAAGAGTCGTAGTGCGATGAGAGGGAAGATATATGCAACAATAATAGAGTTTGGTGATGATAGAGATGGAAAGAGAAAAAAAATGTTTCATATATTGAAGCCATCGATATCATATATACACACATTATATATATATGGACACCTCACATCTAATAAACGTTAAAATCAACACTTAACTATAAAGAAAATCAATGCCACTAATTCGTCAAAAGGAATCATTAGCTAAAATTTAAACAAGTCTATCAACCATATGCACCAAATTTATTAGGCGGCTAGCTTAGGAAAAAACTAATAATATCTCTTGCAATCACACGTCAACAACTAGGGGATGTAAACAAGTTGAGTGCCGGGTCAGGTTGGGCTCGGACTCAGGCTCGAGTTAAATGATCCGGCTCGGCTTGTAAAACGAGATGTAGTGTTTCACTTGAGTGCGGTTTGTATATCTTGGTGGTCTGGTTGTTGAATGCGAGCTCTACTCGTAAAAAGCTCGAGACTCGTTTATTTAAGAACAGGAAAATAAATTTATTCGTTTATTTAATAACAGAAAAATAAATTTATAAGTTTTGTATTTTAAACGACAAAATTTGTATACACTTAGTTTATAAACCCCAAGACCATTTTACTTTTTAAACCCCGACTTACTAACACATGATGTATATCCCAAAATCATACACGGAAATGAATATAATCGGACAAAAATATGTTTATGCTATGAGTTTTTGTTGATTTGATTTGTTCTAATAAAAAATATGAGTTTTTGTTGATTTGATTTGTTCTAATAAAAAATATCACTTGCACATTTGGAGGATATCTCTCTCTCTATATGAGATTTAGTTTAAACAAAACGAGTTGAGTCATCTTTGGCTTGGGCTAGGCTCATTTGTAAACTGGAGTGTTTGGTTTTGTTTGGACTAAAACGTATAAATCAGTCCGATCGTATATTAACATATTAATATGTATATGTTACCATCGGTTTGGCAATAAGTTTTAGTTGAATCAAAGTGTGAACACCTTTAAAGATTGCCTGTAGTGGCTGTTAAGCCCATGCCAAGTCAACCATCCTCTCCATTAAACCATACACCCCAAACGAGTGGGGCGCCAAGGGACTCATGCCCCCGTTTTTCTTTATTCTCTTAACTTGTGTGGATGTCGAAGGTGATGAAATGGTTTATTCATCAATTAAGTGGTGGTGGTGTACGGACGGTGGGTGGTGGTAGACGGTGATGGTGGTGGGTGGACAGTGGTGGTGGTGGTGATGGACGGTGGTGATGTTTCTTTAGACCCTAGAAGTTGCCGAGCCCAGTCTGCATCACAAAGAGCTCGCGAAGACGTTTTTTGATGAAACGTTTTCGGAAAAACAAACAGTCTACAGATGACAATATTTGCGCATGGTCAGCGTAGCGTAGCCAAAACATTCTGCACAAATATTTTGTAGAAACACAAACACCACCATAGTTTAAAATTAGTATTTAATCTTTTCAACAGATGTGATAATTTTAACTGTTAAAAAAAATGAACCTACTTTTTTTTTTCCGAACATGCAACGAATCTTAAAAATGGCTACTGGTGAAATTCACAACATTTCACACTTGACTACGTACCAGGAAAACCCTCACCTAGGGCCAAAGCATGTGAACACTCGCTCGAAGGCACGACAATGTTATAAGAAGGTTATCTCTTAGTTCAATGTTCAAATTAGCGATCACCGTCTACTCTCCCATCAACTACGCATGCCGACAAAATTAAATGGCGAGGGTTAGAATTAAACCTGAGTCATTTGAAATACCACCAGAACTTTAGCTGTAAACTTGCTACACATGGTCTAAGACTATCCATATTGATGACCCGACTCAACTCAACCTTTAATAAAAACTAATTTCCCTTTCTTCCATCTACACAACCCAACTTTTCATACCCATTAACAACCCAACCTAAACCAACTTTTATAAATAAATATTTTATTTTATATAAAAATGTGTTTTTTAACAAAATCTGTTTTAATAAAATTTATATCAGGATGTTCACAAAATTATTTTAAGAAATACTTTGTATTTAGGGGGTGTTTGGCCTAACTTTTATTTTTGGCTTATGCTTATATTATAAAGTAAATTATAGCTTATTTTCTATCATTTGATAAGTTTTTTTTAAGTGTTTGGATTAGCTTATAGCTTATTTTCTATCATTACACCCTAACACATATAAGATTCTTCAAATAAGCTAAAAAACCATCTTCAAGTAAGCTTCTTTAAATTAGCTTATATAAGCTAATAAGCATAAGCTTAAAACGCTAAACCAAACACCAACTTATGCTTATTTTGTAAAAGAAACGAAAAAAGCTATAAGCTTTGTTGAAAAAGCTAGGCTAAACACCCCCTTTGTTTTTCTTATAAAATTAATTATAAAAGTTATTTAAGTAATTAAATTGATACGGAAATTAATAAATAATAAAAAATGGTAATATAGTTTTGGGTCATGACCTAGGTTGCTCTAATAACCTGGTCGTTGGCTTCCTTTTATTTTCTCTTTTTAAGTTTAGTACAACCACTAATATTAACCAAACTACACAAACATCACCAATGGGATAGTCTAACTAAGAAAAAGGCGGTTATAGACACCTACCATATTAATGAATTTTGACTGCTGGGATAAACAGTGAAAATAAGAAGAAAAAGCAGAGCACATAGTAGGGTTCTAGAGAGAGAGAGAGAGAAAGCACACATTTTTCTATGCAATTCTCATTCTCAATGTTTTTATTTATAAATTGATCCCCTTGTTTTATTGAGATTTGCGTTCCTCCCCTTTCCTTTCTTCACCCAAGTGGGTAGTACACTCCAATCCAATTTCCCCATTTTTTCTCACCATCTTTTACACCAAAAAATCCCAACCATTCATCCCTTATCCCAAAAAATCAACATTATTATAATATAATAAATAAAAAATAATAATAATATCATTCATTTTCTCAGTCTTCTATATGTATCCTCTGTCTCATCTTATTATCACTCTTTTCTGAACCCTGCAAAACCCCCCACACTCTCTCTCTTTCTAACGGCGTTAACGGAGTAGACGACCTGATTTTATGTCGGCAGGTTTGTTGACGTTCACAAGGGCTCCATTGAAGCTCTATTTTTCCTTTGCTTACGTCATCATCTCCCCCCTCTGCTGGTGTTCTCAGCAGGGTCTTCCTCAATCTTTTCCAACTGTTTCGATGCGTTTGAGGCCAAAACGGTAATTTTTATTTGTTATTTTAGTTATCACTTCGGATAAATCTATGTTTTTTTTCCTATGTTGTATGTTTTTTGACAGGTTTTTATTGATTTTTTAATGTTTTTGCAGGACTTGTTCTGGAGTAGAGTGTTTTGGTGGGTTTCATATAAACAGATTATTTGATCTTTTTTTGTTTATAAGAGGGCCGTTAACATAAACCCTAATAAGTTTTATTTTATTTTATTTTACTTCAAAGTTTTTGTTTTTTTTATAAAATTATTACTTGAGGTTGTAACGTTAGCCGCCGGAGTTTTTGAAAACAAACGAAGTTTTCATGGGACAAAACAAACCCATGAGGAAGATCCGGGTCATCTGTTACGACCCGGATCTAACTGACTCCTCCGACGATGAACCCGATAACAAACCCTACGGGTCTAAACGGATTGTTCGGGAAATCAAGATTCCGGTGGCGGCTGACGGTGGTTTTGAGGCGGCGGCGGTGGTGGGTACAACTAGTTCGGTTCAAGATAGTAATAATAATAATGGTGAGAAAACATGTGTGAAACGAAAGAGGGTTTTGACTAAATCTCCGGGTCAAATTCAAAGGGTTTCCGGGTCGAAGTTTAGGGGTGTCCGGCAACGGAAATGGGGTAAATGGGCTGCGGAGATCCGTGACCCGTTTAAGCAGAGACGGGTCTGGCTTGGGACTTATAATACTGCTGAAGAAGCTTCTAGAGCTTATGAAGTGAAAAAACTTGAGTTTGAAACGCTAGCTGAAGCTTCAAAGGGCGGGTCAAATCATGTTAAAACTGGACCCGTATCCGGATCCGAACCCGGACCCGCGGCTTCGGAAGAGTCGGTGGGTGTCATTTGTCGAAGCTCGCCGTTGTCGGTCCTCGAACCCGAACCCGAGCACGAACCTGAAACCGAAACATCGTCGGTGAAAATAGACGAGGGGACGGGAACGAAAATCGGAACGGATGAGATGGTGACGCTAGCGGAGATTGGCGCGGGGTTGGAAATGAATTTGGAGCTCGATTCGATGTTTGAGAGCTTAGCTTCGCCGCTTGACAGGTTTGGGGATCTCGACGATTTCCAGTTGTGTGGGTTCGAAGACCACGAAGCGTGTGAATTGCCGGATTGGGATTTCGACGAGCTCAACCGCGAAGAACTTGCTTGGATGAACACATTGAGGGTTGATGAGCCGTTGATGAATGAGCAACCGCTTAATATCGCTTGCCTATGAGTTTTGCAGTATTTAGAGTCTTTTATTAGTTTAATTTTATAAGTGTTATTTTATAAGTTTATTATATGTTTTTGTTGAAGAGTCCTTTGGGTTTTATTGTGCTATTAGAGCCGTCCAAAGGAGCGAGTGTTGTCGAGTTTAAGGTTATGCAAGTGTTTAAACTTTAAAGACAATATCTTTTGCTTATTGTGATATGTTTTGGTCGTAATTTAAAGGTTATTACGTGTGTTTGTGCTTGTGTTTGGTGTTTATTATTGGGGACAAAGTGGTTTGGTTATGTATACTGTTGTAAACGAATCAAACGAACACGAACATGGTCTTGTTCGTGTTCGTTCGTTAAGGATATTATGTGTTCACGAACGGTTCATGAACACTTATTGAACGAGATTTTTGTTCGTGTTCGTTCATTAAAAAAATGAACTTCGTAGTATTTTCCGAAAAAGAAAGGAGAAAGGTGTGTAAACAAGGTGGATATAGGGTTTTCTATTTTATTTGTTTAGGTAACGAGATCAATAAGATTTAATAAAGAATATAAAAAATTTAGAAAAATAAATAAATGCTTGGAAGTATTTAACAAACCACGTGAACAACAGACGAACATGAACGAATGTTAATGAACATTACAGAACGTTCACGAACGCAATTGAACAAACGAAATAGTTGTTCGTGTTCGTTCATTTAACTAATCGAACAAAATTTCTTGTTTATGTTAGTTCATTAACTAAACTAATGAACGTAAACGAACTTTCTGCAGAATGGTTCACGAACTGTTCGCAGAACGCTCCGTTCATTTAAAGCCGCAGTTATGTATAAGTTTTAATGCATGTGATATATGTGACTGTGTGAGGCCAGCCAGTGGTTTTTGTTATGTAACATATTGTCTGTCCCCTGTGTTTATGATTGAAGTTAAAAACCAGCTGTCTTGCACTTGGTACGTTCTTCCATCGTATGAAGGGATTGTGTTTTACACGGTTTGTCATTTTTGGTTAAATATTTGATTGTGCAATTTTACTTTGTACTAGTGGGAGACCAACTGTGCTAGCTTGAATTTTGTTGGTTTGCTCTGACAAGTGGACCAATAAATTTAAAGTACTCTACCGATATCCTCTTATAATCGTGTTTAACACATGAACTTAAACGTGACACGAGTTTTCACGGGTACAAAGTTGTTACATAACTCAATTATTGTTTATCTATTAGATTTTGCTATACAAATATGCAATTAATTTAACTTATGACATAAAACATGTTGTAAAAAGCTAATTGTAGATCTAAGCGGTTAACTTGGAAACCCATCAGGTATGTGAAAACCAACTGAACAAGCGTACAATAAACGCAAATATGTAAAATTTTATATAAGATACGTGTCATATTTTCGTGTTATTTTAGAAATTCTCACTCCTACGTTGCTACTATTACGACGTATGGTTGAATCATAAAGTAATCGCCCCTCCCTATTACTCGTAATTTTGATGTATGTCTTTACTCACCACAAGAGCACCACCTTTCATTTGCTTTGGTAACTTATGTTTCCATCTCACTTAAGTACCACAAAGATCTAATATGTTGTAAACATAAATAAACTTGGGGAACCATGTCTTTATTGAATCTTGACTGATGATTTGACCCGTCTACCAAATTGGCTTCGCCTCAAGATCTGTTGGGGAACCCTGTTTTTATTGGACCTTGACTGATGTTTGACCCGTCTACCAAATTGAATTCGCCTCAAGATTGGTTTCTAACGATATTTTTTTAAATACATGCAAAAGAGATTTGCATCGGTATGGCGATGATCTAAAGAAGGTTACAAAATGATTAATCATAGTAAAACAAAACTCCAAAATGTGAGCGACATCAGAAATGCATTAGAAGTCAGGGTTGGTGGTCGGAAAGAAGGTAAGGGTGAAGGGGATGAGTAAGAATGCAGGGGGGATGATAGCATATATTTCTTTTAAGGAAGCGTATATGTACATTCAAGGGTATCCTAGATATTATTTTAATACTTTTTACTAGCTATTGTTATCCCACATTTCCTACACCATACCAATAACTTGTTGTGACTAAGATTTTAGTAGGTATGTTTGTTATATATTAAGCGTTATGTTAGAACGGATATTTTCTAAAAATCAAGCAGGGACTTTTATAGGTCATATAAGAATACAATAAACATATTATCCTAAAGTAAAGAGCGAAGAACGAGGACGTAAATGTTAAAATCTTGGGATTGCGTATGGCAACATAGCCTAGTGACCATCTTGGGGTGTGATAATAGGACCATTAGGTTATTGGTTCGATTCCCACAAGGGGTTTTCTAGATTTATTGAGTTTCTTTCTGAATTGGTGTATAAACATTTTGTCTAGTGGAGATGAATATGATCAAGTGATTTCACAGATGCCACCATGATATTCCAATAGTTCGTTTGTGATCCAAATTTACCGTTAAAAAAATCTTAGCATTAAAGTAGTCTAAAATCACCTAGTATTCAACTAATTAGTGTGTAAGGTGGCAAGTAGTTAGCATGTCATTTTCATTTTAGTGTGTTAATATTTTGATGGGAAGGGACGTAGTCCCCAAGAAACAAATATTTGGCAGCCGTCACAACTCGACTTTTCTACGCGATTTTATATAATAATAATAATAATAATAATATAGTTTAGAATAAGGTCCACATATTAATTATTATAATTATTTCAAAATAAAAATTGAATGCGAAATAAATCAGAGACCAAAGCTTTTCTTCCATTTTGGCAATTTGTAAACGTGCTATTGAATTTCTAGGCTAGCGTTGAAGAACGTAAATTTTGACGAAAACACCTTACCTTTATTCATGACTTATTGTAACTCTTATTAACTATCTATTAAATCGCAATAAATTGTATTTAATTTAGTAGTAATGTTATATTTACTTTGTACTCGTGATGGAGCTTGAACAAAACTTCAGCGGTGGACGAACTTTTAAAAATCAATATTTTACAAAACAAAAAACTTTTCAAAAATTCTCGGTAAAACTAAGAGCGAAACATCAATAAATCGACAAGAGTAGGGGGTCGTACTAGATTTGCTTAGAGCTGCAAAGCTCCGCCCATGATCATACTAGCGTTGTCACCCACCCAACAAAATTACTCTTAAGAGCATTCAAATCCTTTCTCCATCTCCATAATTACAATAAAAATCGCTTATATTTTCTCTTTTCTTTTCAATTAAATAATAGTTTTTATACCTTTATTATTACCTTTTATTTCTCATTCACTCACAACCAGTTTAAGAAAATATTAAAAAATTAAAAACGGTAATATTGTCCCCTATAAACATAGATAAACAGTAACATTTTTTCTCAGTTATGCTCACAAACATTAATCACTTTTTATAATATACAAAATTCACTTACATAAAAATGCATAATGGGAAGTGAATGCTCTAAATTTTACACAAATGTCTACCATTCGAGTAAAATCCTTGCATCCCCCAAAGCGTCCGTGGCCAAATCAGCCCAATGGCGCCCCAAACATCCCCCTTGGGAGTTATAAGGGGGCGTGCTACCCTTCTCTTTAACAAGCGTCATGGAGTGCGCCAGTGGAGCCCATTGAATCCAACCAATCAAAAATTTTCCTTTTTGACTCCTTTCTTTTTTTTATAATATTTAAATGAGGCTTTAAAAGGGTGTTATCTCACACTGTGTAAGTTAACGATAAAATCACCGCTCATATGATGTCGATTTGATGTAATAAAACCCTTAAAACCTTTATCCCACACCGTATAATCTGATAGTTACTACACTTCTTGGTATCAGCATACTACAACCTCTTTGATCCTACCAGCTCTTAGCATAAAATATGGCTAATGACTCATCCAATCTTTTTCCCCCTTTTTCTTTTGACTGTTTACCTAGGGATATTAGAAGTTCTCATATTAGAGATCTTGAAATCATCTTCTTGTCAAATCTTTCTAAATCTGCTCCTTTTGGTTGCAAACCTGTAAACTTTTTATTTAAGAAAATATAAATGTAAGATATCCAGCTAATATAAAAAGTTTTCAATTGAAGAAAATATAAAGAGTAAATTGCCATTTTCGTCCATGAGGTTTGGGCACATTTGTCATTTTCTTTTAAAATGACACTTTGATACCTTTTTGCCACCCACGTTTGTAATTTTTTGCATTTTCGTCCAAATGTCTAACCTAGTTACTTTATGACGTTAGATGAGTTATTTTTGAAAGAGTAAATTGTCATTTCGTCCCCGAGGTTTGGGCGCATTTGCCATTTTCATCTAAAATGACACTTGTAACTTCGGCACCGTCTCCGGCACAACCTGCAACTCCGGCACCGTCTCTGGCACAACCTGCTACTCCGGCACCACCACACCACCTACGGCACAACCTGCTACTCCGGCACCACCTGCAACTCCGGCACAACCTGCAACTCCGGTACAAACCTGTAAGTCCGGCACCGTCTACGGCACAACCTGCAACTCCGGCACAAACCTGCAAGTCTGGTACCGTCTCCGGCACAACCCGCAACTCCGGCACCACCTGCAACTCCGGCACAAATCTGCAACTGCCGGAGTTGCAGGTGGCGCCAGAGTTACAAGTGTCATTTTGGATGAAAATGACCAATATGCCCAAACCTCAGGGACGAAAATGGCAATTTACTTTTTCAAAAATAACCCATCTAACGTTATAAAGTAACTAGGTTAAGCATTTGGACGAAAATGGCAAAAAGTTACAAACGTGGAGGCAAAATGGTACTAAAGTGTCATTTTGGACGAAAATGATAAATGTGCCCAAACCTTAGGGGCGAAAATGGGAATTTACTCAAATATAAATGTAAGATATCCAGTTAATATTAAAAATTATAATAGATTTACTTTAACTTTTAACCACAATGATTTTAAGGTGAGTCAATATTACTTAATATAAAAAAATTGATTAGCAAGTTAATTTCTCACACTTGCCAAATCTCATATATCTGTACCATCCTATGAATGAATTCTGTGCGAAAAAAAGTAAGTTTACCATGATTTTAAGACACTTAAGAGAGTTTAGTATATTAAAATGAGGATGAAAAATAACCTATATATTAAAGTTTATAATAGGTTGAAGTTTGAGATTTCCGACCGGAAGGTCGAAAACACATATTCCTAAAAAAAATTATAAAACCGGGGGTCGAAATCGTATATGCCTAAAAATCTATACGAAAACCACATACAAGATACTAATGAGCGAAAAATTCGGGGGGGGGGGGGGGGAGGGGTCGGGCGCCCCCTCCCCCCGGCCCCTTCTATCCTGCGCCCCTTGTTTATAAAGATGAAACTCTCAAACACATATATTCCCACATCGCTTCCCTAAAGATACATTGCCAAAGAACACCCACATAAATAGAGAAAAGTAACTCAACAAAGTATTAGCAACTTTGTTTAGCTTCGCTTATGGGTTGTTTGGCCTGTTTACTTTTACTTTTTTTCTTAGTTTATGAGCCTATTATTAATAATCAATAGGCGGTTCAAAAACGAACTAAACCGAAAAGTTTGGCTTTGGTTACCGTTATGATCCAAAACAAATCCAACTAAATTAAGCAGAGTTGAGCTCAAACCTCATAGTGGTTTGATTTTGAACTCGAGCTGAGCCAACTCGATTTGAATTCGAGCTAACCAGTCTATGAGGGTCGAGCACAACCCTTGTACAACTAAAATCTGAATTTAATTGGATCAACCAGAAGAAGATTCGTCATTAATTTTAATTAAATTGACCAACCTAATTGTTATGTTCTCCGTCGCATCATGTGAATTCGCTTTGTACTATATAATAATACATATAGGAGGATAAAACGTAATTTACATAAGATTTAAGACTTTAAGTAATGAGAAGTGTTAGAACACATTGTATAATCCATTAGTGCTAAACTAAGGTTTTTTTTTTGGTCCCGCGTCAGTGGTTGAAGACAAATTTTATAGAGCAAACCACTATAAACAGAGAAACCTTCCTCCTTAAGAAAATTGAACCATTTGTTCAATGCCTTTCATGTCCTCTTTTGGGTAACTAATGAGTATCTTTGGTTATAAAAAATTAGGTTTTAGTGTTAGCCCTGTTAGTTTTTGAAATACCTTAACAAAATATTTTAGTGTTGGTTATGGTTATGACTCAAAACCGAACTAAAACCTGTTGGGTTATGGAGGATTTGACTCGAGCAAAAGATTATTCCGCAAGTCTGATGATTGCCCTCTAGGCAGAGGATTGTTCCTCTAGGCAGATGATCAGTCCTTTTGTCTGACTGATGAAGAATATTATTATATTCAACAACCCTAATTGTAACCCTATAAATACTTCTCATTCATGTCTGTAACATTTTGAGCACCTAATACAAAGAAGAACAAGTTGTGGAGAGTGGATGTAGATCAAGCTTGATCGAACCACTATAAATCATGTGTTCTTGTCTTGTGATTTAGCGTGTGTGTGTGAGTTAGATGCTGAGTGTGTGTTTGTTCTTGTTGATTGTGTGATATAAACCCTAACAACTGGTATCAGAGCTCAGGCTCTCGATTGATTCACACAAACTAGTAACAAATAGAGGTGAAGAAGAAGAAGATACATGTCATCAGAACTAGGGTTCCGATTGAAGACCTCTTCTGCAGAAATCGCGACTAGGGTTTGTCAACCCAGTAGACGCCGTCGGCGCTGCTGTTCATCTTCACTTCCAGCCGTCACCTAGGGTTCCGATTGGAGCAGAATTGTCTCTGCCAGATCTAGAGTTTCGATTTGTTCTTGCTCTCCTTGGGGGTCGCCTGATTGCAGAAGCACAAATAGAAGTTTTTTTTGTTTTGTTGCTGTTCAGTGGAGAAGAAAGAGAAGCACAATACGTGCCTTCATTTTTTGGTGGAAAATTGAGTTTCGCAATTTGACCAAGGAGGCCCCTCAACTTTGACAAGATCTCATCACCTATCATTATTTGTTTAATCGCCATTTTAAAGCTTGAAACATATAAGTATTTGTTTCCGTTTATTGCTTCCGCTAGTATAATTATCCCTTAGCAGTACGAACTCGTTTAGTTTGTAGCAGTTGATAATTATTTGTTCGTTAAAATGGCAGAAGATAGTAAAATCAAGATTGACAAGTTTGATGGTAGTGATTATGGATTTTGGAGAATGCAAATAGAAGATTTGTTGTATCAAAAGGGTTTGCATTGCCTATGTTGGGACGACAACCGGATGACATGTATGATGAAGAATGGAAGTTGTTGGATAGACAAGCTTTGGGTGTGGTTAGGCTTTCTTTGGCAAAGAGTGTTGCGTATAACATTGTCAATGAAACAACTACTCATGGTGTATTGAAAGCTTTGTCCAACATGTATGAAAAACCATCTGCTTCAATCAAAGTATTCCTCATTCGACAATTGGTTAACACCAAGATGAAGGAAGGCATGTCGGTTACCTCTCACATAAACGAGTTTAACTCGATTATCTCTCATTTAGCCTCAGTTGAAATAAAGTTTGATGATGAAGTACAAGCGCTCCTCCTTTTATCA
Organism: Scalesia atractyloides; assembly: GCA_947069175.1. NCBI lineage: Eukaryota > Viridiplantae > Streptophyta > Magnoliopsida > Asterales > Asteraceae > Scalesia > Scalesia atractyloides. The sequence goes on along the minus strand of CAMTDV010000025.1, from coordinate 7,667,718 downwards.
TCATTGCCCGACAGTTGGTCAGGCATAGTCACAGCTGTTAGTAGTGCATCTGGCACTACTAAACTCACTTTTGAGAGTATTCGTGACTTGATTATAAATGAAGATATCAGACGGAGAAGCAATAATGAAACTTCTAGTTCAAGTTCTTTATTGCACACTGAAAGTAGAGGAAGAAGAAACGATAGAGGAACTAATCGAGGCAGGTCAAAGTCCAGAAAAAGGGGGCAGTCAAAGAACAAAAAAGACATTGAATGTTGGAACTGCAAAGAAAAAGGTCACTTTAGAAGCCAATGTACAAAACCAGCTGCAAAGAAAGAAGTAAACAGTGTATCATCTGAGGGATCAGGAGATGCTCTCATATGTTGTGTTGAGAATTCAGTGGAATCCTGGATCATGGATTCTGATGCTTCTTTCCATGCTATCTCATGCCCATATATGGTCAAGAATCTACGAACAGGTAACTTTGATAAAGTCGTTTAGCCGATGATCAAATGCTTGATATTACGGGTATTGGATATGTAGACTTGAAGACCTCATTAGGAGCTATATGGACATTGAAAGATGTCAGGGTTATTTCTTATTTGAGGAGAAAGTTGATTTCAGTTGGTAAATTGGATGATGAAGGGCTTAATGTTCACTTTGGGGGTGGACAATGGAAAGTGATCAAAGGCAACTTGGTGATTGCCAAAGGAAAGAAGAAAGACACTCTATACATGGCTGAAGTTCATGCCGAAGGTGTTCATGCCATGACCACCAGTCCGAGTCCATCTAACTTATGGCACAACCGAATTGGACACATGAGCGAGAAGGGTTGAAGATGTTGGCTCAGAAAGGAAGTTTCCAGATTTAAAGAAAGTGGAACTGAATTCTGTGAATCTTGTGTCTTTAGTAAACAAAGAGAGTTACTTTTGTGAAGACAGGGAGGACTCCAAAAGCTCAGAAGTTGGAGCTTGTTCACTCGGATGTATATGGACCAACATCAGTTCCATCTCTAGGAGGCTCGAGATATTATGTTACCTTCATCGATGATTCAACACGCAAGGTATGGGTCTATTTTCTTAAACATAAATCTGATGTATTTGATGCTTTTAAGATATGGAATCTGTTGTTGAAAATGAAACTAATTTGAAGGTAAAGTACTTAAAGTCGGATAATGGTGGTGAATACATAAGCAAGCAGTTCGTTGACTATTGTGCCAAGAAAGGGATAAAGATGATCAAGACGGTTCCAGGAACTCCTCAGCAGAATGGCGTAGCTGAGAGAATGAACAGAACACTGAATGAGAGGGCAAGAAGCATGAGGTTGAATGTCGGGATGCCCAAAACATTCTGGGCAGATGCAGTTAACACTGCAGCCTACTTGATCAACCGTTCACCATCCGTTCCCTTGGGTTTCAAATTGCCAGAAGAAATGTGGCAAGGAGAAGAGGTAAATTTCGAACACTTAAGAGTCTTTGGTTGTAGTGCTTACGATTTGCTAGAAAATGGTGACAGGGATAAGCTAGACTCAAAGTCCAAGAAGTGCACATTCATTGGTTATGGGTCAGAAAAATTTGTTTACAGGCTTTGGGATAATGAAAGCAGAAAAGTAATCAGAAGCAAAAATGTCATCTTCAATGAAAAAGAATTGTACAAAGACAGAAACACCAAAGGACCAGAAGTTCAGAAGGAATCTGTTGAATTTGAAAGTGGTGAAACAAAAAAAGAAACTTCAGTCGACATTCCATAAAATGGGGACGAGACAAGCGACAGTGGGAGCTTAAGGGATGATTCTAGTAATGATTCGGAGGAAGACGAAGCTACTCCTTCAACTCCAAATTCCCCAGAAACACTACAGGTTTGTCACACCCCAACCGATGGCGGAAACATCGGGGTTAGTGGCACTAGGCGACCAGATTGATTTCACGAGATGTCCATAACAATCATTTAACATATCACAACCTGCTTAATATCCCATACTATTAAACGTAACATTTAAACAATTATTACAAAACGGAGATTTCTCATAAAATTCAACCGGGTTCGATTTCCCCTAGATTTCATACATAAGTTCCTAATCTGAAATACATCAACAAACTAACTAAGCAAAACAAACTAAACTAAGCAACATCCAAGCATCCACGCTAAATCCTCAACCTGTTACATACGATAAAATACAAGTCAATACAATTAAGTAAAGGTGAGCATACGAGTTTTGTAATACTAGCATAATAAAGAAACCGTTCGCGAGATAACCTAACTACATATCATGATACACCAAAACATTTCACACAGATTAACATAGGCTTATTTCTCATGCTAACTACCGTGAGAAGGCTTGCGTGTCCATCCTAACTAGACCCCGTCGGGTGTAACCCACACTATAGTACCATACTAGCTAAGGAGGCAAGTTAACGAAAATAAGTCCTAGTAACATGTTTCTAGCATCACGTATTGACCATATATAATCAGATTATTCACGTGTGATAAACAGTTTGATTTTGTGAAGTGATTTTGATATAGGAACGTATGTAACACCCAAAAAATGCGTTAAAGCGAAAATAGGTCAAGTATACTCACTGTGGGTGCGTTTAGGTAAGAGTTCGGGATCTGAGTAGAGTCGAAAAGAGCGCCGGATCAACCTGCATACGCGAACGGAAGTGCATCAGTCTTCGAAAAGCTGAAACGGTTAAGTCTTGGTTGGGCAGTAGCCAAGTTCGGGCGAACTTGTGTGTAAACACACAAGTTCGAGCGAACTTGTATGGTTTGGTGGGTTGTGAGTCAAGTTCGGGCGAACTTGTAAGAAAACTCTTACTGGAAAGACAAGTTCGGGCGAACTTGTTTGATTTCTTGGGAAATGAGGCAAGTTCGAGCGAACTTGTGAGAAGATTGATGAAATTGGCTCAAGTTCGGTCAAACTTGACCCATTTGGGTACAAGTTCGGTCGAACTTGACCTGTCGTGCTCGTGACTCTCGAACGAACTTGATGTTTTCGGGTCCAAAATCTTGCGTTTTCGCGTCGTTTGCTGAGGAAAATCAAGTGTTCATCCTCCAGCCCTGTGCTACTGAGCAAACTTAGGTCGGAGAGGTCTTTTAGAGCTGTTTTAGCCGTTTTACAAAAGCGTGGGCTAATCCGGGCGAACTCGGGGTTCGTTCGGATTAGTCCGGCTTGTGTAAACCAACATAAACGTCCGTGTGCTTCCAGATCTGGGATCTTGAATGATAGATGTTTCCTTTCATATCAGAAAATGAACAAAACATCATCAAAAGTCCGTATCTTGTGTAGAAATCAATGTTTATCAAAGGTTTTTCTCAGATCTATAACTTACAAGCCGAGATCTTTCAGATCTCGTATTTAGGAAGCCTCTGCTAATACCAAACGAACTCGTATTATGTAGATCTAAGCTTAAAACAGAAGTTTTGGGAGAAAAAGATGAAGATTTTCGTAAAAGAATGAGTTTTGATGAAAACGAAGGCTATGCCTTGTGCCAAAATCGTTGTAAACGTTTGTAAAACGTTGTTGAACATCATTGCGGTTGAAATCGGGCTGATTCTTACTTAGAACACGAAGGTTTCGGGTTTTGAGAGCTCTGGGCGAACTTGTAGCAAGTTCAAATGAGATAACAGAGCTTGGTATTTATAGGAGAAGGCAAAATGGTGAGCTGGTGAGGGCAAGTTCGGCCGAACTTGCATGAAGTTCATGCAAGTTCGCGCGAACTTAGTAGATTTTGAAGGGAGATCAGTCAAGTTCGGCCGAACTTGCTGAGTCCTTAGAGGCTCAGACAAGTTCGAGCGAATTTAGAGGAGGAAAAAAGTTCCAAGTTTGGCCAGTCAAGTTCGGCCGAACTTGGTATCACCAAGTTCGAGCAAACTTGACCCAAATATTGGGTTTTCTTCGTTTATTTCGCGTTAAGAGTTCGTTTGGTCATTCGGTTCGTATTAATTAGTTATATTAAGCGTTAATTAAAGCGTTAAGCGTTATAGTTGATATAATAGCGCGATTTAGCGATTTGATTGTGCGAGAACGATGTGATTGCGATTGTAATCATAACCAATAACACACATAACACATAATTAATATAATACCACGTAAATAAGTGCGATTCGCGATGCGATGAGATTAGTGATGCGATTTAATAAGCGATTAGATGCGATAATAAAGTAAGATACCATAATTACTTAACATAAACTTTATTATCAACCGAATCTCGGGATTACAAAAGATAGGTACATCGGAAAGACAAATGAAAAGATAACAACGAATTTTCGAGTTGTTACAAGGTTCAACCAAGAAGATCGTCTAGAGACTCTAGACCGCCAAACAGGTACTCACCGTTAGTCAACTACATACTTTTGACAGAAAATGGTGAACCCCAGTGTTACTCTGAAGCTATGGGGTTGAAAGATTCATTGCAGTGGGAGCTTGCAATGAAAGATGAAATGAAGTCACTTGAAAAGAACAAGACCTGGCACTTGACAAAGCTTCCATCTGGGAAGAAGGCTCTTCAGAACAAATGGGTTTTTAGGGTCAAGGATGAACATGATGGTATCAAACGGTACAAAGCAAGATTAGTAGTCAAAGGATTTCAACAGAAAGTGGGAATCGATTTCAATGAAATATTCTCTCCAGTGGTGAAGATGACTACAACCAGACTTGTTCTCAGTATTGTAGCAGCAGAGGGCTTGCTTCTAGAGCAGCTAGATGTCAAGACAGCCTTTCTACATGGTGACCTAGAAGAAGACATGACACAACTAGAAGGTTTTCAAGTTAAAGGCAAAGAAAACTTGTTGCGTAAATTGAAGAAGAGTTTGTATGTTCCGAAACAAGCGCCTAGACAATGGTATTTGAAGTTTGATAACTTCATGGGAAGAGTTGGTTACAAGAGATGTAACAATGACCATTGTTACATTAAGAGGTTTAAGGGTTCTTATATCATTCTACTACTCTATGTGGATGATATGTTAATTGCCGGTTCAGACATGACAGAGATCAAGAAGTTGAAGAAGCAAATGTCTGAAGAGTTTGAGATGAAAGACTTGGGAGCTGCAAACCAAATACTCGGAATGAGTATCTTCAGAAACAAAGAAGATGGCTCTTTGACACTCTCTCAAGAGAAGTACATTGAGAAAGTGTTAGAGAGATTCAGCCTCAAAGATGCCAAGATTAGAAGCACACCTTTGGGAAGTCACTTTAAGCTTTCTAAAGTTCAGTCACCCAAATCAGATGAAGACAAATCAGAAATGGCTAAAGTTCCGTATGCATCTGCAGTTGGTAGCCTCATGTATGCAAGAGACCAGATATAGCTCATGCAGTGGGAGTTGTTACTCGGTTTATGTCCAATCCGGGGAGAGAACATTGGGAAGCGGTTAAATGGCTGCTAAGATATTTGAAGGGGACTTCAAAAGTGGCATTGCAGTTTAAGGGGAAAGATGTTACTCTGAAAGGTTTTGCGTATGCTGACCTTGGTGGGTGTAAAGAGTCATTCAAAAGCACCACAGGGTATGTCTTTACAGTGGGAGGCACTGCTGTAAGTTGGATGTCCAAACTTCAGAAAAGTGTTGCCATTCAACCACATAAGCAGAGTATAAGGCAGTTGCTGAAGCAAGCAAAGAGCTTATTTGGTTGAAGAATTTTCTCAAAGAGCTTGGCAAGGAACAAGTTGATTGTGCACTGTTCTGTGACAATCAAAGTGCAATACACCTTGCAAAAAACCCTGTCTTCCATTCGAAGACGAAACACATACAATTCAGATATCACTTTATCAGAGATCAGGTCAGTGATGGCTCCATGAAGTTAAAGAAGATCAAAGGAACTGAAAACCCAGTTGATATGTTGACTAAGGTTGTCACCTTAGAGAAGTTGAAGCTATACATAGCTTCAACTGGCCTTCAGGTTAATTGATGAGAAGGCCGCCCACAACTAGTGAAGATGAAGTGTTACAGAGGTACTTATGAATATGAAGTTTTAAGGAGAGCAGTTTGAAGTCGTCAAACCCTCCAAGTGGGAGATTGTTGGGTTATGGAGGGTTTGACTCGAGCAGAAGATTATTCCTCAAGTCTGATGATTAGCCCTCTAGGCAGAGGATTGTTCCTCTAGGCAGATGATCAGTCCTTTTGTCTGACTGATGAAGAATATTATTATTATATTCAGCAACCCTAATTGTAACCCTATAACACTTCTCATTCATGTCTGTAACACTTTGAGCACCTAATACAAAGAAGAACTAGTTGTGAAGAGTGGATGTAGATCAAGCTTGATCGAACCACTATAAATCATGTGTTCTTGTCTTGTGATTTAGAGTGTGTGTGAGAGTTAGATGTTGAGTGTGTGTTTATTCTTGTTGATTGTGTGATGTAAACCCTAACAAAAACCTCATATGCAACCTTAAAATTCAGCAACTTAAATATTGTGTTTAATTGCACGAACACCCCACTATTCTAATAGTGATATATATCATCACGGTTTGACTAATGAATTTATCATTTGAAGTGCACATTTGTACATTGATTTAACGTTGTTCAAATATTCAAAATATTCTCCTAGAAAGGCATTTTGTTTGAAAAGGATGATAATTTTGAATAAACGGTTTGTTCGCTTGGAAAATATTTATCAACTAGGGCACGTGTTATTGAATATAGTATATTCATCTAAGAAATTTTTGATTTTGTGGAAAAAACAATAACTAGTGAGAGTTTGTCCGCGTGTTGTGGCAGGTGCTTCGACAGAAACTCAGTCTGTATCGTATTTCGGTATATATGCAATAGAAGACGAAGTAGAAAACTCAAAAAAATGATAGGTCCACATACTTGATTTGGATCTACAATCCACTGTGTGTAAACAATGGACTGAATCATGCGGAATCCGTATCAATACGTAAATCAAATCACAAACATAAAGTAAATAAACTCTGTCCATTTGATTAATAAAGTCTTAAGGTTACAATTTGGATCTATAAAACACACAGAAAAAAATTGACTCTAGAAGAAGTGTGAGAAAGTTATGAAATGTATAAAGAATCAGACTATTCGTAAAAAATAAGGCTAAACACCATAAACGTTAAGCCTAATCCTTTGCCCATCGAATCCAAAACAACATAATTAACTATTAAAAACGCGCTCGACACCAAAACTTCTAACCACCTTTTAACCTACGGGCTATAGACATAAAATGCATAATATGTGGTATTTTGATAAGATTTTCAACACATACACACGTAAGTCATATATGTCTATGCATTAAATCAAAATATTTAGAATTGGTTACCAATTATGACAGATAACATAAAGTAAAGTTGTAACTAGTTTAAATTTTAACTTTTTTAAGGTTGTAAGTGTCCTTGCGGCAAGTCAGCATCTTGCCGCATCCCTGTCACCATTTACTTCACTTGCCGCATTAGACGGTGTGTATTTGTTTTGCTTGCCAACCTTGCTTTGTTTCACTTTTGATGCCTCACTTGGATTATATTCTTTGTACATCTCGCAAATGAAGCATACCATTAAACTACGTTACATATCATCTTATGTATTTTAAGTAATTAAAATTTAATTAAACGTTTGTATCAAATTACACGGCATTACACATGATGACATATGAATCTAAAGGATTAAATGTCTGATAAACACACTACAAAGTTTCTTAAAGTAAAACCCAACTAAAAGATACATCAACAAACCTTGTGTCTCTCATATCCATGGTTGTAGAACTCCTCGCTAGCGCTAGTCAGTCGGTGGAGCAGGGACTAGCGATTAATTGGGACGGATCGGGTTGGACTTTTCATGTATAACTTTAAGTTTTATACATATATACACGTACACATATATTTATACGTAATTTTGTTTTTAAGCAGACAAGTTTTGACCGGAATTTGACTAGTTTTGGCCAGAATATGTGATTTTTTCTGATTTTTGACTGGCCGACTAGGGCCGATTCGGGCCGACTAGCGATTATGGATTGAACGAAAAACTAATCAGTAGAGAGCCGACTAGCGATTAATCCGCGACTCGTCACTGATTAATTGCGATTTTTACAACACTGCTGATATCTAACATGATAATAGAGATGGTTACCAACATGCTATTGTGTTAATGCATATAGTTTTTAGAACTAACTAATTTTTATACTTATGAACTTTTAAATTCCATATACAATTTCAAAAAAACATTATTTCAATAAATATTTAAAGTTTTTACCACCAAAATATCAGGCATCAGAAGGACAAAATTTAAGGTGGCTTTAATGCAATGGCAACAAACGTACCTCACATGTTGGTTTCGTGACTCTTGTCAGCCAATAAACACAGGTGGGTGATGAGGGTTGAGCATTTGTAGTGTGTTTGGTGGCATTGTCAATGTGTTTGGTGGCTCTTAAATGTTTACTATCACTATTGTCGTTACTCCTTACTTTGGAGCCAACGATTTAAAATTTACACTTATTGATTTTAACTAGTCTTAAGACCCTGTGTTACAGGTCGGAGACGTAAAACCCTGCTAACTAACAGTGGTGAAATTTGAGATTTTCGACCGGGAGGCGGAAATCATCGGACCTAAAAATTTATATCAAACCGAGAGGTCGAAAACGTATATACCCAAAAATTTATATATGAAAGTATATATACTTTCCACTACTGAGCGAAAAGTTCGGGGTCGGCCGCCCCCTCCCGCCCTACTTAAGTTGCGCCCATGCTAACTGAACGATGTCTAAAACCGAAGTAAAACGTAAAACAAGTACACGAATTTGTAACAAGTGATCAACTAAAAACATACATAAATATAAGGACGAAAATATATTATATTTGTCACAACGGAACTCATGAAAAAATCTACGTCGGAACGTAAACCAATTTGTATTTATACTGACTTGTACATAAAAGAAAGCACATAACACTCCAGAGGGTTGAGAATGACATTTTACGAAGTTTTTGAAAATTTGAGGGGCTATAAGTGTCAAAATTAAAAGTTAAGGTAAAAATTTAAAAAAATCCCAAAAAATGAAAAATAAAGAAAAAATATATATAGCAAAAGACAAAATAGACACTATTTATTAAGGGGAATTTACGAAAATGGCCAAAGACCAATCTCAATTATGAAAATGGCCATCTCATGCGTTGTTGGAAGAGCGCATCACAGATCCCGAGGCAGCTCGCCAAAGTAAAAAAAAAAAAAAACTTATGCAACCTTTTAATTCCTGGTTGACATCTTTTCCGGCGAGTCCGCTCATCTTCAAACTTCAGTGTCTTTCTTCCCGGTGTCGTATATCATCTTCTCCGGTGAACCTTTTTCTTTTCCGGTTGACCTGTATCTTAAATTTCGGTGAAGCTGTGTCTTCTCCGACGAAACTATACTATTCCGGCGAAGATTCCGATGAAGCTTGTGAAGAACCTTGGTCAACCTTTTAATTCCTTTCAATGTTAATATTTGTTTTAGAGAACTTACATATGACTCTGTTTTAGTCGTTTTACCTGCTCCGTCAAGTAGTTGTCTTCTCCGACGAGTCGCAGGTTTCTTCTCCTGTGAGATTCCAAAAAATGTAAAAAAAAAAACGAAACATCGCCTCCAATGCGTCTGCTGGTCCTTCAAACGAGCCAGCCAAGCGCATCGGGATGCAGCGGAGCCAGACGCATCCCCTAACTTTTTAGTCAGACGCGTTTGCGGCGGACTCCTCCAGTAAAATTGTACAGGTGTCTCGCTGCAATTGACAGACGCATGGAAGGTCGGATGCCTTGCTTCCCCGACGCATGAGATGGCCATTTTGGTAAGTCAACATTATTCTTGGCCATTTTCGTAATTCCCCGATTTTATTAATATGTTATGAATTAATTAATATATATATATATATATATATATATATATAATCAATAACAAACGTGATTATTAACACAATTTATTGCATGTTGGATAAACACTAAGTTGTCGTTCATGAAGGCATGCATGTGTTTCATTGATTTTTAATGGTCCTAATCCTTAACATTCACGCATACAATGATACAACCTTGGAAGAGCCACTACTAAACCAACCTTTAAACTTTTAACCTAGTGTGTGAGTTGGTTGATTAAAAAGAAAATTACAAAAGTTGTCATGTTATAGTTAGAGATTGATTAAGCATATAACCACGAGATACGCGACTAGTTACAAGATACCTAATATCATGGTTGTGTATTTGCTTTAACTCGTGTATCCCACTTTATTTCATCGATGTTGGCCAAAAATCTTGCATACGTGCTTAACCTCTCTTGTATCACCTTTTGTGCACGTTGGTTTGTAAGATCTGTTAGTGATAGGTGTTACGCACATTATAATTATCAAACTTATTAGAAAGTCAAATCACAAATGGTGTCACTACATGGCTATAGTGTCATGACAAATGATGGAAAATGTTATGCCATGTATTTAGTTTGTTACTCATTTAAAGAGGTATATATATATATATATATATATATATATATATATATATATATATATATATATATATATATATATATATATATATATATATATATAGTCTATAACAGAAAACTTAACAATAACACATATAATAAACAATGAATACATAAAGTATATCTTTATTTGATATAATGGTTATCTAAATTAAAGTTAAATGAAAATAATAGGATTTTACGTCGAATAAGTTAAAATTTTGAACACTCTCGCGTTATACTATGTTGATAGTGTTGTTGAGGAATTTTGTATACCACGGATAATCAGAGAGACGTGTAATCACCCACAGATCAAATTATTTCGGTGGTTATAATGAATAATTCATTCGGATACAACTCTGAATTCGAGAAATTGAACAGTATGTGTATTGATAATTCGTAATTAAACCAAGGTGTGACCAAGAAGAGTAATTTCAAATTTTGGGTTTCTCTATAGATAACTGCCACTACGCAATTATTATTAATTTTAAATTAAATTGCTATCACCCAAGATCTATAGTATATGAATGAAGCATGTTACACAAATTTCCTTAATTGTGTTGAACAAAACAGTAAAAGTACCTAAAAGGATTAAGGTTGGAAGTATTGAGGAATTGAAATTTGATTCCTAAATCCTTTTTCTTTCTTCTTTTAATTTATGTTCAAATTTATGCTTCTCAAAGCATGGAGATATATTTAAAGATGAGAATAATACACGTATAGACTAGTCACAATCAAAGTGTCTTCATAGAGACGAATGTATCATAATTGTACCACTAACCAACAAACATGATTAACAACCATCAATATTTAGTAATAATGTAACCAAAATGCTAAAGAAATTGATGATAGCTTATAATTAAAGGGAAATTTAATTGGGTCATAACTCATTATGTTTACCCTATTTATAATTACTATTACTATTAGGATAGACCAACCTTCATATTTCATACTGTAGTTCTATATATTAATGAAATTATTTTACAGTTAGGAGTTATGTGCATATCTATATATTATATCCAATTTTATAAAAAGTTCTATTTTCCTGTTGAATTGTGGAAATTTCTATAATAATTTGACCGTTTGATTGACTTTTTAAGGCATAGAGTAGAAAAGGTAAGAAAATACATTTTTGTTTATTTAAAATGTCAAAATACATTTGTTAATTGGTATGTGTTTGCAGTCGCGGATATAGGATTCGTTCGTAGCGATAACGTTTTATAAAAAAACGGTAACGAAATCGAACAAACGTCAAATTTTTCCAAAATTTACACTAATTTTACACTACCGCTGGAGCGTCAAGCGGTAGCAGGCGTTGCCCCTTACCATGCACTAGGTCCGCCCCTGTGTGTTTGCCGGATTTAGTATATATGACCACATGAGATTGCATGCAGATTTGGATGATCTTCATAAATTTATTTTAATAATTTTTTAGTTTAGAGAAAAAGTTTTTAAATATGTTTATAAGCACCTCATGCATTCTTTATATATTCAGTTTTAGTGACTAAAGATATTCATTCTTCTTAATGTTAGATAGGTATTGCTACAAATTTTAGTGGTGGGATCAAAGATAATGAGGTAAAGAAGAATACATGACAAGAAAAAGTTTCCGACTATATAAACAAAGAAGCTGGTTTAATTCTCAAATATGATCATTTTTATACCGATCAATAACCTAATTACTTGAAAAATAACTGTAAGACAAGGAAAGTAAATTTAAACCAATTATTTAGGCTTTGGATACCTTCATCTTCAAGTTAGATATAAGAATAATTAAAGACTTTCACTCATACATTGTCCACTCTTCACTAAGTCTGTAAGTTATTTTCAACATGTCGAAGTACCAAAAGCAAATCTATGTCTTGTTGTACCATAAATAGTTTTCACGGTTTTTCTTAACGACAAATTTGGATCACTAAGAGTATTATCCTGCCACCAGCGGAGCCACCCGATCATATTCATCTTCACTATGCAATAATGTCTATACATCAATTCAGAAAGAAACCCAATAAATCTTGGGAACACTGCTTGTGAGAATCGAACCTAGGACTTAATGGTCCCTAAGTTTAACTCACCCCTAATATGTCACTAAGCTATAATGCCATGAGCAATTTTCACAATTTATTTTACATAACTCTTATTTTCAAATAATTTATTTTATTCTTTTCGTTAAAATAGCTAGGATAAACTTTATATTAATCAAATCTAGAGATGAAACAACTTGATCCCCCGTTTATAAAGAAAAAACATACGTTTGAGACGCTTAACTCAGTTGTTGTCCTTAAGGGATATGATGTGACGTTAAGTTGTCTCCCTTTATCGTAGAGATGCTTTGGACAATCAAATAAGTATAGTGGGTTTCTTTGAGGTAAAAAAAGCTACAATTCCCTATTTTGTTTGGGAAAGGTGGCGTATTTCGATTTTCTTCTCGCATGAAAACGTTTGTTTTCACGGCTTTTCGTTTTATTTTGTCTTGGCTTCATGAATAAGTCGGTTGCTGTCAAAATGTGATCTCGAGTACAGAAAAATGATTGAAATATTTCAATTGTACAAGTAAAAACATATTACTCATATTTGCCGGGTTTCTTTTAATAACAATAACTAGATTCTCTAGGATAAATAACTTTTAGTTGTGAAGTATACTACCTAACTACAAGGATGTTCTATTAGGGACTCGGTTTTAACCAAAAAAAAAAAAGAAAACTTTACTTAACAAATATTGAAGCATTAATGAATATAGGTATACAAATGTAGAGATCCAGGGTTCTGAATTTAAATATTTACCTTAATATAATGAATCCCAAGAGTTTAGTCTATGGTAATGTGTAACATTTTGATTATTAATATTATAGTGACGTACGCTCAAAATAGTGTGTTTGACAATAAACAAAAAGAGGGTGGGTGAGATATGGGACATGGGTGACTATGTGGGATGATTTTTAATATTATAAAAAATCAACGACACTAAATTAAAAAACCGAAGCATGATGTCTCCACACACACATTTCTGAATTTTATTGGTCAAAGACATTAATTTGTGTCATTGACTCTATTAAATTATGTTTTGCGTATCTATTTGTTAAATTTCTAGGGGATTCTCTTTCTTTTTCAACTATAAGTGGTATTAACTTTAAATTATATATATATATATATTTAATAACAAGTTTAGACCTTGTATTAACTTTAAATATATATTTTTAAATAACAAGCTTAGACCCTTTCCTCTTAATTCTTAATCTTCCTAATTTGTTACTAGCTTTACCTTTTTTAAGGTCAAATTTGAATATTGACGGACCACTACAGTATCATCGTGCCACTAGCGGAGCCACCCAATCATATCCATCTCAACTAGGCTATAATGTCTACCTATACACCAATTTATGAGGAAACCCAATAAATCTGAGAAAACCCCCCTTGTGGGAATCGAACTTAGGACCTAATGGTCCCTAAGCCTTCCTTAAAATACCACTAGCTTTACCTTGGTTATATTAGTTTTCCCTAATGGTTTGTTTAAATTTAATGTTTTGTTTTGTTATATCTAGCCATATTTTGTGGCTTGATAACATCTTTTTATTTCATTTTTTGACACACGTTTTGTATTGTCGGAATATTATGAACCAACTGAATCACACATTTTACGTTCAGTATGGACAGTTTGGCCGACGGCTTGAAACGTGTAACCGGGCATTGTCAACCAACCCGTCTTGTTTAGTTAGTTCTTTTTCAATATGGAATACACTCTTATGAATATATATTGTACTCAATAAGTTTTTTATATCACTCTAAGATAGAAACAAACAAATATGGAATCGTATATTTAATAAGATCAATTCTAAGTTCTAACTGTGGAAAACGAACCATTAAAAACGAATTGGAATTGAACAACATACGAAAGAGAATCTACATTTCAATTTCATGCAAATTTCATTCAATTTTGCAAAACAGACATACTTAAATTACAAATCAAATTTCAATTTCTGCACAAATTTTCATTCCAATTCCATTACAATCCATGAAACGAACACCACCTAGGTATTTATTAAAAAAAATTAGATATTTATACTTCGAAAAGGAAAGTCCGTACATAGTTTTTATTATATGTAAACACGTGAAATTTAAGTTTAGAAGCATGAAATACAAAATTACTATACATATATATTATGGTTTTTAGAATATATAATGATGTTCTTATTCAAGTTACAACTACAACCAACAGTCTACAACTACTATGTGCTTGTCTCATATGGGCTGAAATCTGGGTTCTTCATATACTCAATGGACTCCAAACAATAAGCCCACCATCTATGGGTTCAAACACGCATAATATTATTAGTCTTTTGGATCAACGACAATGGCAAAATTGAACCGGTACATGTACATCATTGTCTGAATACAAAAGAATGAAAGGGAGTAAACAAGACCAACGAATTTAGTACATGGACTATTTTCGTTCCGAATTGTCCATGGATACCGCAAAATAGGGTTTTGAACGACACTGAATGTGTTTTGAACAAGGCTCTGATACCACTATGTTGAATATCGAAGTAACAAGAGATAAAGCAAGCAACAAATGTTTAGATTGAATAAACGGAGTATGAAACAATGGATTCAAGGCAACGAAAAATGAATACAATTATGAGACTAGATAAAGAATGCACAAAGATAATTTTTAACTGCAAGAACATCCATCAATTTAATATTAAAATTTCTTAGTAATCCTAATATAATGATAGAATGGTTGTCACGTAATAATAATAGTTTACATTATAATGTAAGTTAATAGTCTTGACCCCTATCATAATGTGAGTGACACCCGTCCATCTAGTGAGTTATGGGTTTTATACTTTTATAGATAAATATATTAACCAAATATTTACACATATATGCGATTATGTGGTGGTCTCTTCACATATTTTGGGTATATATTTTGCTCATTGTGCGTTAAAGACTTAAAGTGGTTTTTGATAATCAACAATAAATGTCTCCTCTCCTCATGAACTTGAAGAATCAAAACTAAAAAAAAGCTCAAAAAAGATAAAAATAAACACCTCCACGCCCCTTTAACCAAACCCACTATGGATTGTCTTAACATATTTTGTATATTGTTATAGAATTTTATTAAAAAAAAGTTTTTTATTTCTAGTATTTTTTGTAATTTAGAACGTTTCATTTTACAAGACTCTTGTCCATTCTTATTCAATCACAACGGGTAGCAAATCAAAATAAAAAACTCACATTGGGTATAGGGATAATCCTTGCCTTCATTTCGAGAATCAGATTTTTCTGGAAAAAAGAATGAATCTCTTAGGATACTATGAAAGATCTTATCGAAAACTTACAACAGTTAGAAAATAGCAATTATCGACGAAAAGAGTTCTTGGTGAAAGACGCGACAATCCTTGCCTTATAGTCGGGGAACAATATGCCGATAATTTGTTGGTAATTCATTGGTTGCTAATGTTGACCTGTCATTTGGATCATGCAAAAACTAAAATTAGGGCCTAGGGTATCAAATCCACGAGGAGCATATGGTTAGTATTACACATTTTATTAGATTATTTAAAGTAAAAATGAATAAATTAATTTAAAACTAAATTTGGATATGATTGATTTTTTTAAATAACTAAATAAAACTTATCAAGTTTCAAAACAATATTTAAGAAAGATTTCCAGGTTTAGGTTTAAGAATCCATACAAACTTATTTAATCAGTTGGAAACCACATAGATGCCGCCAAATACCTTCCAAATTTTTAATACTAACTCGTACAATCTAATTACCAAATCATAGATGCCAAATACCTTCTAAATTATCTTACTGCACAGGATGCAATAAAATTGAATGCGAATGATAAAAGATGAATAACTAAAACATAAATAATGTGTTTAAATCAACCAAACAACAAGTATTTTCAAAGCGTCAATAAGAAAACAATCCAAGAATCTAAATCAAACAAATTGTTGTGTTTGACCTATATGAATCTTACAACTCGTGATGATCATAGGTATTAGCCTCCCATACTCATCGCTTTCAAAACCGGCAATTCGAAAACCCTTGCATCCTTGTTGATTTTTGTGCAACAGTGAAGCTGCTTTTTGATAGCCGTGGGTGGGTCCCTTTTTTCCATGCGTTCTTCTGCGTCGAACCCCCTCGGCCCTCAGCAGATTAATGAAGAAAACCTTAAATAGCCCTCGTGAAGCATGCCCTCCAATATCCTAATTTACCGACTTAACTCTCACGCCATGTTGTTTAGACTCAATTTAATTCCATCACAATGAAATTGCATAACAATTTTGTTGTGGCTTATCTTGATGAAAATCCTCTATTCTATAGTGTACATAAGAGCCAAAGAATGTGAATTTGTGTACAAATGAACAATCTCTTAGCCAAAGTGATTATTTGTTTGACCCTGGCATAGGTGTGTTTTTTTCCTTGTTTACTTAGTAATATTTAGCAAATTGTTTTTATATGTAAAATATTAAATGATGTACCTTCTAATGAATTTTATTTGTTGGCACAAGCTGTGTTTTTTACTTTTTTACATGACACTAGATTGTATTATTAAGTTATCTTTAGCAAGTGAATGTGACCAAGCAAAGCTTATATTACAAAACTGCTCAATCCAATTAAGGTCATGAATTATACTTCTGTTTATAATCAAAATGAACAAAAATAGGTTTCTCGGTTATTTTTATATCAAAGTTACCCAAGTTAGGTGTCATTTACGTCCCTGTTGTTTGTCCACTTTTGCCATTTAAGTCCAAATTTTAAAATTGTACCATTTTCCTCCCTAACATTCTTGAAACGTGTCATTTCAGTCCAAAAATCTAACCTCAGTTAAAAAAACTAAGTTAGCTAAGGGATAAAATGGCATTTTGCATAGTGGTTCGGAGGTTTTACATACCTCCACCGTGCACCAACCTCCAAACCACTTTATAAAATGATCATTTTACCCCTAAACTAATTGAGTTTTTTAACTGGGGTTAGTTTTTAGCCTGAAATGGCAAGTTCGAGAATGTCAGGGAGGAAAATGGTACAGTTTTGAAATTTGGTCTGAAATGACGAAAGTGGACAAAACACATGGACGTAAACGTCACTTAACTCAAGGTACCCCTTTTACCACCTCCAACACTATGAGGTGAAAAAAATATATATGACCAACGTGAAAGAGAGAGGAAGGATGGAAGACAGACAAGTCTATCGAGACAGGGGACAGTATATTCCTTCTCTATGTGAAATGAAGGGCGACCCGTGAGCCTTCTAGCACGGACGGCCCTTTGTTTGCAACGATAGAGATGATGTTAGTATACTCCCACAAAAATGGACAAGCTATAAAATCATGTCACGTAACCATCTTTTTTATTCACACGTAACTATCCATATAGCGCACATTTTTATCATTCACATCTAGATATTTCTACTGATAAGAAATCAATTGAATAATTTTGTGGTGGGACCTATAGTAATTTTTATCATTCACATCTAGCGCATCATGAAAAAATATTTCCACTTAAAAAGTAGATCTCAAAATTTAGTGTGGGGAAATGATACTGACAAGGACATATACATGGTGGGAAAAAGTTGACTGAGACATCAATAATTCGGGATCATGTTTCTAGTCTTTAAATCGCGAAATGTGGAGGGGTCGACACGTGGCGGGTGTGAGATACAGGGGCGTACCCACCTTATGTCCAAAGCGAGCGGACGCAACTCTTGAAAAGAAAAATAAGTGCTAAATACCCGGTAAAATCCTGAGCGCACCCTTTGAAAATTTTTGTTCGCACCCTGTTGAAAAATTTTTGGCCGCCCCCCTTAAGAAAAAATCTTATGAATTTATAAAAAAAAATTATGTAAACACCGAATTTTTTTAAATACAATCTAATTAACTTTCTACTTAACTAATTAACTTTTACTTAACCTAATTAACTTTCTCTTAACCTTTAGCCTAATAAACACTCCATAACCCAAGCCCAACCCAATCTAATAATCTAATTTGAACTAAAATATAATAACCCAACCCACCGCCCTTTCCCCTTCTCTCGTCCCGCTCTATGTTTTGTGATCCATACCCACGGCACCAACAACACACAACAGGTCTTCATCAGGCAATAGCAATAACTTGGATTCCGCCAGAGAATAGTAAATTCTGGCCACCAAACTCACGAAAACAACATCTTTATCGCTCTTTCCGGGTATGGTTCGATTATTTTGTTGTTTTTTGTTTTATTTAGATTTTTAGGAGAAATAAAATTATTAAAAAAAGTTTAAAATTTTAGTTGTTTTGTTGTTTTTTGAAACTTTAGTTGGCTAATTTTGTTGTTTTAGTTAAAATTTAGTGTGTTTAAATGGTTAGTTATAAGGAATCAACAATCAAAACTAGGATTTGATTTAACAGTCAAAAATTATGAAGTTTGGTGATGATTATTTAAGTGTTTAGTGTTAAAAAATAGTTGTATATGTTATATTGAGAAAGACTTGCTTAGAAAAGTAGCTCTAGATAATGTTTGGATAGATTTTAAAAAATAAAAATCCGTAGGACGACATTTTAAATATGTTTGTAACGACGTTTGACGTGTTTTTGATGATTATATAATTTTAGCTTGATGTTCTTTTGTTTTACATGACCTGACCCGAACCGACCCGATATGAGCCGATTTTTTTCATATACCTAGCGTCCTAAAATCTTTAAAAATACTCCGCACCCCCATGAAAAATATCTTGGGTCCGCCACTGGTGAGATCCACAAGTCAATTCCTGAAATCAAAGGGTGTAGGGTGACGTGGCTTTGGTTGACGTGGCCAGCCATGTGGATTTATTTGGGTGGCTTAGATCGAACCAACCAACCAAAGCCAGCCAAATCACCCCAGCACCCCGCCCCACGCCAGGCGGAATATCCACGCCAAAGAGGCAACGCCAACCCTAACCCGGGGTTGGAAAAGCTGGCGTTGAAGGGCAACCCACGCCCCCAACCCAAGCCCACACCTCGTAGTCTAAAACTTGTTTTTGGCTCGTATTTAACCTTTTCAATCAGGAGTTTAAAAGGTATGTATTTGTCAATAGACCACCATCTTATTGCCAGCTCGTATTTAACTCGAGTTAGATATAACATAGATAGTTAATTTGTTATTTTACTTTTGATAAATTCTTATGTATTTTCCTTAAAAGAAGTACTATCCTTTTGATAAATTCTTATGTATTTTCATTAAAAGAAGTACTATCACACCCCAGCTCATAGCTGCAACACACACATGACACAACCACATTGTTCGTAAAGATACTGTATTAAACACTAGAAAAACATCGGTTACATGATTCGTTTACACACTATGTCTATTACACAGGAACGATTTAAAAAGCAGCTTGTCTTTAACAGGTATGCGTCTATCTACAATAGTGTCTGTATGCAAAACTGAAATCATCTAGTACATTTGCACGTTTTTAATGACGTATAAATAAATAAAATCAAGGAATAAACACATGTAATAGAAGTTTAAAACATGGCATGGATGTATAAAAGCTAGAAATATATCAAGATTTAAATGACCCGGTTCAGTTGGGTTAATTCGGGTAACCGATGGTACAAAAAATATCCATTAACCGATTTTCGGTTATTTCGGTTTCTGTTAATTTCGGTTCAATTTTATCAGCTTTCAATTCCATTTTAATTAACAGTTCGGTTATTGCTCACCCTTACCCCTTCCATAAAAAAATCTATTTTAGATCTTGAGTCACTCATATGTTTTAAATTTGAAATTCTTAAAAACCTAATGGTAACACTCGTAATGAGGAGCTTGTAATATAATATTATATTAAATTTAACAAAGTTTGAGTCACATATAAAATCCACCGACTACCAATAAGAAACCAACGTTAAGGATACAAATTTTTGAAGGTTTAAATTTTTACTTAATTTGTTGGTTTTCAGTTCGGCCAATAACCAAATCAAACATTGGCTAAAATTTTTATTTACAAATACATGTAATGAAGGGATAAATACATGAAAGATATATAAATACATGAATTAGATGTATAAATAAATAAAATAGATGTATAAACACATGAAATGAAGTATAAATGGATGTACACAAGTTAGAAATATATGAAGCTTTAAATGTTCGGTTCGGTTAACATGGTACAAAAAATATCCGATAACTGATTTTCGGTTAATTCGATTTCGGTTAATTTGGGTTCAGTTTCATCTGTATTTGATTCGGTTTTAGTTAATGGTTCGGTTATTGCTCACCCCTACCTCATTATATAAAATTTATATTTTAGACCTTGAGTCACTCATATGTTTATTGAAATTCTTAAAAACCTAAAAGTAAACCCTCGTGATAAATGAGAAGCTTGTAACATAATATTAAATTAGTTTCAACAACGTTCGATGCCTAGTCATCGGTCGCATGAGTCCATAAAATCCATTGACTACCAATAAGAAACCAACTTTAAGGATAATGAACCATTCATAGACCAGATAAGGCAACCTAGTGGGACCAATTTAAACTCAAAACCAAAACTCATTATAAAATATGAAAATGTGTACATTTTTGTATCATCAAATGGTGTCACTAACATGGCACCACGGTTTCACACTTTCACAAAGAAATCCCGAACCCCTCGTGACAAAAATACCAAAAGACATGCCCCTATGGTCACCTTCAATCCACTTCATGTAGTCCCCGAGATCGAAACCGATGAACCGGATAACATAAACTGCGACGAGCAGTTTAACTATCAAGTACCCGTGTTTGAGCCATTTTCGAGCGAATGGTGTCAAGGAGATAAAAGTAACACTGAATCCGACGGATTAATACTTCCGTCGGATTTAGAGGTAGCAGAGTTTGCTACGGATATGGACAGGTTGTTAGGAAAGAGTCATGATCAAGAGGAGGTAGTTAATGATGAAGCATTAGGAATGGTAGGTTGTGATGATCATGTGAATGTCTATAGAGATATGTTCTATGATAATATTTGCGATATGCGTAACAAAACTATGAATATGTTAAAGTTAGATTATAATGGGATTATTGCTGGTTGGGATGATGAGAGATCTCCATGGACCACGGGTAACCCGCCGGAGTTGGACCCTAAAGATTGCATGGTATGGCTAATTCTCTTTGTGTCAGTCATTTTAGCATAATTGGATTTACTTAATATCAAATGAGAAATTTAAATAAACATTGATACGAGTCAGAAGAAAAAAAAGTAAGCGTAACCCCCCCCCCCCCCACACACACACAAAATCTTTATGCTTAACGCATCCTCTATAAGAAAAAAAAGTAGAGTGATGATGTAACTGATTTAGTAGGTGGAGGGGGTACTTTCTGATTTCATGATCTCAAGTACCGTATGAGGGTTCCAAGGGGACATGACCCCTGGTGGACTCCAAGTAGAAACGCCCGGGATTGGGCTGCATGGAAATACAATTATACAAAACCTACACAAATCGTCTTGCAACTGATTAAATTGTTTCAAATGTTTTGTTTCAATAGGTTGGAAGTGAAGAAATGAGGCATTGTGAGTCTGGAGAAATGGGATCGACGACAACTAGGTTGGATGCAGGGAGAGAAGCGAGGGTGTCAAGATATAAAAAGAAGAGACAAACGAGGTTGTTTTCGAAGAAGATAAGGTACGAGGTAAGGAAATTGAACGCGGAAAAGAGGCCTAGAATTAATGGAAGATTTGTTAAGAGGACTAGTTTTGCAGCATAACTTAGAATTTCATCAAGTAAGGTTTGTAGAAGTTCAATAATGAGTTTAAGAAAGTAATGCTGCTATTGCACTTGGTGTTTGTGTTGTAGTATTTTCTTGTTGAACTATAGTAAGTTTTTAAAGTCCTAAAATTTTCATTTAACTTTATTTATCAAAAGATATGTAATTGCGCGAGGGAAACTAATGTTTTTAACCTTAAATATTAGTTATGAGTACTTTTATAATTGTTATTCATATATGTTAGGATCCAATTGGTAAAACTGAAATTTGTCCCATTTTAAGAAATAAAATAGCCAACCTCTTTCTCAAAAGCTTCGATATATACTTAGGACTGATGTTTACCCAAAGGGTTTTATTAAATATCAATAAAACTTATGTAAAAAGTGGCAAACACGTTGGAGTTTGTTGAAGTTTATAACTTGACTAAAAAGTAAAAACTAGCGGCGCAGACACGTAATTATTTGCTGGGTGCGGATATGGGTTCAACCACATTTTCAAGGGGTGCGATCGGGTTTTTTCCTAAAATATACACTGTTTTTTTTTTTCAAATGTTGCGCCCGCCCACCCACAACATCTGGTAGGTCCAAACCTGGTAAAAACTAGGAGTGATCACAGTATGGTTTTCATGGTTTTTAGGTTAAACCGTAAACTACACTGTTAATAACGATTTTTTATTTTTTTAAACCAAAATCAAACCGTATGAGTTTTAAACCGAACCAATTTGATAGTAACGTTATGGTTCTGCTTTGGGCTCATTGGGCCTTTATACAAATTGACCCGAATTGTACAAACTTTTAGCAAGATGTTTACAGTAATAATTATCCACAACTCAAAACGCAGTCCAAAAAGGAAAATACATCCAAAAAAAGCCCAAATATAACAAAATATAGGTTGGCTACTGTTATGGTTGTTGCCTCATATAATACGGTATTAATTGTTTTGGTCAAAAATTACAAAAGTATCTTTGTGATCAATTTGAATGTGAAAATATAGATTGGGTGTTGTTATGGTTGTCTCATGTGTGCTTGTTGAAATAATGATGAAAAAAACAATTGAGATAATGCAATATATAATCAAGATAACGCAATTAGACACTCAGGATGTTTACGAGAAAAGTCCTTGATCAGCAATGATCTCCGACTTAAAACCTCGGTGCCAACTAAAAGTCATATGCCGCTTGTTTCTTGCTATTAATTTGGTATAATTGAGTACAAAGAGTTGAAGGGATCGAGAGCCAAGTGTTACAAGTATTGCGAGAGTGTGAGCTGTGTGTATTAGCGGATCTATATTTTTATATATATTTTGTATTTTCTGTAATTGTTTATGTATATATCCGCTAATAGTGTGTTCTATCCGATCCACTATTGCTTAAATACAATAAAAATCTAGAGTAAACTGCGATTTTAGTCCATGTGGTTTAAAGCCCATTGCAATATTTATAAAATTCAAATGTTTTGCAATTTACATACCAATGTTTCTATTTTATTACAATTTCACTCCACCAAACTAACTCTATCCACCTTCTAGTTAAATCTTAGTCACATGATGGGCAGATACGTAATTAACCATTAAAATTGAAGGATTATAATATTTCGATTACAATTTTTATTATATATTATTATAAATTTGTATTAATTTAAATGCATGTAAAGGATCTAAAAAAACTGGTTCATATAATTAGAGAAATGATCAAATACAAATGACTCTTATTGTAAGACGGGTAAGAAGGATTCTGGTCCATTGATCTTAGATTTGGAAGGTTGAGATTAATCTCAGGGAAAATAAAAGAATGAAAGGGCATAAAAGGAATCTCATATTTATTGACTTTCTTTCTCCACATGCAAGACACGTGCCAATTTCCCCCATCGATTAAAACGTCCATAACTTTTTCATACGATATTTTTTTCCAAAAAACTTCACCATAATAACGAGCGTTTTTTATCTTTAATATGAGCACCATATTGTCATATAAAAATAAAATAAAAATTTTCATTTTTACTGTGTTTTTTTGCATTGTGTTAAGACTATGGGGTATGGTGGGGCGGGGGTTTGGGGAATGGGTTGACACGTGGGCTGGGTGGGCTCTATTGGCAAGACCCAAAAAATTGGGGGTATGATGGGGCTTGGGGTTGGGGGTGGCTCGGCTAAATTCCTTTTTTTTTCTTTTTTTAAATTAATGGATAATATAGGGTATGGTGCACCCAATGGCCACCCGCCAGCTCAGATGGGTAGCCCCGCCCAACGCCCGGGCTGAAACCCAAGCTAAAAGGGCCACGCCTAAACCCAAGCCCACCCGGGGGTCACATGGGCGTTTCCCCCGAACCCACTCCCAAGCCCCGCGCCATACCCCATAGCCTAAAGGTTCACGTCATTGCGTCTTTTAACTGGGTCTTGGGGGGGTTTGTGAGGTATAGTTTTTATTTTTTGGAGGGGGGTTAGGTTTTTGGGGTGGGAGTGGGAGGTTTAGGTTTTCGGGCTTTTGCATGTGTATGTTTTATAAGAACCTATAACACAATATATGACACAATGAAGATGATGTTATATCTGGGTTTTCTATAAATTGTGTTATTTGTTCAGGTCATTGTGTTTAATTTGTTATCCATTTTGTTTTGGTTTATTGGTAATTGTGTTTTAGTTTGTTGTGTATTGTGTTTTTAGTTTGTTTTCCATTGTGTCTTCATATGCTCTCCATTGTGTCTTTTATTTGTTATCAATTGTGTCTTTATCTGTTGTCATCAATTGTGATTTTATTTAGTTTGATACTTATTGTGTTATATATTATGGTCATTGTGTTTTAATCTGTTGTCAATTGTGTCTTTATCTGTTGTCATTGATTGTGTTTTACTCTACTTTACATTGTGTTTTACGTCATGCCCATTGTGTCATACACAATTGGGTTTTTGAATTTTTTTTTGAAAAATATAACAATATGGTACTCATATTAAAGATAAAAAAACGCCTAATTTTATGGTATATTTTTTTTTTAAACAAATGATGTATAAAAAAGTTACGGACGTTTAAAAATTGGAGGGGAAATAGCATGTGACTTGCATGTGCATATTCTCTCCTCTTGTAGACAAAATTACCCTTCTCACTTGAATTGTCACTCTCTAGTGACTTCTTACACTTCTTACAATTAGCAGTCTTTGTAGAATAACTTAACCCTATACAATTATACTTAACATTTTACAAGTATGTATAAGTTAATTAGTATTTGAACTTTCTCTCATTAAACAAACTAAACAACTTAGTTAATTGACGAAAAGCATATAGAAAATGTTTTTTACGTTTATATGAAATTGTTGGCTTAATCCCTTATCTATAAAGATCATGTTGAACATGTTCAATTTTTTTGAACATATTACTTCCTTTAAGCTAATTATCGTTAAAAAAAAACTTTGTTTACATTTTCATATGATAGTTTTACACTTTTACCTTTTCCCTAAATGACCAAATCTTTAATTTTCATATATAATTTTTTTTTATTTTTTAATTAATATTTAATAAATGTAAGGATTTTATTTTTGATTTGGAATTTTGTCTTATTTAAAAGTTATAATAATACACCAAAAACTAGAAAGACGTATAAAAACCTAACATAATTATATAACCGGTTCTCTCAGTGGCGAAGCTTGCCTTTGAAAACCGGGGAGCGAAAACGTATATACCCAAAAATTTCTATAGATCCGGGGGGGGGAACGTATATACCCAAAATTTCTATACGGAAACTACATATATAACACTACTTCGCCTCTGGGTTCTCTTATAACATAAAGATAGCTAATATTTTATTTTCAATTTAAAAATTAAAAAAAACTAAATTTATTCATATCATTAAACATACAAATGAACAAATATTGCTTTCAACTTTTTCCCATTGACACAACTTCAATCGATAATTTGAGTATCAATGATAAAATTGGCCCATTTGTTAAGAAAACCATAACTATTAATCCTTTGTTGTTACAAGATAATAAATTATGTTAATTGATTAAACAATTATTTTAATGGTTAATTATGTATCTACCCATCACATGTCTCTCATGTAATTAGGATTAAACTAAAAGGTGGATGAAGTTAATTAGTCTAGTGTAGTGAAATTGCAACAAAATAGAAACCTTGATATGTAAATTGCAATACATTTAGATTTTGTAAAATATTACAATGGGCTATAAACCACATGGACCAAAACCACAATTTGCTCAAAAATCTAATTACTAACTATCTGGGATCTCTGGAGTAAACTTGGTCTTCTTCTTGTGACCGTTGTGGAAGACTTTCCACGTGCTTTTCAACAACAATTTCAATTCTCTGGGTTCAGACTTAGCTCAATAAGCTCTTGCGAATAAGAGGCACATGCAACAATCATTAGTCAAAATAACATTCAGGATACCGAGATCATTTAGGATTCGGGATCCCTAACACATATAACATATTCTTAAGCACCAGTCGGTATTGTTCAATTGTTAACTTATAAGATAAACTAAAACAGTTAGCACAAGCATTATTATTATGGCTACGCTGTAGAAGTAGAAATTCAGGATCCCTAGTCACAATTTAGGATTTATGAGCAAAAATCATATCCATAACTCTAATGAATTAATGTAGTGAAATATATATCAAAAAGAGATTCATAATTCGTAAACCAAACCATTAACTACACTTTTATAACATGAAACATGAAAACATAGTAAGTAAATTCATACTATCCGGTCCGGTTTTATACAATTGGTTTTCAGTATAAATTGTAAACCAAACCGTTAACTACGTTTTTAAAAATTGAAACCAACTCACCGAAAGTTATGTAAAAAGAACCTACCGTGAAACCAAACCACTGGCCAGTTTGGGTGGGTACACAGTTTGAAAACGAACCGTGAACCCACACAATCAGTTTGGTCAATTGAGCTCAAATTACCCAAAATATTCATTTTTATTTTGACAATATGGCTAAAAACTAAAATTCGTTTTTAACCCACACAAATTTATCAAGAAAAATGTAATGGGCTGCTGTTATTTAAATTTTTTGCCATCACACTGAAGTAGTGAACTACTCAGAGATGGTCATAATAACCGGTTTCAAACCCGACCCGGTAGAACCGAACTAGACCCGGTTCCAGTTCCTACCCGACATAAAGTAGAACCGGTTCCGGGTTCAAAATATCCGATGGTTCCTACCCGGTTCCACATTTTTTAATTTTAATCAGGTCGTACCCGGTTCCAAACCGTACCCGGGTTACTACCCGTACTCGGTTCCTAATGTACCCGGTTCCACCCATACCCGGTCCCGGTTTCTAATAATTAGTTATTATTAATGTTTTAATTGTAACTAATTTATTATCAATGAATATAAAACATTAAATTTACTAAATTCACTAAACATTAGTAAAATTAAACATAATAAACATCTCCACATGACCGGTTCCCCATTGTACCCGTAACCGGTTCCACACAATACCCTTACCCGGTTCCTACTGTACCCGGTTCCGGAATACCCGTACCCGGTTCCAAACGATTCCAGATTCTGTTGTGTAAACCCGGGTAGGAACCGGACCCGGTTTTACATCAAACCCGGTTCCATTGTCAACCAAATGGAACCGGGTTCAGTTTGGAACCGGTTCCGGGTTCTAAGAAAACCCGATTATGCCCATCTCTAGAACAAGTGAAGCTTATGATTTGGTTTATCGGGGCCCAAATGTAAAATACTATTAACGATATCCCTATCATCCTCCTTGTAGCATACGAATATTCGGCCCACTAGTCTCAATTTTTTCACAGCTTTGCATAATATTCGGCCCACTAGTCTAATTTTTTTCACAGGTTTGCATGTCGTCATTTTGGTCAAACCCTTGTATGCGATGATCGTGCTTTGACTCGAGCAATAAAGATGTGACTTTACCTTCATATGTGTCTTGACCATCGATCGATTAGGGTCCAAAAGACCATTGTCCGAGAGGATGGCGCTAGCTTCACGTTGTGAGACTCCATGTATATATCTATAACATATTTATATTTTATTTTAGATAATATTTACTATCTTGTCTTAATCTTTATCGACGCAACAATCTGATAATAATAGTTGGTTGATTCATTTAAGTTGTGACGACTATTAGTAGACGAGGCACCCATAAGTGTACAAAAGAGACAAATCTATATTTGTGAAATAACAACAAATGTACTTGTTGTTTGTTCATTCTATTCTAGCCTCAACTCGTACCTATCAAAGAGTTGAGTTTTATAGTGTAATAATGCATTTACACTTTCTATTTATAGAATATTTTAATTGTTTTTTTAGTTGTTTCATTGCATCTAACCTTCCATCACGATTACATCCTCAGATGAATAAAGAGTAAATACGTGTGCTAATTTCACGTATTTCATAACTACAAATGAAAAAAATTAACTGAAACAAAAATGATCATATAAATATACCAAAAATCAGTTGATGTTGCTGTAATTTTCTTTTAAACAATTAAAATCATACTATCTTGAGAGATAGAGTCTAGCCTTCTTGCAGAGGTGGATTAGACAATGATATATAGGGTCTAGCCTCCTTACAGAGGTGTCAGGCTCTATTTTGAGTCTACCCAGGTTTTCATCTCACCGTGTGTTACGCTAGAGAGTTCTGCTCTTGTGGCGGCACAACGATGGTCAAGTTGCAGCCAGCTGTATGGTTCCCAGGGAACGCCCAAGCCAAACTCGGAAACCAGCGTGAGCCCAGTTAAGATAACATAGTCTGACCGAAGTGTGGCAACAGGACTCTTCAATTTAGAAAGTGTGATAGTCTAATACAAGAAAGTCGCGGTTCTAAAAAATAAAAAATTAAAAGCATAGTAAACAAGCTAACAAGTTTAAAAATCTTGACTTCTAAGAGTCTTGGTTGACTTTCTATACCATATTTGTTTATTTTTTCCAACAGATCAATATTTTTTTTAAAGTAAATAAACATATAAATCAAATCAAATCAAATATAAGTAAACATATTAATCAAATCAAATATTACAGTAGCTACAGTGAAAGAAAATGATTTCTTGACTTGTAAGTCTTGGTGTTGACTTTCTACAACATATATCTTTATTTTCAGCGACACATGAATAATATATATCTTTCCAAAAGTAAAA
The DNA here is from genome assembly GCA_947069175.1 of Scalesia atractyloides. Lineage (NCBI taxonomy): Eukaryota > Viridiplantae > Streptophyta > Magnoliopsida > Asterales > Asteraceae > Scalesia > Scalesia atractyloides. The sequence continues at coordinate 7,638,499 of CAMTDV010000025.1, read as the reverse complement.
AAAATATAAATAAAATCAAATATTACTGTAGCTTCAATGAAAACCAAAGGTTAAATAAATAAATTACATGGTTGTAAAACAAGGTTTTCAAGATCGAGTACTTTCTGAGTAGTCGTTACAAGGTCGGCTGCCGAAATGACTTTTTTCAACTCTGCCTAATTACTCGGAATCGATCAAACGCGGACAACCTCAGCCAGAACCGAATCTAGTAGGTCAACTCGGGCGGAGTTTGACTTAAAAAAACAAAACATAATTTATATGTCTATCATATTAAAGATGAATATCATTTTCAAGTATATTTTGTTATAAATATTAGTAAATTTATATTATTTGACATATATTTAATTTTTAAAAACTAATTTCTTTATAATTTAACATATCCGAGTACTCTCCAAGTACGCTCCGCCTAAGCCAAGTACTCTTAACTCCCGGCCGACCGACTAGGGAGCGCTTATCGACTTTTGCAACCATAATAATAATAATAATAATAATAATAATAATAATAATAATAATAATAATATTAATAATAATTGTAGCAGCCATTGAAATTGAAAGGTGGAAAGAAGACAGCAATAGAGTCAACAGGATTCCACTTCCAAATTGCTATGAAACAAACGACCCCCTCTGAATCTGAATACTTTTAACCTTTTCACCCAGCACATTTAATTAATCCACTGAAATTAAATAAATTATTATTATTATTAGTAAATTAAGTTGGCAGTACAAAACCCTACTAGCACAAAACGAGAGTAAGTCCTCTTCTAACAAACACTCCAAACACTAAAAGTTGCAAATTCATTATTTATCAGTCCACCTTTTGTTCTTTGTCACCTCCAAAACTTGTCTTTTTCCATCTTTTAATTATTACTACTTTTTCCCTACTTGTAGTTTTCTTACAAATTATTATTATTAAAAGAAATTAGTTATAGCATACAGAAAAAAAAAATCAAAAAATGTGTTGACTATTGGTGGAAAGGCTGCCAGTTCATATCTTCTTCAAGTCAGACTCAAAAGTTATATACATCACTGTGGAATTAAGTTCAAGCTTGAATTCGACTTCTTACTTCTTTCGTCGGAATAAACCCTCAATGTTTGCCATTTCATGGAAATTATACAAGAACTAGAATTACTCCCCGCGTTGCGGAGTTGGTTTTTTTAATGTGATTTGAGCGTACTGATTTTTTTATTTTTTTTGCAATTGCCATCTAAAAGAAAATAAGAAGCGATTACATTTCCAACCCTTTTGATAACTTCAAAGTTATTTGAGAAATCAATTGTAATTAGATCTCGTGGTGTGTTAATACGGTTGAACTCACATCTTACCGCAATTTTGTATTTATTAATCGTAGTAGGCTCTTATGGATTGTTTTAAGGCAAACTTTTTAATTATTATAGACTTATAGTAAATATACAAACGACAAAAATACCAAAACCATATGATTTCATAAAAGTTATTTCTACTTGTTATTTATTTTAATTTAATATTACTTATAAAATAAGGATGTAGCCTCAGAAAATGAAATTAATTAAATAAATAAATAACTCATTAAAATTACAATAATATTAATTTAGATTTTTCATGTAAAATATGTATCAATTAATGAGATGACATCACATTCTACATGGTTGGATATGAATGTGTTTGTGAGTCACCTACATGTTAATATAATTTTCATTGTAGCTAACAACTTTTTCAATTATATATATAACAATATTACAAGTAGTAATGATTTAATCCGTCATACTTTAATCTTTTTTCAATAAACTTATGATTGTAAGTTAAAAATCTATGGATAGGCCATAAGGATGTTAACAAGGTGATCAGAGTTTCCGGATGCCAAAGTTCAAGCTTGGTTCATTTAGTTTAAAAAAATGCTTAAACTCTACTCATTTAGTATATGAGATCTTGAGCTCGGCTTGTTAATAAACTTTCAACTCATGCTCTACTCATTTATTATATATAAATACTTATTATTTAGATAAATGTGTGTGTCTTTATAGTTACAATTTTATATACAAGAAAACATGTATTCTTTATTTATTTTTATTATTATATTATGTTATATTTAGATATAAAACAAAAGTTATTTTTTATATAGATAATAGGCTCATTTCTAATTAAGTTTGGGATCGAGCTTATTTAAGCTTAGTAGAATTTAAGTTTTTAACCATACGACTAGAATATATAGTTCACAAGCGACTCGGCTTGTTTATTATGTATTATAAATTGTTTGTCCTCTGATATTTTGTTAATTGTTTTACTCTACTTGTAAGGATAATTCCAATATATGAAAAGTCTGTGATTTTCTAATAACTTGGATTATTTTATCAAATGGTGGATTCTGGGTATTAAAAAACTGAACTCAACTTTCCAATCTTCTTACTTATAAATTCACTATTTAATTCATGTTGATATACTTTCCTCATTTTCATATGGAAGATGTTGATTTCCATGCTAAAAGGGGAGAGAGGTGTATTGGAAAATGGAAAGTTAGTAGAAAATAGTAACAATTAAGTAAATATTTAAAGTACTAACTAAACACGCTTTCCCTTATTTTCACACCTTAAAACGTTTCGTTTTAGTCAAAGCGAGACGTTTAGGGTTACTTTACCAGACAAAAGGTGAAGTGACTGATGTCTGAGTGACATAAAGGTGATACGAGGTTTGACCAGGTACGATGTTGTCCCGTGAACCCTAAGGGCGAAAGCGCGGCGCTTCGACCCCAAATATTTACCTTTAAAGCTTGCCCGGGAAAAGAGTTAACGCATTCGATTTCTAAAACTTATTATATTGTTTATTCTGTGTTACTTGTGTTTCTTCAAAATAACGCACGGTTTTGATGTCGTGGTTAAGTAACTATCTTTTCGGTGAATATTCTAATGAGTCAGTTGTTCCTGATTCTTACGAGGGGACCGCTATTTCCGACGCGTATGAGAAACCGGTCTTGTCAAACTTGAGGGAGGAGGAGGAGGTTGTATCTGGCATGTGTTATCGGGATAACACGGTGGAGCTGGATTTGAATATCCCTGTGGAGGACCCGTAAGCACAACAAATTTATTCGAATTACGGATACGGAGGCGAAGCGTATCCTCAGGCTGAATATTCGTACGGTCTTCCAAACTATCCCGACTTTGGTCACGTGAGCAGAGCTTTGAACATCAAGTCTATTCGGAAATCGGTGACGATGGAGAGCAGGAGGATGTGTCAGTTGACGAGTAAGGTTGTTACCCGGTTACATTTTCGTTCGATACAACGCAGAAGTTTTCGTCACGTAAAGAGCTGGAGCGTTGGGTACAAGACATGACAAAAGACAATGGTTACCTCATTGTGATCAAGAGGTCGAATAAAAGAGGAGAGAATTACAAGATTTGGTTTCAATGCACTCTTGGTGGGGAGCATAAGAGTATAACTACACAGAGGAAAACGGTAGCAAGAAAATAGGTTGCATGTTCGAGATGATCGGGTTTTCGGAATCAAATGGTAAGGTTTGGAAGATCGAGGTGACGAAGGCGAAGCAAAACCACACTCCTATCGAAAACCTAGAAGGTCACCCGTATGCGAGGAGGCTTTCTTCGGATGATAAATTAATGGTTGAGCATTTGGCGGAGCAAGATATTCTCTGGCGAACGCTGACGAAAAACAAACCGGATAGAAAGCTTATTCCGAAAGATATACACAACGTTGTTCAGAAGATCAATGTCAGAAAAAATGTCGGTAAGTCTCCGATGCAAAAACTTGAAAACATTCTTCGTGAAAAAGATTACACTTATTACATGCGCACGAATGAGATATCAAACGCAGTTGAAGATGTCTTCTTTGTTCACAAAAAATCAATTCACTATGTGGTGTGCCTTCCCGCATGTGCTAATGATTGACACCACCTACAAAACGAACATGTACAACCTGCCGTTTGTTCAGGTCGTAGGAATGACATCGACAAACAAATCGTTTACGGCTACTGATGCGGTAATTTCCGCTGAGAAGTTAGAGAACTACCTATGGGTGCTGCAGAGGATCAAGTCTATGTTGGCAGGCTGTATGGAGCCGCGCGTGATTTTAACAGATATGGAGTTTGCGCTAATTAACGCGTGTGAACAAGTTTTTCCAAAAGCGCAGAAGTATCTTTGTCGGTTCCATATTCAACAAAATATTAACAAGAATAGCAAGAGGAAATTCTCTGACAAGCAGTGGAAAAATTTCGTTCGCTCATTTTGGACATTGTGCGAATCTACGACCGAGGAAATATACAGGTATAACTTGGAAAACCTTGAAGCACAACTGAAAGAAGATGGCCGTGAACGTGAGTATTTCTTGCAGAATTATGTTCAACCGACTATTTACGTTTTTATATAATAACAAAAACTCAATATTTACGTTTTTTAATTTTAGAGGTTTTTTATTATTTGAGGAAATCCTTTTTGGATCCATACCGTGAAAAGTTTGTATCTTGCTGGACTAACAAAACTATTAACTTTCACCAAACTACGACCAACAGAGTTGGGGCATGCATGCAAAACTAAAAAGTCTCTTTCCAAGTCATCGCAACACACTGGATAAACTTGTATTGTATGTTGATCATGTTGTTGACATACAATACGCAAATATTAGAACTAGCTTTGAAACAAGCCTCCGAAAAGTGATGAACCACCACAAGGATCATCCCATGCTTGAAAATATTATTGGAAAGGTTTCAATATTTGCGATTGAGCTTTTGAATATGGAGCTAAAACGTAAGGAAGACGGGTTGAGAGCCTACGGTTCAAGTTGTGGTTGCCAACTTTTTACCAGTTGTGGTTTGCTATGTGCCTGTCGTTTGGAAAAGTTGAAAAATAACGGTAATTAATAATTTTAACCTTTGCCGTTATGATTTTTGCCATCTAATTTTTGTTTCCGTCCACAGGTCAGCAAATCCGTATCAATTCGATAGACGTGTTCTGGAAGAAGCTTGACTTCAAGCCGGCAAGGAATAAGATAGAGGATATTGATGTAGACGCGGAATTCAAAAAATTGAAACAACAGATCGATCCAACACCTCCTCAAGTGAAAAGGAGCTTCTTTGAAAAGTTTCAGCAAATCCTCAATCTAGGCAACAGTAATAAAAAACCTCCTGTTGTTTTGAAGAAAACTCGCGGTCGCCCAACATTAAAAACGCAGGAACAAAGAAAGGTTGAAGCGGCCAGAAAAAGCTCGTATATTCCGTCGGAAGAAACTTGGCTCGAAGCCTCAGACGATCTCCCTCGTCACAGCTCGTACGTATCATCCCAAGACTCTGCAAGACAAAAGAAAACCCAATCGCTCAACGAATACCCTGATTTCCCGATGATCAAGCTCGGTCCTAAGACGGATATAGCGATCCGCAACTACGCATCTCAGATTCCTGAAGTGTTCCATCCATACATCGTGAGAATAAAGGACGTGAGACCAGATGGTCATTGCGGGTTTCGATCGGTAGCTGTTGGGTTAGGAATGAAACAATCAAAGTATTTGACTATCCAGAAACAACTTATAATGGAGTTACGTATGAATGAATCGCTTTGGAGGCAGGTTTTCGATCCGGAAAACATAGGACATTATGATGCGCTAGTCAGACGGATCGAATTCGAGACGGCGGGACGAGCAGGTATCGAAAATTACATGACAATGCCTGAGACGGGGTTTCTTATTGCCCAACGATACGGTGTGATTGTTCACATCTTCGATATTCGTGGGAGAGATACAATTTTCCCGCTATTGGGCGGGCCAGACGAATCCGAGCAACCTCACCAGGTGGTTGCAGTTGTGTACGTCGACAATGGGCATTTCATCCATGTAGAGCTTGGAGGATGGTATCCAATGCCACCCACAAACCCCCAGTGGACAGCGAACAGATCAGAGAGCACAGCTAGTTGACATACATTATATAGGGATCAGATCAGCGCGTACGAAATGTTTACGTACAAACCCCCGGACCTTAATGTAACGCCATATGTTCAAGATGTAGGTTAAAATGGGTGTAATTCATTTATAATCCAAGAGTATGTTTATTTTTGTTTAATTACATGCGTTGAAAATGAAATCAATAATAGGCGATATAGACCGAATGTCTCTGACACGAACTGTACGACCAACTTACGCAACAAAACCGAATAATACAGATAGTAAACGTTATAGTACAACTTTTAACGACAAAATACGATAAGCACTGATCCGGTATGGCATGCATACATGCAATACCGCACGTTGGACTACAAGTGACATCAAAAGAGAATCACACAAAATTGTGAATACAGCACCTGAGATGACCGAACTTATCCGGAATTCGACGTATAGACCATAAACTCCCCAAAAAGACATGAAATTTGCAAAGTACGTCGCGTTATGACATGTATAGGTGTGTTTTTGAATTAAACCTAAATTGAAAAAAATAAAAAAGCCAAAAGTGCCCCGCTTTGACCTAAATGGGGCGTTTTGTTTTAAAAAATTTCATTTTAACCCAAAACACAGGCGTTTGGGGTTAAAAATGAAAAATTTTAAAACAAAACGCCGCGTTTTGGACTAAGTGGGGCGCTTTGGACCCACGTTTTAAACCAAAGCAACATCTCACCCCCAAACTCACAAAAAATCAAAAAACCCACACTCAAGGTGCGATTTACACACAGTCGGCTCGTTTGAACTCGTTTGAAGGCCATTTTCGATGATTCAACTCTCGTTACCTGTAAGATACTTAGTACCCTATTCATACATTCCATTTATTTCATGTGTTTGTGTTGTTTTTTAATCGTTTTGGTGGAGGTGATCCCCGTCGTCATCGAGGTCAGGGAGGGCATACTGGCGCCTTAGGAGGTTCAGGCTGCGGCTTACCTGGCTCAGCTTGAGGCTCTGGGTCTCCCACCGCCTCAGGATCAGCAGGTGCAGCAGGCTCAGGAGGCTCAACAGCCTCAGGGTGACCCGCCGCCACCGCCTCCACATCCGCCGCAGTACCCACAGCACGTCATCGCCGACCTGCCTCCAGCTGCGCAGGCGGTGGCGAGGGACTTCGATCGGCGTCTCGACGTCTAAGCGACAGCAGACGTGGATTATCCAGACGCTCACGGCTATCGGTGCACATTTGGGACTGCCGGGGATTCCACTGCCACCGTCTCCACCGCTGGAGGATCAGCCGGAGGATCAGTAGATTTACTTTGTATTGTTTTTTTCCTGTACTAGACATTTTGTTTTGTTTTGTATGTACAAACCGACTTTTTATGTATATATGCAGTTGATCTTTTATGTATGCTTGTGTGGATTGTTTGCGCTTATTTCATACGTCTAATTCGCGACATATCGTACGGTGTTTTAAACATGTTCGTGTAATTCATTAAAAATTAAATCGGATAACATTTAAACAAACAACTTTAAATTGTATACGTTTGTAAGAAATAAAACGATTCATTGCGCTTTTTCATACGTCTCGTTCGCGACAATATCGTACGGTGTTTTAATTAAATATGTTCGGGTAATTTATTAAAATAAATGGGATAACATTTATAAAAACAACTTTGTAATATAAATGTTTTGTAAACATAAAACAAAAATCTACAAGTTTTCAAAAAAACAACAAAACCAAATACAACAAAAACAATCAACCAACAACCCATTTTTCACCAAAACCTAGCCCATTCCACCAAATTAAGTCTGGCAGCCCAAAGCGCTCCGCTTTGATCATAGCGGGGCGTTTCACACTAGGGTCAACAGACAAGGACTGACAACTCATCTTGTCCTTTGACTTTACATTGAAACGCCCCGCTTTGCCCATAGTGGGACGCTTTGGTGTGTGTAAATAGATTTGTGCGTCTGTGAATAGACCAAGACTATTTAAATCTAACATGCTTACTTAAAAAAACATATTTAGTTCACGTAAATAACGGTAATCTATTTCTAATAAGTTTTAAAACGTAATACGAAGTTACATGAGAACTACTTTAAGACGATATGTGTGGTAGTGATAGTGATAGCAAAAGGCACGTCTAACGAAGCGGTGTCTACTCACACCATCACTTATTATGAGGTGATAACACTCATTCACACTCACCACATTGCCTTATTTACGAGCGTCATGAAGGCAACAACGCTACCTCATATGACACTCACTCAGTGGTGTGTAATGCAGTGTTTGAGTGGTAATCTGATGTAGAGTCTTTCCTTTAACGATCATACACCATGACATATGGCTTAACGATCACTTGGACCACTTTTTTTTTGACATCTGGAACACCCACTTTTAAGGCATATTCCAACAACTTGGTTATATAAAACCTAAATTTAACTATCTACTAACTCCCTTTCATTTTTTATACTAATACCTATATCTACAACACTAGTCCGCAAGAAGACTTGAAACAACGCCTTCACCATTTTAAGAGCTCGATATCGTTGGGCTACATGCCCTTTAATATCTAATAACTTGACATCAACATAGCTGTTACATCTTGCTTATGCCCTAAACTTAGGTAAATTGACCCGATTATATACCAAAATAATCAATTAACATAGAAAGGGACCCCGTATGATACAATTAGTTACATGTGATAATTTAATTATCTACGCCCCACTTGCGGTATGCGTATAATGTATATATGTGTGGGTGCTCGGGGGGGAAAGTGAAAGGCACTAATTTTACGTTATTTTACTAATTTTGTGAAATATAAAGTTAAAAGAGGGGGATGGTTAATCATGTATCATGTGATGACGTTGATAGCCAAAAGACAATGGAGTACATGCACTAATTGACCTTTGTCTTAATTGCCGAGTGTTATGTGTCTTATGTCCAAGCTTGATGCAAAACACTATCGAGCAGGGGGTCTCACTAGAAGCAAACTCTCTATTCCTATGGGGTAAAGGTAAGACTGTCTACATCTTACTCTCCTCAGACCATACCTTAGCTTTGATACTGGTGGGATTTACCGAGTATGATGATGATGATGATGATAATTTAACTATCTAGTACTCGAATACATGGCAAAAGGTCTCTCTATCTCCGTGTGACCGATTATAAAAATAAACATCTCAAATAAGTTAGATATGACGCCAATTTTACTAACACGTATAATCAATCAAGTGATTAGCATCATTAATTCGCACAAATGGAAATTATAGTAAGCGTCAAAACATACTTATATTTATATAACCAAAGTATTTGGCATATAATAAAGATATAAAATATAGTAAGTGTCAAAACATACTATCCAAAGTATATAGCATATAATAAAGATATAAAAGGTTTTCATCATATATATATAACAAAATGATAATTATTCTCGTATTTTTCTAAAATTATATATTTTATAAAGTAATATAGTGATGTAAAGGGTGGGACAGGACTGTATGAAGAATAAATTAGGGAGGCATGGGTTAGGTTGACGTTACCCGAACAACACGGAAGAATGTGTTGAATGCCACCATTTTAATATTGTGCTTTCTTTTTTCACAACTTATACCCTTCAACTTATGGCTTTCCTACATTTTCTACCCTTTGAGGAATATATCCAAAAGTCAAAATGAAAGTCAAATCTTATTATCTAACGACCTTAAGAAAACATACAAACAATCATAATCAAAACTTTGTTTAGCAAGCGATTATAGCGTATGTTCGAGTTCTTAGTGAACTTCGCACAAATACTAGTTTAACATTGTTTTGAGTTTTTGACTTATTATCTAACGAGCTTAAGAAACATACAAACAATCATAATCTAAACCTTGTTTAGCAAGCGACTATAGCGTATGTTCAAATTCTTAGTGAACTTCGCACAAATACCAGTTTAACGTTGTTTTGAGTTTTTGACTACGACATATGAATGTAAGCTAGGACGCAAAGCGTGTGTTTTTGTACACCAATGCTTATTTAAAATCGATAGTTAAATAAGTTGAGTATGTTTTTGTACAACAATACATTGGATGGAATATATGAAATGATGAGCATATATTTTGTAAAACTATATGTGTAAAAAGATAGTACAAAGTTATAATGAGACATTTTGCCCCCCTTTCCAAGGCATTGATCCTTTGTATCCATGTTTACACCTAAATGGCAATTGTTTTTTGCAGGAAGTCCATCCTTGATGGATGCTAAAACTACATATGTTGCCCAAACAAAAGTCAAATCAGTCTTTATTGGCACATCACCCATAGAATTCATTCAATTACCCACATAAAATAGATACTAAATATTTGCATCATTATTAGGGGTTAGGAAATGAGCAGAAGTCAGATGAGTTCACATGGGGATGTTTTAGAAATTGGTTTTAAAGATTTGAGGGTACAATAAAAGACAAATGAAAGTATCATATTTTGAACTTTTGGGGTAAAATAAAGGTGTCCTTTGCATTTGTCGGAAAAGAAACATCCCAAAAAACCTAAAATTACTTTTTCTACATCAAATCTTCCAAAATATTTATCAACTTTCTTCATATCTATCCATTTTCTTACAAAACGATATTCGTATTTTTTGTAACTTATATAACAGAATTTTATAGAGGTTTGTGGAATTTCAAATACTTGAAATTTGAGTTAATTCTATTTAAAAACGTGTTTAATTCGATTTCAAATAATTCATTGATCATATTAGGAAGGGGTTTGATGATATATTTGACTAAATAATCCTTAAACATTCAACATTCATCGTATTTCTTCCAAAATATTCATAAATCTCTATATTCGTCATAGTTACGTCTTTTAGATTTTATTAACATTCCAAACCCTTACTAATATTTTTTTGATAACAATCTAATTTACTCACGATTCTTGCTATATATTTTTTAACAACAATCTAATTTACTCACAATACTACATTATATTCACAGCCAAGTATCTTTACAACTATGGATAGAATTAATATGATTTCTACAAACATTTAGTCCTTGAAAACATTCCAATTTTCTTTTAAAAAACTATGAGAATGCTCCCCAAGTTTCAAGTTATATTTTTGAATTATGGTTTGTTATTAGAGGATTATTTTTTACATCTTTTAGATATACATTAATATGTGAATTTAAGTTGGCAAAGACGTAAGAATATAATAAAACTATAGATGACTATTTCATTTTCAAAATGAAAATTACTTAAATAAATAAATAAACATTTCATGGTATGATTCCAACAATTTACATTGCAAGTTAAATGTGTTTTCCTTAGGTGATGATGATAAGTTAGTCTACTAGTTACTTATTTGGTTTTTCTCCTTAAGGTTCTAAGTTTAATTTTCAGTGGCATCATTTTAAAGACATTTGTGTGACAATGAAGTTTAGAACTGGGCCTCTCTGGAGGTCGTCAGTTCGAAACCAAGCCGAACCAGGTTTTACGCAATGGGTCTTTGGACGGACGGATTTTCTCTGGAACTGGTGGCTTACGAAGGAGGGGATGCATTTACTCGACTGAAGGGATCCCAAATGCTTATCTGGCGATTTAGTTGCGGTTCAAAAAATGTGCTTTTCCTTAGTTTTGAGCATAACATAAAAAAAAGTTTATAATTAGTGAAATATGCATTAATTCAACATTAAGTATTTACTAGTGTTAAAGAAAACTTTTGCGTGTCATGTGACAAACCTTGATACAAATCTAGCAATGATGATGGTGTTGTAATGTTCATCATATAATCATGGAACATGAAAGCCTCAAAGGGGCAAGTGGGGACTGATCTTGATGACAAATCTTGTCAAAATTAATTAGTCATGATTGAATTTTGTGAGCTAGCTTTAGATAGTGTCAAAATTCAAAGGGCCATGACTCATGAGCCAGAAAAAAACACCAAAACTAACCCATCAAAAAACCAAAATAAAACCAAACAAGTGCAGAAAATATGTCTTGTAAATTGTAATATACAAATTTCAAATCTAAAATGGTATATACATCATGATCGACCATTGTTCTTGCTTGATCTACTAACCAAAAAAGATAACATTTCTTTTTACTAAAGATAATACCAAAATACCCACGGTTTAGCACTAATATTACATCAAAATGCCAAAAACATAGTGGGAAAAAACGTGGGTATTTTGGGTAATGGATAATTCACCAACTATTCAAAAAAAAAAAAAAAACTTGAAAGTAAGAATAATAATAATAAAACTAACGGGTCAACAAAAAGATCCGAACTTTTTAGTTGTGCAAAGGATCCGGGCAACTGGGTACTCTTCTTTTGTCATCTTGGAAGCTTTTATCTTTTGTGCCAATGGTGTTGTTGAGTCTTGAATATCTGCCATTGAAGAATCTTTTGTAAAGCTTGGATCTTTTGATCTCATCGGAATCTTTTTGTGGTGGTTGTGGTGGTGTGGTTAGTGGCAACGGTGGTGGTGGTGGTGATGGTGGTGAAGTTCTTGTTGCAACAACTCTACAAGAACAACTATTCAAAGCCCATAGTTGAAGAACCAATAAGATGATGATGATCAAGAAGATCTTTGTGCCAGAAAATGACATGTTGGTTGAGAAGCCACATAAAGAAAGTGAGGATGTTTTGCTCAAAGCTTGTGTTAGATCTTTTGAAGCATCTCTTTCTTTCTCTCACTAGATATGTTGTTGTTTTGTTTCTCTCTCTAAAATGCAGATATACACAAGAGGGGTGAGTGGAGTGGAGGGGGTGGTGGTGTGTTTCTCTTTCTATATCGACGGTTAAATATGATGGGATCTCAAGAAAAGACTTGTGAGAGATGAGAGGGAGATGGTGGTAAAAAGAAGTTAATTTTCATGCAAGTATGGACCCCACACTTGTATAGAAGAACAAAAACCATGAGTGAACACATCAAACTTTTTAGTTTGTGATTCATCTATCTAGTGTATACATGAATATTACTTTATTCTGCTAGATACATGTTATTTTTTTAGTTTGGATGTTATATCTTGTAGAAAGGAACATGCAATGCAAATTAAGAGTGATCTTCAACATTTAAGACTTATTCTTGAGTATTACTTACGATTTATTGATGATCGTACATGCATGACTTAGACTTATCTCTTGACAAATAAACCCGAAGTGTTTGAAATATTCATTATATATTGAGTAAATTGTCAAAATCGTCCTAAGGTTTGGGCATGTTTGCCAATTTCATGCAAAACAATTTTTTGTACCATATTGCCATTCATTTTCTGGATTTTTTTCTCATTTTCATCCAAACGTCTAACTTTATTTTTTGCCAAAATCGTACCTAAGATTTGGGAATTTTTTTTCTATTTCATCCAAATTATTTGACAGAAAAATAAAGCAAATTAGACTTTTGGATGAAAATGGCAAAAAAACTCAAAAGTGAAAGACTATTTAGTACAAAAAAAATTGTTTTGAATGAAAGTGGCAAACATGCTCAAACTTCATATACGATTTTTGCAATTTACTCCTATATATTATACCATGATTAAAACCCAATTCAAAAGCAAAATATAAATTCTATGAAACAATTTTGTCAACAAAAAGGAATAATTCATCAAACCACATGCCCACATACACCTGAACAAAATCGTCTGATCGATAAAAAAATACATTCGTATAGAAATAACTCATGCCCATATGATTGAGTTTCAAGTTCCAAAATCTTTCTGGCCCGAAGATCTTGTCACAAAAACCTATCTTATAAACCATCTCCCAACTAAAGCCCTAGACCTAAAAATTCCCTTCTACACATATTGAAAATAGAATAGTTTAAAATTGACTCGTGTGCTAAATAATGTGTTTTTGTGGGCTATAGAATCAATCATCACGAATACCAGTGTTATAGTCTGAAAAAACGACGCATGTTCACTACCATCCATTCTGACTTTTTTGAAACAGAATACCACTACAACACCCGATACTTTGGTCAGGGGGAAAAAGATTATGGTGACACATTGAATTAGTTGAGATGGATGTCATCAGAAGAAAAAGTTGATCACAGGACCGTAACCGAGTCCTTCCCACAATTCACGGCACCCACTATCAATATTGCTAATAATGATCTTCCCAATCTGACATCCGGGGTAAGTAGTTCTAAAACCCACGAGCATGTTGAGTATCCTATTTGCCTTGATTTATCTATTAATTTGCAAACACTTGAGAATATTGACATTCCTAGCTCATCTAACAATGAGACAGAGCAGTCATTACATGATGAATATGGAAATCAAATCGAGGCTGAACCAACTACATATTTACTATCTTCAAGAATAATCAAAGGAGTTCCTCTAAAAAATATACTATCCAGGAAAAGAAGGTCAGAGTTCAAGATATCCGATGTGAAACATAGCAACTGTGAATTTGTCAACAGAAGCCCATACCTTCGCCAAAACTCATTGTATTCAAAAGAATTCCAACTAGCATGGAGCAAGCTCTAGAATTAGAATTGTGAAAAGAAGAAATGAAAGCCGAAATGGATGCACTGAAAATAAATGACACATGGGAAAATGTGTTCTCTCACAAGGAAAAACCCGGTAGGGTGTCGTTGGGTCTTTACAATAAAACATAAGCCGGATGGAACCGTTGAGAGGTACAAAGTCCGCCTAGTAGCCAAAGGTTATACTCAAATGTATGAGATTGACTACTCCGATACCTTTTCTCCAGGAGCCAATATCAAGACAGTTATGGTTCTTTTCTCGGTATTTGCAAATAAAAAGTGGCCGCTCCATCAGTTTGTTGTAAAAAATGCCTTTTTACATGGAGAACTAAAAGAAGTCTATATGGAAGCTCCTCCTGGATTCTCCGAAAGCTCTAATCCTGGAGAAGTATGTCGTTTGAAGAAATCGATCTCTATATGGATTAGAACAATCTCTTAAGCATGGTTTGACAGATTCCCTTTAGCTATGAAGAAATATGGCTTTAAACAACGTAATTCAGATCATACCCCGTTCCTAAAACGAAGGTAAAATTTGGATATCTATTTAATTATCTATATGTATGATATAATATCACAAGAAACGATGAGGATGTAATTATAGAGCTAAAGGAAAGTTTGTCCAAATAATTCGAAATGAAAGACCTGGGAAGACTCAAATATTTCCTTGGGATTAAAGTACTAATGTCTAGACAAAAGATTTTCATTTGCCAACAAAAATACGTTCTTGACCTGTTGGTAGAAACAAGGATGATCGATTGCAAACCTAAAGATACTCTTGTGACGGTAAACCAATAACTTTATATGGATGCATGAACTGATCTGGTAGACAAGGAGAAATACCAACCAATGGTGGGAAAGTTGATTTACCTCTCACATGTGTGTCCAGATATAGTAGGAGTGGTTAGCCAACTTTTGCATCAACCTCATGTTGCCCACATGGAAGTTGTATGGAGAATCATCAGGTACCTCAAAGGAAAGCCTGATCATGGAGTTTTTTCAATGAAAATGAACATTTAGAAATCCAATTATACACTGATGCCGACTGGGCATGAGATAAGGGAAATCAGAGATCAACATCCGGTTACTTCACTCTAGTTTGCGGGATTCTTTTACACGGAGAAGCAAGAAACAAAAAGTGATAGCCCTTTCGAGTGCTGAAGTAGAATTTAGAGGGAAAGCACGGGGTCTAGCATATAAAAGCCAGATCATATGTAACAACAAAGTTGCAAGTCAAACCTCAGAAAATCCAATTCAGCCTGACCGAACAAAACATGTTGTGGTAGATAGACACTTTATCAAAGAGAACCTTGAAACCAGGATCATATAAATGCTATTTGTTCGATCAGGAGACCAACTCACATACATATTAACAAAAGCTTTACATGGAAAAAATTTCAATCACTATATTTACAAGTTAAGTGTTGGAATAAAAAGCCTTACTTGTTAAAAAATCAATGCTTAAAATAAAATTTGGACCTTTGAACCCAAATTCAACCTACCTAAGTATAACCTTACATCACTATTTATGATTAGTTTCATTTAGGGGTGTGCATGCGTTGCTTTGGTTAGATTTTTTCCACTAAAAGTAACAATAACCGCTACATTCGGTTGTGAGATTTTCTTAATCATCACCACAATCGAACTTCGGTCGGTTAATCTGTTATGAAGTCAGTTATGGTTCTAGTTTGGTTAATTTTGGTAAGCTAACAAATCAAGGTTTGAAATAAATAAGGATGTGCGTTAGAGATGTGTACGATTTGGACCTAGCGTGGGCCATTCTTTTGTAAGACAACTAACTACACTTTTTGTTAAACTATCGACTTGTGATCCCTTTTAATACGATAATTTTCATCAAAAAATATTACTTAAACCTTCGATATGCAAATTGACAGAAAGTGATTATGTTTGATAAAATTGTGTAAAATAAGTGAATAAAATCTATTAATTATGAACTAATTATTATATAGAAGATTGATAGGATCACATGATCTGCATTCTTTATTAAAATAAAAGGCATCTATATCAAAATAGTTTTAGAGAAAAGTGCTCGAATAGTTCCTGTGGTTTGCTCCGATTTCATCTTTAGTCCTTACATTTTCAAAATTACAGCTATAGTCCCTAATTTTGGCAAATTCGTTATCGGATAGTCCCTGAAGCGGTTGAAGGGTAGTTTTTGATGTTAAGTGGGTAGGAAATGACTATAATGCCCTTATATTAAAAAAAACTGATAAGTAAAACACTGCCTCACCTAAATCACCATCCAACTCTTCTTCATCCCAACACCGCCTATAACCACCCACCTTTCTTCAATCCATCATCATCTTGTAACAATTCATTCTTCCCATCATAACCACCATATGTGGGACCCACACTTCATCTTCCACACCCTTCACCACCATCCACCTTTCACCACCATCACTAACCCCCAACCCATCCCACCTTCCCTCCTCTGCAGACAAACCCACGACCACCTAAGTTAAAGTCGCTGCACCTGGTTTAACAACTGACAGGTGAATGTTAACTTATAATTAAATGTTTTACATAATTTCTTGAATATTTATTTGTCAATGCTGAAATAGAACTATAAAGAGCATGGTTATGATGAATCTTTATCTAGAGAAGGCATATGAGACCAGGTACAGCAACTTTAACTTTTGGGTTTTAATCATTATCGATTGATCTAAGTTGGGGGTAACTGAACCAGAAGGGTTCTAATTCAAGGATCAGAGGCAGATTGCTATTTGGATACAAAACAATAAAGGGCAGAAGTAGAAAAACAAAATTTGAGAAATAGTTGATTTCAGAAATCAATTACACGTACTTTTTTATGATGATTCTCATTTGTTGAAGAGATAAAAAAAGGCAAAGCTTCTATTATTGTTTCAACAAAGACAAAATATTCAGAACCACATGGGTTTGATTTTTAAGCCACAAAGAAATTGTGGGCTATTGTTGCTGTTGATGCAATTAGAAAATTGGAAAATTATCGGTCTACATAAAAAAGGATCGAGATTTTGGGTTTGTCTGCAGAGGAGGAGGGTCGGTGGGATGGGGTGGCGATTTGTTATGGTGGTGAAAGGTGGGGAAGATGAAGTGATGGTGGGAGGGTCAGGATGGGGAAGATGAAGAGGGTGGGGTGGTGGTGGGTCCCACATAATTTATATGGATTAATTCTATATTTTTTTAATTATTATATTTATTTAACAAGTAAGGGTATTTAAGTCATTTTACATTCACTTAACTGAGAAAACTAATATTCATCCGCTTCAGGGACTATCCGAAAACGAATTTGTCAAACTTAGGAACTATAACTGTAATTTTGAAAATATAAGGACTAAAGGTGAAATCGGAGCAAACCACCAGAACTATCCAAGCACTTTTCTCATAATTTTATTACTTACATACTTTTAATATGGTAATTCTCAACATAAAAATATTACCTAAGCCTTCGATGTGGGACAGTGGCTATTTCTAATGTCCCAACCTTCACTGTATGTTCACATGCAAATTGATAGAAACTGATTTTTATTGATAGAACTGTGTAAAATCAGCAACTAAAATTTAAAAGTTATGATTATAATTATATAGAAGATTCATATGATTATAACACCTTCTTAATCAAAATAACATACTTTTATATTAATAAAAGACCTTTACACGAAAATAATTATTATTGTGTATTGTTTGGTAGGCAAGATAAAAGAAGGAATAAAATCAACAGTGACTGGTGGTGGTCAGTGCTAGTGATTGTGGGTTGTTATAGGTGGCGGAGGCAACAATGGGTGGTGGCGACGGGGACAACGGGTGGCGGTGACGGGGGTGAGGCGGTGGTTGTCGGTGTTGGTGGGTGGCGGCAGAGGAGGTTGGTAGTGGTGATGGCGGTGGTGGTGGCGTCGACGTTGGTGTGGGTGGCGGCGATGGGTGGCGTTGGCGGCGGTTGGTGGTGGCGGAGGCGGTGACGAGTTGTGTGTGGAGGCGGCGATGGCGTCGGTGGTGGGTGGTGATGGCGAAGGTGATGGGTTGTGGTGTTGTTGATGAATGGTGCAAGAAGGGATGAAATTAAAAAAAACATGGGGGGTGGATGAAATGATTTTGAAGGAATATAATTACTTATGGAATTGGTGATTCAATTTCATTGATCAAGGATGAAATAAAAAAATAGGGGGTCGATGAAATGATTTTAAGGGAACATAATTACTTATGGAATTGGTGATTCAATTTCATTGATCAACCAAACGTCTTTTTTTTATTCTCTCGTAATGATTTATTCTATTCCGTTCAAAACCGACCCGTCGACTGTAACATTGAATAAATCCACTTGTTTTGATAACGAAAGCTTTTAATTTCTTCACAATTAGACAGCTGTTGAAATTAAATGAAAATATGTTTCGTTTTCACACACTTGTCCAAAAATAAAATGTTATATTTGAAAATAAAATATGGCGTAGAAAAAGGATATTGTATCCCATCTTCACATACTCGTATCTATTTTTCTTGAATGAATTTGAAGATATTCGTCAATATGTGTTTTTTTTTTCTTTCTTTCTTTTTTTTTAATAATTCAGCTTATTTGAATTTTGATTTTTGTAAAGAACTCAAATTGGAATTAAAAATACGATACACATTTGAAAATGCGTTTTCGGTTTTTCATCTGTTCAATTAATTGAAATGAGTTATGAGATGGGAAAATATAAAAGAGGGTGTGTGGAGTCAAGATCGTGAAGGGATCGGCGATCCACTGCATGTCTGCACCGGATGGGAACGCCGCCCCCAATAGGGTTTTCTTTTTCAACAAAAAACCGATGACAACACACCGATCATTGAGATAGTGTGGGACTGTGGGTGATGGTTTTGACCATTGTCAAACGGTAAAATTACCATTGAAATTAAAAAAAAAGTATAATTCCAAACCTATAAAATCAACAAAACTCACTCATTTTTCTCTAAAAAAAATTCCCTTACATTTTTCAATCCAAAATTTTCCTTCACAAATAAAAATATATACTCTTCTCATACATCTCAAAATAGATCTATCAAAAATTCCACAACCTACATCATATTTGTATTATATGATCCATCAAGTTCCGGCAAAGACATAATAAAAAAACATTTTATATATTTGACTACCATAGCGCGTTATCTATAAACCAAACTAAAGATGACGCGTTGTAATCAAGAAGGCATTCCTTTTTTTCCCTGAAATGTTGCATTCTATCTTTATTGTTTTTAATCTTTTGTTCTTGGTATTTATAATTTATATTATTTTTAATAAAATGTTTATAATATTTTTAAAATTTTTCACAAAGTGTTGCATTCTAATTTTATTATTATTAATAATTTGTTCTTCTTATTTATTATTTATATTACTTTTAACGGAATGTTGTACTTTCAAGTAGGTATATTAATAGAGACGGTCGTGAAGCGTTTCACGCCCGACTAGCTAGTCACTATTTCAACAATGATCAAATGTTCACACCGGAGCAGTTTCGAAGGCGTCTCAAGATTTGTCGTTTTGGAATGCATTTTTTGGACCCCCTGGATCAAATAACGACATCAACTCCTCGACCGATCACATTTGCTCCATAATTATATTGATGGATGCGCCTTTCACCATCGTTTCGTGGCAAGCGAAGTCACATATAAATTGATTTTATTTTGCGAATGGGGTATACCGTATTTGGACAACTTTAGTGAAGGCACTGTTACATCCTCCTGAAAACGATGTAAAACGTTACCGCAACAAGAAATCACACAAAGCGGCATGAAAGGACGTTGAAAGAGCTTTCAGGGTCCTAAAAGCCAGGTGGCACATTCTTGCACAACCTGTAAGGCCATTACATCCCCGAAGAATTTGAAAAATCATGTATAGATGTATTATTAAACACAATACGATTTTGAAACGTATTGGTGCGACGATAACTCTTGAACGCATAAAAGGATCCACCAAAGGAAGGATTAGTTAAAGACAATATTCTTTCTCTTTTACGACCACGAACAATGCACAAAAACCTTAAATTGGATCTTATCAAGCATAAGCATTTGGAACAACTCCATTCACCCTAAAAATGATAATTCAGTTTTAGATATCCAGACAAATTCAAAAACTGAATTTCAATTTGGTTTTGTTCAAAATTACCCTATTGTGTAAATTTTTATGACTGTTCATAATCAAATAAATGCCTATTAACTTCAAAATGAGTCATATATATATTTTGTAAAAAATAAAAAGAATAACTTTTAAACCAATAGAAATTCTCTATTTACTTTATTTAATGTGTGTATTTATGTTATGTAAAAGGACATATAGGTAAATCTATAATTGTCATTAATTGGCTAATTAATTAAACTTGTAACCATTTTTAAAATATACTCTTTAAGAAAATAATTTATGGTGAAGGAGAATTTTTGACACGTGTATGATAAATTTTAGTATGTGTACGATAAATTTTGAAATGTGTAGGGTAAATTTACATGTATGTAAGGTAAATTTTGGTAAGTGTAAGACATATGTAGGATAAATTTTGAAATGTATAGAATAAAATATTTTTGGTTTATTAATGAGAGATAACATAATTAATGAGAGGAGTTATAAACTATTTAATGTTTTTACCATTATGTCATTTCTTCTTTTATTCTCACATTAAATTTCTTCTCAAATGAACCTTGGGGAAGGTTCATTTGTGAAGAAAATTTTATCGAGAATAAAAAGAACAAAAGGGTACAATTGTAAAACATTAAATAGTTTTTTTCAAATCTCATTTATATTATGTTTGACTAATTAATTAGTCATAAAGACTATCATCTTCCACACTAAATTTTTTGCCTACATAGATCAAAAGTTATCCTACCATTTGAGATTTATCCTACACATATTTAAATTATCTTACATAACTCGTAATTTATCCTACACACCTCGTAATTTATCCTACACTATAGATGCATTTTTTTATTATTTTTTGAGAAAATATATATTTTAAAAATAAGTTACAAATTTAATATAGTTAGTTATTAAAGATAAAACTACCAATTAATGATATATGTAATTTTACCAATATACCATTATAATTACATTAAGTACAAATATTAAATGAAATCTAATAAGCATTTCTATTAGTTAAAATTTTCTTCTTTTTTCTTCGTACAAAGATTTTTCTTTTCATTTGGACCCTTCACTAATGCAATTCTAATATATATGGGTGGGTTAGACTATAAGGTGTGGAGGAGGTAGTCCCTTAAGGCTGATCCGTCACGTAGGCAGCCACGTCATCTGGTGTGAGTGATGAGCCCGGTCAAGGGTTTGGAGGATGAACCCCTTTATATATACAAGATGTATATATGTATATATGTGCGTGTTGGATAAGAAAGAGGTGGGCCCGTCGCGAATGGCAACGGAGGAACGATAGGGACAAGGACGAGGACGGACTAAAGGGGGCTGTGTGGACGACCCTCGACGAGCCAGGAATATCCCTCACACCCTTTAGTCTTATGTATCATAAGGGTCAAAACCTAAAGTGTTATAACAATTAGAAGATGTGATGTTTTTCAAGATATGTTCAACAAAAACGTGTCCAACAAGTCATTATCTAAACAAGTCGAAAGATGAGTCCAACACGTCTAATAGGGTCTAGGAAAATAAAATAACGATTTGAAGAAAATAAAAATCCAATAGATATTCATATTATCCAATTGAACATATACTATAAAGTTGTCATTCAATCTCACTTGAGTAGATCCAATAGATATTAGTATTGTCCAATTTAACATATAGTATAAAGTTGTCATTCAATCTCAATTGAGTAGGATACTAGAAGTTCAAAATACTGTTAGATTTGACTAGAGAAGCATCACACAATCAGAGTACGCATCTTTTAAAAGGGAGGGAATCGTGGCTTTACTCTATGAGTTCAAACTCATAGATCCTACAACTTTTACCGTATGAAAATCATGTAAGGGGCTGTCTGTTATTTATCTGCTAATAGGCTCTTAATTATCCAAATCTTTTACTGATTTAGCACTTAGTGGTTCAGACTGTTAGTTTCGCGAAGAAAAGTCTGAATAATTCAGATATTTGCCTTTAAATGGTTAAGCATTATGCTGAGTCTGAATGGTTAAGACTTATAATTGAATCGCTCAACATTTGCCTCTGAACGGTTAAGCATTATATTGGCTCTTAGTGATTCAGACTTCTTACTGGTTCAACTTAACCATTCAAAGTGCAAACAACCCCTAAGTTAATTGATAATATTATAGTTGCGTAGTGTAATTGGTTCATTTAAATGTATTTATAATGTGAAAACACATCTTATACATTTATTTTATTTTTACAATCAAACTTATAATCATTTAAATATAACCGTTCGAACCAATAATGGAGATATATATATAGGATAAGTTTAGATAGAAAACCATAAAAATTTGAGAAAACCCTAGAAAACCAACCTCCGACATTTTTTTATTTTGAAAAAAAAAACATGTAATATACATTTTTTAAGAGTTTTGGGTAAAAAAACAAAAAAGCGTCGAAGGATTATTTTAAAAAAAATAAACAAATTTCAGCAACTTTTATAATTAACATGTGTTAGACAAAAAATGCTGAAACTTGTTTATTTTTTTTAAATATTCGTTTGGCGTTTTTTGTTTTTTTTGGTCCAAACTCTTAAAAACATGTATATTACATGTGTTTTTTTTTTCAAAAAAAAATGTCGGAGGTTGTGTTTTCTAAGGTTTCTCAAATTTTTAGGGTATTCTATATAACCCTACATATATATATATATATATATATATATATAGGGGAAGGTTCATTTGAGAAGAAAAATAAATTAGAAGAAAAAGAACAAAGGGTACAATTATAAAACATTAATAGTTTTTCTCTCATCTCATTAATTATTATCTTTGACTAATTAATTAGTAATAAAGACTATCATCCTCCACACAAAAATTTTACCTACACACATCAAAATTTATCCTACTTCAAATTATCTCCATTAAATTTATCCTACACATTTGAATTATCATACACACCTCGTAATGTATCCTACACTTTAAATTAATATTTTTTCTTTTCAGTTTTTTAAAATAAGTTATAAATTTAATGTAGTTAGCTATTTAAAAGAAACTACCAATTAATGATCTATCTAAGTTTACCAATATATACTTACACTAATATTAAATAAAAAAATTAAATAAGTAGAATGAAACATTCTTATTGGTTGAAAGTTCTTCTTTTTTATTCTTACAAAAATTTTCTTCTATTTGAACCTCCACTTATATATATATATATATATGTATTTTTCTAGAAAATCACATACGTTCGATTTATGAATATTACATGACATAAAATTGATACATGATATTAGTCAGTGTTGTAAGAGTCGTTAGGTGCTAGTTGGGCGGTAGTGTACCGACTAGCGATTAATCGGATCGAGATTTTTATATGTAACTTTCAGTTATATACACACACACACACATTTTTATATGTAGTTTTCTAAAGTAGACATGTTTTAACCAATCATTGACCCATTTTTTAAGGAATTCGAAGGAATTTACAAGGTTTGGTCGAAATTTGGCCGGCGTCTAGCCAAAATTTGACTAGAATAGGACCACCATTGACCGCCTAGAAATTAATCGGCCATTAATCAAGTGAACCTCCGATTAATGATTAATATGCGACTAATCGGGGACTAGTCGGGATTTTTACAACCATGAATATTAGTTAGTGTGTTTCACGATTATACAGATAAAAAGTTAAAACTGTCATATAAGTACGTATGCATGTCTAAAAATACAAAGATTTATATTTTTTTTAGTATTAAATGTTTGGGTTTAATAAATATCACATGGCAATTTATTATTAGACCTTAATAAAAGTATTATAAAACAAAAAGAGATTATAATCCAAATGTTTTAGTAGCCTAATGAAACTCATGGAAACGACAAGATTCTCATAGTGCAAGAAACCACAAGACAAAACACATGCCGAGGTTTGTAGTTTATACCATAAAATCTGGGTTCAAAGTTCCAACTAATCATCATACAATAAAAAAATACTTTAACTATGAAAAGTATCATAGTTTAAAGAAAATAATAAATTATTAAGTTCCTAAGGTTTCAATCTTTATATGATGTATATGATATCAGAATACTTTGTATGTGCTACATGAAATATGCGAATTCACTATCGTATATCAACTTGTGCTCTCTTATAGATTTATCTCATCCATCAAGATTCAAGGCAACAAATCATGTAGTATCAATCACATAACATCAACAATTGTACCTTCTACCCACAAAATTCAATACATGCACAGAAGGACTACATATTATTTTATTTATTCGTGCATATTAGATGAAAATGATTACACCATATTTGAGTTTGCTATTTAAGGCGTGAAGTTAAGACGACAAGTATCATTAATCCGTAACTCAATTAAACACATACAAAGAGAGAATGATTTTTTCTTATCGTTGAAGATGCTCCTTGAACGTCTTAAAATTCATAGTTAATGCCGTTGTTGATGGTTGGTTTGTAATATATGTTACCAACTGCCCATATTTTTGTTTGTGTAACGTGTCTAAAGGTGAGACCAAAATTGTTCGTTACATATGACCGAAATTGTGGATTTTAAATTCACTCTTTAGTGGATTTAAATTCCATCATACGAGTGCTTGGTTCATAAAATCGGTCATGCAATTGCAGTTGTAGAAATTATTTTATGTATGCATTCAAGGATATGTGCGTGGTGTTGTGCAAGATCCTAATCTTATTAGAAGGTGTGAGCATGACTATTATCGCTTCGTAGTTGTAAGTACTTATGACACCCTTATTAAAAGGTGATCGATGTCTAGTTAGCATATCTTTAAGTAGGGTTGAATTTTCTTACCCTTTTACCGACTTAAAACTTGCATCATCCATATTTATAAGACGCGCATGGCTTTCCCAAAGCGAGTTTCAGAACGTCAAGTCCAACATTCATGTGTTAGGAATGATTCTATACATATTTTATGTGTGTGAGGTTTTTACAAGGGGTGTTAAATTAATGTTAACAACATAATGTACCATTGATAGTCCGAAGATAATAATATTAGTAGGAGTTTATACCTCGTTAATATAGAGCGGTACAAACGTCTAGTAAAATATTTATTTTGAGTCTAAACCTTCCAACAACATTTTTTTTGTTAAACTTGGAATGTGTTCAAGCTATGTTATGCTATCAAGGAAGCCACGCGAGATGTTATAACATGTCCTCTATATGACAATACAATTTGTTAACATTATCGACTTAACAAAAGGTGAGGATGTTGATTATAAACATCGTGTTTATTGCCTACTTAGAAAGTTCACATATGATTGAAAGAAGATATATGCAATGCTCGATTGCTCCAGAGTTCTCATCCCACGACAATCTATTTTACAGAATCAACAAAAATAACCACTAATATCATTGTCTTTAAAATTCAATTCCAATTGTTATAATCATTATAATGAGTTACATAGCTTTACCTATACAAAATGATATTTGAAGTGCATATATTATTGTGAAGTGTTTTATAGAAGATAATTAAAGAATAATTTGACATTTTTAGTTAGACAAATAGTTGACTTGCAATCCTATACATAAAATACAATAAAATAATATAAAATTCAGAAAACATGTGACTTAAAATAGTAAGGTTTGCTTGTTTTCATTTTCAGAAAATAAGCCAGATTTTGTCATTTGAAGTTGAGTTTACTTCATTTTGCTACCATGTTAATAGAAACATAAAAGCGGTAGCCGATGAGCATAAATAAAAATATATAATGTAGTTTGTCGTTTAGCCATTTGGGTTATAAATTTTTTTTTTGGTTATTGTAACATTAGACTTAAAATATAATTACTGTTGAATTTATATCGAGATAGATTGTAAACGGGCAATAAGCTGCGCCGCTACCCATTTTTGAATATCAAAACTAAGTCTTTTAAAAACAACGGCTTTTTGTCTAGCGGTCAAGTCAAACTGTACTTCGATGTTATGAACAATTTTACTAAAAAGAGCACTCGCCAAAGCATGTTAGGCTTTAGGGGACGGTGTCCTTATAAATTAGAAGTGTTTTACAATTTCTATTAAACATCTTTAAGAAACAATATAGTTTGAAGAAATCAATAATTTTGGTATTAATAACACTATTTTAACTTAATTTATATATGAGGGTCACGTAAACAAGTTGATTCACGCATGAGTGGCTTAGAGTCCGACTTAAATAAGCTCAAACTTAAGTGAAACTTATTTTAATAAAACGAGATTATATACAAATAATATGATACATAATTACATAAGATAGGTTTAGGATCCTATAAAAAAAACCATTTTTCGTGAGAAGTGTGAGGAGGCATAAGAATTGACATGTAGGCATTATGTTTTGGACTTAGGCATGATGTTTTAGGTTGTTTTGGCAAGAAAAACATCAAACATAACAATTTAAGACAAAATGCAATGAATTGTAGGCTTAAAACTTAAAACACCATGCCAATAGTGTTTTTTAAATTGCGCGCCTATAATACATTGCATTGTGTTTTAAATTGTTATGTTTAGTGTTTTTCTTGCCAAAACAACCCAAAACATAATGGCTAAGTTCAAAACATGATGCCTACATCTTAATTCCTATGCCTTCTTACATTTCTCACGAAAATGGTCCTTTTACAGGAACCTCACCCACATAATATATATTATTAAATATAATTATAACAAAAAAAACTTTACATATATAAAAAGATACATGACATGTATATACACACAATAGTTATATACATGAAATTAAATAACCATTCGAGGGAGGCCCAAGCTCGAACCTGTACAACGCTCATAAGTGAACTAGAGTTTTAAACGTAAAGCTCAAACAAAATGAATTGAACTTTCTTAAGTAATACATATCAGTACTTCAGTGGCGAAGATAGCTCAAAAATTCAAAAGCATCTCAATTTTTTTAGACGGGTCAGAGGTCTCATTCGTATAAAACCATAATTTTCAAATTTTTTTAAACTACGAAACGGTATGAAAACAGTATTGAAAGGTAATCCATGCTACCCTTTTAATACACTAGCTTCACCAGTGGACACTTGTAAAGCTTGTTACATGCAAATATAAGCCCCAAATACACTAATCGACTCAATTCTCATTCCATCTATTTTTAATTATATTTTTACTTTGCATATGTTACTAAAGACAATTAAACAAAAAATCATAAGAAGAGGGTAATTTTCTTTTGAAATATAAGTCACTATTTATGAAAGGTTGAGCTTGAAGGACTGGCATTGTACAACGGACAACTGTACAAAGGAAAAGTTGAAGTGTCAGGTGGGTTTTTCTTACCAAATCACAAAAGAAAAAGTGGGATTTCTTTTGTTTGGGATTAAAAAAAAGAAAAAAAATGATATTCTTTTTATGCAAACTAATTATTTAAATAATGCATAAAGCCGAACAGCTTTTTAAGATTCAACTGTTGAGTCTTGGCATCTTTTACTTTCTATTTTTGGCCAATCCTTTATTTGTTTGTTCTTTCCTTCTGGTTTTTATTTTGCGCTATGAAAATGGATACTGTTAGAGCCAGGTCAAACAGTCACGTCGGACTGTGAAAAACAGATCGTGTTAACGCGACATACATAATTAACATAAAAGTCGAGTTTTCCTTTCATATATTTTGTTTTTGTTACGAACATGATGCTTTGTTTCGGTTGATACGATTTGACGTTTTAATTTTAGTTTATACAGTTTGGTTTTGTGCTTATTTTATGTAATGTTTGTTTAGTTAATATATTTGTATATTGAATGGGTTTAAACGAAAGATCATATCAGGAGTGTTTTTATTGTACATTTTGTAAGTAAAGTTCTAATGTATGCATTACAACTTGTACACATAATTTGAATATCCATTAACCCGACCCGAAAAAACCCAAAACGGAATAATACTTAGCTTGGTAAAGGGGTAGAATTTCTATAACACAAAACTTGGATAACCCGAAATCCTTTTCAAAAAAACTCGAACAACATCCTTGATGTGATCGTGTAAACATCTGTTGCGGTTAAGTATTCTTAAATTGTCTTCATTTGAGCTGGCAAGTTACGTGTCCGACTAGTTGAACCAACTAACCGAATCGGTGACTAAAACATATTCATAAAAAAGTACCTTCCAAAATCTAATCACTGATTCATTATTAATTCACACTTCATATCTTGTTTATTGTAGATATCCGTATTGTGTAAATACTTCGAATCCAGATAAAAAAAAGTAGTTTAGCATTTCGTTTTGAATTGGTTCTTTACACATAGCGTGTGTATAATTACAGGGGATAGTTATTGTATTATGGGTTTGTTTTTGTGAGAAGTATTGGAAGCCACCACAATACGAGACCTTTATTATAGATGAGGGACATAAATGTTTATATATAATTATGTGCCAAGGTTAAACTCAAATTAAAATTTTCTTAATTTTGTATTTTATGGTATAGCTAAAAACTAATAATATAGCATTAAAAAGTTATTAAATTTAAAAAAAATTATTATAACTTAATTTAACCCAAAAAGGTTAACAATAATGCTATTCCTTTTTTGCCTTTCTAAAGAATTAATTAAAATATTGCCACTCATTAATCTTAATCTTAACCATTGAATTGATAATCCAATGATTGAACATTCTTACTACACTTCTTATATAAAAAATAACCATTGAATTAATAATCGAATGATTAAACATCCTTACTACACTTCTTACAAAAAAAAACCATGTGTGCGTGTATATAGTTATAGATGGTATTGGTACAAATATACTTTAATTTGCGAAGTACGCAAAGCACTAGAGTCATTATTATCATGCTATAGTTTTGAAGCAGAGTAATAATTATTACACTACTTTAGAATTGTAGCTTAATATTAATTAGTTTAGTTCAGTTTTGTTGTAGCGTAATTAAAATAAAATTTTTCATCGCATATATTTTTTTTGTTTGCATCGTATGTTGCGCACCGTAAAATGTATGTGTGTATGTATGATTTATTTAGGGTGTTATCCGAATTTTAAAACCGCTCCCACAAATGGACTGGTAAGATTACCGGTTCCCGTTTCATCAAAATCCACTTTGTTAAACTACAAATTCCCGGTTCATCAAAATCAACTTTGCTAACGAGATATGTTTTAGTTTTTGGTTTTGATTTATAAAGTTCGAGATGTCGGTTTAACCAAACTATATATAGTTATTG
Source organism: Scalesia atractyloides (assembly GCA_947069175.1). Taxonomy (NCBI): domain Eukaryota; kingdom Viridiplantae; phylum Streptophyta; class Magnoliopsida; order Asterales; family Asteraceae; genus Scalesia; species Scalesia atractyloides. The sequence continues at coordinate 7,608,961 of CAMTDV010000025.1, read as the reverse complement.
ATAAAGTTCTAATGAATAATATATAGTTATTGATTAAGTTCTAATGAATAATTAAAAGTTATACATACAATATGAATTAAATATCTGTATATTTTAAGAAGATTGATAATTATGCTTAAATTTTAAAATTTCCTTTTAAAAGTTCCAATCTTTTTTTCAATTGTTACGCATCCACTAAAAGGTTGCGAGTTGTGACCAAGCATGCTTGAAAAATCCTCTATGGTAGTTTGGCCCAACTACGAGGCCCAAGTCCTATACGGGTCATAAACTTGAATTTCCCATAATTTTCATATTTATGAGTTATGCCCATCGAAATTTGTTTTAAATTGAATCATACCGACTTTTAGTTATTGACATTTGGAAATTAAGTTATATAATTAACTTTTAGTTATTGACATTTGGTAGCATGTGTGCATTACACATTTACGGTTTACATTTGTTATGTGTTAAAATCTTTTATGTTTGGATTAAAGTGCTTTGGATATGCTTAGTTAGATTTTTTCGGGTTTTCAAGTCGGGTTTGCTCGATTTGACAATATCACGGAAAAAGAGTAAAAATACAACATATATCAACTTATTCATCCCCTTATCGTGACTATAAGGTATGTTGTAATTTATTTAAGGTATGTTGTAATTTATTTGTGGCTTGTAATGTACCTAAATATATAATGTTTCAACTTTACATGTATTGAATTTTGATCTCTACTCAAATGTTATTTGAAGGGGTTCAACATAAACATGTATGGACCTACATATTCTCATAATTGCGGCCAATGATGTCTTACATTAGACGACAAATTAAATCAACAAGGTCTGAGTTTGATCACACAAGCTCAACCAATATAGAGCTCTCCTTAAGGGATAACGTTCTCAAATTTTACAAAGAAAATTTTAGTGAATCTGGAGAGTAAAATAATTCAATCAGTTGATATGCCTAAAAAATAGTACAACAAGTTAACCAATGAGATTCGTATAAATTATACTAGGCTAATGCCGCGTTAAACGCGGCTTCAACCAAAAACCTATTGTTTATGTTCAAAAAGTTAATACCATGTAAAAACACATACATTGAAAGACAAAAATGAAAATATTTAAATCTTGGAAAAAACTTCCTTGTAGATCGACACAATCATGCCTCCCAATCTATCTAATCTCGATCACAATGTTTGTCTCCTATTTTCACAACCATGTGTTCTCTCTGAATCCAGTTTCGATACGCCCGTGCGTTGGACCGGCACACTACTACTGCCAACTATGTCTGTAAACATTAAACAAATGTAAATAATGACAAAACGCTTATAAATATATATCTACTCTTATAATTTCAAGCGCTTTAATGATTGAGTATTAACTTTAACTAATAACTACAAATATCAAAGACAGTTTTAGTCTCCATTCTATTTTTTTTTGTCTACCCATAACATAATACAAAATCTTTCTTCAAATTGTTTATTATAACAGTTTCGTTCACTTTCATAAACACTTTGAATGTATGAGAACACATTAAATAAATAAACATTTATAATCAAAAATCACAAACATGTCATAATAACAAAAAAAAAAGTTGACACTAATTGTGTGTACCATATAGCTCTTTCTATAGCAAAAATACACCCGTTTTTTTCCCTCACTCTCAATCTCTAGTGTCTCAATCTCTAATGTCTTTGCAAGTATGGCAATCGTCATATCATGTATCATCTTTAATTTATTGCTCTTGACCATACTGGACACAAAAGAAAAAAAAATGACAATATAGACAAATAGTAGCAATAATCAAAACCATAAGTACATATGGGTGGATATTTTTTTCTTGAATAAATATGTAAAGATTTCAAGAAGTCCAAATGGTAATATAAATTATAATAGATAGCTACATAATTTACAAAAAAAAAATAAAAATATAGATTTTATATAACATTACCAATCCAATACAATCCAATGTGATGCCCCTTGAAGTGTAATGTAAAGATCATCAATATACTTTTTAGAGTAAACTTCTGTTTTACTCCTTGTGGTTTGTTCACTTTAATGGTTTTGCTCCAATCCTTTAAAAATAGCCAGTTTACTTCCTGATCTATGAACCCCATCATGATTTTGCTCCCCGCCTCTAACTCCATCCAAATTGCTTGTTAACTGAAAGGGTATTTTGGTAACTTCAAGTATAATATATATTATATTATATAAAACTAAAACTCATAAACTAATCTGCTTTCTACCCTCTCTCTCTTCTCTCTCTCTCTCTTTACACTCTTATCTCTTCCATCAACAACGGTCACCACCTCACCACCACCACTCACGATCAACCCTAACAGCCACCACCACCTGTTACCTGCACCGATAACCACTACAACCAGTCACCAACACCAACGATTAGCCACCAACAACCTGCCGCCACCAGGCCCACCACTAACCACCACAACCTGCCTTCAACACCAACATCCTCCATTGCACCACATCTACCGCCGCATCTTCCCCAAAAAACCCACCACCGCCGAATCCCACCACCAAAACAAGATCTGAAATCGGAGATGCAGGTCATGGTTTAAAACTCAAAACAAGATCTGAAATCGGAGATGGAGGTCATGGTTTCAAAGACAAAGAGACAGAGATGGTGGCAGAGGTTTGACGGTTTTCAGATCTTGCCGGTGATTTCGCTATTCTCAGATATTGTCGCCGTCGGAGCTTTAAAGAGTGGTAGTGGTGGCAGGTTCAGGGGAAGAGAGGTTGTAGGGGCAGATGGTGGGGGATAATGCTGCCGAAGATCTGGTGATACATCAGGGAGTTCGTTTTTCAGGCAATTGGCTGGATTAGGGTTGTGTTGGTTGTCGTAGACTGCTGGTGGTTGTGACAGGTGTTAGTTGTGGTGGATGGTGGAGAGAAAGAAGTGTGAGGTGTGGCAGCGCCAGAGGTGTGACGGCGCCGGCGATTCATCGGAGGTGTGACTGGCTGTATGTGTTGAGGGTAAGATATCAGGGAGCAAAATCATGATGGGCTTCATAGATCAGGGAGTAAACTGGCTATTTTTAAAGGATTGAGTCAAAACCATTAAAGTGACCAAACCACAAGGAGGAAAACGGAAGTTTACTCCACGTTTTATAACCAGAAGTAGAGCATTAATATACCTTCTCATATCATTCATGCTCCCGTTTACTATTGGTGGAAAAGTCAACAGGTGGACAGGTTTGGACATGAAGCGACGTCACGTTGTACAGTTTCAGTGAGAAGATTGTGATTTGGCTATTGGTTCATAATGTCTGAAAGGGAAGAAATTGAAGCTTTACTAGGAGGCTAAATTAAAATTCTATGAAGACCAAATTTTGTTATTAAAACCAAATAGATGTACATTGAATTTGTTTAGATTTAATCAAAATTAAATGAAAATAAACTTAATAGAAATAAAATAAACTTAAAAATACATAGGATATGTTAAAATACAACAAATCGTTCAAATTTCACTAAAAGGAAATGTTATTACATAGCTTTCATAAGCATGTTCAACACCAACCCATCCATTTTCCCACCTCTAGTAATAATGATAAGAAAGAAAATGCTATTAGCAGCCTGTAAGATGAACCCACTTGTGTGTTTTCCTTCCTGCAAATTACTATGAGGAGAAGGCCACCTAAAGTGAAGATTGTGGTCGTTGATATACTAATAAAACTCGAATTACGACCACCCATCAAAAGTAAAATTATGATGTTGTTCATGCTTTAAATCCTTTCACTTTGCAACCCAACGAAGACCCAAAAGTCCCATATAAATAATATGTAATATTATGAACGCAAAGGTTACATGATAAAAGTAATTCCTATTAGGTGTATAACAATTCTAAAACAACCAGAGGTTAATTTTCAAAGAAAAAAAGCAAGCATCAAGAAATAAATAGTTCATTTGAGGCTATAAGTACTTATTGTAGGAAATAATGTGATCATAAAAACTTTGAGAAATAAAAATTTCATTTTTTTCGTAGAAATGCAATATAAGAGTAAATAATATACTAATAGCTAACCTTATATAGAACATGGGGATCCGGCGAAAATACTTTGGGCAATATCCGGGGAACCATTGTACCAACAACACCAAATACTAAACTGCAAAATGCACCGACTTTAACAACATTCTAGCATGTAGGGGAAATCATCACATTACAACATTTGTGAAAATTATGTACCAATAATGAACTATTATACTAAAATGACTGCATAATTAATACCAAAATTAACATCACTAAGCTTTGATAGACTTCGTTTAGCACTGTATATAAGCTCTGGCATAATTGATTGTCCACGGTGAACATAGAGTATATTTGGATAAGGACCAAAAATAATAGTAACTTTTTAGAGTCAAACAAATATTGTATGTACAAATATTGTATGTTCTGACCTAGTCGTTAATTGCCATATCATACTAAATTTAAAAAGATAGAACTTACTTGATTTTTTAAAGGTAAACCGATATCCTGAGTGTCGGCACATGGTGGGCATTAACCAATCAACCAAAACCTTCTTCTACACAAGTAACGACCCTGATCAACATCAAAAACCCTTATTTTCAATAAATAATGATCGTCTATAGCATATGATATGAGTGCAAGATTAATAAATATATGAAAAGAAGGTTTTACACATCACAACATTTCTTTTCATCAAAAACCCTTCTTTTCAATGAAAAGAAGGTTTTACATATGATGATCATAATGCAGCTGCAAAGTGGTTGATATGAGTGCAAGATTAATAAATATATGAAATAAGCACACATGATCAAAGATATCTGACAATTGAAAAAGTATATCTTCCTTAACCACCTTGGATATCCAATTTTTAGTAGTCATGTAGTGTGAGTGACATCAATTCAAAAATAAACGCTACAAAAATATAAAAACAGATAAACTATATATTCATGAAAAGTTGTTGACCACATGTTGCTAAATAAACCTACCAAGTGCCATCTAACATTATTCGATTTGCAATGCATAACCAATGTCAACTCTGTCGAATCACACCCTAGGTATTTAGCTCTAGCCACCAAAGGTAAATAGAGACTTGAAGCAAAGGACAGTTGATTCAAGATCAGCTATAGTACCTAATTTTGGTTGTATTATATTTCATTTCCATCAAGCAACAGGAAACGACTATATAAGAACTAATTCACACTTTAGTGCTCTATTGGTCCAAGATGTAACCAAACACTTGAGTCTCCTCCATAGACTAAAGACCTTCAAGGTCTTATTACCTATAATAACATGAAGTACGAAAATAATGCAAATCAATTAATATATTAAAGCAACGAAACTGATTTACCATTATCTGCCTCATTCTCCGAGAACTCCTTCACTAAACGCGATCAAACATCTTGGCGTGGGATTGAAATGGGATTAAAAAAGAAATATCAGATATGTCTTTGCACAAGAATGAGTTATCAAACTAACTTTTGTTAACAATTATAAATCTAATTATTTTCTAATTGCTGGTTAGAACTTAAGAGGTAATAGAAGACACGTATGTAGTTACCATCTAATTGCTTTTCTGGTAGCACCAGTCACCATGTACCACCAGAAGCCTTTCAAGAACCAAAATTGTCCGATCGCAAACTCACTTGCCATCATAGCCTAGACAAATATCATCAATTTTTAAAGCCATTTTTACATAGAAAATTCACACACATTTGCATAATATGACAAACCTGCATCCCTTAAACAGCACTTATTCCAATGCCAATATCTCTATCTGATTCTTGAATCATTCCAACATCATTTGCACCATCTCAAATTGCTAAAGACGTTTTCCCAGCGCCTTATTTCACCACTCTCGTAACCTAATTGTAAAAATAATATCAATTATATTTATATATGTATATGCCAGATGAATGAAGTCGATTTAGCAACTTAAAAAACAAAATACGTTTTAAGGATATAAGAAGATGTCGATGACTAAATACAAAGCTTACCCATTAAGATCGATGGAAACTAATTTCGACTACTGAAAAACAAAATCAGTTTTAGGGTTTCGAAACTAAAAAGAGGATCTAGATAATCAAATATGTCAAACAATACCTTAATTACTTAAATGAAGAATTATCAAATAAGATGCTACATGTAAACAATACCTTGCAAAGAGTTGGTTTCAAACATCCATCATGTCCAAGTAGACTTTTACCAACAACATGCGTACATACCAGAACAAAAATCAAAGAAATCAACAACTGATAACAGGTCAAAATCGAAGCAGCATATGATAACCCTAACCCTAATACGATAGTGAAATCACAGGTTTCAATCGATGAATCGAAGATATGTGGAGTCAGAAGGATTAGCAAGGAGTCGATTGATCTTTGTTGCCTGGAGATAGAAAGAGGAGGAATATTAAGGTTAGATGAAACGTATGGTGGAAGATAAAAGGTATATTAGGCAAGTGGTTAATGAGATATTCGGACTATCCATATTAAAATGGGACTATCCATTTAACTTATTCGTTTAGGCGGGAAAACAGTGAAATATCATGTGTCCTCAAATGGTTTTATTTATTTAATATATAGATATAGATTTAAATCAGGCCAACTTAAATGATCATTTCAAAATTTGTTCCCATCGTATACAAACAAACTTAAACAGGTTTGAGTTTAAGCTTAACAGGTTTCATGTCTTAAACAAGTCGACACATTTAAGATATACACGATTAAATTCATGTCTAAACAAGTTAAAAACACGTTAATCGATTAATGACTTGTTTAAACATGTTTATATTTATATGTATTTTTTTAAAGGATGTTATGATTTGATTTTTATTAATGTATGTTATACAGTAATTAAGACTTTTATGGAATTTTGTTTCACGTATTTAAGGATTATGTATTAATTAAACCTTTATGGACTTTTGCCAAAAAAAAATGTAATTATGTGATATTATCGTGTCCTCAAACAAGTAGTATCGTGTAATCTATTTCTAAATAGGTTCGTGCTTTGAAAAAATGACACAACTAGTTATTATAATGTGTTCCAAACTAGCACTTTAGGTAATCGTGTTGATGTTGTGTATACCCTACTATATAAGCACTACAACTAAATATACTAAGAAATTTACTTATTTATGACTTATTTATATTTTTGGCCAAGAATTATTAATATTAAAACACCATATTTAAAGCTATTAAAACACCATATTTTTGGTCAATGAGGTGGTGGTGGAGTGGTAAGGGAGAGACTTGGTGTTCTAAGGGACCCAAGTTCGATTTCTGCTCTCCCACTGTTTTCTGCGCCACCTGGTGATGATGGAGACTAGGCGAATAGGTGGAGATTGCTAGTTCAATCCTTGAACTGAGCGGGTTTTACCTCACCGCACTGTCGTGCCTTCGGACGAGTGTTCACGGGCTTCGGTCCTAGGTGAGGGTTTTCCCCGATTCGGAGGCGAGTGTATCCCGATATGGTGAATTTCGCTAATAGACCATTTGGAGAATTCGTTGGCCGTTTAAAAAAAAATAAAAGCTATTAGGCGTTTTATTGAAGTCCATTTAAAGCATGTGTAATTCGTGTATACATAGATGTGTATTTACTTTAGTTATATGTCATAATGCTATGATGTTTGGATAAAAATGCGTTCCACTTGTGATATGTTAGTTTAATTGGTTTTCCAATTTGGGTTTCTTTTCTTTGATCGATTGATAATGCCCCCCAAAAGTAAATCGTCTATAAATTGCATCATAAACATGCATAAACCAATATAGTCTTGTAATCTCAGCCAATTAACCGGCTGTAGACTAATTTAAACTCACAATGTTGGAAATCAATTACAAAAACTCAAAACAAAAGATAACTCTCCGCAAAAGAAAAGGCGGTCTTGTTTTCTAAGCAGAAAAATTTACGATCGGAGGGTGAACATTACACTATAGTTAAAAAAACAAGGATAATGGATTTTAATAATCCTAACTATTAGCCGTTGGCCGCCAACGATCCAAACTTAAAAAATAATCAGTGATGGTCCCACATTTTCATGTATTGTAAACCAGTAGACCTTTACTAAACCGAAAAAGATAAGGGACAAAAACAAATTATTAAAGTTCTATTAGTAAAGGTCCACTAGTTTACAATATGTGAAAAGGTGGGACCACCACTGGTTATTTTTGAAGTTGGGACCGTAGTGGCCAACGACTAATAGTTTGGATTATCAAAATCTATTATTCCAAAAAACAAAATAATATATCAAAATATTGATGAGTTTGTTGACGTATAGTGCATGTATACTCGATCGAGAGGTGTTGAATTGGTGATAAACATGGGAGTGGAAATGGGTTTGAAAGGTAAAGTAAAACCATAAAAGATGACAACCATACGATTGAGGTGCGAATCCTAGTGTTACAAGACTATATATGAAGCTTATAAAACGTGATAAATTTACAAAAGAATCTTAATACGAAAACATTGAAAAAGACTTTTCGATACCTAATCAAGAGTGTCTTTTATATAGTCTCTACGAAATAGAGTTTCTTCCTTACCACTCGTCCACCTCACCCCTACCCACCCTCTCTAACATTGTAATTAGTATAGCTTTATACGTTAATAAAACTTTAAAATGTATAATGACTTGGATGAATGTAACTTAGGTCGTTCCTCATCTTTAATTATATATTTTTCTTTTCAGTGTCATGTCTCTCCAAGTTGTTAATGTTCATCATAACATGCTAATGATCACATCTTATCGATTAGTTTGCATAAATTATAATACGGATCGTTAGTTGTCTCACTATATTTGGAGCGATCACTAAATCATCTCACAAAAGTGATAATATCTCAATAGAACAAACTAGTAATTGTCTCGCGCGTTGTCGCGGTGTTCCGTAAAAATTTTACGTCAAAACATAAACCAACTGAAAACGTACGTAAAAAATAAGCACGAAAACGCATTACATTTGACCCGACTCTTTTCCGGAAAAATTTACATAGAAACGTACGTCAACTTGAATTTATACACACACATACATAAAATTAAACACGTAAAATTCGACTTACAATTTTTTTAAAAATTAAGAGGTTATAAGTGTAATCCAGAAATTTAAGAGGTAAATTATCGAAGTATACAAAAAAACCCCTCAAATCACTATTCACAATAGTGGTAATTTTATTAGTCCATGTGGTTTGGTTATTTTACCAGTTTCAGTCAAAAGATTTCATTTTCGCTTGTGGGTCAAAAAGGTTTCATTGTTGTCATTTTAGTTCACTGGATTAATTTCATCATATTTTCTGTCAAAGAGAAGGGCAATTCGGTCATTTTATATGTAATTTTGTTAACTAGAAAGGCAATTCGGCCATATAAAATGACTAAATTTCTCTTCCCGTTAACAGAAATAATGGATGAAGTTAACCCAGTGGACTAAAATGGCACGATGAAATTATTTAGGACCACAGACAAAAAATAAAACATTTTGACTAAATTAACGAAATGGTTCAAACCACATGAATTAAAATGACATTTAACTCTTAAATAAATAATCGAAAACTCTTAAATAAATAAATAACCAAACGTCTCTTTAATCTAACTCTCCATTTTTCGTGTTTTCAAGATGTTCGTTGGTCTTTATGGAAAGTTTGCATCAGAGCACTAGTTTTTAAGCATTTTCTAGGGTCTCTTCTGACTTTACCAAGGTAGGTAGAAAATTGAGATATAGAAAATTAGTTTATGTTCATCAAGACGGAAAGCAACAAAGGTGCTTATATTAATTTTGAACAAAGTTAGTAAAGTATATGGTTATACTTTCAATAGGAAATCATGCTGTATATCTTCTTTTTATAAAAGTTGTACCAAACACTTTCTTGTTTGACCGAGTTTTATAAAATTAAAGCATCTTTATAAAAATGTATGTTATTGCATTTATATTAAAATTCAATTATATGAAATATTATTTATGTTATTAAGTGATCTAAATCTTTACTTGATTTTAACCGGTTCTAGGTTTCTTGATTATAACCGGTTCTAGGTTTCTTGATTATGATTATTTATTTATCTTGTAAATCTGATATTGGATCTTCAAACTTGTGTTCGATCTTGTATTTATTGTTCTGGTTTATTAATCTTGTACACTTGATGTGATTAAAAAAAATTAAACGGTAAATTTCTTTTATTCCTTAGGGGTAGGGGTGGTTATCACCTATCACTCATCACTATCACTCACTCACAACTTCCAATCAAGTTCCACCATGTCATCAACCATTATTCCATCACTACAACTTCATCAAGTTCCACATGTCATCACATATTCATCATCACAACTTTTTTTAATGGAAATGTCATCACTCAAACCACACCCAACAATTCCCCCTCCAACCAACAATTCACCTCATAACAATTAATATATAACGCGTGAAAAATACCACGTGTGATAAAAGCCCACGCGTGAAAAATAGAGTGGCGGTGGTGTTTTGAGGACTTCCGTGCGTGATAAAAGCTCATCACGTGCTTTTGTTCTTCCACCCCGGGTCCCCTTATTGTGTGTGGGATTTTGAACCTTAGACATTCTGATTCAAAATGCCAAGTGTTTAAAAGTTTAGCTTTTCTAATGGACGAATACCTCTTTGATATTAAACTATTCCGTGATCACTAATGAATACATAAACACATGCAAAGTGTATGGTATTATATATTTATATTGTATAAATATTTGTTTTTTTTTAAATCCGTTTTTTACACCTAATATATTCCAGTTCAAATATTTGAATCCATATCACTTTTATTGAATGCAAACACCATACTATTAGACCAATAATTCATGATTTATATAACTATATGTTTACAAAATAAGTGAAGTGATCATTTTTAAAAATAGCTATGCTTAAGCAATTGAATATAAAATACTATATATTTCCTCTATTTTATTAAGCTTAAACAATGTAAGTTGAATGAAAAAAACAAACCATCTCTTAATCTAAATTTTCTAACACATTTATGAGTCAAGCCACTCCTGATATATTCGAAATCATTTGTTAAAAGCTCAAAATGAGCCAACTTTGCTAAATTTATAATACTATACGAGCTTATTAGATATATAAATATAATAAATTATGTTTTGTATAATGAAATAATTCCAAAATGAGTCAACAACACTATAATGGCCTACTTTTCTCTTTAAATAGTTGTTACTTCTCAGGACCTTCATCAACTATGAAACGTATATCCTTGTTGATTTTAATATACAAATGAACCTCCCACTTATGCTTTACAAAAATGAAAAACCTAATTTACAATAAAGTTTTTTATAAGACCAACAAAGCTCATAATAATATTTCAAATTGACATAATCAGACCACTAATTGTTACACCCCATTTTTGGAAATCCATCCTAGGTGTGTTAGGTTAGTGTCTCTATCAATGCTAAGTTATGACATGATTCACAAATTTAGCGACACCAATATTTATAGTAATTTTAGGTTTCTTGACAATTTTCGGAAAAAGAAACCTAAAAAGCTAAGCATTGATGGAGACATTCATCAAACTCTACACACACCTAGGACGGATCTCGTCCATTAATTTAATGCTTACACACACCTTGGATGGATTCCGACCATAAATATTATGCTTACACACAAGACTAAGTACACGAGCCGAAATGTTTGCTACCCCTTTTGCTGAAAACTTTGTTGAGGACATCTTTATTGATTGGACATCCATTTTTTTTTAATTTAGGGTTTGTTGCATAAGACCCTTACGTTTGAATAGCTAACAGCTTTATGCTAGTGGATAGAAGATGCCTACCTCTGCACGACATGGAGATTAAGCTCTTATATGGACCAATTAAACACCGAATTGACCACCGACACATCAAAGGTCCATATATATATGAGGAAAAGTCCATTATCATTCACTTGATGAAAGAACCACGAAATAGACGAATATAACTATTACACCAAGGCCTGAACCATTGGCATTCTCTTTTAACCGCGCGATATTGCTAGAATGTACTTATCCTTATTGTAACATACAACCCTCGGGGTTCAGTTATACAGTCAATCGCGTCAGCATAAAAACTTTATGCATGGCTATGTGGCCCATTGTGACACCGCCATGTTTTTTCGGCCCTTATCTAGAGTATTTAGAGCCTCGTAATCATAATTTTAAAGTTAAAAGTCTAGAAAATTCACTTTTGCTATATCTATAACGTAACTCACTTTATTTTTATACTATGGAACCATTATCATTATCATCAATATATTATCAATAAGGGAAATTGATCTGTAATAATCTCACATAGACCTTATTGGTCATTAATAATCCTACCTCAGAATATTCCCCCCACTAGTCCCACATTTCACCTATTTTTCCTACAATGGTCCCCCGTTAAAAAACCTTAACGGAGTTAAGCTTTTTTCAAAATTACAAACAGTTTTTTTAGGGCTTTTGATTAAAACGACGATATCGAGTCCATTGATGTAAAACTTGCCTCGAAACGGTGCTCCAAACGATTAAAACAACGCTTCAATTCGGGTGTTTAAATTTGCAATTAACCAAAATCAAGTCACTTGGAGCACCATTTCGAAGTAAGTTTTACATCAAATGGACTCGTATCATCATTCTGATCCAAAGCCCTAAAAATCTGTTTGTAATTTGGAAAAAAGCTTAACTCCGTTAAGTTTTTGTAACAGTGGACCATTGTAGGAAAAATATGTGAAAGATGAGACTGGTGGGGGGAATATTCTAAGGTGGGAGTATTAATGGCCAATAAGGTCTAGGTGAGATTATTACAGGCCAATTCCTCTTATAATAACAAAGTCAATGAATAGTGGCCAACCCATTAAGAAGTTAACACGTGCCAATTTTTTTTATTGTTTTTTTATTTATGCTATATAAATTTTCTGCATAATTCGCATTTATTAACTCAAAATCTAAATTGGTAACTTTGATTAGTTTTTTCAAGGGTGTTTCGTTGTAAATTTTGTTGATGGCAGAATTGCATTTAAAATAGAGTGTGCATTTTGTTTTTTATATATGTTGTATGAGTGCATGCCAGTATCGTGGTGGTACTTAACGAACCGAACCGATTCATACCAAACAATTGTTTTCAATCGATGTAGATCACATGTTGATATTCGTTTTGTCATATCAAGATTTAATTATTTTTTTTTTCTTTTTCGATTGCTATAACGAGCGTCGGTACAGTAACATAACGAGATAAAGTAATACCAGTCAAATTCCGTCGTGTAACATTGGGAATCACTGGCGCAACGCGTCGGTTTTGATGACATGCACACGTGAACCAAAAAGTGTCTTATGCCAAGATACACGTATTGCTTTAAAAATGGTACACTTTTTTACGTGTAGATACTGGCTTGAAAATTTACCAATGTTAGAATCTCCTTGCTTGGAATTATACCAATTCAGGTCAATTTTATGCTAAATTGTTTAAAGGGTAAACGGTTCCTCAACTTGATTTAAAAATAATATTATATAAACTGTCAATTATACCTTTATTACAAGTTTACAACGCATTTGAGATTCACCTGTTATGGCTAAAAAATGAATTAATTAATTAAACAGGCTATATAATAAAAATATGAATTAATTAATTAACCAAGCTATATAATAAAAATATTTAAAACATAAATAAATTAAATTAAAACAGCTCTAGAAACTTTATTTATGAATTGCAACACTATCAAAGTGATGGGGTATATGTCATGTTGCTTAAAGCAATGGAAATGGTTTGGTGACCCCAATTCGTCAGATTTTTGTGTGATCTCATCGGCCTTATCCAGATACCTCATAAACCTTGTTTTCAGTAAATAATAAAAGAGAAAAATTATACGTTTTATCCTTTATCTTAATACCATATGAGGAGGTGTTCTTTTTAACGAATGTTGACAGGTTTTGCACTTTACTAGGTATTTTGCTACACGTTTAGTCCTTTACACCCAACTCAGTCTGTTAAGTCTGGGCACGTGATGAGCACACGTGGGTATTTATGTCTTTTCCCATACCCCTTCATCCCCTCTCCCCCTTTATAAACCACATAAACCCAATTTCCATTGTCCAGCATAAGGTTTCGAAATTTTAGGATTTCTTGAATAATGTGATTGTGGGCCGATTAATCATGGTGATATGCCAATGTGGGAAAGAGGCTGCAATTGTAACATCATGGACTAGCAAGAACCCTCGTCGTCGATTGTATGCATGCTCTGGTGCAATTATGATGCCTTTCTCGATTATGCATGCCCTGGTCGTCAATTTTATAAAATCGATAACCAGGGTTCTTGCTAGTCCTTGATGTTACGATAACAGCCTCTTTCCCACATTGGCAGATCACCATGATTAATTGGCCCACAATCACATTATTTGAGAAACTCTAAAATTTCAAACATTTATGTTGCACAATGGAAATTAGGGTTTCTGGGGTTTATAAAGGGGGAATGAAGGGGTGGGGAAAAGACATAAATACCCTCGTTTGCTTATCACGTGCCCAGAATTAACAGAGTTTTTTTAACTCAGTTGGAGGTAAAGGACTAAACGTGTAGCCAAATACCTAGTAAAGTGCAAAAACTGTCAACATTTGTTAAAAATGACACCGCCTTATATATGGTATTAAGATAAAAACAAAACGTGTAATTTTTCCTAATAAAAGTTCTCTTTTTGAAAACTAATTATATTCATTACAAACGATAACAAGCAACATCAGTACTGATACTGACATTTGTTTTTATGTTTTTGTTACGAGTCGATTTTGACACTTTTCCCTATCCATACAAAAATGGTATCGTATCACAACTTAACTTTTAGCTCGAACTTTTAAATATAACTGTAAACATAATTTTATGCTTTATACATGTATTAAAGTCCCATTACATTTTCCGAGGAAATCCTACTAGTTGTATACAATCATCATATTTTTCTTTTATTATCAATAGATGTAACTGATAATAGAAACTAAATTATAAATAAATCTGTCAATAATATTGATTTTAATGAAAAGTGATAAGAAATTTTGCTGTAAAACCCACTTAGATACTTGGTGGCATGAAAAAATTAATCCTAACCAGCTATCCCTAGACTCTAACTTAGGGATAGAAATCGAATCCCAACCTTATAGGTAAATCTGAAACTAAACATATTTGGGATATGCTAGGATCAGATAATCGGGTATTAGATCGAGTTTGAGATTAGTTTCTATTAATTTGTTATTTTTTGTGGGTTTAGAATTTCGCGATATGCTAGTATACCTGATTAGGAATAACCATTTACATGATTATATACAAGACTTTTTTTCATATATATATATATATATAGAGAGGAGAGAGAGAGAGAGAGATCGGTTCAAGAGAGAATCAAGCCAAGTTGCGAGAACCGTGAGATCCACTCTTCACCGATAAGATAATGACAACCAAAAAAACCATCAAATCATCTCTCTCCTCATTAAAGTCACTTTTAAAGTCTTTTCAATTTATCTCTATTCAATTTCTCTCTCATCTTTTTATTATTTTATAAAAAAATTATAAAAAACTTTTTGTAAAAAAAAGTTTAAAAACGGGGCGTAAAAACGAGATGTAAAAACGGGCGTAATAAAAGTTTAAAATGCACGCGTAAAAACCGGCGTAAAAAAGTTTTAAAATGCACGCGTAAAAGCCGGCGTAAAAAAATTTTAAAACCGGCGCGTAAAAAAAGTTTATAACCTGCGCGTAAATAAAGTTTAAAATGCACGCGTAAAACCGCGCGTAAAAAAAGTTTTATAACGGCGCGAAAAAGTTTAAAACCGCCCAAAAAAAATTTTAATCGGCGCGTAAAAAAGTTTCTATACCGGAGTGTAAAAAATTTTAAACACGTGCGTAAAAAAAGTTTTAAACCGGCACGTAAAAAGAGTTTTAAACCGCGCGTAAAAAAAAGGTTTAAACCGGCTCGTAAAAAAATTTTAAACCGGCGCGTAAAAAAAGTTTAAAACCGCGCGTAAAAAAGTTTCTATATCGGCGTGTAAAAAAATTAAACCCCGCGTAAAAAAAATTTTAAACTGGGGCGTAACAAAAGTTTATAACCGGCGCGTAAAATTTTTTTTTTGAACAGGCGCGTAATAAAAGTTTTTAAACCGGCGCGTAAAAAAAGTTTATAACCGGCGTGTAAAAAAGTTTAAACCCGCGCGTAAGAAAACAGCGCGTAAAAAACGGGGCGTAAAAAAGGCGCGAAAAAAGGCGTAAAAAAAGGGGCGTAAAAAACGGCTCTAAAAAACGGGGCGTAAAAAATTCGGACGTAAAAACGTGCGCATAATAAACGGCGCGTAAAAAAACTGAACGTAGAAAAAGGCTCGTAAAAATGTTTTTTATAAAAAAAAATCTTGAAAAACATTGTTTTTTTGTTAAAAAAAACCGATTTCAAAATGTTTTTTAATAAAAAAATTCTGATTTTATAAAAAACAATAAATATAATAAAACAAAAAAGTAATAAAAAACAATAATAAAATAAGACAAAAAAACAAATTTACCAAATTACCCTTTTAACATTAAAATATAAAAAACATAATAAGAAAAGTATTTAATATTACTTTTAATTAATTTTAATCTCATCCATCCATCATTTAAGATGCAATGGTTAAAAATGGTTCTCACGGTTCTCGCAACTGAAGATGGTTCTCATTTTATCCATCCCCTATATATATATATATATGGGATGGGTAAAATGAGAACCATTTTGAGTTGTTAGAACCGTAGGAACCAATAAAAGCCATTGATCAAAAGTGTTTTAATAGATGACATTAAAAGACAATAAATTAGTTGTAATCATATGATTTAATTAATGATTATTTGTGTTTAGTGAAATAAAGGTAAATTGATCTTTTACTAAGCTCTTTAATAATTGTTAATAAAAGTTGTAATTATTGTGTTTTAATTAATGTTTGTGATTTAATTAAAGTGATTTAATTAATGTTATTTTTAATCATGCATTAAGAAAATATTTTACGTAGGGGTTCAAACTTTTTCGTGCGCCGGTTTTAAACATTTTTATGCACGGGCTAAAACTTTTTTTACGCGCCAGTTTTAAATTTTTTTACGTGCGGTTTTAAACTTTTTTTACGGCTGGTTTTAAACTTTTTTACGCGTCGGTTTAACTTTTTACACGCAATTTTAAACTTTTTTACGCGCCGGTTTAGAACTTTTTTACGCGCCGGTTTAGAACTTCTTTTATGCGCTGGTTTAGAACTTTTTTACGCGTGATTTTAAACTTTTTTAACGTGCCGTTTTAAAAATCTCTTAGCGCGCCGGTTTTAAACTTTTTTACGCGTGGTTTCAAAAAAAAATTACGCGCGGTTTTAAACCTTTTTTACGCCGGGTTCAAACTTTTTTTACGCGCCGTTTTTGAAACTTCTTTTACGCGCAGTTTTAAACTTTTTTACGCATCGGTTTAAACTTTTTACGCGTCGGTTTTAAACTTTTTTTACGCGTCGGTTTTAAACTTTTTTTACGCGCGGTTTTCCAATTTTTTTTACGCAATGGTTTAATACTTTTTTACGCGCCAGTTTAAACTTTTTTTTCGCGCCGGTTTTAAACTTTTTTTACGCGCGGGTTTAAATTTTTTCACGCCCCGGTATAAAAGTTCTTTTACGCGCGGTTTTAAACTTTATTTACGCGCCGGTTTTAAACTTTTTTTAAGCGCGGGTTTAAAATTATTTTACGCGTGGTTTTAAACTTTAAAACAATTTTTTTACAAAAAAACATTTATTACGGATTTAAATTTTTTTTACAAAAAACAAAAAATATTTTACGCAAACAAAAATATTTTATTTTTACAATTTTTTTTTCAAAACTTTTTTTACCAAAATTTTTTTTACGCCAAACATCTTTTTACGCTCCCGACACCCCGATTTGGGGTTTACGAAATTTGAGGATCTTACCAACGAACTCACCCTAAAAATTACGACTCAAAAGATGTCTCATGTTGAATTTTAAATAGAAGAGAGAGAAAATATGTGACATGTTGAGTTTTAAATAGAAGAGAGGGGAAAATGTGAAATGAGAAGTAAAAGACTAAAATACCCTTTTGATTTAATTTGGTTATAGTGATGTGGAAATATGCTATTGAATAATAGGAGTTCTCATGGTTCTCGCAACTGTGATTGGTTCTCTCTTGAACCGAATCCTATATATAATAGGTTTAGGATCCTGTAAAAAATAACAAAAATCATTACCTATATAATATATATATATATATATATATATATAATATTTGCAGGTAAAAACATCATGAATTGAATCATAATGCAGTCGTGATGTTTTAACATTTAGAATGATTCTATTGCTATTTCAGATGTTAAAACACATGAAGATAATCACAATACAATGTTACATATCTGGATGTTAAAACACCATGACTTGAATCATAATTTATTATTTGCAAAGCTATGGTGTCTTATTTACGTTCATGGTGTTTTATTATAAAGTACAACGATTTAAATCACAATACAATTAAAACACAATTTTATTAAAATAGAAAAAAACATCATGGACTAAAAAATCAAATCGAAACGTAACTTTTTTCACTACAAAGTATAACAATATGACACTCATATTAAAAATAAAAAAATACTCGTTATTATGATGTGTTTTTTTTAAAAGAGTTACATATAAAAAGTTATTGACGTTTAAAAAAGAAGGGAGGAACTTGCACGTGCATTGTTTTGAGTTTCTAAATTTAAAAATGTTAAATTTACCTTTATACCTTAATCTGAAAATTAATTAATTTAATGGTAAACACTATTTACAATTTCCATTATAATCTCAACCATTAGATTATAGATCAAATGGTGTAGATTCTTTCTTACACTTCTCACACAACACACAATTTTTACATATATATAGGGTTAGGATCATGTGAGAAACACCAGACTAATTGAGAAACTTGAGAAACATTCTGGACCACACATTTTCTCTTTTCGTAATATACACATATGTGTAGTTTAAAACTAACAACATACATATACGTATAGTTCAATATACTCATATGTATATAGTCAGTTTTAAACTATACATATGTGTATATTACGAAAAGCTTCGGAAAATGTTGGATTCAGAATGTTTCTCAAGTTTCTCAAATAGGGTTAACTTCTCTTAGGGATCCCTACCATATATATATAATTGGCATACACTATTTGTGTTGTACATTTAAGTATTTTTATATACATATAGATATATTTTTTAATATACATTGTGGTTATTTGATAGATTTTTTTTATAAACAATGTAATTGATTAGTAGGTATCCAAAAGAGACCTGACGAGTTTTAAGTCGGGTATACTCAACCAGCGGCGAAGCTTGCCATCGAAAACCGGGGAGGGGGAGGAACGTATATACCAAAAATTTCTATAGAACCGGGGGGGGGGAGGGGGCGAAAACGTATATCCCTAAAAATTTCTATACGAAAAACACATACTAACACTACTGACCGAAAAGTTTGGGGGGGGGCGCCCCTCCCCGCCCCTCACATGCTGCGCCCCTGTACTCGACGAGTATTTTTTAAAATCAACGGGTTTACCCCGAAACCTACAGGTATACCAGATACCCGATGATTAATTACCCAATAGAAATCCAATGAATTTTTGAACGGGTTTGGGACAAGCTTATTTGATCGGGTTTGGGGTGAGATTACCTAACACGTTCCATTACCATCCCTACTCTAATCGACGCCAACTCCTTATCGGACATGTATCTTACCACCTTTAACACCCTCCCTTTTTATCTTTCCCGTTGTATCCGGTCGATATCACATAAAAATGCTTATACGAATTATGTGGTTATTTACTTGATGTTAGTATGTTTGGAACATGTCCGGTGTGTAGTGATTTGTACAAACACCTCATGTCCATCAAAATATATGCGAGGATCCTTCATATTATAGATAGTGGTTATAAGGTGTTGTGAGTGAAGGGGGGAGAAAATGTTGGTGTTCATCTCTAAATATGAAAAAACACTTTTTTACCCCTATAAATTTTTAATATTTTTAGAAAATGGTTGTGAGTAGAGGATAGAAAATATGTAATGATAGGTATAAATATATTATTTAATTAAAGAGAGAAAAATATAGTGGTTTTTATTTTAATTTTAAAGACAAAGATAGTGGATATGATGTTAATGCTCTTAAAATGCTTTTGAGAGAGAGATAACAATAAAAAAATAATTAAAAGAGTATGATTTAATTGAATAATGATAAATTGGTAAGATAGATTTGTCTTTTAGTTAGATTATAAAAATACGAATAAGAAAATTGATTGTCTTCTCTATGTACATCAAAAATTACATCACATGAAAGAAAATTAGTTATAGAAAAAAATACAAAATTGATTGTCTTCTCTATGTATATTAATAAAATTACATACAAACAAAGAAAATTAGTTATAGAAGACAATGTTGACTCACCCTCTTAATGTTATGGTGGTCGGGTCGGGGTACAAGATGACTTGTACCATGTTGCAAATGAGTTGTATAGTGGACCAACTAATGTAATGACTAGTGAACTAGTAAGACTTAAGAACCAAGGTGGCGTAAAAGAACAAAAAAAGAGGTAATCTATTTGTAATTATCAGTCTTCTTTTATAAAGTTCTATTTAAGATAGTTCATATTTTGTTTTGTTTTCTAACTTTTATACAAATTCAAATATTTTTATCTATTCTTAATATAAATGTTACTATAAACCAATAACACTGTGATGCTTATTTTTATTCTGTTTTATATAGATAAATACTAGTATGAACTTATGTTTGATGTAAACATGTCCTTTGTACCCGTAATGGTAAATTTTGGAGATACGGTCATCTCAGTGTCGTCTTATTATGTGTATTATCTTGTCACAGAATAATCATTACTATGTATTTTATTGATTGGACGTAAGGAGTGGGTTGACTTTGTCAAAACACTCCTATGAAGCAATAATCATTCTTTGACAACAGAAGACATGATAAAACGAAACTAGGATGACCATGTAAGTCTGCAAAATCTAAGAGGATCATTCATCTAAGCTCGTCTCGTTTCGGTGTGTATTGTTTCTGGAGTTTACCATCTTTGTGTTGTGGTTTTGATGTTAGTTGCACCCAGTTGCTTGGTTTTTTTTTTGTTTGTTTGTTTTTGGTTTTTATAAAAATAAATTTTGAATAGGATTCCACCCATTGTGATATATTTTTTCGTAAATTACTTGCAACTTTTAGATGTCTATTGGGTAAATACCGGTAGGACCAAGAATAATATAGTAGCAGACAAGAATAATTCTTTTTGGCGTGATAAAAAAGCATGCATCGTCATCAATTTGGTCCAACGGCCTTCAATAAAATGCTATTTTGACTTTGCAGGTCAGATTCAAAAACTCATAGCATAATATAATATTAATATTTATATTTTAATAATAACAATATTAACAAAAATAGAATATAATACTTGGATATTACATGTACACGTATATACAAAGTAAAATACTACTCGACGAATTTTTATACAAATTTTTCCTTTGGAAAATCCCCTTCTTTGTTTATACTTACAAATCATAACCAGAAGGGTAATACCGTAATAATAATATCTTCATATCCTAACCATTATTTTTTGTTAATAACTACTCCCTAAATACAGACAAATACCTCTTCATTTTTCTTCTTAACCCTATTTACATTATAACAGAGTTTCATGTTCAAGATGTGCAAAATTCCTCTTCACAATCCTAAAATTAACCGCCCAACACATCGGGTTCATGCCAAAGCAGGAACACTACAATTGCGACGGTTATTGTCAAGGCAGTTAAACCCTTCAACTCTAACCAAAGGTTTGTTGTTGTAACTAGCATGGATGTTGTATGATGGAGATGGTGATGCTACACCCGAGCTAGCGTTTGGAATCACCGAAAGCGGCGAAATTGAGCTTACTTTTTCCTCTTTGAAACGTGCGTCTTGAATTACCGGGTTAGATACTCTACTCGGCGGTGACCCGCAGAAATAAGGGGGCGACGAGGGTAAGGGTAAGGGTGCGAGTATGTGTGTTTGCTCAGGTACATCTGGTAACATAAGGTCCAGAAGCTGTTCACAAGATTTTGACTCGTATATCTCCTGATCCGGTACACCGTACCACATATGAAATGTTAAAGGTTTTCGAGTCTCGGTGTTGAGGAGGTGGAACCGCCGTGGCTTCGGACACACCACCGGCTCTCCGTTGTTAAAAGACGAAAAGTTACTGGTTTGTTGGATTCCACAGTGGTTCATTTTCGGTCTTCTGGTTTCTGATTGAAACAACACCTGTTTAAAATACAACGTTTTATCACAATTAAATTAAAAAATATATATATATATAGATCTGGGTGAAAGAAGAAATAACAGCCTTGAACAATTCCAAAACATATCGTTTTCGTTTAAATATTATAAGATCTGAAATCGACAGGGGTAGATCGAAATCTGGTCAAACTAATTTAAAAATATTATTATTAAAATTAAAACTTATACATGACAAAATTCAAAACGGAGAACAATTGTTATAATAAGGGTTTTATAAATTATAATCCAAAATATATACACAAGAGCTATTAAAATAGATCTGTATCTTATCTCCGAAATTGCTTCAGAAGACATAATTAAAAAAATATATTTCAGATCTACAACAGATCATGAAGTCTCTCAAATAAATTGCCAAAATTAAAACAGTTTTATTTTATAAAAAGGAAACCGGTAAAATATCTTTTATTGTTGAGAAAATTTAACATACACAACGAATCAAAACAAAGTGAAAATTAAAAGATAAACATGTGAAAATGAAATCAAATTCTCACCTGGAGAGCCAGAAAAGGAGAATCTGAGCTCGAGCCTCCTCTGGATTTGAAGAAAATTGAGAGGAAAATTTAAATAAAGGAAGGGAATTTAGGTCAAGAAATTAGGCGTGGACGAAGAAGAAGGGGGACGAAGTAACGAGGATGGTTCATATATACAGCTAGAAAGAGGAAATAAATGGATTATTTTATTGTTATTAATTTAATATTATAATTATAATATAAAATATATGACGGAAAATATTGTGTCGACAATAAAATAAACGAGTGAGGAAAAGCTGTCTGTGACTGTGAGTGAGTGTGTGTGTGAGAGAGGGACAAAGACGTTTCATATAATATTTTTTTTTTGATATAATAATATTATATTTGTTTTTAATTTTATGAAAAATGGTCGTCACGTTGGCGGTACCCACGGCGAGAATTCGCATCGGTACTTGCACCAGCTTCCAACTAAATTACATGTTCACTCAACTAAGGTTTCCGTTTGGTTCTTGACGGATTTTTAAATTCTATAACTTAAAAATCTATTAGGAGTTTGATTAGGAAAAACTAAAATGGCAAAATCGTCACCAGATAAAGAATTTTTTTTTTATAAATATGATATATATTTACACACAATTGTATATACACGTTATTTTTTTTTTCATTTTAACTTTTAAAAATAATAATAAATTAATAATAATATTTATCCATATACACACGTTTATAATTTTATATTTATCGCCCCCACTAGTTTTTCGCTCGTAATGATAATTTTACCGAAAATTTCTAATTTTTTTGTAGTGTAGAATATTAGATTTTTTAAGAGTCCGGCATAAGAGTCTGGCTCCTACTGAGTTTTCATTCAAGCTCCGCCACTACGCGCACTAGAGATGGGCATAAAAACCGGTTCCGAACCCGAACCGGTAGAACCGAACTGGAACCGGTTCCAGTTCCTACCCGACATTAAGTAGAACCGGTTCCGGGTTCAAAATACCCGTTGGTTCCAACCCGGTTCCACAATTTTACCATTTGACTCGGGTAGTAACCGGTTCCTACCCGTACCCGGTTTCACTAGTACCCGGTTCCATCAGTACCCGGAAATGCAGTTCTAGAAGGAACCGGTTATACCGTTAAAATGTTACCTTTGGAACCGGTTATAGCCGAAAAAGTGGAGACTAACGATAGAAAGAAACACAAAAATAACAAACACAATAGAAAGAAACATTACACAAACTTTATTAAAACACCAAACCAAACGGGTTACATCAAACATTTGAAGAACCGGTGCCGGAACCTTCTCCCGTCTCATTTTTCTTTGCCTTCGTCACTGGGCAATGCCGCTCAGTGTGTTTCTTAAGGGTTGAGTTGGCTGCGGCCTTCATAAATTTTCCGCAAGCTTTGCATCTAGCCATCTCGTGGCTGTCGGACATTAAACAGAGATCAAAATTCTTCCATATAGCTGGGTTTCTTTTCGTCTCTAAGACAGTAACAACTTGTTCGTTGCATGCCACAGGTATTTTGCAAGATTTTTGAGAAGATAATTGAGTTTGTAAGTTGATGATGGTGAGTTTGTAAGTTGATGATGGTGAGTGTTAAGTTTTGAAATGGTAAGTAGGGAGGGGTTTATATAAAAAAAACCGATTTCGACTGCCAGGAACCGGTTCCCAACGGTAACATTTTTTATCAGGAACCGGTTCTACGGTAACATTTTTATCAGGAACCGGTTATAACGGTAACATTTTTATCAGAAACCGGTTCTGAACAGTAAAAGTCAGATTTTTCGACTGTCAGGAACCGGTTCTGAACAGTAAAAAGTCAGGGTTTACTGTCAGGAACCGGTTCTAAACAGTAAAGTCAGATTTTCGACTGTCAGGAACCGGTTCTGAACAGTAAAAGTCAGATTTTCGACTGTCAGGAACCGGTTCTGAACAGTAAAAAAGTCGGGGTTACTGTCAGGAACGGTTCCACACAGGAACCGGTTCCACACCATACCCGGTTCCATAATACCCGTACCCGGTTCTACACGGTTCCATATTTTTGGGTGTGAACCCGGGTAGGAACTGGACCCGGTTCCACACCATACCCGGTTCCAATGACATCCAAGCAGAACCGGTTCCAGGTTAGAACCGGTTCCGAGTAATAATAAAATTCGATTATGCCCATCTCTAACGCGCACACACACCTACACGTTCTTTCTTTTTATCATTCTCTCTTCTCCACCTCCACCTACATCACCACCACAACCACCGCCATGGTTGTCGCCATAACCATCTCGTCTCTCTCGGCATATGTACCTCACCTCTTCTCGTTGACCGTCGAACCAAGCATCAGTATCACCCTTTCTCCTATCGTACCAAACATCATTATTTTTTATTATTATTTTATTTAGAGGTAGAAAAGAAAATTTAAAAAATAAGTGTGTAAATATATAAATGTGTGTATATGTATAAATATTATAATTATAATTATTTTTATTGTTTTTATTTAAAGATAAAAATAATTTTATTAAATTAAAAAACAAAAGAATAAATGGGAAAGTGCGAAAATCGTCCATGTGAGTTAACGATGCATTTTAACTGAATTATTGATATGGTTTGAAATGGCAACAAAAAGGAATCTAATGGGTCCAGTTACAACAAATTTCATTTTTTTACTGAAATGGCAAAAGTTACCAAACTTTTGAAATGATTTTGGCATTTCACTCTTCTTAGAAATTTAAGAGAAGGTTTAAGTTAAATTATAAATCGATTATAAAAATGACTTTTTGTTGACTTCTTTTTAATATATATATATATATATAGAGAGAGAGAGAGAGAGAGAATGTTAAGATGTAAAACCCTAAAAATTTAAGAAAACCCTAGAAAACCCGACCTCCTGACATTTTTTTTTAAAATAACACATGTAATATACATGTTTTTAAGAGTTTTGAGCAAAAAAAAAAAAACAAAAAAGCGTCGAGTGGATATTTTTTTTAAATAAACAAAATTCAGGAACTTTTGTTTAACACATGTTAGTATGAAAGTTGCTGAAACTTGTTTTTTTTTAAATATCCACTCGCCGTTTATTTGATTTTTTTGGCTCAAAACTTTTAAAAACATGTATATTACATGTGTTATTTTTAGGGTTTTCTATCTAACCTTATACTATATATATATATATATATATATATATATATATATATATATATATATATATATATATATATATATAGGTGAAAAATAAAACGAAAACCCACTTTAGTTGAGAAAACTTAAGAAAACCCTATGTAACATTTTTTTTTAAATAGTGGAATATAACATTAATGTACTTGAACATTTTTTTAAAAAAAATGTAAAAAGCAACTACTTGTTTTTTTTAAATGTTCAAAATTTATATGTTACATTTTTTGGACATATATATTATGTAACATGAAATTTTTAACATTTTAAAAAAAATAAACTACTTGGTATTTTTTGTGTTTCTTTTTATATAAATGTTCAAATATATGTATGTTACATTTTCTATTTTTTTAGAAAAAATCAAAAAATGTTACATGGGGTTTTTACAAAGGTTTTTTGAGTTTTCTCAACTTAAATGGGTTTTCGTTTTATCCTTCCCCTAGTGGAAGTTGGCTAGAAAGCCTAAATTTCCTAGAAAGTTTAGGAAGCAATGGAGATGTGACATGTGACTTTTAGTTTTTTATTCAAAAAGCATGATGGTAATTTGATTATTAATTTAATTATGGAATATTATATATTCTAAACTAACTATCTAGATATTTATGAAAACATATATCTCTTTGACAATTTCAAATTATTACGATTTCAAAAGGGCGGTTACTTTAAATTACGAAGTTCAAATTTTTAGCAATTTCTTCACATTGTGTTCAGTTACTGGGTTCATCACAATGTGTTTTAGCAGTTACTGGTTTCAAGTATTGTTTCATCACAATGTGTTTTATCAGTTACTGGTTGATATAATTTTTGGCATTCTTGATGTTGTTTTTTATCAGTTACTGGTTCACGTTGTGTTTTATCAGTTACATGTTTCATCACAATGTGTTTATCAGTTACTGTTTCATCACAATGTGTTCTATCATTTACTGGGTGATGTGATTTTGGCATTCTTGATGTTGTGTTTTATTAGTTATTGGTTTCATCACAATGTGTTTTAGAAGTTACTGGTTTCATTTACTGTTTCATCACAATGTGTTTTAACAGTTAAGGGTTGATATGATTTTTGGCATTCATGATGTTGTGTTTTATCAGTTATTGGTCCATATTGTGTTTTATCACTTACTGGTTACATCACAATGCGTTCTATCATTTACTGGTTGATGTGATTTTGGCATTCTTGATGTTTTTTTTATCAGTTACTTGTTTCATCACAGTGTGTTATATCATTTACTGGTTGATATGAATTTGGCATTCTTGATGTTGTGTTTTAGCAGTCAGTCACTAGTTCGTCACATTGTGTTTTATCGCTAAAACACGCTATCATGAACACATCTAGATCTGATTCATCGTTATTTTGGTATCAATAACGAAAAGAATAATAAACAGTAAACATATACATAGATAACCGACTGAAAAATTATAAAAAGGCTGATCTCAGCTCCTGTGGTAGACATGACCAATGCCAGCTTTTCTCTTCTTTGACCAATGTTTGTTTCAGGACATGTCTATTCACACACCCCCAGTGTTGAGCTGTAGCCAAAGCGAGTTGTTTTGGTCCGGTCAACCAGACAAATACTGATGGATGTCTGACGAGTCTGTTGACCTGACCAAAACGCCGAGCTTTGGCTGCGTTTTGGTCCTGTCAACCAGACAAAAGATTGACACCCGGTCAGTCTTTTGTCTGGTTGACAGGACCAAACACTGTCAAAGTTCGGCGTTTTGGTCAGATCAACAGACCCGTCAGATACCCGTAACTCTTTGTCTGGTTGAACGAACCAAAACGCCACAGCTCGATACTGAGAGGTGTGTGTACAAAATGAGTAGGTGAAGTGAGTGAATAGAAGGTCCTTGTTTCAACTTTCAAATTTCTTCCATTGTCAAAGCTAACTAACCTTGATTGAGGGTCTTAGAAATAAAACAATAAAATATATTTCCTTTAAATCTTTTAAAATAAAAGGGTTAATGTGTGAACACGATGATCCGAACACGATATGTTTAATTAAATATGTCTACAGGTTTGAGATGAAACTGACACGAACCGTTTAAACGAAACCCAACCTGTAAATTTAGCGTTACATTCTTGTTATGTAGAAACTCGATACCAATGTTTAGCGGTGCACAAAATCGTATCCAAAACCGGACTGGGTAAAAAAAACCCAGAATCGGACTGGTTAAAAAAACACGGAACCGGTTTTTTAATACTCGGGAATTCTATACCCGAAACCGAAACCTACCCTACCCGTAGGGTATAGATAGGATATGCATTTTGATCTTAATACCTATAACCGGAATCGGTCATACCCGAAATCGGACAAGAACAAGGACGGGAACCGATTATACCCAGCTATACCTAATACGTGATTCTAATACCTATCTTTTAAATTTATGTTAGTGCATTTATTTTGATTTTTTTTACATTATACACTGCATATTTAATAATAATAAACAAAAAGACGAGAAAATAGGGTAATAAAAACGCAATAGAGTGTTAAAAACCCTAAAAATAGGGTACCAAAAAACTTGAAAAATAGGGTATAGAAAAACCCAAAAACAGGGTATTTTAATACTCGGTTTCTTAAGAACCGAAACAAAACCCTATTCGTAACCGGGCACATAGGATATGGGTATTTTTAACCAAATATCCTGAACTGAAACTGAACCGGTTATAGCAATAACCGATTCCAACCTTTAAAACAGTAAACCAAAACCGGTTATTGTAAAATGTGAACCTCTACCATTACAGGTTTTTTTTTTAAAGTTAAACATGATATTTTAACAACGTAGAAGATACAATATCTAAAAGGTAATTGTTAGACCATTTCATCTATCAAATTTAAGTGGGCTTGTAATGGAGCCGGGCCTTACTTGAATTGAGCATAACTGGGCTTTGAACTATAAGACGTAGCCTAGTGGGCCCCGCAATTCTGGATTAGAGTTTTTCTGGACCTTTCTAATTCATAATATAGATCAGCTTTAAAGATTAGTATGTTATAAGAAAGATTTAATATTAAGTATTGATTTGCAAAAAGAAAAAGTGGTTAAGTAACACCCAATTCTGTGTTAATAGTTTTACCGTTGTATTAAAACACTTGTTTTTTTTAATTATAATAAAAAAACAAAATTATTAAACAAGTATCATATGAATACTACTTATTACAAGATTGTTTAATAACTATAATTTAATATATATATATATATATATATATATATATCTTGCTGATAGATAATAGATCACTTCCTAGTTCCTATTATGGTTGTCCAAACAACTATTCATAGCTCGCTTGAATTAAACTCGGAAAAAGCTCGCTCGGTATGACTTGGTTTGACACTGACCTGAGCCGGCTCGGCTCAGTTAGAAAGTGAGCCTAGCTCGGGTCGGCTCGCAACGAGCTAGGTTGGCTCGGTTTGGCCCGCTTGCTAGCTTGACTCAGCTTATCTCGGATTAATTTAGTTATAATAAATTTTATGGGAGATGATCATGAGATGTAACATTTGTCAAAAACGGGTTTTTCCAAACCCCGTCCGTTTGTAATCGAATACCAAGTTATAAATGTTTCGTTGCGTATTTATGTCCATTTTAATTTTTAATGATGCATAATTAATAAACAAACTAGAATATAAAAGTTATAATTGATAAAAAGTAAAAATAAAATAAATAAAAAGAAAAATAGGCTGCCGGGACTCGAACCCGGGTCAGCCGGGTTTAAGCTCAAAGACTTATCACACACACAATATAACCACTCCGCCACTTGATGTTTTCTGTAAATTCTAGGAAACAATTAAATTTTATGGTCAATCATAAATCAATCTGGTTACGCCAACTGTAACCGAAATCGGTCACCAAATGTCCAAAAACGTTTGATTGTTCGCGGTTTACCGATTATAACCGCTACACCGACACCTCCAATCAATTTAGCTTTGAATGGACTTGAATTCAAGAGTGGATCGGTTTTAATAACCAAAAACTTTCATTTTCTGAATTACTTCAATCATAGACCCCTCTCGCGACTCAAACACATCTGCAAACCTTCAAATTTCACTTCCGCAATATTTTCAGTTCGTCGGATAAGCTATTTGAACTCGCTGGACTTTCGCCGGAAAACCGTGTGTTCCATCAAATCAGTGAGTCTCTAAATTCTTTCGTTGTCTATCAGTTGTTAAGCTGTTACTAACTCAAACCCTTCAATCGGAATCAATTTCAGACGTCGATATCGGATAATTCACTCTCGCCGGAAAACTTCTGAAAATTCTTATCTTCTGCTGTAAAACGGTATAGTCATTCAAACCATCTGATAACTCTTGTTTAGTACTTCAATTCCACAATTAGCTAATCAAAACTATTAATTTGTTCGCTCAGTCGAAGTTCACAAAAACAGAGCCGACGCCTTACCGGAATTCTGAGATAAATCATTCCTCCGGTATGTCTACTTCCAAAATCGTCTCTGCCATTTCATTTTAGTCTTTTGAATGTTTGTCAATCAAATTAAACAAGAAACAATAGAGTAATCGTAGGCTGTAATTCGGTAACGAAGAAGACGAAGTTAGGTTGATTATAAGTTTATTATAATTTGGATATTATCTCGGGCTAGACACACAGTCCAGCGGTGGACTGTGTGCACACATATATCACACGCCGCGAGTTCGATCCTTGATACACACACACTCTCTGTAATTAAAATGTTCTTTTTCTAACTGAACCGGATCCTTTTCGCAATGAGATGTTAAGTATAATAAAAATCTGTATATTAACCAAGTTAGACACACAGTCCAGCGGTGGACTGTGTGTAACGTTAAATCACAGGTCCCGGGTTCGAGACCTGTTGACGGCACCGGTTTGATAATTAAAATCCTTTTTAAAAATAAATGAATTTTGAATAAACTGAATTAGTATATAAATATAATTAAAAACAGAATTATTTCGGGTTAGACACGTAGCTCAGTTGGTAGAGCTGCGTGCACGCGTACGGGAGGTCTCGGGTTCGAGTCCTGCCCGGCGCATACATTCACACAATAAAACCGGTCAAACAGTCAAACAGTGAATGGTCAATGGTCAACGCAAAAGTCAACATATTTTTTTATACTTTTATTTATTTAATTTAATTCAAAAATCAATTAAAAATACTTAAAAATAATGTTTTTAAAGATAGGAAATAGCCTTAAACTCACAAAAATATATCTAAAAATCCTATTAAAATTATTAATAAAATCCACTCATTAACTATACATTCCGTTATTATTTAGGTTAGTTAATCCTCATTGTCAATCCTTCAACTCGTGCGCATCTCATCATCTCCAACCGAACGCACCCAATGTGAGTGAATCTCTACAAATTCCCCGTTTTAATCATGTTTTTTGGGTGTATCATGTGTCTTACCATTTATTATATTTAAATCATTGTGCCTACATCATATCATGATCAAATGTGTATTCAGCTTGTATCAACTGTTGTGTGGTTATTGTTTAGATTTAATTTATTATTTTCAGTACATGCAATTTCATAGGCCGCCGCTCCCCATTACATTATGAGCGTTGAGCAGTTCCCCATTACATTATGAGCGTGAACCTGGCGTTGCCAACATACGATCGGCTCCGTTTGATTGAGCCTTGATCGCACAGACATTCATCATAGGCCGTCCGTTCCCCATTACATTATGAGCGTGAACGTGACGTTGCCAACATATACAGTTTCATTCATGTTATATATTCATGCAAGTTCATATGTTATTGTATGTTATTATATGTTATAGTTTGTGGTTGTTATTGCTATTGTTTGATTATTTACATTTGCTCACATATGACTATTGCACAATTTTTCCTTGATAAAAATAACAAGAAATCAATAATAAATGTTTATCTAACAAGGTTCACTGGCCAACTTATGTTGACCCAAAAACCCCCATTTTTACACATGATACAGGTGAACCAGCTGCAGCAAGAAACACATAGGATTGGCTTAGAAGAATAAACTGGTTTAGAGCCTGGATTGTTTAGTTGGTTATTTTTCTTTGTATTTGTATGGACATGTTTGGATTATTGAGAATGTAATTTTAACTTTAATAAATATGAAATATATTAGTAAATATCATGAGCTTTGGTGATAACCAATTATGCCCCGACTCTTATTCCGCTGCGGGTCGGGGTGTGACATGAGAAAACTAGAAAACTAACTAAAAAAGCAAAAAAAAAGCATATAAAACATACTAGTTTTTTTACATTTTTTAATAAAAAATCGCTGCATATTATGTATAAAAAAAACTTTTTTTTCAAAAAAAAAACTTGTGTTTTAGCAGTCAGTCACTAGTTCGTCACATTGTGTTTTATCGCTAAAACACACTACCATGAACACATCTAGATCTGATTTATCGTTATTTTGGTATGATTAGGTGGTTTCAAATGTGAGGGATTAGAGAGAGAGAAAAAAAATTACGACATTTTTGGAGGTGGTTTTATGATTGGTAGTTATTTTCATTATTTAAAACAACTTAAATGACACATTTACCTCCAATCAATTAAATAATCATATTTTTAAGACACACATATTACCAAAATGTCACCAACAAGATCTCAACGATTAAACACACCCATCGGATGACCCAGATCGCTTCCTAGACTTTCTAGGAAAAACACACTTTGCGTAGGATTCCCACTATATATATATATATATATATATATATATATATATATATATATTTATAATTATTTTATTGTTTTTTATTTAAAGTTAAAAATAAATTCATAAATTTAAAAAACAAAATAATAAATGGGAAAGTGTCAAAATCATCCCTAAGAATGGGAATTGCCAAAATCGTCCATAAGAGTTAACAATCCATTTAACTGAGTTACTGATGGATGGAAATGAAAACACAAAGGAAATCTCAGTGGTCTAATTACAAAAAGTTTAATTTTTAAATTAAAGTGACAAAAATGACCAAAACTTAGGGACGATTTTGCCATTTTACTCTTTATAGAAATTTTAGAGCAGATTTAAATTAAAATTATAAATCGATGATAAAAACGACTTTTTGTTTACTTCTTTTTAATATATAAAAGTCCTTGTGTGGACTTCCAAAATCAACTTAGCCTTGTTGTGAGTGGGGTCTTATTGTAGCTAGATCTTGATACGACAATTGTAATTTAATAAATAGAGATCGAAAAAAATCAAGTTAAGCTCGAGCTCTGTTAAGTTAAATGATCCAAGCTCGAGCTTAGATGACCTCAAGCTCGACTTAGTTCGTTTTCACCTGTAATTCCTTTAGCATTGAATTTGTAGTTTGAGTGCATCGTATCTCGAATTAGATTTCATAAGATAATAGCATGTCCTTTATGTTTCAACCGAAGGGTATATGACGGGTATCCTTCAGGGCCGTGCAATATTTTTAAAAAAGTCACGAATCAACCTATCTAAATTGAAATATAGGGTTAACCTAATATCTTCTTGCCACTCTAGGATGGTGACATTCAAGAGACTCTAGAGGACATTTCCAGGCAATCTATATCTATATAGATAAGATTCTAGTATTTAGCGAAAGTCGTAATTTAACCTAATAATATCTTCTTGCCACTCAAGAAAAGTGACATTCTAGAGACTCTAGATGACACTTCGAGACAATACAAATAGGGCTATAAAACAACCATATGTGATTCGGTTCCTTCTTAAATCTTTAGTTTATCTTGATGTTTCATATACCAACAATATATATTTACTTGTTTTAATGCTTTCATTACTACCACCATGACTTCCACCCAAGGGCCTCTTTTATCTACTTAGATGTAACGAACAATAATAGATGAATGGTTATCTTTAAATGATTATAGTTACACACTTACATGGATGAGTAAATTATGTTTAAACATTATTTATATGTTTTTCTCTATTGTGATCGCCGATTCTATATATGTTTAATTATACATGTTATAAATAACTATTTTATGTGTGTTTTATCGATTCATGTTTAATAGATTTGATAATTAATAGATTTGATAATTAATGATGGCTTAACATTAGAAATGAAGTTAGGGTTACATATGATCCGATGATATGTATAAGACGAACATCCATGCAATTGGAACCAATAAAAGACTAAAAGAACTATTTCAAATCTCTAATTCAATCTTTAAACAGACCTTTTCACCCCAAATTTGCACATGCTTTTATTGATATATAAAAGACTAAAAGTGTTCCGTAATTATAAGATGTAGATAGGATAAAAACGACAAACGCTATTTTAGTTTTTGTGAAAAATAAAATAACACGTGCTATTTCAAATAGAGAACTAGCCTAACTATTAAAGTAGAAGTTAATGGAGTTCCACAAAAGACTAAAACTTACTAAACCAAATTTTAATTGGCCTTTTTAGTTATGGGTTCCGGTTAAATCAACCATTGAAGTTTGAGCACGTTATTAAAGAATGGAATAAGTGAACAACAAAACATAGATAATTAAAATATGCTAAATCAACTCCAGTGCCCCATTAGGCTAGTACTCAAGTTAGCGCCTATGTTGGACGGTTGACGAGGGAAGTGAGCATTGAGCCGGTGTTGTGTGCTCGCGTTTAGGGGTTGTTGTCTACAACTTGACCCCTGAAGTCATGGATTCTGATTTATAGAATGAGGCAGTGTCGAAGCTTGAGATTTTCGACAAGAGGTCGAAAACGTATATACCCAAAAATTTCTATAGAACAGGGGGACAAAAACGTATATACCCAAAATTCTATACGAAAACCACATACTCTCCACTATTGAGAGAAAATTTCGGAGGTTCGCCGCCCCCACTATGTTGCGCCCCTGGAATGAGGGAAATGAGCATTGAACGGGTGTTTTGTGCTCGCTTTTAGGGGTTGTTGTCAACAACTTGACCCCTGAAGACATGGATTTTGATTTATAGAACAATAATTTGATTTGCATTGTGATGCTCATATATCAGTGTAGGAATTTCGAGTTAACAATTGGATGTTTTGGGCCTGCATGTATATTAGGGTGCTCGGAATGGGCATGTGGAATGCCCTCTAAGGGAAAAAAGTTCTAGTCACCGTGTGGTAGAGGTGGTATTCCCGCACCCCTTTCCCCCCTTCTTTTCCCGCCCTCTCACACACCTTTTTCACCATCGCCATCTATTTCCCGACACTTCCCCACCTTCTTCACAGTGATCCCAACATTTCTCTAACATGGATCATTTTCCTGAGCTGGTGGGCGGGTGGACTTCGAGCACCATTAGACAGGGGTCTATTTTGTTTTAAATTTTAGATTTTTCAACAACATTGGTCAAAATGTAAGTACGGTCTTTCGGCCGCCTACAATTATATACACACACCACAATACAAACTTAAAGACACGAAACTGAATCATGAGAATATTGACACAAGATGCATGTTTTAGTAAAAAATGTCACATTATTATAACAAAATATATAAATCATCTAAATAAAAGGAAACCTTAAAAAATTGTATATAGATAATTAAAGGTATAATTCATATAAATAAAATAAGATTTGACACAAATTAATTTGATTTCTAAAATTAAAATTTTCTTAAATTATCTCGTCCGGATGCCGACTAACGGCTCAGGGGTTGACGATTAAATTTAATTATGTCGTCTTGTTTAGGTTTAATTATCTGATGTGTTTAGCTTTAATTATCCGTCTTGTTTAAGTTTAATTGTGTGGTGTGTTTAGGTTGAATTATTTGGTTTGTGTAATGTTTTAAATTTTAATAAATTTTTTTTTTTTTTCAGTTTGTGTTATTTTTTATATCAGTTTTTCTTTAAACATAACGATTGTTTTATATAAATAAATACATAAGAATTCTTTTTAAAACATAAAGAAAATGTTTTTTGTTTAACTATACCCCACCTAAGGGAGCCCACAAGTAAAGACTGGACTAGTTCACTCAAGCAGGCTTAGCCCCTATCGGGGGCACGACTAGTCAACGCCTCCAAGAATGAGGTTTGTTTGTGGGCTTGGTTTGTTGAACAGACTGAGATGCGCATAATAACCGGTTCCAAACCTGACCCGGTAGAACCGACCTGGAACCGGTTCCGGTTCCTACCCGCTAATAGTAGAACCGGTTCCGGGTTCAAAAAACCCGTAGGTTCCAACCCGGTTCCACATTTTATAAATAAAATCGGTTCGTACCCGGTTCCTACCCGGACCCGGTGCGTACCCGGAACCCGGTTCCTACCCGGAACCGGTTCCGGGTATTACAAAAAAACCCGATATGCCCATCTCTACCGTTAATTTACACCTACAAGATATAAACATCACAACCTCGTCATTGCACGCCATTTTAATTGTGGAAGTTTGAAAGTGTAAGTTATTGATATTGGGATGCAAGGAGGCAAGAAAGCAAGGAATTTTCAATCGGTTTCTAATAGTTTTGCAGCTTTTTTCATTGAATTGACCGAATGAATAGGTTTCTAATTGTGGAAGTTTGAAAGTGTAAGTTATTGATATTGGGATGCAAGGAGGCAAGAAGGCAAGGAATTTACAATCGGTTTCTAATAGTTTTGTAGCTTTTTTCATTGAATTGACCGAATGAATAGGTTTCTAATAGTCTTTGCAGTCTTTTCCATTTAATTGTAACATTAGGAACGGTTCTTCTAAGGAACTGGAACCGATTCCAACCCGACCCGAACCGGGTACACTCGGTTTAGTTTTAATGGTTAAAACCCGGGTAGGAACCGGACCCGGTTACAACAAGAACCGGTTCCATTGACACATACTCAGGAACCGGGTCCTTAGGAACCGGTTCCGGGTATAAAAAGGAACCGATTATGCCCATCTCTAGAACAGAGCACCACAGCGGACCGATTGTTGTGGGTGCGCTTTCATACCAATATAATAAGATTTAACGTAAATTTTAAATCAAAGGAATTCAAAATTCGAATTTACTTAGACTAAGGAAGTCATATATGATAGAGTATGTAGTGTTACCAAGTAACATTATTTGGAATTAGAAGTAGAATTTATAGTCTTTATATAGCTTGTCTCGGATATTTTAAACACTTCATTCCATAAATGTTAAGTTGATAACACAATTTTAAAGTGAAGAAAACAAAATCATATAAGTTTAGGCACAAGATTTAAATATTTCATATCTCGAACATTTAAATAGTAAATTTCATAAATGCTAAAAGTATATAAGAATTATACCATGAAACTCATAAAGCTGATCTATACTCAAACAACATGAGCTATTTGATACTCAAGTCGCCACATCAACACCACGCCTTCCCTCCGACCTTTCCTACATGGTTAGAACCACGCCAGCTTCCACCAATCCCATCCATGCCCAACTAGCGTGGTGTACACACCCAATCCACGTCCAAAAGCTGCAAAAACCATAATGTTATTCTTATGTTCATCACTAGAAATTTGTAACACAAAATTTTCTTGCCATTATCATCTAATGTGCTAACTATCCCTGAGTTATCGATAAATAGAGTTAGCACATTGGATGACAATGACAAAAAAAATGCAAACATGAAGAGCCCATTTGAAAAAAAAATAAAAATAAATTAATAATAATAATAATAATAATAATAATAAAAATAACAACAACAATAATAATAAATTGGATGAAAGTGGCAAAAATATCTAAACTTTAAGGACGAAAATGATAATTTGCTCTATTATCAAGATTTGTAAGTAAGGAGATAGAGTGGTGGTAAAATAGTGTATTTCCTAATAAATTTTTTATGAGTTCAAAGCTTGCAAAGAACAGGTGGTGATATTTTAGCTATTGAAAAGAATCGAGATTTACTAGATACTAGAATTAAGCTTATTACAAGACGTGTTAAACATTATTTTTTAACAAATATGTATTTAAAGAATGGGTTGTAACTTGCAAGACATTTTACTTATAGAAAATGGTCTTTACTTGAATTTTACTTCATCTTTCTCTCAATTACCATCACTTCTAATTAACAAGACGTGCATCATCATAGTTATTGTATGTGAACAGGAATGAGTTAGTTATTATCAACCACATAAATACAAACAAGTTTAGGTACATTAACATTGCAAAAGAACCTATGTAGCAAGCACATGGTACCTAATGGGTAACATGATTATGTTTGCCAATTTTCTTGAAATAGAGCTTGGAGATTGCAACTAAACACATTCGTAGAAAGGAAACAAAATATTGGAACCTACCCATCACCAATAACTTCTAATCACATGTGTTTGTGGACCTAAAAAACACTACTTTTAAAAGAATTGGTAAAACTTGTGGTGCACAAAACCTAAATATGAAAATTTTATTTGTCACAGTTGCTATTTTATACGTACACACATATACATACTGGGGTGATTCTATATTATAAGGTTGGGGGTCTATGGAGTATGGACCTCATTTCATTAAAAAAATTGTACCAAAGAGCATTATATACATAGTCATTTTATGTTAAACATAAACTCCATGTATAAAAAAATCAACACTTATCATGGACATCGTCTCCGAGAGTTTAAAAAAAACATGTTGGCCCTAGGCGAGATAGAAAAACCGGGCTCTACCTGCCCTAGTAAAAACAAGCCTTTGAAAAAGTGAAGTCTTGCCTTTCAAAAGAAAAAAAGCCTTTAGAAAAAGAGAGAGTACTAAAAAATGTCGATAGTAGTTTGTTACAATATAATTTATAAAAAAATTTAAAAAAAATTACGGGCCCTTTTACGTTTTTGGCCCTGAGTCGACGCCCACACCGCCATGCTCAGTACCGACCCTGACAGTTACAATCTTTTGCCCAAACGTTTTTATATATTTAGCTAAAACATTTCTAAAAATGAAGTGTTATTTGTTGTATCTTGAGAAGAACGTGCTAGATAATATTAACTATGAAATGTTTGTAAAGTAATTTTAATTTGGAATACCCATGATGAGAGATATATCCTAGTTCTTTTTAATACATATGTTTAATCCTAGATCGAGTATATATATAATATTGTTAAGAAAATTACATAAGAATGACCGGTAAATGGGCAATAAAATACACTGTAACCCCCTTTTGAATAGCAAATACAATTCTACCGAAAACAAAACTCTAGTTCTTTGTTATCGAGAAATTGTTGTGGACGACCTTCTGCATTCTGACCAAGAAACATACAGCTTTAGAAACAAGTGAACCAAAAGTATCAAAGGCAAAGGGAATGAACTCATGGTGACATGTTGATTCTCAACATAAGTTTTTTCATGTTTAGCAACTTTCATTGATTATGCCTTCAACATAGCCTGACCAGTCATGAAACAGTTTTTCCTAAGCCCAACTAAGACGGACATTCCGGTATATATTTGTGTTTTTTTTGTTAAACCAAAAACACTACTACAAACCTATCAGTGAAGTTTGTCTAGGCCATATTGTAATATCTAATAGATTGCATTTGTTCATATTTGAATTCTAGATTCACCACTATTACACACATACGTATAGAGGGAGCGATCAACTAGAACTCATATATCCATGTTATAAGCAACTTTTTTATGTTGTATTGTTCACATGAATAACTTGATTTTGTGTAGAACAGGTTAACACTAACCCACACATTACAATGGGATGTTGATTATACAAAAATTGTTAAGTTTTTGCAAAACATTATTATCTTTGTCTAACCTTTGGTGTACAACACCATTCATCATCAAATCTCAAATCATATAGTCCGAATTCTCAATGTTCATCAATCTGTTTACTTGTATACTTGTTCCTAATGTCTCATTATTGTATGTATTAGTTCATGTCTCAAAGCAATAACTTCTACAACCACCGAAAATACCCCCTTCGAGTTCTAATCATTGTTCGGAAGTATTCTGACCCTTAGTTGGGAATCCATCACCACCTTCAACTATAATCCACGATGTGTAATTTAGTGTGAAAGAACTAATCTCTTGTTGTTTCCCGTAGGTCTTTTCCGGGGTTAACACCATCGACTTCCCAATGAGATACATAAAAGTTTGTTTTGTTTGAGACTCAACAAAGAAAAAGCCACATATGATATACACACGTTAAAATGAATGTATTCTTAATATGATACAAACAAAGAACATATTTTTTCTTTAGAAGTAACAAATGAAAAGCAATGTCCAAATAGTTAACATGGAAATGCATGTCGTATTCATACCATACAAACAAAGATCAAATTTTGTTTATTTTTCAAACACAACAAGCACAAAGCACCAAACGAAATTGATGTGACGATCAAGAAGAAGGAAGTAAGCACACAATATGACAAAAGATGATCAAAATAAATAAGAAGATCTAATAAAACAATTTGAGAATTTTATGTTTTTTGCTTTCCCGCTAAAAGTTTCAATAGGGTTCCAAAACGAAAACATAGACTTAGTAATTTGCATTTTTTATTTTTAGTTTGAACGATCTTCTTGTATTCCATTATCAATGGATATCAAAGGGATTAAGACTTTAACCGTTAATTGGTGTTTTCCGGTGCTTCGTTGTTGGTTCTTTGAGTATCGAAATCTTCGCAATAATCGATAATCTTAGAGTTGG
This sequence comes from Scalesia atractyloides, assembly GCA_947069175.1. Lineage (NCBI taxonomy): Eukaryota > Viridiplantae > Streptophyta > Magnoliopsida > Asterales > Asteraceae > Scalesia > Scalesia atractyloides. Next base: position 7,568,588 of record CAMTDV010000025.1, on the reverse strand, counting down.
TTCTTAAAACAGTCATGGGTTATATTTAATTGATCCTTTATAATCGATGATGATGACGCTTGAGAATGAATGGACAATTAATCTTATTTTTGTTGATCTGGGTTCTAAATTTGTGTTTGAAGTTGAATTGCAATATAGGGGAGTATATTATTATTCGGGTTCTGTTATTGGTTTGAATTGTGGAACTAAGTCTTATGATGCCAATTGCGGATGAGAGAGAGTTCTAATAGAATTTAGAGATGCATTAGTCGTAAAAAGGATGTTTACAGGGGTATTTATAGTTACCAAAAGGTTGCTATATATACCCACCGATGAGTCGTTGTGATGGTTCAGCTTTAAGTTGTTTTTTGTTACGTACGATGTTGAGTTACTTATGGTGAGAAGTTGCTTTTTGTATACTATGTATAATGTATAACTTGACACACATAACTTATTTACCTACTCATATGCATACTCTTGCACTTTTTGTATCATGCATATTCGTATTTTTTTGTTAATACAAGTGAATAACGTTTTTTTTAATTTATAGTGCAATGTCGATATTTTCTAGAGACAAATCTAAATGCACATGTGATAGTCATCGAAAAATGTTGAACAAAAAGTTACTTTACACAATCATGTGCATTTGCCAGATAAAATGATGAAGATACGAGAGAAAAAGGAGTTAATATTTACACGTCTCTCCTTTCTATCTCTCTATATGCACGTAGACATAGAAAAAAATAGTAAAGGATGTGAGAATAAAATCAGAGATGTTTGAGAATAATAAGAGCCAAAAGAAAAACTAACCAGATAAAGAAAATTAAGTAATAATAATGACGAAGTCTTCAATCTTGTATTATTATATTATTTTTATCTAAGTTCGAGACAATCCAAGGGAAATAAGTGATTGAAGATTGTGTTATTAGTGTTTTGACATAATATAGTTATTTTGGTTTTAAACTTTGAAAGAAATATTGTCAAAAGTATTTGATTATTTGTTATTTAAAATCAAGGAAATATTAAATAGGAAGTTTGTTTTGAGTAGGAAGTGTAGGAATGCATCCTAGCCTTACACGTTTCAAAATAGAAAATAAGTGAAAAAGGGTATTTTGGTCAATCATTAACAAAATTATCATTACTTATCTTTATCACCCAACCCTATCCTCACTTCTGTCACCCACATACCAGACCATAGCTTCACTATCACCATCACTACCGTGCCGCCGCCGCCGCCACCACCACCACCGTTGCTGCCATCTGTCGGAGCTCCAAATTGATCAAGAACAGAAGAAGAATACTGGAATCCATTCTGTTTTATACGTCACCCATATACCCGACCATAGCTATCACTATCACCATCACTTCCACCACCACCATCACCGCCGCCACCACAGTCGTTGTATCTGTCGGAGGCTTAAATTAATCAAGAACAGAAGAAAGATACTGAAATCCATTGCGTTTTACACCTTTTTCAGTTCAGATTCGTGTTTCTGGGTGCAGCACATTATTCTAAAGGTTTACCAGGTTTTTATTAATCAAAATGTATATAATTTATCTGTTTTGAATGACAATAAATACTCTTAAATTCCTTTGCAACGGTTGACTTTTGTAAGGTTCACAGGTATAATGCAAAGAGACAAAAGTCTATCCTTGTAATTTTAAATTTCAGTTAGTTTACAAATATTGCGTTTTACTTAAGTAATTAATTTAGTTTACGGATTTGCGTTTTGGTTGACTTTTTGTAAGGTTTGGCGAGATATTGCGTTTTAGTTAAATTAAAATATTTAATTTTATGTTCTTTTAAATTTATTATTTTATCGTTCTAAATTTTTCAATTTATCATTACGCTTTTAAATTGTGTTGTGTTTTGTAACACAACGGAACACATTTTTTGTTTGTTTTAGTTCATTGCGTTTTATAACACAATGAAAAAAATATATTTTTATTGTGTTTTAATTTATTGCGTTTTATAATCTAATGAAAAAACTCATTTTTACGTGTTTTTTGTCTTTGCGTTTTACAAAAAAAATGAAATAACATACTTTTGTTCATTGCGTTTTAGAATAAAACACTTCCTTTTGTGTTTTTAGTCCATTGCTTTTTAGAATAAAAATTTTCTTTTGTGTTTTTAGTCAATTGTATTTTAGAAATAACACTTTGGTGTTTTTGAATCGATTTGTTTTAGAAAGACATTTTTTTTGTGTGTTTTTTGACCATTGCGTTTTAGAAAGAACACTTTCTTTTGTGCTTTTAGTCCATTGCGTTTTAGAAAGGAACACTTTTTATTTTTCTTTGTTTAGCCTTTTTTAGTTTTTGTCTATTGCGTTTTAAAAAGAACACTTTCTTTTGTGTTTTATTTCATTGCGTTTTAGAAAAAAAATCATTTTTTTGTGTTTTTTGTTCATTGCGTTTACGCATCTGGGTTATCGAAATTTTTTTCGAAAGTATAGCAATTGTGTGCTGGTTTAAAGATAAAAAACACTTGTTTTTATGGTGCAATTTTTATAAAAAAATAATGTCGTATGAAAAAATTGTTAACGTTTTAAAAAGAGGGGAATTGGAGGAGAGAGAAACTATTGGCTTGGATGGACTACAATACCCTTAGAATAACCCACCGCTCTTTTCTTTTGTTCATCTCATTTATTTAATCTTAGCCCTTGATTATTTAATAGATGGTGAAGATTACTTGCTATTCTTCCTATATAAAATATACTTCCTATTATATCATGACCTTAAAATCAAAGGTTAAACATTTTTTACAATCACCAAACATATGAAAGAATATAGATCATTAAAAAAGTCATGAACTGCATAGGGCGAGATGGGGTTGAGCCATGGAAATAAATGATAAGGTTCCATAAGGGCGGACAATACTAAAGCGGCAAGCTGCGAGATGGGGTTGAGCCAACAATGAGTAGTGGTGAAGGTTAAGATTGCCGACCGGGGGCGGAAATCACCGAACCTAAAAATTTCTATAAAACCGGGGGTCGAAAACGTATATACCCAAAAATTTCTATACGAAAACTACATACTCTCCACTACTAAACAAAAAGTTCAGGGGATCGACCGCCCCCTCCCGCCCCATAAAAGCTTCGCCCATGGCAATAAGGTATTTTCCGAGAACACCGCCCAATCTTTAGGTACCAGAGAAATACACAAGGTTGTGGGGACTACATACGACAAAGAAGGAAAAGGTAATGCGGGATGGACGTGCAGGAAGAGATCAGTGGGAGGGATGCAAATACCATCCCGTTGTTTTGCAACAGAAAGCGGGAGAAGACCAAGCGGGTCATGACGAGATGCCGAACACCAAAAGAGCTTTCCAGCTGTAGTTTGAGAGAGATGAAAAAAAAACCTCAAAAACTTGTTTATCAACTTAAAACGCTCGCAAACTGAATAAATCAATGTTACAACTTATACCAAGGCTTGTTTGGCTGAACTTATTTAACTCAAAAAAGACTTTTTGTTTATATGACTTGTTGACTTATGACTTTTTAAAAAATAGTTTTTAAAAAAGTGTTTGAATTAGCTTTTAGGTGAGAAAAACCAATAAGTCAATAAGCTTCAAAAAGTCACTCGTTACTAATTTTCCAAACTAACTTTTCCTTCCTATACAAAAAGCAAAGTGCTTATGACTTTGCTAAACATTTTTTCTTCTTATTAGTTTTTTTTAAAAGTCAATAAGTTATAAGGAGGTGTTGAAAAGCTTAGCCAAACACCCTCTAATATTCTATTTTAAGTAAAAATGAAATGGATTATTTTGTATTAAACTAATGAGATGATTTATGAAGTAAAAATAACATAAAAAAATTATGTGAACCATCATAACTGTGAAGATAAGATTCATGTAAAAAATCAATGCTCTTCTTATGTGTGATTGGTCACTATAAAGTGCAAAGAATTTATCTAAAGATTCTTGTTAAAAAGTAACATTTTTGGTACTGTAGTAGCTACTTTGGAGGTTCATAACTTTGCATCTATTCTTGGGTGCCAACCATCCCAATTTTCCACTTCCTATTTTGGTCCTTATTTCATCATTTCTTTCTCTTTCTCTCTTGCATTAAATTTAAAACGATCTTCAATAAGGTTGTTAGAAATTTGTTTTGGTTAGATTATTTAAATAACAAAAGGACATTATAATAGAACTTTTAGTTCGTTTAATTAAACAAACTAAGTTGAACACATTCTTGTTTCTTTATCATGTCCATTAACGCTAATTCATTTATATTCACTTAGTTATTCATTTGATTTTTTAAGCCCATTACAATTTGGTCTTAAGTTTAACGAACCCGAAAGCCGAACAAACCAACTCATTAGGTTGACGTCATTGGATTCAACACTAGAAGTTAAAGCTAGAAGTTAAAGTTAGCCACTTGGACCTAACACCAGAAGTTTAAATTAGCCGGTCAAGAACTGTTGGCTTATATTATTAGCAGGGGAAGATATATACTAACACGAACATGTGTTATTTTTAGCTAGTGAACACGAAAAGTTAATCCATTCGTTTATATTATTTGTGTTTGACTGTTTTTTAGTTAAAGTTAAATAAACAAACACCAACATTTCTCGTTCGTGTTCGTTTGGGTTATTTACATGTCTAATTTCAGTTCTGGTCAAAATTTTAACCCGAAATAGACAACGAACCTTCATCTTAGCAGTTCACTCGTCAGAAAAAATTCAAAAATCGGGTAACATCATGATTAAAATAATAAATATATAATATAAAACATAAACAATATACATATATATATATATATATATATGTGTGTGTGTGTAAAAAAGCATTAATAAAATAGTCTAATCCAAACATATTGAAAATAGTAGTTGCTATAAGTTTTAATATGAAAAGATACTTTCTGTTTTGTGTGTGAATTAGTCGTAATGTATAAATTAGTCGTAATATAGTGAGTTTGGTCCAAATATTTATTATTTGGTATTTGTATGTTGAATCTTTTTGGCAAAAGATACACATTTTATTATCATATATCTAATAAGATCATTTTCATCTTGGTTGAGTGTCAAAATACAAACTCCAAATCTCTTTGTAACGTTAAATGTTTGTAACCCGATTACCTAAAAAAGATTACAAAAAATTCCGATGTTTAGGCAGTTTTACGTCGCACGTCGCCCAAGCTTGTGATCTAGAAACCTTTCGTATCTTCGAGGGAATGAAAAAAAGATGTTTGTTAATCGTATAGGATTGAAATAGAGCATTTCCTAAAAAATGTAATTACTTTAGTATCGATCATTTTCATTACTTGAGAAAGTGTTTTTTCCGTTCCTTCAAAAAATGGAATTAAGATTTACAATTGTATCAGCTACTTCCTTCTTCAAAAAAATATAAGAACTTTAATTAGGAAAAAGTTAGATAAAACAACTTTTAAGTTCTTCAAAATTATCTAAATAGTATATTTTTATTTATGATCTTAATAAGGTTTTCTTAACCCTTTGTCATGTTTATTTATTTATTTATTTTTGTGAGTCAAAACTTTGTTATCCTTTATTTATTTACTTTTAAATGATTTTTAATTTTTATTAGTTAAAAATACTATATTTTTCATAAAATAAATTTATTACAAATTTTAATAGGATTATTTTGTGAAAAATCGTAAGTTTTCTTTTATCCTCAAGACATTGGTAATCTGGTCATTTTTACTGAATTGCATTCCATTTATTAGTCTTTTCCAAACTACTAAACAACACGTATTATTGATTTATTTTATCCTCACAAGGTAACAACAAATCAGGACAATGATAACAAATCAGCACAATGAAATGATAATAATCTATGTAATTCCCTTTCTCAATTCATTTTCTCGTTCATCCTTAACTCATGCTAAACAAACGTAGAATAGACTAATCAATGGTTGATAATGTCTCCACATTGTCCAAAGTTGCATATTTGAAGTTTTACATGCTTCTTAAGGCCGAACTGGGCGCACCGGGGAACGGGGCAGGGAGGGTTTTTGCCGCATGAGGATTGTGCCGCCAACAAGCTTTTGCCGCGCGGGGAGGAGTGAAGGCGGTGAAGAGTTGCCGCTTTGGTGAAGAGGAGGGAGAGGCTGGGGAAACCACCCCTTGTGTTTTTGGACAAGATGGAAGAATGAGAGGGTAAATGAAATGACATATTATGATTGGGTGAGTAAAATTTTTCCCCCAACTCATAAGGCTGCACCCCCTTCACCCTAATGTCTTTCACAACTACATTGATGTCTTACCTTCTCTCCTTCTACTAGCTTGACAATGTCTATATATATATATTGTAGCCTACCAGTATTGTATTATTTTTGTTATAGGTAATCACTAAAGTAACACGATGAAACAATATACATCGACAATTTCTCAACGAGGATGTTGGACCTTTAAAACATGTCATGTAAAATGTTCGCATTTGCCTACTTAGGCTATGCGTTATGGTGATGACCCATCCTTGGAGGATGATCCGTCACGTAAGCGCCACGTAGATCGGGTGTGAGGATGGGGCAAAGAGGATGGAGGTAAAGAAATGGGGGATGAGCCTAAAATATATATGTATATGTTGTATGTATATATGTTTGTGAGAGAGGGAGGCCCGTCTTCAACGTCTGGAAGTCGACGTTGATGACAACGAAGGAGGGGGTGGAAATGGTGTTGGGGTCGGCGACGGGCCTTGCCGAGCCCTTGCCGAGCCCCACACCGGCTAGCCTTAGAAAGCTTGTTAAAACAAGAGATGTAATTACACAAACTTGATTTATGATGAAAATATATGTTATGTAAGGTTTGATTTTCTCGTATCAGGATTATGTTTTGTAGTTCTCTAGCTATAACACTCTATCATGGCTATGTTTGGTATTTCTTATATTATTCAATATTGTAGCACAATTATTTTTTAACATTGTAATATCTTCATTTGAATTCAGATGTTTAACCATTATACTGAACAAAAATAATTTTTATTTTGTATTATTAATTATTTTATGCGAGTCAAAGTGGATACACGTGGGCTCAAGTATAAGTTCTCCACATGCAACTCTATTAATAGTATACACAGTCAAAGTTGATACAAACCATTCTCTTAGGTATGCGTGACTATAACAATGTTTTATGTTTTCTAAAATTGCTATAAAAGTATATAAACTTTCTACCATCACAATACATGTATATCACATCTAAAAAAAATTACCTCATAATTTTCTTTTTTATTTACATGTAATTGTAGATAAAATAAATTTTCTTTGGACTTTACTTAACACTAGAAGCTAAAAGTAAAAAAAAAAAAACGCATGAAGAATCCACCCAAGCAAGGGGCAAAGCCAAAAGAACTAAAGGTAATTTGGGGTCCAACCTCCAATAACAAGAACCAACATAATAAAAGAGAATAAAATAAAGAATATAAAAAATGATAAAAAAACAAAATACATGACGAAGACACCAATCACTAAACACCTTAAAGAATCTATCATGGACATCATACTAAGCTCAGGAATAAGAATCCTTCATAGACCAATCACTCACCTTAGGGCATCTATTTAAAAAAAGCCAAAAGAGGAATATTTATCATCACTCAAACAAGATATTTTAACCCTCTTGATGCAAAACTTACATGGGGTTCCTGTCTGAGAGGTCTCATGATCGAATTCTTGTGGAGAACGAGCTGTAGCATCAGTTTAACCTGACAGTAATATACCAACTACGGAATTCCTACTTAAGACTTGAGTGATCAATGGCCAAAGGCCTAATCAGGTGATCTAGTAGTCCAAAAAAATTATACCTAACTAGCGCAAGTTACCTTTTACCAGACTTTGTTGATTAACGGGTATTGATAGGTCCGATTAGTTTTGTGATAACGGCTTTTACAATTGAAAAAGTTTAGGTGATCAACAACATAAAAAACTGTTGTATATGGGAGCGATAACTAACCAATTTCAAATCAATTGTAAGATAACTGAGATGAAGAAAAACCTGGATTTCTACACAAATCGTGTGTTCACTTTTAGATTAACCTATTTGGTGGTACTACCAATGATTAATCGGATAAGATGTGTAGAACACACAAGAACGAATCTGTTGAATGTTTGAGAATACTTGAAACCGTACCAATTGTTCGCATATGTCGAACAAAAAGAACAAAAACTGTTCTCGTTTTGTGTTCATAAAAATTCGACCAAGAACCTTAATATATATATCTATATTATTCTTGTGCGTCCTTATCCATAACACACCCATCGGTTTGTTTAGTTTTCCAATCAGAATGATCACAATAGGCCCACATACGACATGTTAAGCCTTGTACAGCCAAACAATTGTGTATTGTTTCAATTAAAAGGCCCAACAAGTGTACTCACTTAATTTAACCACTAAGCCACTTTATATTAAATAAAGAGCCCACTTCAATTACGATAGACGCCCATCCAATTATATATTAAATATGATTAAACAAAACCGATACCCAATCTTATTAAAGTAAAACGAGCATGCACTCCCGCATCTCCTAACTCGTTTAATTTTTAATAAGATTCACCTGGTCGACGAGTTAATCCAATATCACAAAAATCCATTGATAACACTAAAATTACCAACATTCCTCCCCCATTTTAGTGATATCCATGATTAACTCAAAACACTTCTCAAACAAACACAAACTTATGCATAAATGAAATATCGCGACGACTGAATTTCACATTAGTATATTACACATTCCAAATATTCGAATATCAGGGTGTCGCTATGGATTGAACCCTTTCTATTCATAATGAATACATGAAGATAATATACACATAAGTTTACAAATTCATTGTTTTTACTTGACACTATATTTTACTAGCCTGTGTCCAATCCTTCAAAGAGTATATCAAAGCCAAGTCCAAGCTTCTTGAAGCGGCTAAACTTCATACTCTTATAGATAGTTCTTTTATTCTCGCACCTGCAAATGCAATTTTTTAAAGAACTATTAAGAAGTTATACTTCAGCCTCCTTTATCTTGCAGTCTGAACACAACCTTTGGATGATTCTAATCATGTGTTCCAATATCTATATGACAAGCTTTCCACATTGAATTCTGCATCTAACGTTGTAATAGATGGGAATTGGGTATCTTGACATAGGATATTAAAGTGTGGACTTTAAACCCATCCCTATGACTGATTTATTCACGAGATCTCTCCTAACTCTTTAGTTAGATAATCAGCCAAATTATACTCAAATCTTACAGATTCAACAGATATAACTATCTGCATGATGAGCTCATGAATCATGTTTTGTATAACACACAACCGTCTAGACTTTCCATTATACACCTGACTATAATACTTAGTCAGCACTATCACAACTGATAGATATTGGTGATATCGGTTTTGACTACAAAAGAATCTCAAAGATCTAATTTCTTAGCCATTCAGCTTCTTTACCAGCTACTGCTAAAACTTCAAATTCAGATTCCATCGTTGAATTTGAGATGCAAGTTTGCTTCTTTAAATCCTAGGAGATAGCACCTCCACCAAGTAGGAATACCCATCCACTTAGTTCTACAACTTGCATCTGGATTCCCTTCTAAAACTGAAGGAAAACCTTAATAACACAATGTAACATCCGTAAAAAAACCGGATTTACCAAACCCGCTCCGTTTATTAACCGAACAATCAGTTAAAAATTTCATTGCGTATTTAATGCTCAAATTAATTTTAAACGATACATAATTAATAAGTATATTGGAATATAAAAGTTATATTTGAAAAAGTATTAAAAATAGTGGTTTAAAAATAAAACAAGGCTGCCGGGTTTCGAACCCGGGTCAGCCGGGTCAACCTAGTCAACAGCGCTTTAACTCTCATCCATCAAACCACTCCGCCACTTGTGTTCTTTAGTAACATATCAAAACAATTAATTCAAATATCAAACTCGAATTCAAAAGTGACGCGCCCAATCGCAGTCGTCGGAAATCCCGACGACTTCGCCGAGATTGGACGGTTTCTTCTGATTTAACCGAAGCCTTAACTATTACATCGGTTATAACCGACGTCTGAACCCGCGACACAAGTCATAACCGCCGGAAAATTATTGACCGACGAATCAAGACGGAAAACGGACCAAATTCGTCGATGTTCTGCCCTATAAATACACCCTCTAACTTCTGTTAGCCTTTTCGCTCACAATCACACCCTTTCTCGACGTAATTTCACTCGCCGGAAAACTTCTGCAACTCGCAGGAAAACCGAACCCTTTCACCTCTGTGCATCACTCTAAAAACAGAACACCTAGAGCTCATACCGAAGCCACCCACACTCACCTCAAGCTCCCTGAAGACCCTCTGCCGCAAGACACACGTCGCCGGAATAACTTGCTATCACCGGAATATCGCCGGCGAAACAGGGGACCTCTGTCGGTATATCTTATACCTAATCTCTCTCATTCTTTTTATTAATCTCACATGTAATTAATCACAACACACTAAAGAACTTGATTAAATCGTCGAACCAGTCGGACATCGATTCTGGTTAAACTTAATGAAGAAGATGAAGTTTTCGATATTATATATGTTTAATTTAAATCAAGATATATCTCGGGTTAGACACACAGTCCAGAGGTGGACTGTATGCAAATAAACACGCATACGTCCCGAGTTCGATTCTTGTCCCACGCATACTCGCCTTAATAAAAATGTTCTTTTTTTAACTGAACCGGATTCACTGCAAATAGATGTTAAGTTTAATAAAAACCGGAATAATAACCAAGATAGACACACAGTCCAGTGGTGGACTGTGTGCGCGTTTAAAACATACGTCGTGAGTTCGAGTCCAGACTACCGCACCGGTTCTGGCAATTATCAAACTTTTTATATAAGGCAGAAATGAAATTATCTAGTTTGTATATAAGTATAATAAAAATCAGATTATTTACCAAGTTAGACACACAGTCCAGCGGTGGACTGTGTGTCAACCTAAACCACAGGTCCTGGGTTCGAGACCTGTGGTCAGCACCGGTTCGATGCATTAAAATCGTTTTTAAAATAAATGATTTTTGGTTTAATTAAATTAGTATATAAATATAATTAAAAACAGAAATATTTCAGGTTAGACACGTAGCTCAGTTGGTAGAACTGCGTGCACGCGAACGGGAGGTCTCGGGTTCGAGCCTCACCCGACGCACACAATTACACAGTCTGACCGGTCAACAAGTCAACGGTCAACAAGTCAACGGTCAAAAAGTCAACATTTTTATTATTTTTATTTATTTATTTTATTTAAAAATCAATTAAAAATATTTAAAAATAACATTTTTAAAGTTAGAAAATAGCCTTAAACTCACAAAAATATATCCAATAATCCTACAAAAAATGATTTAATAAAATCCACTTATTTACCAAACCATTATGTTATTATCTAGGTTAGTTTCACTCGTGGTTAAATCAAACTTCGTGCGCATTCAACATCATCAACCGAACGCACCCAATGTGAGTGAATCTTACAACTCCCCTTTTTAATTACACGTTTTGGGGTGTGTCATGTGTCACTAAAATTAACTCGTTTATTTAAACTTGTGCCATACCATATTGTGATCTAAACTTAGAATGTATATATTGTTTGTAGTTATGTATTTCATATTGTCAAGTTATATGCAAATCATTCATTAGGCTCATCAGTTCCTCGTGGGTGACGAGTTGAGCAACCCGTGCCTCAAAACAATCTATTATTGTATGTGTGTGCATTATCTAATGATTAAGTGTTTTGTGAATAAGTTTACATCTATATTTACTCATATGTGATTGTGCACTTTATTTTATAATCAATTAAATAAACTTGTTCAAATGTTTTTCATAGGATTCACTCGCCAACTTTTTGTTGATCCAAAAACCATTTTTACACATGATACAGGTGAACAGGATGAAGCAAGGAAAACATAGGAAATGCCTTAGAAGAAAACAATGAAGTCTAGAATGATGTTTAGGACATGATGTAATTATGATTGTATGTTTCCCTTTAAATTGTAATAATGAATATGAAACGTTATAATAAATGTCATGAGCTTTTATGATAACCCAATCATGCCCTGATCACCTTTTCCGCTGCGGGTCAGGGTGTGACACACAAGCCATAGATCATGGTTCTTTTTAGGCATTCAAACAATATATTCACCACTTGCCAATGCCTAGTAACTGGATAACCGATAAATTTATTCAGTTTTCCACTACTTATGCTAGCAGGCATTGTACAAGTCATAACATACATTTGGCATCCATCGCTTTAAATACTCCATATGTGAAATGAATTCACCTTGATCACACAAGTCAGGCAGTAGGACCTATAGGAGTACTAACCGGAGAACAAACAAAGTAATTGAATTTCTTCAATATTTTCTCAATGAAATGGAACTGTATATTAATCCTCCATCTTATCCTTGTTTATAGGATGACAACATTCTCCCCCAAATCCTTCATATCAATCAATTACTCCTTTACGAGAGGAATCAAGACTGCTACATATTTAATTTTTTTTCTTGGTTCAGAAAGAACCCATTTGATAAGATCAGGCTCAGCAGTGCTTAATCAATTTATTCCTAGGAATTGATCATTTAATACTAAAACAATACTGATCCTGATGTCAAACCTAACTCCTAGTCCTTTCAACTAAATAAAGATGATGTCATAACCAATAGACTTAGCTATTCTTGTTGTCACGCTTTTCCTAGGTTTAGCGGGAACATATACATTGTCAATACTAGCAAATGCTTTATCAGAATCAACTACATTCTCAATAGAATCAAAAACTCTATTATGAGAATTATGGATGATATCCCTTGATTCTTGAGTTTTACACACACCCAATCATTAGTTCTAAGATGTAGAATCAACATAGCCTACAAATAAACCATTTATTCTTTTCTCCTTTCTTATCCTAACTCTCTCTTTTAGGTTCAGTAAGACATACAATAGCACTACAACCCTAAACTCTTAGATAACTCAATTTAAGGCATATGTATATGAGTTTATCAAGGGTAGTCTAGTTCCTTTTATTAGGAACCCTATGTAGCAAATACTAGGCTATTAACATAGCCTAAAAACTTTTCACATAGACATGAATGGGATGACACTGATTTATCCATTTAAGAAAATACTCATTGTCAAACAAAAGCAACAAGGCATGCTTAGCAATAGAAATATACATGAGTTATGATATATTAAACTGGCTCAAACTCTTTCAGCCAAAAAGAACACTAAATTTAATATCAAACATGCCAATTAGCCTTATTTCATTCATAATTGCATATAACATGATATAATTTAACATTAGTTTCATTTATTTTGCTAGGTAATTCTTGTTTGTGTTTTAGCAAACACTTAGTGAACATATTAATTATTAATCATATAGCATGCTTGTTTTATAAATTAATCTACCACATTTACAAAAGGGTTCATACTAATCATGCTTTCCATGTCACACATTCAAGATTATGTACAATTTAAGAACTTACCTTATAGATAGTTAATCAAACACTACTACGAGTTAGATCCGAAATAAATAATTTAACAAGTATCATGTTCACACAATTTTTTTAATCACGCTTAACGATAAAACCAACATCTAATCAAACGACTCCTATAACGTAAGAGACCATACAAATGCAAGGGCGAACCCCACGCGTCGAGCATGTAAAATTCTGCCATACTTACATAGTTCAATTTACATCCATGATCCGTTAAACAAACAAATCACAACCGATCTCGGTTTCTAATCAAACACATTACTTGTTCATGCATCGGTGCATAAAATTTGTGCATGGAAGAAAACAAAAAAAAAACTTACCTGTAATTTGGGATGATCACAAGCAAGAAAACCATTGTTCCTTCGCTCGTATCAAGAAATAGCCCCTTAAACGCTCGATGATTGCAAGACCACATGTAGTCCTTCTTTGATTTTCCTTGTGCAAATTACAAAATTCCACAGGTTTTGTTCTGGTCGACGAATTCACGACACAAGTGTTGTTCTTGGTTTCACTTCAGTTGACAAACAGACAACAAAACCCTTGTATTTTGTTTAAAAATATGATCCATACACTTGTGTGTACATGCTTAGTGTTTAGAAAACCATTTATTTATTTACATACCCATGTCCCAATCGACCAGCTAAAAAACTGTCACACCCTGACCCGCAGCGGAAATGGTAGTCGGGACATGATTGGGTTTTCATCAAAGCTCATGACATTTACTATAAAGTTTCATATTTATTATTTCTCTTTAAAGAGGAAGTTACAATAAACATACAAACACAACATGTTCAAATACATTTTCGTTCAAATTACAACTAGAGTACAATTACAAAGAAAAGCAAAAGTAAACGTTCATTCCAAGGCATTAACTTGTTTATTCTTCTAGGCCATCCTATGTGTTTCTTTTCTCAATCGGATCACCTGTATCATGTGTAAAATAGGGTTTTGGGTCAACAAAAGTTGGCGAGTGAATCTTATTTAAATATTTGAAAGGATTAGTTATGTTGGTTATTTGAATAAAATTGTGCATAGCCAAATATGTATATACGTAAATGTAAATTTAATCACAAAACACATAATATCAATTAATGCACAAGCACACACACCAAATGATGAACAATGAGATCAAGGCTCAATCAAACGGAGCCGATCTAATGAGGCACCTGATGCTCAAATCGTCTCCCACGAGGAACTGATGGGCCTAATGCATGATTTGCACACAACTTGACAAGAATGTAAACACGTATCACAACAAACAATATTTACATCATAAGTTTAGGTCATATAATGGTAATAGCACAAGTTTGAATAAACGAAATAATTAAAGCGACACATGATACACCCCAAAACATGAATAAAAAAGGGGAATTTGTAAGGATTCACTCACAGTGGGTGCGTTTCTTGATGACGATGAATGCGCACGAATATTATGATTCAACCGACGAGGGAAAAACTAACCTAAATAATAACGAAATGATTCGGTAAATAAATAAACTTTATTTGAGATTAATATTTTTAATTAGTGCTCTTAATGGGATTGTTAGATTTATTTTTGTGAGTTTAAGGAAATTTTCTAACTTTACTAATCTTATTTTTAATTATTTTTTAAATAATTTTCCAATTAAATAAATTAATAAAAAGAAAATAAAAATGTTGACTTTTTGACCGTTGACCGGTCGGACTGTGTTTTTATATGCGCTGAGTGAGGTTCGAACTCGGGACCTCTCGTATACGTGCACGCAGCTCTACCAACTGAGCTACGTGTCTAACCCGAAATATTTCTGATTTTAATTATATTTATATACTATTTAGATTATTCAGAAATTATTCAATTTTTAAAAAGGATTTAAACTGTCGAACCGGTGTGAGAGTCTGGAATCGAACCCGCTTTTCCCGTGTTGTGTTGCACCCAGCCCAACCAACTGGGTTGGGTGTCTAACCCGATATATATTGAAATTTTATTATACTTAACTTCTTACAGCGAGTTAATATGGTTTCGGTTTTAAAAAGAACATTTTATTACAGTGGATAGGGTTGTGTCAAGGATCGAACTCGGTATCGATAGTATGAAATGCACACAGTCCACCGCTGGACTGTGTGTCTAAACCGTTTAAAATACCGATTTTAATTATATTCATATACGACTCGATGTTCATCTTCTTCATTAATTCGGAATTGAAAACAGTTTTGCTAAACATTTTGATTTTACTGATCTACTGTTTTAGGTTAATCAAATGAATCGAATAAAACTGACGGAAAAGATTAAGAATTCATACCGATGGAAGTTCCGGTTGGATTCCGGTAATTGTGCAGAAACTCCGGCGACTGAAAGAAATTCCGGCGAAGTTTAACTTGCGACAGAGGCTCTACAAGAAGTTTGAGGTGAGTGCGGTGATTTCTGTCTGAGCTCTAGAAGTCCTATTTATAGAGTAAGGCAATAGTGGAATAGATTCTTCGGTTTTCCGACGATATTTTATGGCGACTACCAGACCATTCCGGTGATGAATTCTGATGAACAGAGGTTTTGCAGATGGGTTGCGTGCATTCTAAACAGTTCCCAGAACCCCTATTTATAGTTGAAGGAGATAGCTTGAATTGGGTTTTCGGTTTAGAGTTTTTCGGTCCAAAATCGGTTATAGCGAGATGTTAGCAGATCACATTTAACTGCGGTTTGACTCGGTTTGAGTCTAGATGCATGATTGAGAGTCGGTTTTCGTGATCAATTGAAGAGTAACAGAAATCTTGGTGATTTCCGGTTGACTGGGTGCCGTTACATTGGGCGGGTGTTCAGGAATTAAATTTCGAGACTTGTATTAATTTTGTTTAGTTTAGAGTCTTAACAGATAAATGTGTGTGGCGGAGTGGTGTGAAGTGTGTTTGGTTATAGGCGAGACCCGGGTTCGAATCCGGCGTCTCCTATTTATTTTTTATTCACTCTTTATTATTAATTATAAATTATGGTTTTTAAATTCTAATATATTTATTAATTATGTATTGTTTAAAATTTATTTAAGAAATAAATACGCAACGAAAAATCATAACTGAATATTTGATTAATAAACGAAGCGGGTTTTGAAAACCCGTTTTTCAAGGAATGTTACAAAAACAAACACCCGTATATGTATCTATATGTTTACATATATATGCAACAAGTATACTAATGAAAATTAATTGAACAATCATCACTTGAATTTATGTTTAGTCATTTTGAGAGTGATGAGTAAGTCACTAAACTCAAATTCATCCCATGCAATCGTTCATCTAGCCAACAAAGAAAAAACATATACACAAGCCTATGTGGATATGCTCGATCATGCGAGAAAACCGATGCTTGTTGTCTCATTAATTGCCAGGGTGTTAAAGCCCGCTCCAACGTCCGCCGCTGACCGCCAAGCCCAGGCGGCAATCAATGCGTCCTCCAAGCAAAAGAGAAACCGTGACCGCAATCTCTTCTTATTTTTTCCTACCCGGTTATTTTCGAACCAAAATTAACCGACAGCCACCCCGATTGAAGCCGACGATTTTAAGCAAAATCGAAAAACCCAACAATGCACCATAGACGCAACCGACTACCCGTCCGATTCAACCATGAACATCGAGATAGTTTATTCTTTTCAAACAACAATTTACCAACTACCCGTACGATTCAACGATACATATTTAATTTCTTGTTTCACTTGTAAATCCACAAGAAGCCAAATTCAATTGTTAATTGCAATTCAAGACAAATAATTCGTACTGAATTGGTAACCAATGAATCATTTATCAATTAGCAGCCTATATTATCCAACACATGTTATCCAAAATTAACATTAATAAACATAAAATAACCCTAAAGGTCAGATGTTTGAATACTTATTCCATGGTCCCACCATCAACTTTTAAGAAAAATCTACATGATGATTTATATATGCGTTCAACAAACTATCAGTCATGTGTTTCTAGTTTTTGATTATGAAAACCTCAAATATCAATTCAATCACACACATGAAGCATTTGAATAACCACAAATCCGATGTAGATAATATAAATTCAAGAACCCAATAATCACAAATATCAATTGAATCACACACCACGGTGGCAAAACACGAATTGCAAATCGAAACCCAACAACAAAATTGAACACGTTGTCTCGAAATGGATTTAGTATTATATCAAACAACGAAAACAGGTTAATCTTTGTTGTATATGGGAGCGATAACTAACCAATTTCGAATCAATTGTAAGATAACTGAGATGAAGAAAAACCTGGATTTCTACACAAATCGTGTGTTCACTTTCAGATTAACCTATTTGGTGGTACTACCAATGATTAATCGGATAAGATGTGTAGAACACACAAGAACGAATCTGTTGAATGTTTGAGAATACTTGAAACCGTACCAATTGTTGCATATGTCGAACAAAAAGAACAAAAACTGTTCTCGTTTTGTGTTCATAAAAATTCGATCAAAAACCTTAATATATATATCTATATTATTCTTGTGCGTCATATATCCATAACACACCCATCGGTTTGTTTAGTTTTCCAATCAGAATGATCACAATAGGCCCACATACTATATGTTAAGCCTTGTACAACCAAACAATTGTGTATTGTTTCAATTAAAAGGCCCAACAAGTGTACTCACTTAATTTAACCACTAAGCCACTTTATATTAAATAAAGAGCCCAGTTCAATTACGATAGACGCCCATCCAACTATATATTAAATATGATTAAACAAAACCGATACCCAATCTTATTAAAGTAAAACGAGCATGCACTCCCGCATCTCCTAACTCGTTTAATTTTTAATAAGATTCACCTGGTCGACGAGTTAATCCAATATCACGAAAATCCATTGATAACACTAAAATTACCAACAAAAACTAATCACACAAAGCATGGGACAAAGAATCAACTTTGACTAGTCATTGACTCATTTCCCACTTTAGAGCATTTATTTGAAAGAATGGGAGGGAAACTTTTTTGGATCTATAAGCTATTAGCTTGAAACACATTATATAACTTTAATCAGCATAAAAGTGATGTACACTTAAAAATATTTTTTAAATTTCATTGACTTAGAAGGTACAATAACACCTTATATTAAACACTTACAATTATTTATATGCATGTTGCTAATCGCATGTCATTCTATCTTTTAATGGATATACAAACTTTTCATGCCCCTTAGTTCACTTGTGATACAACATCACCATATCGGGTAAACAAATCAACTTAATTTATATTATTTCATTTTATGATTTTTTAATCATCTAATTCAAAACATATGTTTTTACAAAGGAAAAAATAGAAAACCAATATAGTTATGTAATTTGCACATTTTATAAGCAATTCAACCAATTCATATTTTTAAACAGTGATATATATTAAAACACTGACAATATACTAGAAAAATTGCGATACATCAAAAAATACGAAGGAAATCTTTCCCTCCGAATAATAAATACTTTTGTTATTTAAGAAAAATACATCTGCATTATTTATAAGGCCATACGTAGTGAGGTTATGACGTTATGTAGATGTGGAGTTATACGACACGTACCAAATGGTTACATAACTTGAGTGTGCAGTAGTTAGTTATGTAATAACCCCTTCAATTTTTTTTATATATATAGAAAAAGTGTAATATACAAAATGACTTATCATACGCAATGTACGCGATAGCAATTTTGCACGTTACGTTTAAAAAAAATAAAATCGCATGTTTCAAAAAAATGAACATCACATGTGCGAAAAGGGAAAAACTAAATCGCATGTTTATATAATATACCAATTTCACATGTTAATAAAAAATAAGAAATCGCATGTTGGGTCAAAAAACCAGACTCGGATGTTATAAAATTTTTTCGAATATTGAGGCTGAATCGCGTACGCTTCGTACGTTAAGGCCTCTTGTACGTTAACCGGCCTATGCATATATATGTGTGTGTGTTTAGCTCCGTTATGCTCATCGCGGGGACCGATTTCAACAACCCATAACGCCAAAGGGAGCGGTGTTCCCGGCACTATGGAGCACTATGGGTAACATAACCCCTTTATCATGCTAACTACAAAGGGCTAAAGTTATGTAAGTTAACATATATACGGAAATTCTCTGTAGTGAATTACAAAATATTACTTTTAGTTTAACGAACTGTTAAATATATTAATTGAATAATTCTATGTGATCATGTATCAATAACGAAAAGAATAATAAACAGTAAACATATACATAGATAACCGAAGGTCAAACATTATGACTGAAAAATTATAAAAAAGGCTGATCTCAGCTCCTGTGTTAGACATGACCAATGCCAGCTTTTCTCTTCTTTGACCAATGTTTGTTTCGGGAGATGTCTATTCACACACCCACTTTATTTATTTACACACTCTTAATGTTTAGCTATGGTCAAAGCGTGTCGTTTTGATCCGGTCAACCAGACAAATACTGACGGGTGTCTGACGAGTCTGTTGACCTGACCAAAACGCTGAGCTTTGGCCGCGTTTTGGTCCTGTCAGCCAGACAAAAGATTGACACCCGGTCAGTCTTTTTTATGGTTGACAGGACCAAAATGCTGCCAAAGTTCGGCGTTTTGGTCAGATCAACAGACCCGTCAGACACCCGTAAGTCTTTTTCTGGTTAACCGAACCAAATCACCACGCTTTGGCCACAGCTCGATACTGAGAGATGTGTGAATATACAAAGTAAGTAGGTGGAGTGTGTGAATAGGAGGTCCTTATTTCAACTTTCAAATTTCTTCCATTGTCAAAGCTAACCTTGATTGACGGGGTCTTAGAAATAAAACAATAAAATATATTTCCTTTAAATATTTTAAAATAAAAGGGTTGATGTGTGAACACGATGATCCGAACACGATATGTTTAATTAAATATGTCTACAGGTTTGAGATGAAACTGACACGAACCGTTTAAACGAAACCTAACCTGTAAATTTAGCATTACATTCTTGTTATGTAGAAACTCGATACCAATGTTTAGCGGTGCACAAAAAAACCGTATCCAAAACCGGACTCGGTAAAAAAACCCAGAACCGGACTGGTTAAAAAAATACGAAACCGGTTTTTTAATACTCGGAATTCTATACCCGAAACCGAAACCTACCCTACCCGTAGGGTATATATAGATATGCATTTTGATCTTAATACCTATAACCGGAACCGGTCATACCCGAAATCGGACAAGAACCGGAACGGGAACCGATTATACCCAGCTATACCTAATACGTGATTCTAATACCTATCTTTTAAATTTATGTTAGTGCATTTATTTTGATTTTTTTTACATTATACACTGCATATTTAATAATAATAAACAAAAAGACGAGAAAATAGGGTAATAAAAACGCAATAGAGTGTTAAAAACCCTAAAAATAGGGTACCAAAAAACTTGAAAAATAGGGTATAGAAAAACCCAAAAACAGGGTATTTTAATACCCGGTTTCTTAAGAATCGAAACAGAACCCTATTCGTAACCGGGCACATAGGATATGGGTATTTTTAACCAAATATCCTGAACTGAAATTGAACCGGTTATAGCAATAACCGATTCCAACCTTTAAAATAGGAAACCGAAACCGGTTATTGTAAAATGTGAACCTCTACCAAGGTTTACAGGTTTTTTTTAAAGTTAAACATGATATTTTAACAACGTAGAAGATACAATATCTAAAAGGTAATTGTTAGACCATTTCATCTATCAAATTTAAGTGGGCTTGTAATGGAGCCGGGCCTTACTTGAATTGATCATAACTGGGCTTTGAACTATAAGACGTAGCCTAGTGGGCCCCGCAATTCTGGATTAGAGTTTTTCTGGACCTTTCTAATTCATAATATAGATCAGCTTTAAAGATTAGTATGTTATAAGAAAGATTTAATATTATGTATTGATTTGCAAAAAGAAAAAGTGGTTAAGTAACACCCAATTCTGTGTTAATAGTTTTACCGTTGTATTAAAACACTTGTTTTTTTAATTATAATAAAAAAAAACAAAATTATTAAACAAGTATCATATGAATACTACTTATTACAAGACTGTTTAATAACTATAATTATATATATATATATATATATATATATATATATATATATATATATATATATATATATATATATATATATTTTGTTGATAGATAATAGATCACTTCCTAGTTCCTATTATGGTTGTCCAAACAACTAATCATAGCTCGTTTGAATTTAGCTTGGAAAAAGCTCGCTCGGTATGACTTGGTTTGACACTGACCTGAGCCGGTTCGGCTCAGTTAGAAAGTGAGCCTAGCTCGGGTCGGCTTGCAACGAGCTAGGTTGGCTCGGTTTGGCCCGCTTGCTAGCTTGACTCAGCTTAGCTCGGATTAATTTAGTTATAATATATTTTATGGGAGAGGATCAGGAGAAAACTAACTAAAAAAGCATAAAAAACATACAAGTTTTTTTTATATATTTTTTTATAAAAAATCGCTGCATATTATGTATAAAAAAATCATTTTTTTCAAAAAAAAAAAAAAACTTGTACTGCACATGTGCACTATATGTGTACTACACATGTGCATTATATGTATATGTTGCACATGTGCATAATATGTATATGTTGCACATGTGCATTATATGCTTTTTTATTTTTTTTAAAAAAAGTTTTTTATATAATATATATAGCGAATTTTTATAAAAAAAATCAAAAAAAAAATTGATTGTTCTTTTGGCTTTTTTAGTTAGTTTTTTGGTTTTCTCATTTAAACTAGTTTTCTCATGATCCATCTCCTATATTTTATTTTTATGATATATTATAATATATCATAAAACATGATAATTATTTACATGTATTTAGGAATGCAATTTGATATCTATAGCGTATTTAAATGTTTATTACCATGCGAATGCTAATGAACTTATATTGTATATCATTGAAATTTAGAACTTATTTTATGTTGTTGAACTTGATTTTGGATTGTAATGTATTAGGTTGAGCTTATTTTCTATATGTTTATTTGAACTATTGAAAATATTTTAGACAACCGAGTTTTTAATGCCATGTGTTAAATTTTCTTTTTTTAAAATCTAAGCAAACCAAACCAAGCCAAAGCAAACCAAGTCAAGCCAACTCAGTTTAAAACAAGCCGTGCCCGAGCTTAGATTTCTAGTTTGGTTTCAAATCTGAGCCGAGTCAAGCTAACACGGTTTATAATCAAGCCGAGCCCGAAATTGCTTTGATCGGCTCAGTTCGTCTTGTGAGCAACCCTAGTTCCTATATAACTTAGTCTCAAATACTAGGCCGTGTATTTTTTCTTTATATATACTGTGTACAGATAATAGATCACTTCCTAGGCCCACTATTATAATTTGGGCTTACAGCCATATTATCTGATTAGAGATGGGCAAAATCGGGTCTTTTGAATACCCGGACCCGGTTCCTCATGCTAGTCAGTAGACCCGGTTCCTCTGTGGAACCGGTTCCAGTTCGTACCCGGGTATAAGTTTGGTTCGGGTAATTTGGAACCGGGTACGGGTAGGAACCGGTTCTGTCATAAAAAGCTGCATTTACTATTAGGAACCAGTTCTGTCATAAAAAGCTGCATTTACTATTAGGAACCGGTTCCTAATAATTGAAACTGAATATTACTCTTAAAATCGGCTTTTTCTTATAATTTAACCTCATTCTCTACACCACTTCTCCAATTTCATTTACTTACTACAAAAAAATCAATACTTTAACCACTTCAAATCTAACTATCAAAGAGATAACGATGGCTTGCAACGATGAGGTCGTGGATGTTTTGGAAACCAAAAGAAACCCCGCTATTTGGAAGCACTTTGACTTGTGCTTGATGTCGGATAGCCATGAAATGGCTAGATGCAAGGGGTGCGGGAAGTTCATGAAGGCGTCGGCCAACTACGCTCAAGAAACACACCGACCGCCATTGTCCGGTGACAAAGGCGAAAAACAATGAAAAGGGTGAAGCATCCGGGACCGGGTCATCGAAAGTTTAGTTTGTTTTATGTATTGTAAACCCATTTGTGTTTTATGATTAGTATGTTTAGTGTTTTATGTGTTTTGTTTAACGTTTCTTGTTTAGGTTGTTTGTGTAACCGGGTACTTGTTTCTCGTAATAAATAGTTTTATGTTTATGTATTATACCTTGTTCTAGCAAAGACTTATAAAAAAACTCACATTAAAAATATATTGACGCCGGGTCTGGAAGGTTACCGTAGGAACCGGGTATGATAAGAACCGGTTACGGGTACAACCCGGGTACGGGTTGGAACCGGTTCCGTAACTTATTTTTTTCCAAAAATGTGGAACCGGGTAGGAACCATCGGGTATTTTGAACCCGGAACCGGTTCTACTATATGTCGGGAAGGAACCGGAACCGGTCCCAGGTAGGTTCCATCGGGTCGGGTTTGGAACCGGTTATTATGCTCATCTCTATATCTGATACAAGAACGGCCTCGAATAATTATTCATATTACTTGGGCAAAGCAGTAGCTTTTTCACGCATGTAGTTTATACGAAGGATGTGTTTGGTTAAACAACATTAAAAAATAAAAAATAAAAAAATTCAACATTGTTTAGAAAAGTAGAAATAAGTTGGAACTAAAATTGAAAAGAATTTTAAAATAAAAACAAAGTAAGAGAGGAGAGGAGTAAACTAAAATTGAAGAGAGACATTGTAAGATAAAAGACAGGTTTTTTTAAAGTAAACTTTATTAAAAAAACCAACCCGTAAATCGGGGCGGCCAAACAACACAACACAACATAATTACAAGGTTATACCACTCAGTCCAAGACACATACTTAACTTTCAATTTACTCCTAACACAAAGAAACCCAACCGGTTTGATTAGATATCTTCCACCCGAGCTTGACTATTACAAAACTTAACATCATTTCTGACGCGCCAAATGCTCCAACAACTAATTATAACAATCCCATGAAAAATATCTTTTGCCAAACCTCTCAACCTGATGTGCTTGTGAAAATCCAAAAGCTCCCTGGCCGTGTATACAATAAAAGGGGCAGCTTTGCACCATATCAAAATTTGATGTCAGACCCTACATGCCACAATACATGAAGTAAATAATGATTACTCGTTTCGTCATTGGTGCCGCATAACGGGCATGTCACGTCTTCGATCTCTATATTCCTTCCTATGAGCGCCATTCCAGTTGGGATTTCCCCATTTGAACTCTCCATGTGTGCACGTCGCATTTCATAGGAATCCATTTGCATCACTTCATTGCATAACTATGAGTGCGATCCAAACCTTTATTTAAAACTCTTCTAACCCCTCAACCGAGTACTCTTCCACTCTAACATCGTGTTCATGTTTTTTTTACATCAAAACTAGGGATGGCAAAATGGGTGGGTTGGGCAGGTTTGGGTAATGGGTTAGGATGAGTTTATTAAGAAATGAGTTAGGATGGGTATAGGTCAAGATGGATTTTTGTCAAAATGGATTTGGGCATGATCGGCTAAAAATATAAATAAATAAAAACTAAAAATTTTAAAATATAAAAAATCTAAAAAAGCAAAAATATTTTTAAAAAATAAAAAAAAATAAAAAATTTAAAAAAATAATAAGAAATTCAAAAAATAAAAAATAAAAATAAAAGTTGTAAAAAATAAAAAAAAAACAATTTCTATAGAAAAACATGACAGTGCCTAAGATTCTTACATGCTTATTATATTATTACTTTTTAATATATATACACATCAAAGTTTCAATTGTCTGTGGGTAGATATAATAATTAACATATGAGCTTTGAATGCTGCCATTATCACAACAAAAAGTTGGTGGTGACAAAAGTGCAAAATATGTGTACACATCTGATCGTTTGCATCAGTGTCAAGTTGTTGACTTCTGTGGCTACATTTCTTCATATCACGGTTCATGTAAAAATCCCAGAAACATGAACAAAAACTTAAAACAAAAACGCCAACAAAGTTCAAACCATAACAATGGGACCATTAACAATTTAGCATCAAGAGAATTCAAAATATAAGTTTTTTTAATACTCCTTAAAGCTAAAACACAAGAAAACCAATTAGGTGTTCTAAAGTCGTTAAAAAACGACTAAACCAAAACAAGTCCGCCAGTTTTAGATTCAAACGAACTCCCAAAAACATCTAACATAAAGCTAAAATCCTAGTTCGTTCAATTTCAATCTCTAAACAAAAACTTGGCCAAAAAGTCGTACCAAGAAAAAACAACATACGTCATAATATCAAAACGAGCACTGCCATTACTCACTTCTTCTTTGCCGCATCCTCCCTGCCTTGGTCTGCAAAGCCAACAAACATCTATTATACTACATTAATTTCATTTGTACGCTACGCTAAGACTAAATTAATTTCATTTACCTTGGTGAGAATCGGGTCTTATTTTTGTTTTCCTTTAGAATAATGTAGTCATATTACTAGATAACGCAATCAGTTATAAAATATATAAGAAATTAAAACCGGTCAACTTATAATAGTTAACAACAACACTAGGTTGGAGGCTGCTGACGAGGCGAAGGTTTCTGCCGTTAGGTCTATCCTCAAAGATAGGATAAAAATGGTTGAAGAGGCCATGAATCCTTCTTTTGACAGGGCTGAGTGGGATGTGGCTGCTTGGAAGCAGAGGTTGATCGAGCTGGGTGACAAAGAAAATCCTGAGCAGGCACCCATCCCGGAGGCAGAGCCAAGCAGCGTGATGGATCTGGCAGAGGCAGCGGTCGGTGGCAAGGGAGAAGGAGGTGAAGGTGATGAAGCAGCCGTGGAGTAGGTTGCATGAATGGGCGATGATGGATAATTCTAGACGTGGCCGGAGCCCATTTTTTAGGATTGTTGGTTTTTGTTTGATGGTATTTTGATTTCAAAAATGATGGTATGTAACTAAACAATAGTATTTAGGGTTAAGGATCACTGATCCTTCGAAGAATAGGGGGGTAGCAAAGGTGGATGAGTCCTTCTGTTTGCGGAGGATGAAGCCCTTGATGCCCCCCGCCTTTTATTTCCTGCACTTTTAAACTCTGCAATGTATGACCCGTTAGTATGGACACCCTTTGCCAACCCAAGTGGACGGGCCACGTTTTGCTGGTAGAAACTTGGGTAGGCAATTATGACAACCTCTTAAAGGGTTTTAAATAAATAAAACTTTAATCTTTTGGCTATCTTTGGTGTCACCTACTTATTTTACGTTTTGAATATCGTTGCATCTATACTTATTGGTCAATTCCCTATATGATTTTGGAATTTATAAGTTGTTAAAAAGAACACCGAATATGTGTCAAAACAAGTTCTATCTTAAAGACTTTGCATCATATGATCAAGGATCACACACCCTGTGTCAAAGGTTGAAGGGTAACATAAATAAACAAAAAATAAAACAAAGACAAATGAAGGATCGTACCAGTGAATCCAAGTTAGGATTCTATATCCTTAACACTTACAATTGTGTCAACCAAAGCATAACAATCAATAGGACTTTAGGATTCAACTAAATCACCTACTTGAAATCTTCTGACCCTGACATTCTTGTTGTAAGATCCAGCCATCCTTTGTTGATAGCTAGCCAACCTAATTCTCGCCAAGTCTCTAAGTTCTTCCACGGTATCCAGGTCTTGAGCCAGAGTCTCAACATTTACTTCAGGATCACGGATGCTTGTCCTGGCCGTAGGGACTACCATTTCTGTAGGGATCACTGCTTCAGTTCCAAAGACTAATGAGAAAGGAGTCTGACCCGTTGCATTCTTGGGAGTTGTCCTGTCTGCCCATAAGACATAAGGTATTTCCTCAGCCCATTTGCCCTTTTTGGATCCAAGCTTCTTCTTCAAGTTGTTGATGATGATCTTGTTGGATGATTCTGCCTGGCCATTAGCTTGTGGGTGGACTGGTGTTGATGTAACATCCTAATGCCCCAGCTGTCACAAAAGTTAGTAGTACGACCCCCAATAAACTGGTATCCGTTATCACAAACAATCTCAGAAGGAATTCCAAATCTAGTAATGATATTTCTTTTAATAAAGGATATAACTTCCTTTTCCCTGACTTGGGCAAAGGTTTCAGCTTCTATCCACTTAGAGAAATAGTCTGTCATAGCTAGCATGAACACTTTTCCTCCTGGTGCCTTGGGAAGCTTGCCTACTATATCCATTCCCCACCTCATAAATGGCCAAGAGGAGGGTATAGGATGCAGAGGTTCTGCCGTAATGTTACTATGCCTTTGGCAAGCGTCGCATTTCCTCGCATAGTCCACAGCATCTTTCTTCA
Organism: Scalesia atractyloides; assembly: GCA_947069175.1. Taxonomy (NCBI): domain Eukaryota; kingdom Viridiplantae; phylum Streptophyta; class Magnoliopsida; order Asterales; family Asteraceae; genus Scalesia; species Scalesia atractyloides. The sequence goes on along the minus strand of CAMTDV010000025.1, from coordinate 7,540,892 downwards.
TTGTAGGCCAGTAGTATCCTGTCCTGAGGATCCTTGAAAATAGTGCTCTGCCCCCAGTGTGGTTTCCACAGTCTCCTACATGAAAATCCTTTAAGACTTCCTAGATCTCAGGATTCTCAATGCATCGTAGATAGGGTCCTGCAAGAGATCTCTTATATAACATATTATTAATTATAGTGAATTAGGATACCTTTATCTTAAAGGCTTTAAGATTCTCGCCAATCAGAATTTCCCCATGCTGAATATACTTCATTATTGGGAGGATCCAAGATCCTTAATTCGACTCTGGATCATCACTGGATAGAATTGCAGTATTACCCACTATCTCCATTGTTTCATCTTCCTCAATTGCAGGAGTTAGGACATGGATAATAGGTATCCTTACATCCTCTGGTACCTTTAGTGAGGATCCTATCTGCTTCTGCATTTTCTTCTCTAGGTACCTGTGCAAGGCTGAAAAAAGCAAAAGAATCTGCCAATTTCTTGACTATCTCCAAATATTTGATTAGTTTCTCGCCTTTAACAGCATAAGAACCATTATAATGATTAGTAATTAATAGAGAATCCACAAACACTTGAAGATACCTGATCCTCATATGCTTAGCTAATTGCAAACCTGCTATCAAGGCCTCATACTCTGCCTCGTTATTAGTGGTTTAGAATTCACATGCTATTGATTGGGGTATAATGTCCCCCTGTGGCGATTTTAGTAGTAGGCCTAGTCCAGTTCCTTTGACATTCGAGGGTCCATCAGTGAAGAGTGTCCAAGGATCCTTGGTCTCCTCAAGTTGTTGTACCTCCAATTCAGCTTCTCTTTGTAGATCACTACTGAAATCAGCCACAAATTCAGCCAAAGCTTGGGATTTAATAGCAGTTCTAGGCTCATACTTAATGTCATATGCACTAAGTTTAACAACCCATTTTGGCATTCTCCCCGACATCTCTGGTTTCCTAAGAACATTCTTGATAGGAAAGTTAGTTTTAACGACAATAGTATGAGTTTCAAAATAGTGTCTTATTTTGGTTGAAGCCATAACTAAAGCAAGAATAAGTTTTTCTAAATGAGAATACCTGGCCTCAACATCAAGTAAACTTTTACTTACATAGTATACTGGATGTTGTTGGCCTTCATGATCCTTAACAAGGACCGCACTTACTGCTTTACCTGAAACACTTAGGTATAAGGATAATGGTTCCCCATTTTTAGGTTTCACTAAAGCCGGTGCTGAGGATAGGTAATCCTTGAGAGCCTGTAGAGCAACTTCATGCTTCTCCGCCCACTCGAACTTCTTATTCTTCATCAGAATATCATAGAAATCCTTGCATCTTTCTGAGAATTTTGAAATGAATCTGTTCAAGGCGGCAATTCTTCCTGTCAATCTTCATACATCCTTAGTGTTGGCAGGAGACTTGATGTTGATTATAGCCTTTATCTGCTCCGGACTTGCTTCGATCCCTCTCTTGGTCACCATGTATCCTCAGAACTTTCCAGCTTTGACTCCGAAATGGCATTTGGAAGGATTCAATTTCATATTGTATTGGTCAAGGATATAGAATTCTTCTTCGAGATCCTTAAGGTGATCCTCAGCTCTTTTAGACTTAACCACCATATCATCTATGTATACCTCCATCGTGTGTCCAAGTTGTTCTTTGTACATCATATTCACCAACCTTTAGTAACTTGTCTACCTTTTATTGGATAATTGCATTTCTTTCAGGTGCAAACTTCCTCCTTTTTTGGTGAATTGGCTTGAAAGACTTGCCAATACCAAGCTTATGAGTAATTATATCCTTCAAAATACCTGTCATATCTTCGTGCTTCCAGGCGAAGGTAGATTTTCTTCGTTTAAGGAAGGATACTAGATCCTGCTCTATGCTCTCCTGGATCCCGAACCCTATATACACCTTGGATTCAGGATCCTCAAGATCTAAGAGTATTTACCTGACGTCCTGTTCTCTTGCCTCCATGACGTCTTTTGGAGGATGCTTTAATTGCTATGCTTCCCTAGTCTGGGAAGCATGTTTCATTGAGGAAGTGTAGCAATTCTTCGCCTCCTGCTGATCACTTTCTATCTTGAATATTCCCCATGGACTTGGAAGCTTGACACATTGGTGGTATGTTGATGGGACCGCCTTCATGTCATGTATCCATGGCCTGCCAAGGATAACATTACAGCAAGATATGCTATCTATTACACAAATTTTTGGATAGAATTCACTCCCTCTATTTAAATTGGAAGCTTGATGTCCCCCGATGTATTCTTGGTTTCCCCACTGAATCCCACAAGCACCGATGATCTTGGTATGATCTCAGATTCAGGGATGTTCATATTTTTGAGGACATCCAACTGGATTATGTTCACTGAACTCCCTCCATCGATAAGGATCATGCGAACAAAATGAATAGAAATAAACAAAGTAATGACAAGACCATCATGATGAGGATCCTGAAGGTCTACGCGATCCTCCTCATCAAAAGATATCATTATTTGCTGTGTTAGGGTAGATGGTCAAACTGGTCTCTCCCTATTCTCCATCTTCGTCTCCTTAGCATGCCTTTTAGCCGCTAAAAACGAAGTTCCACAGATATCAGAACCACCGGAAACAAAGTTAATGATTTGAGCATCTGCTGGCGGTGGAGGAACTCTCTCAGGCACTTTCTCAATATCCTGAGTCCTTGAACGTTTCCTTCCTAGCAGTTCCTTCAAATACTTTTTGCTAAGAAGATAGCCAATTTCTTTCCTCAACGCTATACACTCATCAGTTAGATGGCCAAAATCCTCATGATAAGCACACCATTTGGATTTATCCTTAGTAGCTCCAAATTTATCAGTTTTCCTTAGCAATCTAGCCTTGTCACCTAAATTCTGCATAGCAAGTATTAGTTCATGATTATCCACATAAAACAATATTTTGGAGGATAATCCTCATCGTCTTTGTCTTGTTCAACTGCATTCACATTGTGATTGTCATGTTTAGAGCATGACTTGGATCGATTATTCTTAAAGAATGATCCTTGCTTTTCCTGTTTGAGGATCCTGAGAGTCTCTCCTGGATCCTTTTGTCATCTTCTAAATCAATAAACCTCAATGCCCTATTCCTTACTTCATCTAAATTCCTGCAAGGTGTCATAACAAGGTCATCATAGAATGAGGAATCCTTAAGCAAGCCCATTTTGAATGCCTCTACAGCAGTGTCAATATCCAAATTAGGAATTTCTAAGGATTCTCGACTAAACTTAGTGATGTAATCTCTTAATGATTCATCACGACCCTGTGTTATCCTATATAAATCACTAGTTAATCGTTCAAAGGTTCTACTACATGAAAACTGATTATTGAACAAATTAACTAAATGAGAAAATGAAGTAATTGAGTAGGGAGGAAGACTTAGCAGCCATTTCAATGCTGATCCAGTGAGTGTGGATCCGAAGCCCTTACAAAGACAGGCTTCTTTTAACCTTTCTGGAATGAGGTTGATGTCCATTCTTTCCCGGTACTGTGCCACATGCTCCTCTGGATCAGTCGTACCATTGTACAGCTTCATGTTGGGGGTTTGAAAGCGTTTTGGTATCTCAGCATTGCATATAGGAGGTACAAAACGAGACACCCTGTGACTTCCATCTGGGATCTCAGGAATGCGCTAAACCACTCCTGGGATGCTGGATATCATATCCTTAAGCTTCTGAAGTTCCTGTGCCATAGCCTGATTGATACATGTATCCTGCATGGAACCGTAATTAGTACCAAAAGATGTATTGACATGGTTAACTCCTGATTGGTTTGGAACCGGTATCGCAGAAGTGTATCCAAAAGTAGACACTTCAGGTGCAACAGTTGGACCAAATGAAGCAATAGTCTGCATAGGGATAAAGTCCCCTCTGTGAACTTCAGAATCCTTGAATATCTGACTTCCTGAGGATCCTTGATCCTGAAAGACATTGGGTCCAGGATACATGGGTGCTGAGGGCCTTGAAGGATACTGCATGGATCCTTGAACCTGAGAGGAGGATCCTTGAACCTTATCCCAAGCGCATGATCCTTGGTCCTTAGAAAAGGATCCTAGATGCTGGAAATAGGATTCCTTTGGTGCAACCGACTCCAAATATCCTCCTGAGCTGAGATAGCCTCCTTGATGTTGATTTGAGGATCCATAAGGTTGGTAATGAGATGCTTGTGGCTGCGTCATTGCTAATGATCCATGCTGTAATCCTGAGGATTCTTAAGCCTGTGTCATCGCCATTGATCCCTGCTGGTAATTGGAGGATCCTTGGATTTGAACACCAGATCCCCTTGAATACTAGATTGTTGACGCCAGAGAAGTGAAATCCAATGATCTGGGTATCAGCGGAGAGTGATCCTCCACTAATCTCTTCTGCTTCTTGATTTCATCAATCTCCCTGAGGATCCTCTGGTTAGTTTTGTCTTGTTGTTCCATGTATCCTTTCATCTGCAAAATCAAAGTAGACAGATCATTGTTAGTAGGTGTAGAGGATGAAACAGTAGAAGCCTTCGAGAAAACTGGTGTTGGCTTCTTCTGAGCATTATCAGCACTCCTCGCCGGTGCAGTGGGAATGGGTGGCAACGATGCACTAGGCTGAGATGTGGTAACCGCCGGTATGGCACTTGAACTGGATTTTCCTTGAGAAGCCATGTGATTGGAAATGAAAAGAAATGAATGAAGTGAATGAGTTTTTAGAATTGAAGCACCGATTGGCCCACGGTGGGCGCCAAACTGTTTTGGTCAAAAATCACACTAAGGATAATGTAACCAAACTATGAATGTGAGGTTGGATGCTTGGTTATATGAACAAGTGTGTGAACAAAAAATCAGAAGTAAATGAAAATGAACACAATGATTTGTACGAGGAAAAAGCCCTTGATCAAGAGATGATCTCCGGCACAAAAAACATCAGGTGATGGCAAATACTGATCACCAATTGGTATTAAGCAAAAACAACTACAACTTCAAAAATATTGAGCTTGTTACAATGTTTCTAGTGTGTGTATCAGAGAGCAGTGTAGGTTGCAGATGTGTGTGTTGGAATTCCTATCTTATTCAAGCTCAATATCCCTTTTATTTAGTTAAAAACTATCCTTCACTAACTATCCGAAAATCGCGGCAATATCCCATGTTCACCAACAACGGTCACGAACTCCTGGCACGTGCTGGAATAATGGCATATTCCCCTTGATTCTCGGTTGGTAGGTCATCTTCGAAAAGCTCCTGCAAAACCATGCCATAATACATTGGAAACAATTGTTAGCTTATTAGAACAATAATGAGGATCAATGATCCTTAGCCTTCCTGCACCGTGTCTTGAGGATCCATGATCCAGACATATAGAAGGATATATGATCCATAAACATTAAAATTCTATCCGTAACAATAATCATAGACAAAATCTGATTAGATACAAGTAAATAAATCATATACCCTTATTTACAAGGTTTAGGGTGAAGTTAATAAGATAAAAAAGTATGAGAATAAAGCATACCAGAAAATCCAAGTTAGGATTTTGTATCCTTAGGAACTACCTTTGTACACACAAATAAGCCACCGTTAGATAAACTTTAAGGATCTAGGATCCTTTTTAAATCAATTTATGAGTCTCCAAAGCTTCAAAACCTGTTGAAATCAACTTGGGACTAAGCCAAACAAAACAAAACTGGGGACAAGCCTAAATAAACTGGGGACAAGCCCAAATAAACTGGGGACAAGCCCAAAAGAACTGGGAACAAGCCAATGATAACTGGGACAAGCCCAAACTAGGGACACGTCCAACATAAGTGACATGAAAATGCCAAAACCTTAGCTAACGTGAAAACGTTAGAAACCTTAGGAACGGATGTATGGTACGTCTACGAGTATACTTGAGATCCCACATGTATCCAACAACAATGAAATTATCAGCCCCTAAAGCGGGTACTGGTCCCATTTCCTCAAACTATACTTGGTTAACGTGCACTACTGGCTGGGTGTTGAAACCCAATTCGTGTGAAAGGTGAAAACCTTTAAACCTTAGAAGGTGTTAGATACCTTAAGCTGGGGACATGCCCAAAGTCTTGGAGAGTTGGCCAACCTCTAGATCCTTTAAGTAAATTCTGCAAAAGCTTAAAACTTGATAAAAGTAGATGTTAAATGTTTAACATCCTTTCCTTATGATGAATAATAAGTATAAAATGAAAGATAGTGAAAGTAAGATGTTACCGAAGTAAGGATCATATATCCTTTGAGGATCCTTGTTCCTGAGTCAGGGTACTGAAATCTCTAAGGATCCATGATCCTTTTCACAAGAAGTATTTCTTCAGATGAACAACATTCCAAGCTCTTGGGAGAAGATCACCATCCATAGTTAGCAAACAATATGCCCCCTTTCCAGCTTCAGCTTCAATCAAATAAGGGCCTTCCCGTTTTGGTGCTAATTTGCCATCAGGTGGATTCATAGTGTTCTAGGATGCTTTCCTTAGCACAAAATCACCAACTTGAAATCTTCTGATCCTGACATTCTTGTTATATGCTCCAGCCATTCTTTGTTGATAACTTGCCATCTGTCACAAAATTAGTAGTTCTACTCCCAATAAATTGGGATCCATTATCACAAATAATTTCAGAAGGAATTCCAAATCTAGTAATAATGTTTCGCTTAATGAAGGATATAACTTCCTTTTCTTAGACTTGAGTAAAAGCTTCTGCTTCTATCCATTTAGAGAAATAGTTTGTCATGGCTAGCATGAACACCTTTCCTCCTGGTGCCTTGGGAGGCTTGCCTACTATATCCATTCCCCATCTCATGAATGGCCAAGAGGAGGATATAGGATGTAGAGGTTCCGCTGGTTGATGAAGAATGTTACTATGTCTTTGGCAAGCATCACATTTCCTTGCGTATTCTACAACATTCTTCTTCATTGTAGGCCAGTAGTATCCTGGTCTGAGGATCCTTGAAAATAATGCTCTGCCTCCAGTGTGATTTCCACAGTCTCCTTCATGAAAATCCTTCAAGACTTATTGGATCTCAGGATCCTCAATGCATCGTAGATAGGGACCTGCAAGAAATATTTATATAACATGTTATTTTGATATGGTGAATTGGGATACATTAATCTTGAAGGCTTTAGGTTTTTCCCCTGTGGGAATTTCCCTTTTTTGAATATAATCCAGGATTGGAATGATCCATGATCCTGGAACTGATTGTGCATCATCACTAGGTACAATTGCAGCATCTTCCCCTATCTTCATTGTTTCATTTTCCTCGATTGCAGGAGTCAGAATATGGATGATGGGTATCTTCATATCCTCTGGCATCTTTAGGGATGCTCCAAGGTTAGCTAAAGCGTCTACATCTGCATTCTCTTCTTTAGGTACCTGTGTCAAACTGAAAAAAAGCAATAGACTGGGGACAAGCCCAATACACTGGGGACAAGCCCAAATAGACTGGGGACAAGCCCAAATAAACTGGGACAAGCCAAATAGACTGGGGACAAGCCCAAAAGAATCTGCCAGTTTCCTGACTATCTCTAAATATTTGATTAGCTTTTCTCCTTTGACAGTATATGAAGCATTATAATAATTAATAATTAATAATGACTCTACATACACTTGAAGATACCTAATCCTTTGCTTAGCTAAATATACTTGAAGATACCTGATCCGTTATTGGTAGTTTGGAATTCAGATGCAACGGATTGGGGTATAATCCCCCCCTGTGGCGATTTTAGTAGTAAGCCTAGTCCAGTTCCCTTGACATTTGAAGCTCCATCTATGAAGAGTGTCCAAGGATCCTTGGTCTCCTCAAGTTGTTGTACCTCCAATTCAGCTTCTCTTTGTAGATCACTACTGAAATCAGCCACAAAGTCAGCTAAAGCGTGGGACTTATTGGCAGTTCTTGGTTCATACTTAATGTCATATGACTAAGCTTGACTGCCCATTTTGCCAATCTTCCTGACATCTCAGGTTTCCTGAGGAAATTCTTAATAGGAAAGTTAGTCTTAACAATTATAGTGTGAGTTTCAAAATAACGTCTAAGTTTAGTAGAAGCCATGATTAAAGCAAGAATTAGTTTCTCTAAATGAGAATACCTGGCCTCAGCATCAAGTAGACTTTTACTTACATAGTATACCGGATATTGTTGGCCTTCATGATCCTTAACCAGGACCGCGCTTACCGCTTTACCTGAAACAACTAAATATATGGATAATGGTTCTCCATCTTCTGATTTCATCAGGGCTGGTGCAGAGGATAAGTAATACTTTAGGGTTTTGAGTGCAGCTTCATGCTTCCAAGCGAAGGTAGACCTTCTTCCCTTTAAGAAAGATACCAGATCCTGCTCTATGCTATCCAGGATCCCGGATCCTATAAAAACTTTGGATTCAGGATCCTTAGGGTCTAGTAGTATATCCTTGACATATTGCTCCATTGCCTCCATGAATCCCTTGGAGGGTACTTTAATTTCTATGCTTACCTCGGTTTCCAAGCTGGCTTCATAGAAGACGTGTAACAATTCTTTGCCTCCTGTTGATCACTTTCTATTTTCACCACTCCCCATGGGTTCGGTAGCTTTAAACATTGATGGTATGTTGAGGGGACTACTTTCATGTCGTGTATCCAAGACCTGCCAAGAATAACATTGCAACAGGATAAGCAATCAATAACACAAAATTCCTGAATAGAGTTTACTCCCTCTATGTAGATCGGGAGTTTGATGTCCCCCAATGTATTTTTTTCTCACTGAATTCTACGAGCACCGACGAACTTCGGACAATTTCGGATTTAGGAATATTCATTCTTTTGAGGACATCCAACTAGATTATATTCACAGAGCTTCCTCGGTCAATAATGGTCCTGCGAACAAAATGGTTAGAAATAAACAACATAATAACTAAACCATCATCATGAGGATCCTATATGTCTACTCGATCGTCCTCTTCAAAGGATATCACTTTCTGCTGGGTTATAGTGGTCGTTCGAAGAGGTCTCTCTCCATTCTCCATCTTTGTCTCCTTGGCGTGCCTTTTAGCTGCAGAAAATGAGGTTCCACAAAAATCAGTGCCTCCAGAGATGAAGTTAATGATCTGAGCATCTGCTGGCGGTTGAGGAGCTCTTTCAGGATCCTGGATCCTTAACTTCTTCCTTCCGAGCAGCTTCTTCCGGTAACATTTGCTCAAAAGATAACCAATTTCCTTTCTCAATGCTATACATTCATCAGTGAGGTGACCAGAATCCTTTTGATAAGCACACCATTTCGACTTATCTTTCCTCGGCCATCGAGCCTTGTCACCTAAATTCTGCAAAGCAAGGATTAGTTCAGTGTTATCAGCAGAAAAACAATATCCAGAAATATGAGGATAATCCTCATCGTCTTTCTTTTGTCAATCCGTATGAACATTCTGATTGTCATGCTTGGAGTATTGCTTGGATCAATTATTCTTGTGAAAGGATCCTTGATTCTCCTGTTTTGAGGATCCTGACAACCTATCATGGATCCTCTTGTCATCCTCTAAACGGATGAACCTTAGGGCCTTGTTCCTTACTTCGTCTAAATTCCTGCTAGGTGTCATAACAAGATCATCATAGAATGGATAATCTTTTAGTAATCCCATTTTAAAGGCTTCCACAGCAGTGGAAATATCTAAACTAGGGATTTATAAGGATTCTCTACTAAATCTAGTGATGTAGTCTCTTAAGCATTCATCATGACCCTGGGTAATCCTATACAAGTCACTAGTTAACCTTTCAAAAGATCTACTACAAGAAAATTGATTATTGAACAAGTTAACTAAATGTGAAAATGAAGTTATAGAGTAAGGAGGAAGACTTAGCAACTATTTGAGTGCTGATCCAGTGAGTGTGGATCCGAAGCCCTTACACAGACAGACTTCCTTTAACCTTTCAGGAATAGGGTTGATCTCCATCTTTTCTCTGTACTGAGCCACATGCTCCCCGGATCAGTTATACCATCGTATAGCTTCATGTTGGGGGTTTGAAAGCGTTTTGGTATCTCAGCATTGCTTATGTGAAGTGCAAAGCGAGACACTCTGTGACTTCCATCCGGGATCTCAGGAATGGGTTTGACCACTCCGGGAACACTGGATATCATATCCTTGAGTTTTTGTAACTCCCTGGCCATAGCTTGGTTGATACCTGCGTCCTGCATGTAAGTAAAGTTAGTATCAAAAGATGTATTGAAATTGTTACCTCCCGATTGATTTGGAACTGGTATCCTAGAAGTATATCTAGGGTAAGACATGTCTGGTGCAATGGTAGGACCAGATGAAGCAATGGTCTGCATAGGAATGAAATTATCTTCATATACTTTGGAACTTCTGAATGGCTGACTCCTTGAGGATCCTTGATCCTGAAAGATGTTGGATCCTGGATACATTGGTGCTGAAGGCCTTGGAGGGTAATCCATGGATCCTTGAACATGAGACGGGGATCATTGATTCTGAAAGTAGGTGTTAGGATATGAGTTTGAATTACTTGTAGTTTTTGTTTCAAAAATGGAAAATGATTGAATTAAAAGAGATTTGCAGCGGAATAAGATGGAAAACTTTTACTACAAGCAATGGTCGTTTGTTTTCATCATCATCATGCTTTCAAGTTAATTAACTTGCATGTGATTCACAAACTCCCCCTCGGCCTTTGCAATTACAGTTTGGTAATGAGAAAATGTAGAGAAGATGATATGCGAAAGTTGCTCTTTTAAGAGACAAGATTAAAGGTTACATGAGTCGCCTATTTATACTGACTATCTAACCTCTGAGCATCTTTGATGACGTCAGGGTTGATAGTGACAGGAAACAATATGTAATTAACTCTAAACACTGCTAATACTAAACTATCGGTGCTTGGCACTGTTACATTAATTAACTAAACTAAAGACTAAACTCTGATCTCTATCCTCTGACCCTTGTAACTCTGGCAGACCTTGAAGCTTTGTGTAGGCAGATGATAGGATGAGTAGTCTTTATGAAAAGCAGTGTAAGTACATCAGAGGTTGTAACCTCTGATAGTTGAACCAAAGCTCGGATAGTGTTGTTTGGCTTTATATCATCTGTTCCTTTCATAGGGTTCAATCCCAACAATCTCCCCCTGGAACAGATGATGCCAAAAACACTTTATTCTTGGTTTTTATTCCTCAGAAGGAATTTTCTTATTTGACCTTTGAATTGAAGTTCAATGTTAAGAGATTCCGTGTCATCAGCATCCTTCACCAGCTCTAAACATAGTAGTTCTTGGAAGTCTTCTACTGTAAGCTCATAAGCATCTTCCATGGATAGTTTAGTGGCTGCACCATCAGACTCGAGCAATGTCAATTCATGGGTGTCTTTGTCGACCTTCCATTTTGGAATTTTTGGGTCTGATGGTTTTCTTGAAGGAGCCTTTATTGCAGAGGTTTGTAAATGAGCCATCTTTGACAAATCTTTGGCCAACTTGGCACTTGTATCATCTGTGTGATAATCAATCATATTCTGAATCCCTTCTTTGATAAATGTATCCTCAAACTCTTTGTCAGTCTTTTCATTCATCTCCCCTTGCTTTTTCCTGTGTTTCAGGGCAAGTGTGGAGTGGGCAGATGTTGAGCTGGACCTTTTAGAGAGTTGAGCTCTGAGGATAGCATCTTCCTTTGAGTAGTCAGGCTTGGGAGGCATGGATGGATCCTTTTTCCTTCTTTCTTCCAAACTTTTGTAAGTGTCTAACACCCTTACCTCACCCCATCTCATCACTTGGTTTTTGGAACCATAATGATTTTGAATCAGTTTTTGCTTCATTCTCTTCAACTTCAAAGCATTTTCAGTGATATCTTTCTTGTATAAATCACAGTTGGGAGGAGTTGGCTTTTTAAGAGGGTCTTTCAACATTTCTTGCATTCTGTTGATTTCCTCCCTCAGTTCATCTATGCTCCAATCCCTGAACTGTGGCCTTGTTGCCTTATACATCTTCTTTTCCATGATGTACTCAATGAGTTCACTCTTGAGCAATTTATCTTACCTTACTGACAACTGGTTGCTCAGATCCTTGACAAAATTTTGTAGAATGGTGACTTTACTCAGTTGAAAGGACATGATACTCTGTATCACTCTATCATTTTTACAAGCTGATTCTCTTTTGGCAATATCCTCTGCTTGCTTACTTTGATGCAGGAATGACTTTAAGAGTTGAAGAAGTTGTAAGCAGTGATGTGGGGATCACTGGTGATGATGATAGTGGAAGAGGTGCAGAGATCTCATCATCATTTATCACTTTTGTGATTTTCCTCCTTTTAAACCTTAAAGTAGGTGATGGTGGTTGTGGGATTTTTGGTGGTGTGGATAATGGTTGAGTTGATGTGGGAAATGTGATCATGGCAGTGGATGAAGTTGAATCTGTTGCAACCTCTGCTGTATCAACAGATGTTGACACAACAGTTGCTGTAACATCTGCTTGTGTGGATGTGAGTTGTGGTTTTGAAGATGTGATAGGTTTTTCAAAGGCAGAGGTTTTCATGGTTGGATTGGTTTCAGGCTTAGTTTTAGGAGGTGTGGATGTTGGTTGCCTGGCTTTTCTAGCAGGAGCTCTTTTTGATGAAGTACCAACCTCTCCTTTTTCTTTTTGCTGATCAATCTTTTTCTCAACCAACACTCTGCTCTCCTCAATCACATTCTTCTTGTGACTAGCCTTGGCTTGGCCACTAGTTCTTCAGTTAAATCTATCTTCTTTGAACCATCAGGCCTTGGAATGTTCAATGTAGGTCTGGCCTTATCATCATCTATTGTTAGCTTCTTTGGACCCAAAGGTTTCTCCCCTTTTTGGCTTCATCTGTTGTAACAAATATAACCATTGGAGGTGCAGGGCTAGTGGTTGTGAGTAGATGTGCTTTGATGGCTTTAATGTTTGCTGCAGTGTCTTGATACCTTGATTCAAACATGTTTCGAACATTATTCACATGATGCTTGTGTTGTAAATCCAAATAATGTTGTTGATATTGAAACAGAGGGTTAAGAGCTTCTTTGAGATCAGCAGTGGATAGAACAGAGGGTTGACTTTTTGTAGCTATCATCTGCTTTAGTAAATCTTTGATTTCACCAACAGAGTTTTCTATTCTGGTCACTCTCTCCGTCAAATCCTGGTATTTTAGATCATCACCTAATTTAATAGGATCATCTGAACCCCTACCTGTGGTGGTAGTTATATCTATGTTATCATGAGCAGTGGTTTTAGGACCAGCTTCAAACATAGATGCCCCTTTGTCTTGGTACTGGGGACTTCCCACAATAGAGGTAATAGTTGTTGCCTCAGCAGTGGTTGCCTTCAACCAAGTCTTATTAATGAAACCACTGTCCAACTAAGAACTAGGGAGTTCAGCAATTGTAGTGGCTGCTTGTGTTGAAATATCACCAAGGGTTACATGTAACTCAAGGGATGTAGCCTCTTCATTTGCTGATGGGCTAGCAATGAATAAAGAATCAGACCCAGCCATTGGATGAAGTATATTCTCAGTAATAGGTTGTTGAGAAGTGCTGGTTTGTGTCTGAACTAATTCAATTGCATTCAGCAATGGTACAATTGTGGGTGGAAGTGAAGGTATCGGTGAAGGTGGTTGAGTAGAAAGCGACATTGCCCTGGGAGAGGGGCTGTGGAAGATAGACCCAAGTGGATCTAGAGCTTCATAAAGTGGTGTCCATGTGTCTACAATCTTTTCCTTTTGTGAGGAAGAAGGAGGAGTTTCAAAGCCGGTGGGAGATCTTTGAACCATCTGCTGTGAAGAAGTAGCAGCAGTGGTTTGTGACTTTGGTGCTGTCATAGGGTTAACCTCTAGGATCTCATCTTCCAGGGGACCCTTTTTGGGTTTGGTGGGCTTTTTGGAGATTGTTTTGGTTTTCTTTTTGGAAATTTTTGGTGTGGGTTTCAGGGTAGCGGTTGTGTTGCCCTGATCACCAACAGTAGTGGGCTCAGTAGCAAGAGGTTGAGATTGAACATTTTGTTTTGGTAAAACTTGCTCATCCTCCTCTACTTGTGTTTTCTCAACTTTATCTTGGTTTGTTATTCTGGTGAAAGATTCATGATTAAGGCTGCCTGGATTAACCACAACGCCAATTTTACTTGCAGGACCTTTAATTTGATCCTGTAAGTAAACATTTAAGAAACGTGGATGCATCAAAAAAGCTTTTATTTTTTCAATACTTTTAAAGTTATTCACAAGATCATTGAACAGTATCTGGGAGAAGTTCAAATCGGTGTCAGTTAAAATTGCATACCCCAGATATTGCATGTTCAATGGGATTTCATTGAAAGCAGTGGATTTTGCTGAGAGACAAGTAAGAATGGTGTGAAAGAAAAATCTCATCTCAGCAGGAAAGTTAGGTTTAAAAATGGTCATACCTTTCATCTGGCCGATATAACATCTTCCAGAAACTCTGCTTAGATCTCATTAATTGGAAAATGACACATGGTGTTGTATGTCATTTAACTTGAAAACTTGAGAGATCGATTGGGGGCTAATTTGCATCAACACCCCCTACTCTTGAAATTATTGTATAAGTAACACCATCAGCAGATGAGTGAACCTTTGCATTTTTCCAGAAATCATGAAGAGCATCAATGTAAATGGGGGCTTTGTCGGTTAACATGTGCAAGAATTTAGACTTTTGCAAAATTCGAATCATTGGATGATAGCGAGTATTTGCGTCGTTTTCTTCAAGTATGGCAGTGTAATTGTGTGGGGTTTTTATTGAGAGTGAAAGGTGGAGGTTCTTCCTGCGATTTTGCTTTTGATTTTGAAGATTTTGATTTGGGAGCCATGGTGTTTGAGAGAAACACTGTTTTGAGATTTTGAAATCGACACAGTTTTAGGGTAACCACTGGTGAGATAAAACAGGGTTTTAAAGGGTTTTGAAAAAGTGAACATGACATCTGTTGCAATCTGATGGCTAACATCTGGCCAAGTGTAACCTCTGATGAGAAAAGTAACCGTTGATGTGGCAAACCACTGTTTTAGGACAGAGGTTTGGACAAAACTGATTTTTAACACTATCAGTGGATAGCTATCAGTGTTCTGAAAAATGGTAAAAAAAATGGAAATCATAGGATACACTTTAACAGTGGATAAGATTTTTAAGCCTATCAGAGGTTTTGAACAAACAGATGTTATGAACAGACTTTTAAAGATTTATTGAAAAATTTCAATTTTAACTATTTTTAAGGTGTTTTTGATTTTCTGAAAATATTTTGATGCTATGGATTTACAAGAAAACTTGGTTTTAATCCATGTTTAGCATTCCAATTCTTGAGATCAAATTTTCAAAGGTGGATGTATCTAATGCCTTGGTTAAAACATCTGCCCATTGATCTGAAGTATGGACATGATGCAAAGAAATCAAACCTTTTTCATAGCAATCTCTCACAAAGTGATGTCTGATGTCAATGTGCTTTGTAGTTGAATGAGAAACTGGATTTTTGATGATATTTTCAGCAGCTTGACTGTCCAATTTAAGTGGAGTCTTTTGTGCAATGATACCAAAATCCAACAACTGGTTTTGAAGTCACAAGAGTTGAGCAGTGCAGCTAGCAGCAGCAATATACTCTGCCTCAGCAGTGGATGTTGAAACTGCAACCCGTTTTTTGCTTTGCCAAGACACTAGACAATCACCTAGGAATTGACATCCTCTTGATGTGGACTTCCTTGTAGTTTTACACCCAGCAAAATCACCATCTGAAAAACCTGAAAGCTCAATATTCCCATTAGCTGGATACCAGATACCAAGTGTGGGGGCACTTTTTATGTATCTGAATATCCTTTTTACAGCAATAAGGTCAGACTTTCTAGGTAATGCCTATTATCTGGCACAAACACATGTTGCAAACATGATGTCTGGCCTTGATGCAGTTTGGTACAATAAAGACCCAATCATGCTTCTATAAAGAGTTTGATCAACAAGGTCATCTTTACCATCAATAGTGACTAGCTTGGAGGTTGCCATGGGTGTGCTACATGGTTTACAATCATCCATATCAAACTTTTTAAGCAGTTCTTTCACATACTTGTTTTGATGGATAAATGTACCATTGTGCAATTGTTTAACTTGAAGACCAAGAAAACATTGGAGCTCACCCATTTCATTCATCTCAAACTCTGCTGCCATGAGTTTTCGAAACTCTTCACACATAGCAGTGCTTGTGGATCCAAAAATGATGTCATCCGCATAAATTTGGACAAGCATCAAATCTTTTCCTTTCCATTTTAAAAACAGGGTTTTATCTATTTTGCCTCTAGTAAACCCTATTGATAAGAGAAAAGTGGATAGAGTTTCATACCAGGCTCTTGGTGCTTGTTTCAAGCCATACAATGCTTTGTTGAGCTTGTAGACATGATCAGGATGGAATGCATCTTCAAAACCTGGAGGTTGACAGACATACACCTCTTCTTTGATTTTTCCATACAAAAATGCACTCTTTATATCCATTTGAAACACCTTTATGTTGTGGTTAGCAGCAAAAGCTAAGAACAAGCGAATAGCTTCCAACCTTGCTACAGGAGCAAAAGTCTTATCATAGTCTATACCTTCTTCCTGTCTGTAGCCTTGAACACGAGCCTTGCTTTGTTTTTGACAACAATACCCCTTTCATCAGTTTTGTTCTTGAAGACCCACTTTGTGCCAATTGGACTTACGTCTTTTGGCAGTGGCACAAGCTCCCAAACTTGTTGTCTTTTGAACTGAAGGAGTTCTTCTTGCATGGCCTCTACCCAGCTGTTGTCTTTCAGTGCCTCTTGGTACTTGACTGGCTGTATGAGTAATAGAAAACCAGCAAAAAGACAAATATTTTGGGATTAGCTTCGTGTGAGCACCCCAGATTTGATGTTGCCAATAACTTGATCTGCTGGATAGCTTTTGTGATAAATCAAATCACCTTGGTATGGAACAATAGCATTTTGAGGTGACGGCTGCAAATGCGTATCATCTGAGCTAACCTCTGCTGGTGAAATTAAAGTATCAGCCACTGATGAGAATGGTGGTGGTGGTATTGGGGGTATAGAGGTAACATTCTGATGATTTTGGTACCCAGATGTAGGACTTTTATCAACAGATGTTTGATTTTGTGAACTGGCAGAGGTTTGAGGATCAACCACTGTTGACCCAGAAGTGGCAGAGTTTACACAAGAGCTTGTACCACTTGATCTTCTGTTTGAAGAATAGACTTTTGTTTGTGGAAGCACACAGTCATATCCTTGATCTTGATCTTCTTCTAATGATTGTGGTGTACCTGCATTGTCTAGCTTGATAGAAACATCAGCAAATGTGAATTTATCTAAATCAAAAAGCTCTGCAGGATTTGCTGGGATTTTCAGTGATGATAGTTCATTGAACTTCACATTCAAAGTTTCTTCAACACACTTTGTCCTAGAGTTAAAAACTTTGTAGGCTTTGGCAGTGGTTGAGTATCCCAGAAAATAACCACAATCAATTTTGGCTGCAAACTTAGATATAGAATCTTTTAAGTTCAAAATGAAACATGGACAACCAAAAATTTTAAAATATGAAATCAGGGGTTTGATTTTATACAAAATCTCATAGGCAGTCTTTTGATGCCTGGGGTTAATCAAAACTCTGTTTTGAACATAGCAAGCAGTGTTTACAGCCTCTGCCCAAAAGGACAGGGGTAAACCAGAATCTGCTAGCATAGTTCTTGCTGATTCAATTAAGGTTCTGTTTTTCCTTTCAACCACCCCATTTTGTTCTGGAGTTCTTGGAATGCTATATTGTCTAACAATTCATTTTGACTCACAAAAAGCATCCAACTCCCTATTTTTAAACTCTGTTCCAATATCACTTCTAAAGATTTTTACTGGAAGATCAAATTGCTTTTCTACTTGTTTGACAAAGTTTTGCAAAATGCTTGCAGTTTCATCCTTAGAATGAAGAAAGAAGGTCCATGTAAACCTAGAGAAATCATCAACTATCACTAGGCAATACCTTTTGGGTTTTAAGCTCATGATTGCACTGGGCCAAACAAGTCCATGTGCAACAGTTGTAAACACTGGCTTGTTTTGGACTCTTCAATTGATTTGAAAGAACTTTTATGTTGTTTGCCTTTTAAACAGGAAACACAATGTTCATCACAGGAAAGTTGCTTATGAGGCAAGCCTCTTACAAGACTTTGTTTTGAGAGTGTGGTGATAGGTTTAAGATTTGTGTGTCCAACTCTTCTATGCCATAACTCAGTCTCTTTGCTAGAAGCAACTGAGAATAGACATTTCCTAGACATAGGATTATCTATTAGCATATCTACCACATACACATTCCCACTTCTATGTGCAGTGAGTTGTGCTTTGCTCTCAGCAATGATTTGATCAATCCTTTTAACAACCTCTGGTCCCACAATTTGATAAGTTTTCTTAGTGAAGAAGGATCCATATCCTCTGTCACTCATTTGTGAGACACTCAGCATGTTAAATTTCAGATTGTCAATCAAATTCACATTTTCAAACTTGAGTTTACCAGCCAGAACCGATCCCGACCCTAAAACCTTTCCCTTTGAGTTATTACCAAAAGATATATCACCCCCCATGAGCCATGAAGTCCTTGTGAAGGGCTCTACATCCTGTCATGTGCCTGGAACCTCCACTATCTACATACCATAAGCTGTCAAGGCAAGTAGAGGGTCCCTGCAGATTTAAGTAAATAGATCAGTTAAGATTGGTCTCCAAAGCCAAAATGGCTTTGGATGGGGTCACAGATGGTCCTGCCTCAAGTCTAGGACAATGGTAAGTGGTTTTGAATTTTTCTTGTAACATCTGCTCTTGACCATTACCTATCAGATGATTGTATCCATAAGGGTGCCTGTTTACTCTTTGCTTTGAAGGCTTTTTGTAGCCTTCATAAGCATGAGGAACCTTTTTATAAGTAGGTTGGCCATACCCTCTTGGAAATGAGTTTGAAGGTGGGGCATCTGTCACTTGCACCTCTCTTTGAACAGAGGTTTTGGTTAAGGCTTTTGTAACAGATGTTTCAATTGGTTCAAAACTTTGCTTGGATTTATTTCCAACAGAACTTGAACTTTCTCTTTCAAGTGCTTTTGCCTTGATCTCTTTTACTTTTTGTTCATAGTTTTTGTGATAGGCACACTGTTGACTTGAGTGATTAGTTTTGCTGCAGATGGTGCATTTTGAAGAGTTTTTGATAACACAAGTTTTGTTAATGTCATAGGCTTTTAAAAGAAAACAAACTGCAGCCACATGATTTCTTTTTTCACAAAATTCACACAACAAGTTTTTAATCTTTACTCTTCTTTTCCTATCAGACTTTTTCTCAGCAGTGGTTGTAACCTCTGCTGGCACATCTTTAATAGGGATCACCAGTGCTTTTGGGGCTTTAATACCATCAGTGGTTGTGAATTCCATTGGCTTAAAGTTCTCTAAGATATCTTATTCATCTGACCAGGTTGGTTTAAACTGATATTTTTCAATTTCTTTATCTTTTGTTGAAACCTCTGGTTTTTCCAAAACAATTTTGTTTCCAGCTTTATCTGTGATTTTTATCTCTTCACCAGCCAAATTTGTATGGACAACTTCAACCAACTCAGAATCAATTTCAGCAACATTTTTCTCATTTTGGTCATAGGCTCTAAAACCTACACCAAACTTGATGTTGCTCTTGATCTGAGCATCAAGCATAATTTCATAACCTTTGTAGGACTCAACCCATTTTGCACAAGTGATTTGGGTTTCTTCTAACTCCTTTATACAAACTTGGTATTTTTCTACCATAGTTTGGAGTTGGTCCTTGGTTATGCTTGATTCATGTCTTGGCTACTCATTTCAGATGCTTTTTCACTTAACTTTGATTTTCACTCTTTAATCAGTTTTTCAAAACTAAGTTCATCTTCTAAAATTTTGTTTCTCAGGTTTTCATTCACCTTTTTGATGTTTGCAGAAGCAATGATGCATTTGTCAGAACATAGATCTTTAAGGATCTGAGGTGATACCTTTGTAGCAGCCATAAGAGCACAATCACACTCATCTTCACACACATCAATGTTCCATGGGTCAGTAGGAGAGTTCTTTTCCTTATCAGCAACATTTTCTCTTTCTTCACTTGAAACCACTGTTTCATCACAAACTTGAACTTCATCAGATTTTGACACTATCTCCACAGATTCAACACCTTCAGCAATTGTCTCTAAGGCCATTAAACAAAATTCTTGTTCAACATCATTTTTGTCCATTAAAGCGAAGTTTTCATTAGTCAAATCCTCAGGCAAACTGCTCCAGTCAACATAACTTTATGTGAAAAAGCTTTGTTGACCAACCTCTGCTTGACTAGCAGTGGTTTGAGCAGGTTGTGTAACAATGGGTGCTTGTTGAACAAGTACTTGAGGATGAGATGGTGCCTGAACATATTGAATTTGTAGAGCAGTGGATTGAACATAATGCACTGGAACAGTGGTAGCAGGATGTGCAAAGTGGGCAGTGTTTTGAACATGTTGAGCAGGGGCATATTGTGAATAATGAGCAGTGTTTTGTGTGTGCTGAGGTCTAGGGCCAGGATGAGTCACTATTGGTCTAGAACTTTGAGACCTGCATTCTCTGGCAAAGTGTCCTAGCCTATTACACTTATAACACTTGACTTTTGATTTATCCAGCCCAACCTTCAACCCCCCATGCAAACCTGGGAATTTTCTACCAGTTCTCTTATAAAATTTACTAGCCCTAACACTGAATAGGGCAGAAGGTTCAGTGTGTTGTAAATTATTCAGCTCAAAGGATAGATTGTCAGAGGTTTGGCTTTCCCCACTAGCAGTAAAAGCATAGTTGGGTGCATATGTTTCAGATCCAAAGTTTCCACCAGATGTAATATCTATATAGTGATCATAACTTTGGTCCTTACTGCTACCAGAACCCTCTTCTTGGCCAAAAAGAGTTGTATTACCCAATGAGTAATCATCAGTCATTTTGCCAGAATCTTGCAACTTCTTTTTCTGGTTTAACTCTCTCTCATAAGTGAGGAGTATCCCATGAAGTTGTGTCAACGACATTTCTTTAAACCCAACAGATTTTTGCGTTACATAAGCTACCGTCTCCCACTTATCTGGTAACGATCTAAGGAAACGACTATTGACAGTCGAATTAGGAAAAACCACGTTAACTAGTCTAAGTTCACTGATGAGACAGCTGTAACGTTCAAATTGTTGTGTTAGAGACTCTCCTTTCAAGTGATAAAACGTTTCATACTGCTGATTTAGAACTTCTCTATTACTTTATATCACTTCCTCAGTCCCACTAAATTGCTCCTTAAGTGCATCCCATATGCACTATTGCAATGGAGTAGACTAGCATAAATTTCATTGGGTAAGGCCGAAGCAACTATGCTAAATGCCTTAGCATCCAATTCAATTTTCTGTAAATCCTGCTCCGAAAAGTTTTCAGGATTTTTTGGCACTTGCTTGGTTGGATCCTCTGTGCTTGGAACCATTGGAACGTGAGGTCCATAAGCAACAGATCTCCAGCAACCAATGTTTTGCTGAGCAAGGATGTGACCCATCCGTCGTTGCCAAATGAAATATTCATTACTTTTGAGCATCGGCGGTTTGAACAAGGAACCAGAATTGGCATCCTGTGGGTTTTGAGACATTTTCAGTTGATTTTTTCACATATTTTGTTTTAAAAACTTTGAACGTAATAAAACTCTGAATATCAAGCTAAAAACAACCAAACTGATTAGCAAGAGAGCTGATCTGTTCGAACCAAATCGATTGTTAGATCGAATTTGATGAATCAAGCTCTGATACCAATTGTTAGGATATGAGTTTGAATTACTTGTAGTTTTTGTTTCAAAAATGGAAAATGATTGAATTAAAAGAGATTTGCAGCGGAATAAGATGGAAAACTTTTACTACAACCAATGGTCATTTGTTTTCATCATCATCATGCTTTCAAGTTAATTAACTTGCATGTGATTCACAAACTCCCCCTCAGCCTTTGCAATTATAGTTTGGTAATGAGAAAATGCAGAGAAGATGATACGCGAAAGTTGATCTTTTAAGAGACAAGATTAAAGGTTACATGAGTTGCCTATTTATACTGACTATCTAACCTCTGAGCATCTTTGATGACATCAGGGTTGATAGTGACAGGAAACAATATGTAACTAACTCTAAAGACTGCTAATACTAAACTATCAGTGCTTGGCACTGTTACATTAATTAACTAAACTAAAGACTAAACTCTGATCTCTATCCTCTGACCCTTGTAACTCTGGTGGACCTTGAAGCTTTGTGTAGGCAGATGATAGGATGAGCAGTCTTTATGAAAAGCAGTGTAAGTACATCAGAGGTTGTAACCTCTGATAGTTGAACCAAACTCGGATAGTGTTGTTTGGCTTTATATCATCTGTTCCTTTCATAGGGTTCAATCCCAACAGTAGGATCCTTGAGCTGGAAATGTCTCTATATATGCTCCCGAACGGAGGAAGGATCCTTGATTCTGAGTTGTCTCCAATGATCTTTGCTGAAGGATAGAGGATCCTTGAGGCTGCGTCATTGCTAGTGATCCTTGTTGAAGGATATAGGATCCTTGGGATTAAGTCGTGGATCCTTTGGACTGCTAGATTGTTGATGATGGAGTAGCAAAATCCAATGCTCTAGGCATGAGTGGAGATTGATTTTCAACTGGTCTATTTGGCTTCTTTATTTCATCAATCTCACGAAGGATCCTCTGGTTGGTTTTCTCTTGTTGTTCCATGTAGTCTTTCATCTGCAAAATCAAAGTAGAAACATCACTGTTAGTAGTTGTAGATGAAGAAACAACAGAGGTTTTTAATCCTGTGAAGACAGATGATGTCTTCTTCTGAGAATTTACAGTATTCTTCTGGAATGCAGGGGGAATAGGAGGCAACGGTGCACTGGCTTGAGATGAGGTAACCGCCGGCATGGCATTTGAAGTGGATTTTCCCTGAGAAGCCATGTGGTTGAAGAAAATGAACAAAAATGAATGAAATGGAGTAGATTTTTAGAATTGAAGCATCGATTGCCCCACGGTGGGCGCCAAACTGTTTTGGTCAAAAATCACAATAAGGATAATGTAACCAAATCTGATTTTGTGAGGTTGAGTGCTTGTGTGTCGAACAATTGAGTGAACAAAGATTAAGTATAAACGACGCTGAACACAGAGATTTATACGAGGAAAAAGCCCTTGATCGATGAAGATCTCCGGCATAAAAAACCTCGGCTGATGGAAACTACCGATCACCAACTATATTGCATAAAAAAGATTACAACTTCGGATGTTGATCAAGTGTGGTACAATGATTGTTTGGCTAAGTGTGTGATGAGAGCTCTGGTTTATGATAATTGCGAGAGTGTGTTCGTGAAGGTGAATTGTGAATTGTGTCTCCTAAAATCACTTGATCAATCCCTCAAATAAGCTAACCACAAGTCCTTTTTTCTAGGAAGATCATGTCCACTCCCATAGCTGTTACTTGGCCACCAAGTAGCATCTTAAACGGAATATTCCTGCGATATTCCAGCTTGACCTAGCCCACTTCGTCCATTCCTGCATATAAACACAAGAAAACGTGGGAAACAATAGTTAGAGTTAAATAAGCAATAAGGATCCTTGATCCTCCGAGTTCCTGCACCATCCGCTAAGGATAAGTGATCCAGGCAACGCTTCAGGATACATGATCCATAGTTATAAAAATCTATGCCCTAACAGGTTCCAAGATGTCTGGTAAGTTCTTGCTTTTTGTTTAAATTCCTGTATCAGTTTGGTTAATAGGAATATTAAATAAATAGGTTTGAAATTACTCCATGTATGCAGCATCAACCAAGATCCCTGAAATCTTTGATCTTGAGGAACTAGATAGCTATTCTGGACCTGCTTCGGTGAAGACAGAGCCAAGCTCCAAACCCTCTGTCATATCAAAGCCCTCCACCAGCTCCAAGCCCTCTGCTGTGCTTAAGCCTTCCTCAAGTTACATACCTCGGGCCTCTTGTTCTCAAAAGAGAAAGGATACTAACTCCCCACCGCTTCAGCTGAAGCCTCTCCTTCCTACGAGAACCTTGGATTTGTAGAATCCAGCAGCCTCATGACTTCCCTTCTAAACTAGGTAAATATCCTCATCCTATATCTTGCGAATATATGTTGAATTGATATCCTGGTTAATTATACTGACATTCATACCTTACATTGTAGGGTCTTGAACGCCTGACACATCTCCAGGTTATGGCTTATGATTCTGTCAAGGCATTGGAGGTCAAACTAAAGAAGGCAGAGATCGCCAATGAGGATCAGAGGAAGATCACCGAGGCCATGTCACAACATTACGAAGATAGACTCAAGGCTATGACCCGGGATGCTAAGCTTGCCGAGGAGAAGGTAGCTCAATAGGCTCATGCTAAACTGGACGCCACTCAGCTTCAACACGAACAAGACCTGATCGCCTACCGGTAAGGCCTCAAGGGTTCCGTTGTCATCTCCCTCCTTCAAGCCAGGCTAAAGATGGCTTATGAAGCCAGAGCCGTGGGCTTTGAATGCCCTACCTGGGACATTGAAGCCTGGGAGGAGAAACTGAGGGACCTTGGTGGCAAACCCCTAGAGCGCATTGCCAAACCGGCGGTTGAAGCTATCGAGGATTCTGGGGCTGATACTGGAGCGGATGCTGGTGGTGATGCTGAGGCTAAGGAGGCTGTGAATGTTGGTGAAGATGTTGCTGTGTGAGAGAGCATCAAAGTGGGCAATGATGGATATTATTGCTTAGGCCGGAGCCTACTTTTTTGAATTGAATGGTCTGTACCCCTTTAAACAATTTACTTTTCCTGCACTCGAACAATTTATATTTCCTGCACGTAGATACATTATCATGGCCAAAGGTGGAGGGATCCTGGGTTCCAGGACGAAGCCCTTTGTCACCATTGTTTATATGCTTTAGGACTTACCACACTCTTGGTGAATGGGTCTTGGTTTAAGACGAAACCAAGAGTGTGGCATTTTGATTTAGTAATAATAGACTAATCATTTTTGCTTTAACTGATGTTGTTATGTTTTTGCTCTGAAAAATATGTTTTGAATATCCTGAACATATATCCTGACCAGGATACTGACATAATGTTCAATGTCTTTATTATTTTCTAATAAAAATGTTAGACAAAAACTTGGTTGAAAGCTTAGGTTACTAAGATAAGATCTCCAAAACTTGATAAATAAGAAATCATACCAGGAATACTTAGGCAAAAACTTTCGATTCCAACTTTTGAATCCTTTGCAATGTCCCCAGCATGGATGTCCCCTGTCTGTGCAGGATATCGCATCAATGCATGGCATACTCGAAGATTTCTTTAATTAATGATTGAACTTCGCAATGTTTTATCCACAAAAGGATGTGTGTAAACACAACCACAATTTGGGACTTTTCAAAAGACTTTAGCTTTGCTGGGGATAAACCCATAGTATCCTGGGGATAAACCCTTAGTATCCTGGGGATAAACCCATGTTTTCATGCGCTCTAGGCGGGAGTGTATAAACTCCAAGACTTAGAAAGGTGAAAACCTTTTAAACCTTAGAGGGCATGAAAATACCCTTTCGCGAGAGAGGATGATCAATCCTCATATGCCTTAAGAATCCGGGATATAGTCAACAATAACGAAATGGTCAGCCACTTTTACATGAACTGGTCCCGCCATCTTGAACTATACCCAGATACTTACGCTCCAGGCGGGGTGTTTAAACCCAATTCGAAAGAAAAGTGAATACCTTTAAACCTGTGAAGGGATCTGAATCCCTTAAACGTGAGAAAGGGGGCCAATCCTCTAGTCTTTCGATCCATCTTGAGCAAATATACTGGAGTATTATCCTGAAGCATATCCTACAAAACACCTTTAAACTAAGGTGAGTGTTAGCTTGGCTAATACCCATCCGATGCTTAAGACAGTATTGGGTTTCAAAGAATAATAACTTAAATTAAATATATATTTAAAAGAGGTAAAATTCATACCATCCTGAGTTAGAATTCAAATTCTAAGCTCACTTGAAATAAGCTTTAAGATGTATAGCATTCCAGGATCTTAGTATCATATCCCCCTCCATGGTCTTGAGCCGGTATGCCCCCTTTCCTGATTCTGACTCAATCTTGTACGGCCCTTCCCATTTTGGAGCTAACTTCATCAGCGGGATTAGTTGTATTCTGAAATGCTTTCTCAATACCCAGTCTCCAACTTGGAATCTTTTGGTTCTTAAATTTTTGTTGTAAGACTTGGCTATCCTTTGTTGATATGCTGCCATCCTTAGTTTTGTTGCATCCCTTGTTTCATTGATGGTGTTTAATTCCTGATATAAGGCTTCAGGATTCGCTTCAGGATCCCGTAGGCTTGACCTAGCTGTGTGTATCACCATTTCTGTTGGAATCACTGCTTCTGCCTCAAACACCAAAGAAAATGTGGTTTTCCCAATAGCATTCTTCACAGTTGTTCTATCAGCCCATAGGACAAATGGTAATTCCTCTGCCATTTTCCTTTTTTAGCACCTAATCTCTTCTTCAAATTATTGACAATTATCTTGTTCAAGGATTCTGTCTGTCCGTTAGCTTGAGGATGCAGCGGTGTTGACGTGATCATCTTAATTTCCCATTTTTTTAAAAAATCAGTAGTCCTCTTGCTGATGAATTGGGAACCATTATTTCAAATTATCTCAGCTGGTATCCCGAATCTTGTCAGAATATTCCTCTTGATGAAAGATACAACTTCTTGATCTCTAACTTGAACAAATGCTTCTGCTTCAACCCACATGGAGAAATAATCCGTCATTGCTTGCATAAAAACCTTTCCTCCAGGGGCCATAGGAAGTTTCCCCACTATATCCATACCCCACTTCATAAATGGCCAAGGGGATATGATACGATATAATGGTTCAGCTGGCTGATGCAGTATGTTGCTATGTCTCTGACATGCATCACACTTCCGAGCATATTCCACGGCATCCTTTCTCATGGTCGGCCAGTAGTATCCTGTTCTCAACACCTTCGAGAATAAAGATCTGCCCCCAGTATGGTTGTCACAATCTCCTTCGTGTATATCCTAAAGTATCTCCTTGGTCTCAGGATCTTCCAAGCACCGCAGATATGGACCTGCAAGGGATTTCTTCTACAAAACATTATTTATAATCGTAAAACGGGATACCTTCATTCTGAAAGCCTTGGGGTTTTCATCTTTTGTGATATCTCCTTTTTCAAGATACTTCACGATTGGAGCCATCCAGGATTCACGATTCTCCTCGGGACATCCATCACCAGGATCCTGGATACTTGTTACCTCCTTATCCTGAGACTTCAAGAGTTCCATCGCAGGATACATGATATGTAGCATTGGTATCCGAGTTCCCTCCGGTATCCTGACAGTAGATACTATATTTGCTAGAGCATCTGCTTCAGCATTTTCTTCTCTTGGTACCTGTTCAAGTGTAAAATTTTCGAAATATCCTGGTAACTGTTAGGGCATAGATTTTTATAACTATGGATCCTGTATCCTAAAGCGTTGCCTGGATCACTTATCCTTAGTGGATGGTGCAGGAACTCGGAGGATCAAGGATCCTTATTGCTTATTTAACTCTAAAAATTGTTTCCCACGTTTTCTTGTGTTTATATGCAGGAATGGACGAAGTGGGCTAGGTCAAGCTGGAATATCACAGGAATATTCCGTTTAAGATGCTACTTGGTGGCCAAGTAACGGTCATGTGAACATGGACATGGTCTCCCTAGAAAATCGGAGCTATTGTTAGCTTATTTATTCAGGGATTGATCAAGTGTTTTAGATAGACATTCACATTCACGAACCAGAGAAAAACACACACACACTCGCATTCGTTGTAGAGATCTCACTTGGAATTTAATTGTACACACTTGATCAGCATCCAAAGTTGTAATCTTTTTTATTCAATATAGTCGATAGTGATAGTTTTCACTACCCGAAGTTTTTATGCCGGCGATCTACTAGTGATCAAGGGCTTTTCCTCGTATAAATCTTGGTGTTCTTCGTTGATCATATTCACAACTTGTTCATACTATTATTTCTCACACAAGCACTCAACCTCACAAAATCAGATTTGGTTAATTGTCCTTAATGTGATTTTTGACCAAAACAGTTTGGCGCCCACCGTGGGGTAATCAGTGCTTCAATTCTAAAAATTTCGTTCATTTCATTCATTTTTGTTCATTTTCTTCAACCACATGGCTTCTTAGGGAAAATCCACTTCAAATGCCATGGCGACGGTTACCTCATCTCAAGCCAGTGCACCGTTGCCTCCTATTCCCCCTGCGTTCCAGAAGAATGCTGAAAATTCTTAGAAGAAGACATAATTTGTCTTCACAGGATCAAAAACCTCTGTTGTTTCTTCATCTACAATTACTAATAATGATGTATCTACTTTGATTTTGCAGATGAAAGACTACATGGAACAACAAGAGAAAACCAACCAGAGGATCCTTCGTGATATTAATGAAATAAAGAAGCAAAAGAGAACAGTGGAAAATCAGTCTCCACTCATTCCTAGAGCATTGGATTTTGCTACTCCATCATCAACAATCCAGCAGTCCAAAGGATCCACGACTCAACCCCAAGAATCCTATATCCTTCAACAAGGATCACTAGCAATGATACAGCCTCAAGGATCCTCTATCCTTCAGCAAGGATCATTGGAGACAACTCAGAATCAAGAATCCTTCCTCCGTTCGGGAGGATATATAGAGACGTTTCCAGCTCAAGGATCCTACTTTTAGAATCAAGGATCCTCGTCTCAGATTCAAGAATCCATAGATTACCCTCCAAGGCCTTCAGCACCAATGTATCCAGGATCCAACATCTTTCAGGATCAAGGATCCTCAAGGAGTCAGCCATTCAGAAGTTCCGAAGTACATGAAGGGGATTTCATTCCTATGCATACCATTGCTTCATCTGGCCGTACCATTGCACCAGACATGTCTTACCCTAAATATACTTATGGGATACCCGTTCCAAATCAATCAGGAGGTAACAATTTCAATAAATCTTTCGATACTAACTTTACTTACATGCAGGACGCATGTATCAACCAAGCTATGGCCAGGGAGTTACAAAAACTCAAGGATATGATATCCAGTGTTCCCGGAGTGGTCAAACCCATTCCAGAGATCCCGGATGGAAGTCACAGAGTGTCTCACTTTGCTCCTCACATAAACAATGCCGAGATACCAAAACGTTTTCAGACTCCGAGTATAAAGCTCTATGATGGTACCACTGATCCGGAGGAGCATGTGGCACAATACAGGGAGAGAATAGAGATCAACCCCATTCCAGAAAAATTAAAGGAAGCCTGTCTTTGCAAGGGTTTCGGATCCACACTCACTGGATCAGCATTGAAGTGGCTGCTAAGTCTTCCTCCTTATTCAATTACTTCATTTTCTCATCTAGTTAATTTGTTCAATAACCAATTTTCATGTAGTAGAACCTTTGAACGGTTAACTAGTGACTTGTATAGGATCACCCAAGGTCATGATGAATCATTAAGAGATTACATCACAAAATTTAGCAAAGAATCCTTAGAAATCCCTAATTTAGATATTGTCACTGCTGTGGAAGCATTTAGAATGGGATTTCTTAAAGATTCTCAATTCTATGATAACCTTGTTATGACACCTTGCAGGAATCTAGATGAAGTAAGGAACAGAGCCCTAAGTTTCATTCGACTAGAGGATGACAAAAGGGTCCAAAACATGTTATCTGGATCATCAAAGCAGGAAAAGCAAGGATCCTTCTACAAGAATAACTGATCCAGACAATACTCCAAGCATAATAATCAAAATATTCATTCGGTTGAACAAGAGGAAGACGATGAGGATTATCCTCACATTTCAATTGTTTTTCTGCTGATGATAGGGAACTAATCATTTCTTTGCAGAATCTTGGTGAGAAAGCTAGGTGGTCCAAGAAGAATGATAAGTCTACATCCAACAAGAATAAATCAAAATGGTGTGCTTATCATGAGGATTTCGGTCACATTACTGATGAGTGTATAGAATTATGGAAGGAGATAGGTTATCTTTTGAGAAAAGGTTACCTGAAGGAGCTGCTCAGAATGAAGAAGTTAAGGATCCATGATTCTGAGAAAGTTCCTGAAAGAGCTCCTCCACCACCTCCAGATGCACATACCATTAACTTCATCTTTGGAGGCTCTGATATTTGTGGAACCTCGTTTTCTGCAGCTAAGTGGCACGCTAAGGAAACTAAGCTGAAAAATGGAGATAGACACATCTGAACCTCCGCTCTGACTCAGCAGAAAGTTATATTCTTTGATGGGGATGATCGTTTAGACATACAGGATCCTCATCATGAAGGTTTAGTTATTACCTTGTTTATTTCTAATCACTTTGTTCATAGGATCCTTATCAACGGAGGAAGCTCGGTGAACATTATCCAACTTGATGTCCTAAAAAGAATGAATATTCCTGAATCCGAAATCGTTAAGATCATTATCCTTGTGGAATCCAGCGGAGAAACAAAGAATACGATGGGGGACCTCAAACTTCCAATCTACATTGAGGGAGTAAACTCTATTAAAATTTTTTGTGTTATTGACTATTATCCTGTTGCAATGTTATTCTTGGCAGGCCTTGGATACACGATATGAAGGCAGTCCCCTCGACATATCACCAATGTGTCAAGCTTCCAAGTCCATGGGGAATAGTCAAGATAGAGAGTGATCAGCAGGAGGCAAAAAACTGCTACACCTCTTCGATGAAACCAACTTCCAAGTCTAGGGAAGCATAGCAATTAAAGTATCCTCCAAGAGACGTCATGGAGGCAAGAGAACAAGACGCACGGATATACTCTTAGGTCTTGAGGATCCTGAATCCAAGGTGTATATAGGATCCGGGATCCAGGAAAGCATAGAGCAGGATCTAGTATCCTTCCCGAAACATAGAAAATCTACCTTCGCCTGGAAGCACCATGATATGACAGGTATTTCAAAGGATGTCATTGTTTTGGTCAAAAATCACAATAAGGATAATGTAACCAAATCTGATTTTGTGAGGTTGAGTGCTTGAATGATGAACAATTGTATGAACAAATGTGTAACGTAAACAAAGGTGAACACATAGATTTACACTAGGAAAAATCCCTTGATCGATGAAGATCTCCGGCATAGAAAACCTCGGGTGATGGATACTATCGATCACCAACTATATTGCATAAAAAAATTACAACTTTGGATGTTGATCAAGTGTGGTACAATGATTGAATGCTAAGTGTATTGTGAAAGCTCTGGTTTGTGATGATTTCGAGAGAGTGTGTGTAAATGAATGTGATAATTAGCCTAAAACACTTGATCAACCCCCTTTAAATAAGCTAACTACAAGTCCTATTTTCTAGGAAGATCATGCCCATGTTCACATGTTACTTGGCCACCAAGTAGCATCTTAAATGGAATATTCCCGAGATTCTAGCTGAGATTTAGTCCACTACGTCCATTACCTGCCTATAAGCATTAAAAACGTGACAATTGTTAGAAATCATAAGTTATGTTAAGGATACTTGATCCTCCGAGTCCCTGTACCATCCGCTAAGGATACGTGATCCAGGCAACGCTTCAGGATACGGGATCCATAGTTATAAAAAATCTATGCCCTAACAGTCATTACTCATAAACTTGGTATTGACAGGTCTTTCAGGCCAATTCACCAAAAGAGGAGGAAATTTGCACCTGAAAGAAATGCGATTATTCAAGAAGAGGTAGACAAGTTGCTAAAGGCAGGTATGATAATGGAAGTCAAGTATCCAAGATGGTTAGCCAATGTGGTTGTTGTTCAAAAGAAAAATGGAAAGTGGAGGGTATGTGTCGATTTTACTAGGCATGTCCCAAGGATCCTTTCCCTTTACCCCACATTGACTCCATGGTGGACGCGACGCCGGGTCATGAATTGTTAACTTTTATGGATGCTTCATCTAGATTTCAGCAAATTCAGATGGAACCATCTGATCAGGAGGATACAGCATTCATGACACCCACCGGCATATATTGTTATATTGCTATTCCCTTTAGATTAAAAATGCAGGTGCTACATACCAAAGGCTGTTGAATATGATGTTCAAGGAGCAGCTTGGACACACAATGGAAGTCTACATAGATGACATGGTGGTGAAATCTAAAAGAGCCGAGGATCACCTGAAGCATCTTGAGGAAGCATTTAATATCCTTGACCAATATAACATGAAGTTGAATCCTTCCAAGTGCCATTTCGGAGTCAAAGCTGGAAAAGTTTTAGGATATATGGTGACCAAGAGAGGAATTGAAGCAAGTCCAGAATAGATCAAGGCTTTAGTGAACATCAAGTCTCCTGCCAATGCCAAGGATGTGCAAAGATTGTCGGGAAGGATTGCCGCCTTGAATAGATTCATTTCAAAATCCTCAGAAAGATGCAAGGATTTCTATGGTATTCTGAGGAAGAATAAGAAGTTCGAATGGACCGAGAAGCATGAAGCTGCTCTACAAGCCCTCAAGGACTACTTATCCTCAGCACTTGTTTTGATGAAACCAGAAAATGGAGAGCTCTTATCCTTATACTTAGTTGTTTTAGGTAAAGCGGTAAGTGCGGTCCTATCCGGTATACTATGTAAGTAAAAGTTTACTTGATGCTGAGGCCAAGTATTCTCATTTAGAGAAACTCATTCTTGCTTTAATCATGGCTTCTACTAAACTTAGACATTATTTTAAGACTCATACTATTGTGGTTAAAACTAACTTTCCTATTAAGAATGTTCTCAAGAAACAAGAGATGTCGGGAAGAATGGCAAAGTGGGCTGTTAAACTTAGTGCATATGACATTAAGTATGAACCCAGAACTGCTATTAAATCCCAAGCTTTGGCTGACTTTGTGGCTGATTTCGGTAGTGATCTACAAAGGAAGCTGAACTAGAAGTGCAACAACTTGAAGGGACCAAGGATCCTTGGACACTCTTCACCGATGGAGTCTCGAATGTCAAGGGAACTGGACTAAGCTTACTACTAAAATCGCCACAGGGGGACATTATACCCAATCCATTGCATCTGAATTCCAAACTGCCAATAATGGATTAGGTATCTTCAAGTGTATTTAGCTAAGCAAAGGATCAGGTATCTTCAAATGTATGTAGATTCATTAATAATTACTAATATTATAATGGTTCATATACTGTCAAAGGAGAAAAGCTAATAAAATATTTAGAGATAGTTAGGAAACTGGCAGATTCTTTTGGGCTTGGCCCAGTTTATTTGGGCTTGTCCCCAGTCTATTTGGGATTGTCCCCAGTTTATTTGGGCTTGTCCCCAGTCTATTTGGGCTTGTCCTTAGTCTATTGTTTTTTTCAGTTTGACACAGGTACCTAAAGAAAAGAATGCAGATTAGCACCAACGCTTTAGCTAACCTTGGATCATCCCAAAAGATGCCAGCGGATGTCAAGATACCTATCATCCATGTTTTGTCTCTTGCAATTGACGAAAATGAAGCAATGGAGATAGTGGAGGACACTGCAATTGTACCTAGTAATGATGTGCAGTCAAATTCAGGATCCTCGATCCTTCCAATTTTATATCCTGAAAGGGGAAATTCCCACAGGGGAAAAACCTAAAGCCTTCAAGATTAAGGTATCTCAATTCACGATATTAAATAACATGTTATATAAGATATCTTTTGCAGGTCCCTATCTACGATGCATTGAGGATCCTGAGATCCAAGAAGTCTTGAAGGATTTTCATGAAGGAGACCGTGGAAATCACACCGGGGGCAGAGCACTATTTTCAAGGATCCTCAGAACAGGATATTACTGGCCTACAATGAAGAAGAATGTTGTGGAATACGCAAGGAAATATGATGCTTGCCAAAGACATAGTAACATTCTTCATCAACCAACAGAACCTCTGCATCCTATATCCTCCTCTTGGACATTCATGAAATGGGGAATGGATATAGTAGGCAAGCTTCCCAAGGCACCAGGAGGAAAGGTGCTCATGCTAGCCATGACAGACTATTTCTCTAAATGGATGGAAGCAAAAGCTTTTACTCAAGTCTGAGAAAAGGAAGTTATATCCTTCATTAAGCGAAACATTATTACTAGATTTTGAATTCCTTCTGAAATTATATGTGATAATGGATCCCAATTTATTGGGAGTAGAACTACTAACTTTTGTGACAGATGGCTAGCTATCAACAAAGGATGGCTGGTGCTTATAACAAGAATGACAGAGTAAGAAGATTTCAAGTTGGTGACATGGTATTGAGAAAAGCGTTCCAGAATACCACGAATCCCTCTGATGGCAAATTGGCACCAAAATGAGAAGGCCCCTATCTTATCGAAGCTGAAGCTGGAAAGGGGGCATGTCGTTTGCTAACTATGGATAGTGACCTTCTATCAAGAGCTTGGAATGCTATGCATCTAAAGAAGTATTTTATGTAAAGGATCAGGGATCCTTAAATATCCAAATGTTTAGTTCAGACTGAAAGATCCTCAAAGGATATATGATCCTTGATTCGGTAACATTTCACTAATGCTTTCATTCTTATTATACTTCTTATTTATTATTATAAAGTAAGGATGTTGAATTTTCAATATTCAACCTTATCAAGCTTTAAGTTTTGCAGAAGTTATTACAAAGGTTCAAGAGGTTGGCCACGTGCCTCAAAACTCATTTATTAGGCCCATCGGTTCCTCGTGGGAGACGAGTTGAACAACGCGTGCCTCAAAACTATCTATTGTTGTATGTGTGTGCAATATTTAATATTAAGTGTTTTGTGAATAAATTTACATTTACATTTACTCATATGTGGTTATGCACTTTATTTTATAATCAATTCAATAAATACGTTTAAATGTTTTAAATAGGATTCACTCGCCAACTTTTTGTTGATCCAAAAACATTTTTACACATGATACAGGTGGACAGGATGAATCAAGGAACACATAGGAAAATGCCTTAGAAGAAAATAATGAAGTCTAGAAAGATGTATAGAACAAGTTGTATGATATGATTGTATGATTTCCTTTAAATTGTAATAATAAATATGAAACATTATAATAAATGTCATGAGCTTTGATGAAAACCCAATCATGCCCCGATCACCTTTTCCGCTGCGGGTCGGGGTGTGACAGATTGGTATCAGAGCTTTTGACTATAGGGATATAGGATAGGTTATTAGACCCTTAGAGCCTATACTATAGTTGACTAGATTTTAATTGTTTATGTGGTTACATGCAAACTCATGATGTTTATTTCTTTCATATTTATTACATACACAAATGCATGCAAACACTTCCGATACTACATTTTGTGATACATAGTGAATTATACTTACAGTCAAACATACATAATTACATACACATTCATCATACATATTTCAATGTTCACATATTCAAATCATCTTCATACTTCCGTTATTCAAGATTTTGTCACATTTTTCATTTTTCAAATCTCATCAAAGTGAGTTCTGCGACGGACATGTAGTAACTGTAAGGGTACCAGTACCGGTAGTCGGAACGTCCTGTCTAGGTTGGCATTCGTATAAATCCAATATAACGGACCAGTTTGCCTACCTGGGGACTAACGATGAGAGTACGAAGGACCTATTAGGCCAAAGCATGCCACACCAAACGTCGTTCGAACTAACCCCACTTTGAGGTGTCACCGTGTCCACACCTGGATACATTCTGAAAATCATACGTTACATACATATTTCTCGATTTTCTCCGGGTTTTAGTGTACGTAACCAGGCTAACACATGCGAACCATATGAAAAACCCGGTAATCATGGGGGCCCACATGATTACGAAGGTGAAGTATGGCGGCATGCAAGGCCCAATTACGAGCAAAGCCCAAGACATCCTATGGATGTAGTAGATTTATTATTCTATATTTATTTTATGAATGTTCATTCCTAAATACGACACATGATCCCAAAAACATCCAACTCATACTCTTGATATGTATTCCTTGTAGATGTCTTCTAATTCCGCTCGTATGAAGATGAGAGAAGGAAAAGATCGCGAGCGTATGGCTGCCCAAATCGCTCAACAAATGGCTGCCGTAATACCCAACATTGTAGTTCAAGTTCAACAAGCCCTTACCGCTAATCCCGTCAATCAAGAAGATCAAAATGTTGTCAACCCTCCCCCGATTACCACTAAATGCACGTTCAAGCGTTTCAAATCCTGCGACCCTCCAAAATACGAAGGGACTGAAGGTGTCACCGCTCTCCTCCATTGGTTTGAAGAAATGGAAAACACTTTTCTAAATTGCGATTGCCCCGATGATCGCAAAGTGCGATATGCTACTGGTCGTTTACTTGGAATAGCACTTACATGGTGGAATACAGAGAAGGCCAAACGAGGTGTTGAAGATGCTATGACTTTGACTTGGGAAGAGTTGAAGGAAATCATGACAAGACGCTTTTGCCCAAGAAGCGAAATCAAGAAATTGGAGGATGAGTTCTATTCTTTGAAACAAAAGGAAGGCGACCACACCACATACAACAAGAGATTCCTCGAGTTAAATCAAATGGTTCCCAACTTGTTCACTCCTCTTTACCTTTGATCGAGCACTACATTCGAGGTCTTCCTTCAAAAATTCAAGACTCTGTAATAAGTACCACACCTGCAACTTTGGAAGCAGCAATGGAGTTAGCTACAGAGCTCACCTAGAACCGCATACGGAATAAAGACTTCAAGGAGGAGAAGAAGAAGGATAAAGCATCAACTGAAACCTCAAACTCCACCCAAACCGAATCCCCTTCTCAACCCATTTCTAAGAGAAAACGAGATGGGCAACTTTTCGCTGTCACCCAACGCAATCAACCAGCCTCACAAGCCGTACCCCTCCAAGCTATCCCAATCACTCAAGTAGCACCCAACTCAACTTACCCAAATAAGAAACCTTACTTTGGACCTCACCCTCAATGCAACACCTGCTTTTATCACCATCCCGCTACCTTACCTTGTCGACTATGTGCGAATTGTGGACGCTATGGTCATTTGAGCAAGGTTTGCCGCACCTTTCAAAACCAAACCTCACCCCCTACTCAAAACATGATCCAAACATATCAACAACCCCAATACCCCATGTTCCCATATGTTCGAGCTTGTTTTAATTGTGGCGACCCTACTCACTTTAGAAACACGTGCCCTCGATTGGTTAACATCATACACGCCCAAGCTCAAGCAAACCCAGTTAACCAAGCAAATCAAGAAAACCTAACCACTAGGCCACCAGCAAGAGGAAGAGTTTACAACATCAACGCCAATCCTGTTGAAGATAATGACGTCCCAAACGAACCACCCAACTAGTCTCCTTCACCAAAAATCAAGATTCAACTCCAACCGCTTAGTTTTTATGTTTTTCTTTATGTTATCTCAATTTTCACGTGTCTCAATTATAAATTGGAAATTTATCCAAGGATCTTAATGCGAATTACTACTTCAGTTTTGTTTTATACTCATTGATTTAACATTCATATCATCATACCTCACGACGAATCTCAGTCTCATCATTTAAAGAAGTTGGGTTGTGTCTCACTTCTACATAGACTAACCTCTCCATCATGACAAACGAGAGAGGTACTGTCATCATTCAACATGTATACTATCAGAATTAAGACTCAAGCTTTGTTGGTTGTGTTTGTTTATGTTTTAGAGTCACATAGGACTAATCATAACTTACTGATAAAACCAATGAAAATTTGACAAGAATATGGTGGATACGCCGCTGGTACTTCCTATATATAAGTATTTTTGTCAAAGGATCAGAGGCATTGTCAGGCGGTTATGAGAAGTTCCATGTAGGATTTAGTAATGTCTTGGTTAAAGTTTGTTTTATACTCACTGATTTAGCATTCATGTCATCTCATCATTTAAAGAAATTGGATTGTGTTCTATTTCTACATAGACTAACCTCTCCATCATAACAAACGAGAGAGGTACTGTCACCATTCAAACATGTATACTATCAGAATTAGGACTCAGGCTTTGGTTGTCGTGTTTGTTTATGTTCTAGAGTCACATCATAGAACCAATCATGACTTACTGATAAAACCAATGAAAATTTGACAAAAATATGGTGGATACGCCGCTGGTACTTCCTATATATAAGTATTCTTGCCAAAGGATTAGAGACATTGTCAGGCGGTTATGAGAAGTTCCATGTAGGTTTTAGTAGTAGAAGTTTTGTTTTAGGATATAACCTTATCTTCCAAAACATATCAAAACTCTTGCGCATGAAATCATAAATCAACTCTGTTTTTAAATATTCTTTATCATAGGCAACAAAAAGCGATTCCTGTAGCAGGGTACTCAACCCTTACAAGGAACGTTACCGCCTCAAACAAATTTAAACTCTTACTCCCTTCTAAGTATGTAATTGTCAAATTAAAACACCATTCTTTTAAGACAAACATGCCACTACTTAAATTTCGGGACGAAATTTCTAAAAGTAGGGGATACTGTAACATCCGTCAAAAACCGGGTTAACCAAACCCGCTTCGTTTATTAACCGAACATCCAGTTAAAATTTTCGTTGCGTATTAAATACTCAAATTAATTTTATACGATACATAGTTAATAAATATATTAGAATTTAAAGTTTATAATTGAAAATTTATTAAAAATAATGAAATAAAAATAAAATGCTGATGCCGGGTTTCTAACCCGGGTCAGCCGGGAACCTCAAAGACTTAACTCACACACATCCAACCACTCCGCCACTTGTGTTATTTGATAATATATCGAAACAATTAATACATATAACAAAACTCGGAATCAAACCCAGTCAACAGCGCGCCCATTTCGCAGTCGCCGGAAAATCCGACGATTTCGCCAATTATCGACGGTTACTTTTGACTTAACGTACGTATTAACGTCGCCATCGGTTATAACCGATGTCCAGTTCCGCGACATCAGTCATAACCGTCGGAGAAAGGCTGACCAATGAATCGAGACTAGAAACAGACCCAATTCAACTTGATTCTTCCCTATAAATGCACACCCTAGCCTCTGGTAATCTTTTCGCTCAAAATCGCACCGATTCTCGAATCAATTTCACTCGCCGGAACTTTTCTGCCATCACCGAACTTTCACCGGAAAACCGATTCTCACATCAACACGGTAAATACCTCGACTCTTTCTGTTTCAATCCATTGTTAGACCATTACTAACATCAATCCATCACCCAGAATCAATCCCAGACGACGTTGCCGGATATTCTGTACTCGCCGGAAAATCGTTGGAATTTCCGAAATCACGCTGTTAATCGGTATGATCATCTAAACCTCCTGATAATCGTTACTCAGTAATTCAATTTCATATCTAATCAATCAAAACTGTTAATTGATCCGAACAGAGGGAGTTCACAAAACAGAGCCGACGATCTTTGCCGGAGTTCTGAAAAAGACAACCTGTTCCGGTACTTTCTTTCCCCAAACCCTCTCTGTTCATCACATTACAATCGCTTATAAAGTGCGTTAATTTAATTTAACAAGTAACAGTTGAATGATCGCCGTCTGTGTTCTTGAGCGAAGAAGACGAAGTTGATTACGGTTATAAGATTAATTAAAATCAGAATAATAAACGGGTTAGACACACAGCCCAGCGGTGGACTGTATGCAAACATGAAACACACGTCTCGAGTTCGATCCCTATCACGACCCTATCCTAGGAAATAAAAATGTTTTTTTTAAACCGAACCGGGTTAACTCACTGTAAGATGTTAAGTATAATAAAAATCAGAATATTAACCAGGTTAGACACACAGTCCAGCGGTGGACTGTGTGCCAAACTAAACCACAGGTCCCGGGTTCGAGACCTGTTGAGATCACCGGTTCGATACAATTAAATCCTTTTTAAATAAATGATTTTCGGATTAACTTAAATAGTGTGTAAATATAATTAAAAACATAAATATTTCGGGTTAGACACGTAGCTCAGTTGGTAGAGTTGCGTGCACGCGTACGAGAGGTCACCGGTTCGAATCTCACTCAGTGCAACAATATAACCGACCGAACCGGTCAACGGTCAACAGTCATGGTCAACGGTAAACGGTCAAAGTCAACATTTTTTTTTATATTTTTATTTATTTATTTAATTTAAAAATCAATTGAAAATACTTAAAAATAAACGTTTTTAAAGTTAGAAAATAGCCTTAAACTCACAAAAATATATCCAAAAATCCTATTAAAATTGGTTAATAAAATCCGCTTACTTACCGAACCGTTATGTTATTATCTAGGTTAGTTTCTCTCGTGGTTAAATCCAAATTCGTGCGCATTCATCATCAATCCAAGAAACGCAACCACTGTGAGTGAATTCTTACAAATTCCCCTTTTTATTCATGTTTTGGGGTGTATCATGTGTCACTTAAACTAATTCGCTTATTCAAACTCGTGCTATACCATATTATGATCTAAATTTAGAATGTAAATATTGTTTGTTATTATGTATTACATATTGTCAAGTTGTATGCAAATTAATTGTTAGGCCCATCAGTTCCTCGTGGGAGACGAGTTGAACAACGCGTGCCTTAAAACTCATTCATTAGGCCCATCAGTTCGTAGAACAACGCGTGCCTCAAAACTCATTCATTAGGCCCATCAGTTCTTCGTGGGAGACGAGTTGAACAACGCGTGCCTCAAAACTATCTATTGTTGTATGTGTGTGCAATATTTAATATTAAGTGTTTTGTGAATAAATTTACATTTACATTTACTCATATGTGGTTATGCACTTTATTTTATAATCAATTCAATAAACACGTTTAAATGTTTTAAATAGGATTCACTCGCCAATTTTTTGTTGATCCAAAAACCATTTTTACACATGATACAGGTGGACAGGATGCAGCAAGGAACACATAGGAAAATGCCTTAGAAGAAAATAATGAAGCCTAGAAAGATGTATAGAACAAGTTGTATGATATGATTGTATGATTTCCTTTAAATTGTAATAATAAATATGAAACATTATAATAAATGTCATGAGCTTTGATGAAAACCCAATCATGCCCCGATCACCTTTTCCGCTGCGGGTCGGGGTGTGACACTCACCCGAGCTTCGCCAGCAATCCGTGGCCCATTCACTCGGGTTGATACAGGGTGTTTAAGTGCAGGAAGGTTAAGAGCAAAAGGTCTAAAAGGCTTCATCCTCCACAAACAGGAGGATTTTATGATCCTTAAAGAAAAGGGAGTTATATGTAACCCTATATTTCACAATGATGATTATAGCAGGTCTTATCAGTGGCGTCAGGCAGTGTAACACTAGTTACATGGGGCAACGGCTAGTCCGCATCCAACGGAAATATGACAGACTTGATTCACATCTTATCTTCCATATTTGGGGGTAATTGTTAGGGCATAGATTTTTATAACTATGGATCCTGTATCCTGAAGCGTTGCCTGGATCACTTATCCTTAGTGGATGGTGCAGGAACTCGGAGGATCAAGGATCCTTATTGCTTATTTAACTCTAACAATTATTTCCCACGTTTTCTTGTGTTTATATGCAGGAATGGACGAAGTGGGCTAGGTCAAGCTGGAATATCACAGGAATATTCCGTTTAAGATGCTACTTGGTGGCCAAGTAACAGTCATGTGAACATAGATATGGTCTCCCTAGAAAATAGGAGCTATTGTTAGCTTATTTTTTCAGGGGTTGATCAAGTGTTTTAGATAGACATTCACATTCACGAACCAGAGAAAAAACAGACACACACTCGCATTCGTTGTAGAGCTCTCACTTAGAATTCTATTGTACACACTTGATCAACATCCAAAGTTGTAATCTTTTTTATTCAATATAGTCGATAGTGATAGTTTTCAGTATCCGAGGTTTTTATGCCGGTGATCTACTAGTGATCAAGGGCTTTTCCTCCTATAAATCCCGGTGTTCTTCGTTGATCATATTCACAACTTGTTCATACTATTATTTGTCACACAAGCACTCAACCTCACAAAATCAGATTTTGTTACATTGTCCTTATTGTGATTTTTGACCAAAACACTAACTTTTAACAATTTCAAGGTATTCAGCTAACTTTTCACCCTTAACTGCATAGGATCCATTGAAATGGTTAGTAATTAACAGGGAATCAACATACACTTGTAAACATTTAACGCACATATTCTTAGCCAATTCTAATCCTTCTATCAAGGCTTCATATTCAGCTTCATTATTAGTAGCAGGAAATTCACATCTAATAGCCTGGGGTAATATGTCCCCCCTGTGGTGATTTTAGTAGTATTCCTAATCCTACACCTCTTATGTTAGATGCACCATCAGTATATAATGTCCAACATCCTGAACTCTCACCTAGTTGTTGTACTTCTAGGTCAGCTTCATTTTGAATATCACTACTAAAATCTGCCACAAAATCTGCTAGAGCCTGAGACTGTATAGCATTTCTAGGTTCATAAACTAGATCATAGGCGCTTAGTTTAACAGACCATTTAGCCATTCTACTAGACATTTCGGGTTTCCTAAGCACATTTTTAAAGGATAATTAGTTTTAACATGTATCCTATGTGTTTCAAAATAATGTCTAAGCTTAGTTGATGCCACAACTAGAGCTAATATCAATTTTTCTAAATGTGAATATCTAGTTTCAGCGTGTAATAAGCTTTTACTAACATAATAAACATGATACTTCTGACCTTCATGTTCCTTTACCAAACAACACTTACTGCATTCCCTGATACCGCAAGATATGGGGTTAAGGGTTCACCATCCTCAGGCTTCATCAGCAGGGGTGCACTTGAAAGATATTGCTTCAACTCTTGCAGGGCAGCTTCATG
The DNA here is from genome assembly GCA_947069175.1 of Scalesia atractyloides. NCBI lineage: Eukaryota > Viridiplantae > Streptophyta > Magnoliopsida > Asterales > Asteraceae > Scalesia > Scalesia atractyloides. The sequence goes on along the minus strand of CAMTDV010000025.1, from coordinate 7,498,092 downwards.
TCTTTCACCCCATTCAAACTTTTTGTTTTTCTTCAGGATATGATAGAATTCTTTGCGTTTTTCTAAGGATCTTGATATGAACCTGTTTAGTGCCGCTACTCTTCCTGTTAACCTCTGAACATCCTTCATGTTGGATGGTGATTTAAGATCCAAGATAGCTTTAATCTGTTCTGGACTTGCTTCTATCCCACTCTTGGTCACCAAGTATCCTAAAAACTTTACTGCCCCCACAACAAAATGGCACTTAGCAGGATTCAGTTTCATATTATACTGGTCCAGGATATTGAAGGCGCACTCCAAATCCTGGAGGTGATCTTCCGATTTCTTGGACTTCACCACCATATCATCAATATATACCTCCATAGTGTCCCCCAGTTTATATTTAAACATCATATTAACCAGCCTCTGGTACGTTGCACCTGCATTTTTTAAACCAAAGGGCATGGCAGTATAACAATATATACATGTGGGTGTCATGAATGCCATCCTCCTGGTCGGATGGTTCCATTTGGATTTGTTGAAATCCTGAGGATGCATCCATGAAAGTCAGCATTTCATGTCCAGCGGTTGCATCCACCATGGAATCTATATGGGGTAGTGGAATTGGATCTTTTGGACAAGCTTTGTTGAGGTCTGTGTAATCTACACAAACTCTCCACTTCCCATTCTTCTTTTGGACCACCACTACGTTCGCTAGCTACTTGGGAAACTTGACTTCCCTAATCATCTTGGATTTGAGCATGCTTTCAACCTCCTCTTATATAATTGCATTTCTTTCAGGAGCAAATTTCCTTCTCTTTTGTTGAACGGGCCTAAAAGATTTATCTATTCCAAGCTTGTGAGTTATAATATCTTTTGATATACCCGTCATGTCTTCGTGTTTCCATGCAAATTAGACATCCTGCATTTCAAAAAGTTAGTAGGTCGATTCTCAATATCCTGAGGGATATTGACCCCTACAAGCACCGAAATATCTGGATTATCCTGATCCAGGATAATTTTCTTGACATCCTTTTCCGAAGCTTCCACGATATCCTGGCTTGTATCTTTAATTGCTATCCTGCTTTAGATCTTGTTGAGGCCTTCATCGAAGAGGAATAACATTCCTTCGCCTCCTGTTGATCGCTTTCCACCTTGACTACACCCCAAGGAGTAGGGATCTTGATACATTGATGATAGGTGGAAGGTACAACCTTCATATCATGAATCCATGGCCTGCCTAATATAATATTAAAGCAGGTTAACGAATCCATAACACAAAAATGCTGCATCGAATTCACTCCTTCAACAAATACAAGGAACTTTATCTCTCCAACAGTGTTCTTTGTTTCTCCATCGAATCCTACGAGCACAGTGGATTTCGAGGTAATATCCATTTCTAGAATGTTCATTCTCTTCAAGGTTTCCAAATGAATAATGTTGACTGAGCTCCCATTGTCTACCGGTATCCTGCGCACAAAATGATTAGCAATATATAAAGTAATCACCAGACATTCATGATGAGGATCTTGAATGCTATCCCGGTCATCGTTATCAAACGTTATCACTTTGTCAGTTGTAAGCGTAGTCATCATTGTTGGTTTGTCTCCTCTTTCTGCTTTAGCTTCCTTGGCATGTCTCTTGGCTGCTGAATAAGAGGTCCCACATATATCTAATCCTCCAGATATGAAATTGATTATCTTGGCATCGGGTGGAGGTGATGCTGCCCGTTCAGGATCCTTATCAGTATCCTGTCCCTTATTCTTCTTTCTACCCAGAAGATCTTTCAAATAACCTTTGCCTAGCAGGTAGCTTATTTCCTTCCTTAGGGCTATGCAATCTTCTGTTACATGTCCAAAATCTTCATGGAAGGCACACCATTTGGACTTATCCTTCCAATCAGCCTTTTGCTGGTTCTTTTTTGGCCATCTTGCTTTGTCCCCCAGTCCCTGCATGGCATATATTAATTCAGGGATATTTATTGAAAAACAATATTGTGATAATTCAGGATATTCTTCAGCATCTTCATCCTCAACAACATTCACTCTTTTGTTTTCGTTTTTAGCATATGGCTTAGAGCGGTATGGTTTATATGAGGATTCCGACTTCCTGTTCGTCAATTCATATGTTGAGGGTGTATTCAGCCTCTCCTGCATCTTCCTATCTTCTTCAAGCCTAATATATCTCAGAGCCCTGTTTCAAGCCTCGTCCAAGTTCCTGCAAGGATTCATTACAAGATCCTGATAAAATTGGGAATCCTTCTGTAACCCCATCTTGAATGCTTGTGCTGCCACAGCATCATCAAGATTCGGGATCTCTAGGGATTCCCTGCTGAATTTGTTAACATAGTCCCTCAGGGATTCTTGTGGGCCTTGTGTTATCCTGTAAAGGTCACTTGTTAGTTTCTCAAAGCTCCGGCTACAAGAAATTTGACTATTAAATAAGTTAACAAAATGTGCAAAAGACGTAATGGAATAAGGTGGAACGTTTAGAAGCCATTTCAAGGCCGATCCTTGCCTTGATCCTGTCAAAGTGGAACCGAAGCCTCTGCATAGGCATGCTTCCTTAAGGTCTGGTGGGATAGGATTTACTTCCATCCTCTCCCTATACTGAGCAATATGTTCTCCAGGATCCACCGTGCCATCGTAAAGCTTCATGTTGGGAATTTGGAATCTCTTGGGGATTTCAACATCACAAATATGGCGAGCAAAGCGGGATATGTTGTGACTGTCCTGTGATACTTCCGGTATTGGTTGCACTACCCCAGGCACAGTTGATATCATATCCTTCAATTTCTGGAGTTGTCTAGATAATGCCGTTGTTGCACTTGTATCCTGCGAAGGTTCAAAGTTGTTATCAGTTAGCATATTAGTGTTGATAGATGAGTTACCAGTTTGGCGATTTTGGCCATACCCTGGAGCGTATCCTAGATCCCTGACAATCGACATCCTGACTGATGAGGGGATTTATGGGATATTGCTCCGGGAGTGGCTCGGTATAATGTTGCCCTGATTATCCTCAGTATATACTGCCGAACTAAAGTTCAGCATCCTGGGCTGCAAGGGAGTGACAACATCCTCAACAGGTCTCTTGGAGTTGGACTTCAAAAGTTGTATTTCTCTTACTATCATCTGGTTAGTTTCCTGCTGTTGCTTCATTTGATCCTGTATACTACCAAACAAAGACAAAATTTCATCATTAGAAGCAAAAACAGGAGTTCTCCCTGAAACTTCGGATCTGGATCTCATTCCTCCTTTGGAAAGTCTGAGCTTGCGAAGGTGGGGGAGGCAATGAACCAGTTGTAGCAGAGGTCATAACAGGCATGGAGGAAGAGCTCATGTTTGATTTCGAAGCCATTGAAAACAGTCGTGAAAAAAGTTTCGAAAATAGAAAGCCAAGTAGTGATTTTAATAAAGCTTTTAATAGAAATAGCACCACTTGCCCCACGGTGGACGCCAAATTGTTTTGATCAAAAATTACCGAAGTAATTAAGTGATCAAATTAGTTTTTGTGAGGTAGTGTGCTAGAAATATTCTCAAAAAGTGTATTGGTTTATTTGCTTGTAAAAACAGTTTCAGGATATAGTCTCAGGATATGGGACTATATCAACAATCAAACAATGAGCTGAAAAAAATAGACGCATGATATACGAGGAAAGCCCTTGATCAACTTAGATCTCCGGCATAAAACCTCAGGAGCTGACAATCGTCGGCTGCCTTGTTCTTCTTATTGCTTGAATATTCATGATACAATGCAGGATATAGCTCAGATCTCTACTAAGTGTTACAATAATTGTGAGTATTGAGTGTAAGTGTGGAATCGAGAACGATTATAGCTGCAAAAAGAGAGTGTGAGAGCTGGGGAATTGTGTTCGAATGTGTTCCTACGATCTGGCTTACCCTATATATAGTTACATAAATGAAACAACTTCTCCTAGAAACTTGGGATGCTCCGGAATATTCTTTTTAGAACGTTGTAGACCTAGTCTTCCGGCTTCAACGTCCATATCCCAACTGAAAGGAGCGAGTCTTCTGGAGAAAAGGTCTTCCTATACGTTGAAAGTCCTACAACCGTCTCCAGCACATGAACTGTTAGTTACTATCAGGATACTACCTCAGGATACTACCAATATCCTGTCGTGGTATCCTAACCGCAAACATATATCAATTAATCAAATATAAGTCAGGATATGGTCTCAGAATTTCACCCATAACACTTATGTCATCACCTTTTACAGCTGTCGTAAGGGGCCGAAAAACACCACTTAGAAATTTTTAACATTTTAGTCTAGTGGTGTGAAAAAAAATAGGGCCGAAACTCGCACGGGAAGGCCGAGTTCTCTAAGTTCTCACAACTTGTAAGGGTTTTCCCTTGATCCTAATCCTATATATGTATATGTATATATATATATATATATGGCGGTTAACATACAATTTCTATTAACGTACGCCAACGTACGAGACTCAGATACAACATGCGGGATTTTCCCTTTAACAAGCGGGATTATTTTTATCAACATGCGACTTTCGAGTCGTATAACATGCGTGATTAGGGTTCGTTTTCCTGCATCCTCTATTCTATGGTTTGCTTTTGAGTCTCTGTTCTACTGTCTTAATCAAAAGCTTTGTCGTGTTCATCCTCTGTTCTACTGTTTTAATTTCAAGTCGACGTTTTTGATGAAACTTTTCAAAATCAACGATGAACTTGACCCTCATTCGAGGAAATTGACCGAACAATGGCCAATTTGAACTGAAACGAAAGAAACTTTAACCCAATCGGAACCCAGATTGAGTCGTGAATTTGCTGGCACTTTCAAAAAATCACGCATGTTATAGTGTAAAATCACACACGTTGTCGTACGTAATGTACGTTAGCCATAATGTATTTTACACTTTCTCTCTCTCTCTCTATATATATATATAGGGGAGGGTATCTTGAGAACGCTAAGTATTACGAGATGTAACATCCGTCAAAAACGGATTTTACCAAACCCGCTCCGTTTATTAACCGAACAATCAGTTTAAAATTTCGTGGCGTATTTAATGCCCAAATTAATTTTAAACGATACATAATTAATTATTATATTGGAATATATAATTTGTTTTTGAAAAATTGTTAAAAATAATGAAATAAAAATAAAATGGTTCTGCCGGGTTTCGAACCCGGGTCAGTCAACCGGTTCATCAAAGTCTTATCGCACACACACTCAACCACTGCGCCACTAGTGTTCTTTGTTAATTATTAGAATCAATTAATTCATATCATGATTCTCGAATTCAAAACCGGCGCCCAAATTGCAGTCGTCGGAAATCCCGGCGATCTCGCGAGATTGGACGGTTTCTTCAAGCCTTAACGTAAACATTTAAACCTACATCGGTTATAACCGACGCCTGAGTCCGCGACACAAGCTGTAACCGCCGGAAAACGTAATGACTTTGAATCAATTCGGAAATCGGACCAAATTCATCGATAACCTGCCTTATAAATACCTCCTCGAACCTCTGCTAGCTTTTTCGCTCAAAACCCCATCTTTACCCGACGTAAATCCATTCGCCGGAAAACTTCTGTACCTCGCCGGAAAACCGAGCCCTTCACTTCTGAGCCTTACTGAACCTCCTGAGCTTATACCGAAGTCACCCACATCCTTTTCAAGCTTGCTGAAGACTCTCTGCCGCAAGACACACGACGCCAGAATCTTTTGCAGTCACCGGAGTTCTGCCGGAGAAACAGAGAAGTCCAGTCGGTATACCTTACGCTTAAATCTTTCATTCTTTTTACATATCTCATCTGTATTTAACCTCAAAACACTAAAGAACACGATTAAAACATCGAACCAGTCGGACTTCCGATTCTACTTAAATTCAACGAAGAAGACGAAGTTCCAGTTGTGTATAAGTATAATTAAAATCAAGTTATAACTCGGGTTAGACACACAGTCCAGCGGTGGACTGTGTGCACAATAAACACGTAAACGTCTCGAGTTCGAATCTTGTCCCACGCATGCTGCCTTAATAAAAATGTCCTTTTTTTGTTAACCGAACCGGAGTCACCGCTGTTACATGTTAAGTTTATTAATAACCGGAATAATAACCAAGTTAGACACACAATCCCGTGGTGGACTGTGTGAACGTTTAAACACACGTCACGAGTCGAGTCCGGTCTACTGCACCGATTCGGACAATTATCTAACTTTTTAAAATAAGACAGAAATGGAAATGTTTAGTTTGTATATAAGTATAATAAAAATCGGTTTATATAACAAGTTAAACACACAGTCCAGCGGTGGACTGTGTGTTAACTCAACCACAGGTCCCGGGTTCGAGACCTGTGGAGCGCATCGAGTCACTGATTAAAATCTTTTTAGAAATAAGCTGATTTTCGGATTAATCTAATTAATATATAAATATAATTAAAAACAGAAATATTTCGGGTTAGACACGTAGCTCAGTTGGTAGAGCTGCGTGCACGCGTATGGGAGGTCTCGGGTTCGAGCCTCACCCAGCGCACACTTACACGCATACGAACCGGTCAACACAGGTCAAGTCAACGGTCAAAGGTCAACGTCAACGGTCAAAAAAGTCAATTTTTTTTTATTATTTTTATTTATTTATTTTAATTAAAAATCAATTAAAAATACTTAAAAATAACATTTTTAACGTTAGAAAATAGCCTTAAACTCACAAAGTACACCCAACAATCCTACTAAAATGGATTAATAAAATCCGTTTACTTACCGAACCATAATGCTATTTATCTAGGTTAATTTCACTCGTGGTTAAAACCACTTCGCGTGCATTGAACATCATCAACCGAACGCACCCACTGTGAGTGAATCTTACAACTCCCCTTTTTAATTACACGTTTTGGGGTGTGTCATGTGTCACAAAATAATTAACTCGTTTATTTAAACTTGTGCCATACCATATCGTGATCTAAACTTAGATTGTTTATATTGTTGTGATTATGTATTTCATTTTGTCAACTTATATGAAATTCATTCATTAAGCCCATCAGTTCCTCGTGGGAGACGAGTTGAGCAACGCGTGCCTCAAAACCAATCCATTATTGTTCATGTGTGTATCATTGAGTTTATATTGTTTGTAGTTATGTCTTTCATATTATCATGTTTATGCAATTCATTCATTAGGCCCATCAGTTCATCGTGAGAGACGAGTTGAGCAACGCGTGCCTCTAAACGATCCATTATAGTTCATGTGTGTATTGTTTAATATTAAATTGATTGATGAATAAGTTTACATCTATTTTTACTCATGTGTGGTTGTGCACTTTATTTCATAATCAATTAAATAAACTTGTTCAAATGTTTTCCATAGGATTCACTCGCCAACTTTTTGTTGATCCAAAAACCCTTTTTACACATGATACAGGTGAACAGGATGAAGCAAGGAAAACATAGGAAATGCCTTAGAAGAAAACAATGAAGCCTAGATTGATATTTAGGACATGTTGTAATATTAATTGTAATTTTCCATTAAAGTGTATTAATGAATATGAAACGTTAAAATAAATGTCATGAGCTTTGATGATAACCCAATCATGCCCCGATCACCTTTTCCGCTGCGGGTCAGGGTGTGACAGATTGGTATCAGAGCCATGACTGTAGGGATATAGGATAGGTTATTAGACCCTTAGAGCCTATACTATAGTCTGCCTAAATTTTAATTGATTAGGTGGTTACATACAAACTTATGATATTTATTTGTTTCATATTTGTTTATATTTACAGTCAAACATACATACTTACATACACATTCATTATACATATTTCAATGTTCATATATTCAAATCATTTTCATACTCTCATTATTCAAAGATTTTGTTGCAATTTTCAAATCTCATCAAAGTAAGTTCTGCGACGGGCATGTAGTAACTGGAAGGGTACAAGTACCGGTAGTCGGAACGTCCTGTCTAGGTTGGCATTCGTATAAATCCAATATAACGGACCAGTTTGCCTACCTGGGGACCAACGATGAGAGTACGAAGGACCTATTAGGCCAAAGCATGCCACACCAAACGTCGTTCGAACTAACCCACTTTGAGGTGTCACCGTGTCTACACCTGGACACATTCCGAATACCATACGTTGTATACATATTTCTCGATTTTCTCCGGGTTTTAGTGTACGCAACCAGGCTAACACATGCGAACCATATGAAAAACCCGGTATTCATGGGGGCCCACATGATTACTAAGGTGAAGTATGGCGGCATGTAGGGCCTAATGGCGAGCAAAGCCCAAGACATCCTATGGATGTAGTAGATTTATTTTTCTATAATTATTTTATGAATGTTCATTCCTGAATGCGACCCATGATCCCAAAAGCATCCAACTCATACTCTTGACATGTATTCCTTGTAGATGTCTTCTAACCACGCCCGTAGGAAGATGAGAGCAGGAAAAGCCCGCGAACGCATGGCTGCCCTAATCGCACAACAAATGGCTGCCGTAATACCCAACATTGTAATCCAAGTCCAACAAGCACTTACCGCTAATCCTGCCAATCAAGAAAACCAAAACATTATCAACTCTCCCCCAACTACCACTAAATGAACCTACAAGCATTTCAAATCATGCGACCCTCTGAAATACAAAGGGACTGAAGGTGTCACTGCTCTCCTCTATTGGTTTGAAGAGATGGAGAACACTTTTCTAAATTGCGATTGCCCCGATAATCGCAAAGTGCGTTATGCTACTGGTCGTTTATATGGAATAACACTTACTTGGTGGAATACAGAGAAGGCCAAACGAGGCATCGACGATGCTATGACTTTAACTTGGGACGAATTGAAGGAAATCATGACCAGACGATTTTGCCCAAGGAGCGAAATCAAGAAATTAGAAGATGAATTTTATTCGTTGAAGCAAAAGGAAGGAGACCACACCACATACAACAAAAGATTCCTCGAGTTACATCAGATGGTTCCCAACATGTTCACTCCCCTCTACCGGTTGATCGAGCACTACATTCGTGGTCTTCCGTCAAAGATTCAAGACTCTGTAATAAGTACCACGCCTGCAACTTTGGAAGCAGCAATGGAGCTAGCAACAGAGCTCACCGAGAACCGAATCCGGAACAAAGACTTCAAGGAGGAAAAGAAGAAGGATAAAGCATCGACTGAAACCTCCGATTACACCCAAACCGAATCCCCTTCTCCACCCACTTTTAAGAGAAAAAGAGACGGGTAACTTTTCGCTGCTATCCAACGGAATCAACCAATTTCACACGCCATACCCATCCAAGCTATCCCAATCACTCAAGTGGCACCCAATTCAACTTGCCCAAATAAGAAACCATATCTTGGACCTTACCCTTGATGCAACAACTGTTTTTATCACCATCCCCTTACCTTACCTTGTTGTCTATGTGCAACTTGTGGACGCTATGGTCATTTGAGCAAGGTTTGCCGCACCTTTCAAAACCAAATCTCTTCCCCTACTCAAAACATGGCCCAAACCTATCAACAACCCCAATACCCCATGTTCCCATATGTTCGAGCTTGTTTCAATTCTGGCGACCCTACCCACTTTAGAAACACGTGCCCTCGATTGGTTAACATCATAAACGCTCAAGCTCAATCAAACCCAGTTAACCAAGTAAATCAAGAAAACCCAACCGCTAGGCCACCAGTAAGAGGAAGAGTTTTCAACATCAACGCCAATCCTGTCGAAGATAATGACGGCCCAAACGAAGATACCCAACTAGTCCTCTTCACCGAAAATCCAGATTCAATTCCAATCGTTTAGTTTTATGTTTTTCTTTATCACATAGAACCAATCATAACTTAAGGATAAAGCCAATGAGAATTTGACGAGAATATGGTGGATACGCCGTTGGTACTTCCTATATATAAGTATTCTTGTCAAAGGATCAGAAGCATTATCTGGCGGTTATTAGAGGTTCCATGTGTAAACTGTTTGAGTAATTATTGTTTATTATTTTTAGTACATGCAATTTCATAGGCCGCCGCTCCCCATTACATTATTAGCGTTGAGCATGTTCCCCATTTCATTATGAGGTTGAACCTGGCGTGCCCACATACGATCGGCTCCGTTTGATTGAGCCTTGATTGCACAGACATTTTCATTTTCAGTACATGCAATACGATCGGCTATGTTTGATTGAGCCTTGATCGCACAGACATTTTCATTATCAGTATCTTGTGGTTGTAGTGTTTGTTGTAGAGTCACATAGAACTAATCATAACTTGCGGATAAAGTCAGTGAGAATTTGACGAGAATATGGTGGATACGCCGCTGGTACTTCCTATATATAAGTATTCTTGTCAAATGATCGGAGGCATTATCAGGCGGTTATGAGAGGTTCCATGTATAGGCTGTTTGTGTGATTGTTGTTTAGATTAAGTTTATTATTTTCAGTACATGCAATACGATCGGCTCCGTTTGATTGAGCCTTGATCGCACAGACATTTTCATTTTCAGTACATGCAATACGATCGGCTCCGTTTGATTGAGCCTTGATCGCACAGACATTTTCATTATCAGTATTTTGTGGTTGTTGTGTTTGTAGTAGAGTAACATAGAACTAATCATAACTTGTGGATAAAGTCAATGAAAATTTGACAAGAATATGGTGGATACGCCGCTGGTACTTCCTATATATAAGTATTCTTGTCAAATGATCGGAGGCATTATCAGGCGGTTATGAGAGGTTCCATGTATAGGCTGTTTGTGTGATTGTTGTTTAGATTAAGTTTATTATTTTCAGTACATGCAATACGATCGGCTCCGCTTGATTGAGCCTTGATCGCACAGACATTTTCATTTTCAGTACATGCAATACGATCGGCTCCGTTTGATTGAGCCTTGATCGCACAGACATTTTTTCATTTTCAGTATTTTGTGTTTGTTGTATTGGTTGTAGAGTCACATAGGACTAATCATAATTCACTGATAAAACCAATGAAAATTTGACGAGAATATGGTGGATACCCCGCTGGTACTTCCTATATATAAGTATTCTTGTCAAAGGATCAGAGGCATTGTCAGACGGTTATGAGAAGTTCTATGTAGGATTTAATAGTTTCTTGGTAACTAATCATAACTTGTGGATAAAACCAATGAAAATTTGGCAAGAATATGGTGGATACGCCGCTGGTACTTCCTATATATAAGTATTCTTGCCAAAGGATCAGAGGCATTATCAGGCGGTTATGAGAAGTTCCATGTAGGATTTAGTATTGTCTTGGTTAAAATTTGTGTTACATTTATATCATCTCGCTATTTAAAGAAATTGGATTGTGTTCCATTTCTACATAAACTAACCTCTCCATCATAACAAACGAGAGAGGAACTGTCACCATTCAAACATATATGCTATCAGAATGTGGATTCAAATATTAGCTGTTGTGTTTATTTATGTTCTATAGTCATAGAACCAATCATAACTTACTGATAAAACCAATGAAAATTTGAAAAGAATATGGTGGATACGCCGCTGGTACTTCCTATATATAAGTATTATTGTCAAAGGATCAGAGGTATTGTTAGATGGTTATGAGAAGTTCCATGTAGGTTGTAGTATTAGAAGTTTTGCCTTAGGATATAACCATATCCTTCCAAACATGTCCAAACTCTTATGCATGATATCATATTTAGCGAATCAATTCTGCTTATCAATACTTTTACAGTAGGCAACAAAAAACGATTCCTGTAATAGGGTACTTAACCCTTACAAGGGACGTTACCGCCTCAAACAAAAAATTAAACTCTTACTTTTCTTCTAAGTATGTAACTGTCGAACTAAACACCATCATTCTTTTAGTCAAATATATCACTACATAAATTTCGGGACGAAATTTCTAAAAAGCAGGGGATACTGTAACATCCGTCAAAAACGGATTTTACCAAACCCGCTCCGTTTAGTAACCCTATATATAGTTACATAAATGAAACAACTTCTCCTAGAAACTTGGGATGCTCCGGAATATTCTTTTTAGAACGTTGTAGACCTAGTCTTCCGGCTTCAACGTCCATATCCCAACTGAAAGGAGCGAGTCTTCTGGAGAAAAGGTCTTCCTATACGTTGAAAGTCCTACAACCGTCTCCAGCACATGAACTGTTAGTTACTATCAGGATACTACCTCAGGATACTACCAATATCCTGTCGTGGTATCCTAACCGCAAACATATATCAATTAATCAAATATAAGTCAGGATATGGTCTCAGAATTTCACCCATAACACTTATGTCATCACCTTTTACAGCTGTCGTAAGGGGCCGAAAAACACCACTTAGAAATTTTTAACATTTTAGTCTAGTGGTGTGAAAAAAAATAGGGCCGAAACTCGCACGGGAAGGCCGAGTTCTCTAAGTTCTCACAACTTGTAAGGGTTTTCCCTTGATCCTAATCCTATATATGTATATGTATATATATATATATATATGGCGGTTAACATACAATTTCTATTAACGTACGCCAACGTACGATACTCAGATACAACATGCGGGATTTTCCCTTTAACAAGCGGGATTATTTTTATCAACATGCGACTTTCGAGTCGTATAACATGCGTGATTAGGGTTCGTTTTCCTGCATCCTCTATTCTATGGTTTGCTTTTGAGTCTCTGTTCTACTGTCTTAATCAAAAGCTTTGTCGTGTTCATCCTCTGTTCTACTGTTTTAATTTCAAGTCGACGTTTTTGATGAAACTTTTCAAAATCAACGATGAACTTGACCCTCATTCGAGGAAATTGACCGAACAATGGCCAATTTGAACTGAAACGAAAGAAACTTTAACCCAATCGGAACCCAGATTGAGTCGTGAATTTGCTGGCACTTTCAAAAAATCACGCATGTTATAGTGTAAAATCACACACGTTGTCGTACGTAATGTACGTTAGCCATAATGTATTTTACACTTTCTCTCTCTCTCTCTATATATATATATAGGGGAGGGTATCTTGAGAACGCTAAGTATTACGAGATGTAACATCCGTCAAAAACGGATTTTACCAAACCCGCTCCGTTTATTAACCGAACAATCAGTTTAAAATTTCGTGGCGTATTTAATGCCCAAATTAATTTTAAACGATACATAATTAATTATTATATTGGAATATATAATTTGTTTTTGAAAAATTGTTAAAAATAATGAAATAAAAATAAAATGGTTCTGCCGGGTTTCGAACCCGGGTCAGTCAACCGGTTCATCAAAGTCTTATCGCACACACACTCAACCACTGCGCCACTAGTGTTCTTTGTTAATTATTAGAATCAATTAATTCATATCATGATTCTCGAATTCAAAACCGGCGCCCAAATTGCAGTCGTCGGAAATCCCGGCGATCTCGCGAGATTGGACGGTTTCTTCAAGCCTTAACGTAAACATTTAAACCTACATCGGTTATAACCGACGCCTGAGTCCGCGACACAAGCTGTAACCGCCGGAAAACGTAATGACTTTGAATCAATTCGGAAATCGGACCAAATTCATCGATAACCTGCCTTATAAATACCTCCTCGAACCTCTGCTAGCTTTTTCGCTCAAAACCCCATCTTTACCCGACGTAAATCCATTCGCCGGAAAACTTCTGTACCTCGCCGGAAAACCGAGCCCTTCACTTCTGAGCCTTACTGAACCTCCTGAGCTTATACCGAAGTCACCCACATCCTTTTCAAGCTTGCTGAAGACTCTCTGCCGCAAGACACACGACGCCGGAATCTTTTGCCGTCACCGGAGTTCTGCCGGAGAAACAGAGAAGTCCAGTCGGTATACCTTACGCTTAAATCTTTCATTCTTTTTACATATCACTTCTGTAATTAACCTCAAAACACTAAAGAACACGATTAAAACATCGAACCAGTCGGACTTCCGATTCTAGTTAAATTCAACGAAGAAGACGAAGTTCCAGTTGTGTATACAAGTTATAACTCGGGTTAGACACACAGTCCAGCGGTGGACTGTGTGGACAATAAACACGTAAACGTCTCGAGTTCGAATCTTGTCCCACGCATGCTGCCTTAATAAAAATGTCTTTTTTTTTTGTTAACCGAACCGGAGTCACCGCTGTTACATGTTAAGTTTATTAATAACCGGAATAATAACCAAGTTAGACACACAGTCCAGTGGTGGACTGTGTGAACGTTTAAACACACGTCACGAGTTCGAGTCCGGTCTACTGCACCGATTCGGACAATTATCTAACTTTTTAAAATAAGACAGAAATGGAAATGTTTAGTTTGTATATAAGTATAATAAAAATCGGTTTATATAACAAGTTAAACACACAGTCCAGCGGTGGACTGTGTGTTAACTCAACCCACAGGTCCCGGGTTCGAGACCTGTGGAGCGCATCGAGTCACTGATTAAAATCTTCTTAGAAATAAGTTGATTTTCGGATTAATCTAATTAATATATAAATATAATTAAAAACAGAAATATTTCGGGTTAGACACGTAGCTCAGTTGGTAGAGCTGCGTGCACGCGTACGGGAGGTCTCGGGTTCGAGCCTCACCCAGCGCACACTTACACGCATACGAACCGGTCAAACAGTCAAGGTCAAAGGTCAACGGTCAACGGTCAAAAAAGTCAATTTTTTATTATTATTTTTATTTATTTATTTTAATTAAAAATCAATTAAAAATACTTAAAAATAACATTTTTAAGGTTAGAAAATAGCCTTAAACTCACAAAAATACACCCAACAATCCTACTAAAATGGATTAATAAAATCCGTTTACTTACCGAACCATAATGCTATTTATCTAGGTTAATTTCACTCGTAGTTAAAACCACTTCGCGTGCATTTAACATCATCAACCGAACGCACCCACTGTGAGTGAATCTTACAACTCCCCTTTTTAATTACACGTTTTGGGGTGTGTCATGTGTCACAAAATAATTAACTCGTTTATTTAAACTTGTGCCATACCATATCGTGATCTAAACTTAGATTGTTTATATTGTTGTGATTATGTATTTCATTTTGTCAACTTATATGAAATTCATTCATTAAGCCCATCAGTTCCTCGTGGGAGACGAATTGAGCAACGTGTGCCGCAAAACCAATCCATTATTGTTCATGTGTGTATCATTGAGTTTATATTGTTTGTAGTTATGTTTTTCATATTATCATGTTTATGCAATTCATTCATTAGGCCCATCAGTTCCTCGTGAGAGACGAGTTGAGCAACGCGTGCCTCTAAACGATCCATTATTGTTTATGTGTGTATTGTTTAATATTAAATTGATTGATGAATAAGTTTACATCTATTTTTACTCATGTGTGGTTGTGCACTTTATTTCATAATCAATTAAATAAACTTGTTCAAATGTTTTCCATAGGATTCACTCGCCAACTTTTTGTTGATCCAAAAACTCTTTTTACACGTGATACAGGTGAACAGGATGAAGCAAGGAAAACATAAGGAAATGCCTTAGAAGAAAACAATGAAGCCTAGATTGATATTTAGGACATGTTGTAATATTGATTGTAATTTTCCATTAAAGTGTATTAATGAATATGAAACATTAAAATAAATATCATGAGCTTTGATGATAACCCAATCATGCCCCGATCACCTTTTCCGCTGCGGGTCGGGGTGTGACACGAGAACCGTGAGAACGAATGAAAAAACCAATCAAAACCAATTTTTTTTTAATACAAACCTCATTATAATTAAAATACAACATCAAAATAAGAATTCACAACATCAAATAATTTATTCTCCCCTCAAAATCACTCTTATTAGAGTTTTTACACATGTGTAAATATAACAAATTTACACATGTGTAAATGACAAACTTATACATGTGTAAAAAAAACTTATTTACGAATTCACGTAAATTTAAACGTGTAAATTAAATTTCTAACATTGTATTCGAATAATAATGATAAGTGTAAAAAGAAATTTTGAATTTGAATTGTTTTTTTTGACCAAGTTTTCGTGGTTTTTTTATTCGTTCTCACGGTTCTTACGATATTTAGCGTTCTCATTTAAACTCTCCCCTATATATGTATATATATATATTTTAATATATATACACATATATAGGGGATGGGTAAAATGAGAACCATCTTGAGTTGTGAGAACCGTAGAAACCAATATAAACCATTGATCAAAAGTGTTTTAATGGATGAGATTAAAAGACAATAAAGTAGTTGTAATCATTGTGCTTTAATTAATAAGTTTTTGTTTTTAGTGGGATAAAGGTAAATTGGCATTTTTACTAAACTCTTTAATGATTGATAATTAAAGTTGTAATCATTGTGCTTTAATTAATGTTATTTTTTAATCATGCAGTAAATTTTTTTTACGTAGGGGTTCAAACATTTTTTGCGCGCCGGTTTTAAACATTTTTACACGCGGGTTTAAACTTTTTTTACACGCGGGTTCAAACTTTTTTTACGCCCGGTTTTAAACTTTTTTACGCGCCGGTTTAGAACTTTTTTTACGAGCGGTTTTAAACTTTTTTAACGTGCCGGTTTAAAATTCTATTTGCGCGCCGGTTTTAAACTTTTTTTACGCGCGGGTTCAAACTTTATTTACGCGCCGTTTTAAAAACTTTTTTTACACGCCGGTAAAAAATTTTTTACGCGCGGGTTTAAACTTCTTTTACACTCCGGTATAAAACTTTACGCGCGGGTTTAAACTTTTTTACGCGCGGTTTTAAACTTTTTTTACGTACCGTTTTAACTTTTTTTACGCGTTGTTTTAAACTTTTTTTACGCGTTGGTTTAGAACTTTTTTTACGCACCGGTATAGAGCTTTTTTTACGCGCAATTTTAAACTTTTGTTATGCGCTAGTATAAAGTTTTTTTTACGTGTGGTTTTAAATTTTTTTAGGCGCCATTATAAAACTTTTTTTACGCGACGGTTTTTAAATTTAATATGATTTGATTAATTTTGATTTATTTAATGTGATTAATTTAATATGATTTGATTAATTTTGATTTTTTAATGTGATTAAGACTTTAAGAGAGAGATGATTGATAGAAAAGTCTGATAAGACTTTAAAGAGATAGAGAGAGAGAATAAATGAAATTTTGAATAAATTACCAAAATAACCTTTAAGATTTAAAATAATAATGTATAGGTGGCATGATCGGAATGGTGGAGAGTGGTTATCGCGGTTCTCGCAACTAGGGGTGGTTCTCCCTTGAACCGAATCCTATATATATATCAACAAAAGAAGTGAAGAGAAACGAAATACAAAATACATACCGTGTTGTATATCGTATGTAAACCATGGTTGTAGAAGTCGCTAGACGCTCCCCAGTTAGTCAAGCGGGGAGTTGAGAATACTCAGCCTAGGCGGAGAGTGCTCAGGGAGTACTCGGACATGCTAAATTATAAAGAAATTAGTTTTCAGAAATTAAATATATGTCAAATAATATAAATTTACTAATAATTATAACAAAATATGTGATAATAAAATTAATTCTTTAATATGATAGGTATAGAAATTATGTTTTTTTTAAAGTCAAACTCGCCTAAGTTGACCTTCTAGATCCAATTCTAGTCAAGGTTGACCGCGTTTAACCGATTTCGAGTAATTAGACGAAGTTAAAAAAATCGCCTTAACAACCTACCTTGAAGTGATTACTCAGAAATTACTCAAACTTGGAAACCTTATTTTAAAACAATGATGTAAACAATCTATTACATATGAATGTAATACATTTCTAGACATATAAAGATGCAATATCTTTTTTCCGTAAAGTAGTAACGACATAAAGAACTATATTATGACCACTATGTAAATGTAGCCACCATAATGGATATTAATATAATAAATAATATATTAATAATATTATTAATAAATTTATATGATTTATAACACATCTTAAAAAGTGCAGTGCATTATTTATTATAATATTAAATACTCATTAGAATTATTATAGAACTAATTATTATATTAAATATATTTAACTAATATTATTATTAAATTAACAAATAAATGCTATTCGCATAAATATTTGGACAAAGAAAAACTATATAATTAATCTTTATAATGTTTAAATATATTACATTTGTAATTGCAATATTATAATTTATATTAACTGTTTTATCGCTAATACTAATTTAGAATATTTTTGCTATTCGTTCATTGCGAAAATCTAAAATATTTTGAGTACTCAAATAAACTAATCAATAATATATATGTTCACAATATATATTATGATGAAGAGATATATATTTAATATAAATATTAGAATAAAAGATTTGATGATATTTTTTAAAATGTTTATTATTTTAATGATTAAGATAAAGCTAAGTGATATTTATTAGATATTAAATTAAAAAAATATAAACAAAAATTGTGAGATTGAAGGAACAAATGCTCGTGACATTATTATAACTAAATAAATAAAAAGAATGTCATGTGACATTAAAATGATTTCTTTGTTAGTATTAGATAAAGAACGGAAATACAACACTTTTTGTTTATTGAGATGTTTAAAGAAACAGAAACATAAAAGAAATACATAACACTAAGCTACTTCAATAATTATTTTTTATCTGAAGGAACATTATTTATTTCTTACAAAAATAATTGTATTTAGTTTGAACCTTTTAACGTTTTATCCACTCGTATTTGAAAAAAAGTACGTTGGTTTACTATTAATTAGCAAAAAAAGAGTTAATTAAATTTAAGATTGAGAAATTTAGGTGAAGAACACTTTCTAAAAATACAGTTTTATTGTGGATACTAATTAATATTTAAGTATGAAAAAAAAACATCTTAACTATACGAATATTTTAGTATAAACTAGTGGTGGAGACCCGCCGCAAAGCGGTAGAGGCTTCGATTACATCAATATTCGGATATACTACATAATATATTTAATAATGTTGATTGTTTACGATAGAGTTAATTACTGTTTTCGTTCCTGTGGTTTGTCAAAAATCACTATTTCAGTCCATTAGTTTAAAAATTGTGATTTCGGTCCCCGTGGTTTCACTTTCGTAACCATTTCAGTCCCTGTGGTTTCACTTTCGTAACCACTTCAATCCATTTATTCTGTAAGTACAAGGACTGAAATGGTTGCGAGGTGGACTGAAATGGTTACGAAAGTGAAACCACAAGGACTGAAATCACAATTTTTAAACTAATGGACTGAAATAGTGATTTTTGACAAATCACATGGATGAAAACAGTAATTAACTCTTTACAATAGTTAAACAAAACTTACAATCAACTATCCTAACTATGTACACATATAACTTTATTTTTTTCGTTAACACTGGTAGACCGTGCGAAATGCGTGACAAGCGCGTCTAATTCAACTTGGAGTGCGGCCTGTTTTTGTCGTATGTCGGTGTCTCTTTCAGCGGTTTAGTTTCTCATTAATCATCTGATCCGACTCGTCAAACTCCTCATGCAGGCTAGCAACTCTTTTGAATACATCCATATAATGGTTTGAGGTTGACATGCTAACGAAGAAAAAGGTAACAAATCAATTATCTTACAGTATAAGTAAAAAAAACATTATACGGACAAAGGTAACTAAAACCAACTTGGCTAGCATAACGAAAACAACCCTTTGGCGCATACAAGCACCCATGGAACTCATCGTTCATCATTGCCAATAAAGTTATAATCAAAATTAACACTATAGAAAGTAAACCAAAAACCATAAGAAAACAAATATAAAAATTGTTTCAAGTTTGTTTGATTTTTTTTGTTTATCTCAGAAATACGGTTTATGCCAGTTTCTTTTATTAAGCCATCATAGATTTGTAAACCCATATTACAAACATCATAGCCACTTTAAATTTGAATAATACTAATTAGGAACACAATCATACATAACTAAAGTTTCCTACCTAAATGAGCTCCGACAAACCAAGTCGACAACTCAAAAGATCACAATAACGTGTAAGTATACATTGTCAAGTAATCGAATAAAATGAGGTTGCCCGTGCTTAGAATCTTAACATGACTGCATTAAATCATGCCATGCCAAATGATAAGCAACATCATTGCACGTACAACTCTCAGATTAGCCCAAGGCCATCTTTATCGAGTCGTATGTAGACAGACTAACAATGTAGATTTAGTAGGAACCCTTATATTCACAAATAATGATTTAGTCTAAACGCGTACCTATCGATTTCAAACGTGAATATAAGTCTAAAATGATTAAAAATACAGATATATAGTTTTTATTAAAATGGGTTTTGGCTACAATCATAATATTTAGGGATATTGGATTTAAATAATCCGAACTTTCACATATTGGCCGGTAACACTCTGAACTTTCAGTTTGGACAATAACACTCCCAACTTTCAACTTATTGGCCGATAACACTCCAAAACCAGTGCCACGTCAGCAATTGGGAGTGCTATTGGCCAATAAGTTGAAAATTGGGAGTGCTGCTGTCCAAACTGAAAGTTCAGAGTGTTATCGGCCAATATGTGAAAATTGGGATTATTTAAATCCAATATCCAAATATTTATATAATTTATCTATTTAGTGACAACACATATATAGTTGATGTAATGTGACGAAAAATACTTATTTTAATCAAATAAATATTTTTAAATAGGTGAGACTAAATCTAGTGACAAAAATATATAATAGTTCGTAAAATTGTCTAAGGCATAAATATATATACTAATAGTCCAGTTTGTCCCGAAAATATACTTATATCTAATTTAACCATTTTAACCAATTTGTTTATAGTTTAAAACTAATTTGATTAATTTTATGATCAAAACATTATGTCTAAATGGTCTATAGTTAAAGACAAAATTTTTAGATTAATATGATATAGATTTTTAACAATTTATATAATCTGCATAAAATATATATTAACATAATAAACTACAATTAAATTAGTAACAATTATACTCAAGAATTTTCTAATTATTATTCTGAAAATTCATAATTTTACCACTCTTAACATATTTGACAAGAATTTCTAGCATGATAATCCTAGCAATGTTTTAAGAATAAATACTAGATTATGACAAAATAAATCCTATAAAAATAAGCAAACATGATTAATATGAATAATACTGAAATTGTATAATAAAATATGTCTAGAAACGTCATAGAACAAATTAATTGATTCAATTTTATAAAATATAGAAATCCCAAAATGCTTATGAATCCTAGAATTTATGAAATCTAATTGAACGAATATTGCCTTCTATCAACTGAAATTGATAGAGGACGTTTGTGGAGCTCGAAAAATAAAGTGGATTAGGGTTTAGAATTACCTCAAAATACTGAGAAACGAGTTCGAATTGCTAGAAAGAAAATTTGAGCCCTACATCTAAGTCTTTGAAATTGCAGAAGATTACGGTGTTTGGGAAGGGGCTTTTTGCTCAAAAATGATAGAAAAGGTATTAAGAATGCGTTTATGATCTTAATTTCTATAATAGCATGTTACTGATTACGAATTTGAATTGTGATGACATAATGGGTCTTGAAGAAGGTAATTAAGATTATGATTAAGAGTGTTTTGATGATGGGATTTGACCAATGATTAAGTCTACATACAGTGGTAACGATTTGAAACTGAAAACAAATCTTAAACTCGAGATTGAATATGACTAAAGGCTGCCAAATGACAAGAATTCGCGAAACTGCTATGCTGAAATGGGGCTCCCCTATGACACGCGTGGGAGCAAAATCTAGAAAATTCATTTTCTTTTGACATTTTTAGTCCCTGAAGTTTGGTTGAGCCCATAAATGCATCGTTTAATGAATGTACTGAATATGATAATACGTCTAAAGTATGTGTAGACCAGAAATTAATATTTGTAACCATATATGTTTCAAAATGAAAATATGAACATCGAATAATCAAAAATTTAATTCTGAATGGATCCGAATTACAGTGAATACCAATATTCTACACTATATTCTACAAAATTCGTTACACTATATTCAAAAAATTAATTCATGAAATAGGGTTACATCTTATCGATAATCCGCGAGTGTCACTTAATACACTATATTCTACAAAATTCGTTAGTTGACGAAGATTACTCAACCTTAGTTGCTAAGTCGATTATCATTAAGAACTCAAATATCCAAGGGATTCAACTTTTAGAAATTTCTTAATTGAGAATTAAGGGATGATAATGAGTTTAAAACTTACTCAAGAGTTTCTAGTGAAATATATCACTAAAGAAGATTGATTCAAACGATGAGGCACCGACCTTGAGGCCTAATTTTTGAAATTTACTCCTTTAATTTTTCCGCATGGCTTACTTCTTTATGACAGGTACACACGTACACACATAAAAGGTTTTTGTCTGGTTTTTTTCTTTGCGATGGATACATGGGCATCTCAATGTTAGCCAAGTCTTAGCAAGTTTGGAAGTCTCACAAATCTAATCACCCAACTTAGATATATGGAAATGAAACACCTAACATAATATTACGTTACTTAACCCAAGATCAAATTTCATGTCTATCAAACGGTTTAATAAAATAGATACATGTTAATATATAACATCACAGTTTTTTTTTTTTTTACCAAATTTTGTGTTTTTGGAAAGGGGTAATTTAGCAGAGCATCTTGGTAATTTTATCCCCTAAACCATAATATGGAGGGAGAGTGCATCAAGCTTTTATTTCCATCCATCACATTTTAAGTCCTAGAGTAAGAAATGGAATCCTAGAGAGAGAAAGTTGTGGTTTCAAATTGTTTTGAGTTGGAGACAAGCGGGGATCACAACAAACCTTTAGTGGATTCCTGGTGAACAACCCCTACGAGATCAGAATGCATTTTGGATTGATTTAACCAAGTTTCAAGTCTTGGTTTCGGTTTTAAAGATTTCAACATGATTTTCACTTAAAAGCTAGTTTAAACGTGAATCTTTATGCATCGGAATGACTTAGGGTTTATTTTTGGATCATATAGGATCATGAAGTTGGTATCTTGAATTGTTTTCAGTTCTGAGATCACTACAGCCTCCAAAGTTTAGATTTAGTGTTTCTTCGTCGACCAAGGTACATTGCGGCCCATTGATTACGCGCTACCTTGCGTGAGCGCATTATATATACACTTATTAGATATCGCCTAATAGTTTAAGCGTGGAACACTTCACGTGTGACACATTGTGTGAGGTCATGTTCGCACAATATTGCCATGCGCATAGTGTAGCGACATGAACTAGTTAGATCACAAACTCTGCCTGAGTACAACGGGTCATTGCGCGTGGTATGGTCTTGAGTGAAAGTTTACCTCTACGCCTAATTTTATAGAGTGATAGTTGACCTGTTTCACATGTGAATTTGAAACAGTTATACCAAGGTTACTAAGGGTTGGGGAAGCTATTTTATATGGTAAAAAGCAACATAGTATCACATGTAAGTTTCTAGACCCCTTTTTACATTATTGTGTTGGGGTTGTGTGCATACTCGCTATAGTTTTCCAAGCAAACTATTATGTTTCCAAACATGATAGCTTGTGATAAAGTTTGCTAAAGTAATTATAAAGTTTTAAAGTGCTAAAGTGGTTAAAAGATAACATATAAATTGTTCAAAGCATGCATATTAAATGACTAGTGGGATGACTTCATGTTGCTGTGGGTGCTTATGTTTTTTTTTTGCGCACGTCGCGTGGTGGTTAAGCACATGTGTTGGTCCAATTTAAAATGAACACAACTTATAATATGTTTAGAGTTATGAACCATAAATTACTGTGGAAAATAAACTAGGATGAACATTGTGACAAACAACCATAGTTGGTTTGCTTGACTCTTGAACCCAAATTCCTTCATCTAGAACCCTTTCCGCTAAATTCCTTCATCTAGAACCCCTTCCGCTTTTCCTCCAACTATGACGGTTTTAATATATTCCTTTCGGATTGTAAAAACGTGTATATCATAAATTTTATTATTCAGTCATTTTTATCATTTAGTTTAATTTAGATTGTTATATCTGATTTACAAAATTTAACCATTATATTATATATATTATATATTAATACAAATTGGTCATGAATAGTACTTTTCTAATATTTTTTTTATTTTAATATTATTATTTTTTCTTAGTAAGATAATATTTTCTTTAAGCGAATAAGAGATTTTGTTTCTAATAATATTTTTCTTTTTCTTAACTTTAAGTCAACATAAGAGATTTGTTTCTAATAATGTTTTTCTTTTTCTTAATAATACTTACTTGATCATAATAATATATTTTTGATTAATATTCGTCTAATAATTTAAAAGTTGCGCTCATTAACTTTTTTGAAATCTATATATATGGTTCTGCTTATTTTTTATTACTTGATATTCTATTATAGTTTTTGTGTGAATTAGTATTGTGATTTACCGAATCGATTCTAATCAAACAACATGGGTATCGGTAGTATCTGTATCAATTGAAATGGTACCAATATTATATTTTATGGTGGTTTTCGATTTATGTAAATCGTTTGATGTAACACACATGCTAATATCTTTTGAACATATCACAAATTTATTTTTGGGGTTTCTCTTTGGATAGATATCTCAGATGTTGGTATTGTAACAAACCAAATCGTTATCGATTGAGCTCCCGCTGCATAGCGCTTAGGAAACACACTAGTTTATGAAAAAATAGAATTTCCATGAACAATGGATTTGATGTAATAGTTCTATTCATTCGTAAAAGTAGTGTTTCTTAAAAAGAATAAGTTGATGATTAAGAAAATGAGGTAAAAAAGTGTAATTATAATAACGTAAAGTTGTATAATAAGTAAGACAAAAAATCAAGGTTATTAGCATTTAACAACCATGAGATTAGGGTAGCATTTAACAACCATGAGATTAATTTTATAAGATAATTTTGCTTAAGGTTTAACTTATTATATTGAAGGAGGGGTAGGGATGGAACAAAACTATGAATATGTCATCTTAAAAATTGTGTAAAATTACCATATTGGTCATCTAGTTTGCTTTATAACGTATTATCGAAAATGGCTAAAGGAGACCTTTTGTGTCTAAAGTTAATGATGGTGTCTGAAGTTAACTCCCAAGTCTCAAATAACGTGTGACGTTGTCTCAAAAGTTATCTAAAATTAACACCATGATCAAATGATAAAGGGACAATGCCTTTGTGGCGTGTTAGTGGTTAATCTACGTATAGTATAGTGTGCACACTAGATAAGCTATTTTCCCTACACCGGCAATGATTTTGAAAGGGCCAAAATTTTAGTCTACCCCATTTACGAAATTGATTTAATCCTTTCCAATGGGATGACTTCCATCATGACATGATCTCTCACTTCAAAATCAATCAGTCTTCTTTTATCTGCACAGGATTTTTGTTAGTCTTGAGCTATTTGTAAGCGAACTCTAACTTGATCAGTTTTTTTCATTAGTTGGCTTCACCACTTCATTACAGGCGAGCTCCCGCTTAATTAGCAGCTTTATAATATATATATATATATTATATATATATATATATGTATGTATGTATAATAATAATAGTAACAAAGGTTTAGAATAAATTTAATAAAATAAATAAGCAACTAAATATCAAATACATATAATTAGTAAATAATTTATCAAAAATAATTAAAATAAATAAAAAGAGGGTGAACCGGGATCGAACCCGGGTTCCCCGGGTAACACACACACTACAAACACCACTACGCTGCACACACTAGTTGTGCCATTCTTAGAAACGAAATTCTCTTATATCAGGACTAAGATGAAACCTGCAACCATGACCGGAATCAAGACGCGTCTTTCCCTTTTCTTTCGAATCTTCGCGACAACTGGCAACGTGTATTTTTGGCAAACACCAATCTCGCCGGCTGTCATCCTCATGGCAATTGCTAATCATCAAATTGGATTTCCAAAAAAAATCGAAACCAAGTGCACCCTGTTTTCCCCTATAAATACTGGTCGAATACCCTCAATCAAAACTCGCTCATCACCTCTAAATCTCTCTGTTCACTCCTAAGTTCCTACGTCGCCGGAATCTCTCCCTCGCCAACAGGTCGCCGGAATCGTGCCACCGCCGACTTTATCATACGGTATACCTCTTTTCCCTTTCTTTAGAGTTTAATCCAATTAAGCTTTTCGTTCAGACGATTAAATCGGAATGAAACAATTTGATTCAGGCGGGTTCAGGTTTGGTTTAAATTCAAAATGAAGAAGACGAAGTGTGTAACGTGTTTTATGTATTTAAATTTTGGGTTTTAAACAGGTTAGACACACAGTCGTGCAAACCCGGACTCCACGTCTCCGGTTCGAATCCGACTTATGACCGCTTTAACACGCACCATCGCTTTTAATTTGAGCAGGATATATTAGTAAACAAAAAGTATATAAATGTAATTAAACACCAGTAGTGTCGGGTTGGACACCCAGCCCAGTTGGTTGGGCTGGGTGTAAACCGAACCCACAATCACCGGTTCGATCCCCGTCTCACACACACGGCCGGATCAGTTAATTTCCTTTTTAAAATTTAATTAAAATTTGATTGAACCTAAAACGTGTATAAATATAATTAAAATCTAGATTCTTTCGGGTTAGATACGTAGCTCAGTTGGAAGAGCTGCGTGCACGCAACCGAGAGGTCACGGGTTCGAGTCTCAACACGCATGCTTACAACTCCAATTAAACCGGTCTGACACGTGTCAGACTGACATTTTTTTTCATTATTTTTATTTTATTTATTCTATTTTCATTTTTTCTTTTATTATTTCATTTCATGGTTTTTGTTAAAAGAGAATATATTTTTAAACACTTAAAAAAAACACATAATTTCAAGGGCTTAATTATATCAATACAAATCATAAAATTAACTTAAAATCTCAACAAGGGATCCTAACCAAAATATTAGTTTATTTATTTATCGCATTATTATTTTTAGGTTAGTACTTCTTCGTCGGTCAAATCCGCAACTCGTGCGCTCTCATTTCCACTCAAAAACACGCACCCAATGTGAGTGAATCTCTACAAATTCCCCGTTTTAATCACGTTTTTGGGTGTATCATGTAACATTTGTAAAAAACGGGTTTACCAAACCCGCTCCGTTTGTAATCGAATATCAAGTTATAAATGTGTTGTTGCGTATTTATGTTTATTTTGATTTTTAATGATACATAATTAATAAACAAACTAAACTATAAAAGTTATAATTGATAAAGAGTAAAAATAAAATAATTAAAAATAAAATGTGGCTGCCGGGACTCGAACCCGAGTCAGCCGGGTTGTGAACTCCAAAGACCTAACACACACACACATAACCACTCCGCCACTTGTTTGTTTTCTGTCATCTATGGGAAACAAATAAATCTTATAGTCAACCATAAATCAACCGGTTACGCCAACTGTAACTGAAATCGGTCACCAAACGTCCAAAGACGTTTGATTACTCGCGGTTCACTGAGTTTAACCGATACACCGACAATTCCAATCAATTTTGCTTTGAATGAAACTTGAATTCGGGAGTGAATCGGTTTAATAACCGAAAACTTTCAATTCTTGGATTACTTCAATCTTTGTCCTCTCTCGCGACTCAAAAACACTCTGCAAACCTCCAATTACATTTCCGCACAATTTTCAGTCCACCGGAGAAGCTTTTTGAACTCGCCGGAAAGTTTCTGCAAGTCGCCGAAAAATCGTATTCTCCATCAAAACGGTAAGTCTTTCAATACCGTCGTGGTCTATCAATTGTTAAGCTATTTCTAACTCAGACCTTTCAATTGAAATCAAATTCAGACGCTGTTATCGTTAATTCCAGTTTGCCGGAAAACTTCTGGAAATCCTTATTTTCATCTGTGAAACGGTAAGGACATTCAAACACTCTGTTAACGTTTGTTTAGCACTTCAATTCCACGATTAGCTAATCAAAACGGATAATTTGCTTGCTCAGTTGAAGTTCATAAAAACAGAGCCGACGCCTTGCCGGAATTCTGAGTTAAATTATTCCCCTGGTATGTTTTGTTTCCAACACCGTCTTTGTCATTTCATCTTAGTCTTATGAATGTGTTAATCGTTTTAAAACAAGAAACAGAGGGGTAATTTGCTGTCTGTAAAAACTAACGGAGAAGATGAACTGTGGTAACATTATAAGGATAATTAAAATTGGTATTCTAAACGGGTTAGACACACAGTCCAGCGGTGGACTGTGTGCAAATAATACGCACACGTCGCGAGTTCGATCCCTGATACACGCACCCTCTTCGTAATAAAAACGTTTTATTTTTCTAACTGAACCGGGTTAACTTACGTTAGTTGTTAAGTATAATAAAAATTTGTATATTAACCAAGTTAGACACACAGTCCAGCGGTGGACTGTGTGTAACGTTAAAGCTCAGGTCCCGAGTTCGAGACCTGTTAGTGACACCGTTCGATGATTTAAAATGTTTTTGAAAATAAAAGAATTTTGGATAAACTGAGTTAATATATAAGTATAATTAATAACAGAATTATTTCGGGTTAGACACGTAGCTCAGTTGGTAGAGCTGCGTGCACACGAACGGGAGGTCTCGGGTTCGAGCCTCACCCAGCGCATTGCAATCACACAATAAACCGGTCAAACAGTCAAAGTCAAAAAGTCAACGGTCAACCCAAAAAGTCAACATATTTTTATATTTTTAATTATTTAATTTAATTTAAAAATCAATTAAAAATACTTAAAAATAATGTTTTTAAAGATAGGAAATAGCCTTAAACTCGCAAAAATATATCTAAAAATTCTATTAAAATCCTTAATAAAATCCACTAATTTACTATATTTTCCGTTATTATTTAGGTTAGTTAATTCTCGTTGTTCAGCTCTTCCAACTCGTGCGCATCTCACCATCTCCAATCAAACGCACCCAATGTGAGTAAATCTTTACAAATTCCCCGTTTTAATCACGTTTTTGGGGTGTATCATGTGTCTTGCTATATATTATATTTAAATCATTGTGTATACATCATATCATGAACAAATGTGTATTCAGTTTGTTTCAACTGTTTGTGTGATTTTTTGTTAGATTTAATTTATTATCTTCAGTACATGCAATTTCATAGGCCGCCGCTCCCCATTACATTATGAGCGTTGAGCATGTTCCCCATTACATTATGAGCGTGAACCTGGCGTGCCAACATACGATCGGCTCTGTTTGATTGAGCCTTGATCGCACAGACATTTATCATTTTCAGTACATGCAATACGATCGGCTCCGTTTGATTGAGCCTTGATCGCACAGTTACATTCATGTTATTTATTGTATGATGTTGGTATGTTATTGTATGTTATTGTATGTTATAGGTTGTGATTGTTATTGCTACTGTTTGATTATTTACATTTGCTCACTTATGATTATTGCACAATTTTTCATTGATAAACTAACAAGAAAATCAATTATAAATGTTTATCTAACAAGGTTCACTCGCCAACTTATGTTGACCCAAAAACCCCCATTTTTACACATGATACAGGTGAACCAGCTGCAGCAAGAAACACATAGGATTGGCCAGAAGAATAAAATGATTTAGAGCTTGGAATTGTTTAGTCGTTTATTTCCTTTGTGTTTGTATGGACATGTTTGGATTATTGGGAATATAATTTTGACTTTATTAATTATGAAACATATTAGTAAATATCATGAGCTTTGGTGATAACCCAATTATGCCCCGACTCTTATCCCGCTGCGGGTCGGGGTGTGACATATCATGTGTCGTATCATTTCTTTATTTTATTTAACACTTGTGCCTATATCATTTCGTGATCAAATGTGTATTGCTTGTAGTGTGGTTTATATGTGGATACATTTTATCATTCCAATGCATTCATTTCATTAGGCCCATCAGTTCCTCGTGGGATACGGGTTGAGCATCAGGTGCCTCATTAGATCGGCTCCGTTTGATTGAGCCTTGATCTCAGATACATCAATCATGTCATACATTCATTTAATGTGGTTTATGATTGGTTACATATATACATTTGCTCACATGTGATTTATGCACAATTTTATTTAAATAAACATAAAAAATCAATTATTTAAATGTTTTATCAAGGTTCACTCGCCAACTTTTGTTGACCCAAAATTTCCTCTGTTTTACGCATGATACAGGTGATCAAGTTAAGGAAAGAAACACTTAGGATGGCCTAGAAGAATAATCAAGTTATTTCGTTGGAACAAGCATTTAGATTATTATTTGTGTTTGTATGAATTTTTGTTGGATATTTGAAATTGTAATATGAATTTAATAAATATGAAACTTCTTAGTAAATATCATGAGCTTTGGTGATAACCAAATCATGCCCCGACTTTTATTCCGTTGCGGGTCGGGGTGTGACAGATTGGTATCAGAGCCTGTGACTATAGGGATATAGGATAGGTTATTAGACCCTTAGAGCCTATACTATAGTTGACTAGATTTTAATTGTTTATGTGTTACATGCAAAATTCATGATGTTTATATGTTTCATGTTTATTTTCACACACAATATGATACAAGCACTCTCACAAGTACATGTTAATATGCAATGCTCATCATAGTTCATATCCTCATAACATATCATATCTATGAAAGCACACACCTCACGATTTCACAATTTCCATGATTTCTTTTCGAAGATTTTTTTTGCAATGTTTTCATATTTTTCAAATCACATCAAAGTGAGTTTTCATGACGGACATGTAGTAACTGGAAGGGTTCGAGTACCGGTAGTCGAAACGTCATGTCTAGGCTTGGCATTTGTATAAATCCAAAATAAAGGACCAGTTTGCCTAACTGGGGACTAACGATGAGAGTATGAAGGACCGAATAGGCCAAAGCATGCTATACCAAACGTCGTGTGAACTAACCCCACTTTGAGTTGTCATTGTGTCCACACCTAGACACCCTCCGACCATACATCTCGCAATCATGTTTTACGATTTTCATTCGGGTGATGCGAGTGTTAACCCGCCGACACCAATGTGAATCCTACCAAGCCCAATAGTCATGGGGGCCCACATGACTACACAGGCAATGGTATGGGGACATTTAGAGGCCCAAACATGAGCAAACCCAAGACGTCTTATGGATGTAGTTAAATTATTTTCAGTTATGTTGTTTTCATTCTTTTTACGACACATGACACCTAGGAAATTCTTGAACTCATAATCTCCCTACATATATTCCTGTAGATGTCTGCTAGCCAATTACGTGGAGGTAGAAGGTCAGGAAAGTCAAACGAACGCTTGGCCACACAAATTGCTAAACAAATGGCCGCAGTGCTTCCTGACATCGTACTACAAGTTCAGCAAGCTCTCACCGCTAATCCCATCAACTCTCCCAACCAAGAAGACCAAAGCGTCGCCAACCCTCCTCCCAAAACCCCCAAATGCACCTACAAACACTTCAAGTCCTGCGATCCCCCAAAATATGAAGGGACTGAAGGTGTCACCGCTCTCCTTCACTGGTTTGAGGAGATGGAAAACACCTTTCTCAATTGCGACTGTCTCGAGGACCGTAAGGTACGTTACGCGACTGGAAGATTGTTTGGGGTAGCCCTTACCTGGTGGAACACGGAAAAAGGAAAGCGAGGTGTAGACGATGCCATGGCCTTATCATGGGAGTAATTAAGAGAGATCATGACAAGACTCTTCTGCCCTAGAAGCGAGATCAAGAAGTTTGAAGATGAATTCCATTCTCTAAAGCAAAAGGAAGGAGGTCACACCTCCTACAACAAGAGGTTTCTTGAGTTGAACCAAATGGTTCCCAATCTGTTCACCCCATTATACCGCCTTTCCCCTCGAAAATCCAAGATTCGGTTTTAAGCACGTCGCCTGCAATACTCGAAGCCGCAATGGAGTTAGCTACAGAACTCACTGAAAATCGCATTCGAAATGGAAAATTTAAAGATGAGAAGAAGAAAACACCCATTGAGACCCCAATTCTAAACCACTCAGGTTCATCCTTGAAGTTTGCTGGTAAGAGGAAGCGAAATGGCAAGAACTTTGCTGTCACCCAAACCAACCCTCCCATCACTGCTGCTCCAATCACGCAAGTCGCCCCTCCAGCCGCACCATTCAAAAGGCCATACACTGTCCCACACCCAAAGTGTAACCGTTGCCAATACCATCACTCTCCCGAAAACCCTTGCAAACATTGCACAAATTGTGGCCGTGTGGGTCACACTATCCAAACCTGCCGTACCCTTCAGCGATCGAACCGCAGTCAACCTCCAACCCAAACCCAAAATCAAATGGTGGGCCAAGCCCAACAACCCTTACTTCTACCACCTGCGCAACTCGCAGCCCAACCTTACTACCAACCCAACTACCCCATGATGCAATCCATGCGAGCTGTTTCAATTGTGGGGACCCAAACCACTTCAGGAATACTTGCCCACACCTGGTGAACATCATCCATGCCCAAGCTCAAGCAAACCCGGTAAACCAAGCTAACCAAGCTCCTCCACCTGCTAGAGGAAGAGCTTTCAATATCAACGCTAACCAAGCCAGGGCTGAAAACAATGTGGTCAACGGTACGTTTCTCGTAAATGGTAGTTATGCATCTATATTATTCGATACTGGTGCGGATAAGAGCTTTATGTCTTTAGAATTCGAATATATTCTCGACCAACCTCGTGATAATCTCGTTGAATCTCTGACCGTGGAAGTTGCTGACGGAAAACCCACTTCATTAAATTCTATTATACGCGATTGTACTCTCACCCTAAATGATCACGATTTTTCAATTGATCTCATTCCTATGAAATTGGGAAGTTTCGATGTTATCATCGGCATGGACTGGCTCAGCCAGCATCACGCTGAAGTGGTGTGCCATGAAAAGTTCATTCGTATTCCTCTCGTCGACGGTCAGACACTACTTATCATTGGGGAAACTCCTTCGAAAGGGCTCAAATTGATGTTCTGCCTTCAAGCCCGAAGTTATCTTCGTAAAAATTACGTCGCATTTCTAGCTCACGTCGTCAATAAGGAAGGCAAGGAGAGGAAGCTCGAAGATATTCCAATTGTGAAAGAATTCCTGCAAGTTTTTCCCGACGACGTTGCAGGACTTCCTCCTGTGCGAGAAGTCGAATTTCGAATCGATCTTGTGCCTGGCGCTACACCGGTCGCAAAATCTCCCTATATGTTAGCCCCATCCGAGATGCAAGCGTTGGCCAGTCAACTGCAAGAGCTGACTGACAAAGGATTCATACGTCCTAGCTCATCGCCTTGGGGTGCGCCCGTTCTTTCTGTAAGGAAGAAAGATGGAACGTTTCGCATGTGCATTGATTATAGAGAACTCAACAAGTTGATGGTTAAGAATCGCTATCCACTGCCTCGTATTGATGACCTTCTAGACCAACTTTAAGGCGCTACCTGTTTTTCCAAAATCGACCTTCGTTCTGGTTATCATCAGCTTAGAGTGCGCGAAGAAGATATTCCAAAAACTGCCTTCCGAACTCGTTATGGTCATTACGAGTTCATGGTTATGCCCTTCGGTTTAACCAACGTCCCCACTATCTTCATGGATTTGATGAATAGGGTATGCAAACCCTATCTCGACCGTTTCATCATAGTCTTCATCGACGACATTCCCATCTACTCCAAGTCAAAATCCGATCACGAGCCACACCTTCGACTCATTCTTACACTCTTAAGGACTGAAAAGCTTTACGCTATGTTCTCAAATGCGAATTCTGGTTAAGAGAGGTACAATTCCTTGGTCATATCTTCAATGACAAAGGGATTCATGTCGATCCTTCGAAAATCAAGGCAGTACAAGAATGACAAGCGCCACGCACCCCTACCGAAGTTAGGTCATTTCTTGGCTTGGCTGGTTACTACCGACGCTTCATTGCCAATTTTTCCCGTATCGTCGTTCCGCTCACGACCTTGACTCACAAGGGAAAACACTTCATTTGGGGACCTAAGCAAGAGGAGGCCTTCCAAACTTTAAAGCAAAGACTTTGTGACGCACCTGTCCTTACACTCCCTGAGGGTCGCAATGACTTTGTGGTTTATTGCGACGCATCAGGGCTATGTCTCTAGGCAACTCAAAGTTC
Source organism: Scalesia atractyloides (assembly GCA_947069175.1). NCBI lineage: Eukaryota > Viridiplantae > Streptophyta > Magnoliopsida > Asterales > Asteraceae > Scalesia > Scalesia atractyloides. The sequence continues at coordinate 7,464,170 of CAMTDV010000025.1, read as the reverse complement.
ATGAGAAAAATTACACCACCCACGACCTGGAACTTGGAGCCGTTGTGTTCGCTCTCAAGATATGGAGACATTATCTTTACGGTACCAAGTGTGAAATATACATTGACCACAAGAGTCTCCAGCATATATTCAATCAAAAAGAGTTGAATATGAGGCAACGAAGATGGGTCGAACTGCTCAACGATTATGACTGCGAGATTCGGTATCATCCTGGCAAGGCAAATGTGGTGGCTGATGCGCTCAGTCGAAAGGGATATGCGAACTCTATTCGTCTTCTATGTTCGCAAATCATAACCAATATCAAGGATCGAATCCGGGCAGCTCAACATATCTCTGTAACGGAAAATGACGTACGCGATGAGCTGTCAAGTGGAGCTGAACTCAAAATTGAAACCAAATCCGACGGTATTCTATATTATTTAAACCGCATATGGATTCCCGATCGCGACAACCTTCGTGATTTCCTCATGAATGAGGCACACAAAACACGATACTCTGTACACCCAGGAGTCGATAAGATGTATCATGACCTACGATACACCTACTGGTGGCCTGGCATGAAAAAGGATATCGTTGTTTTTGTTTCCAAGTGCCTTACATGTTCCAAAGTGAAAGCTGAACATCAAAGACCTTCAGGACTTCTAGTCCAACCCGAAATGTCACACCCCGACCCGCAGCGGAAAAGGTGATCGGGGCATGATTGGGTTATCATCAAAGCTCATGACATTTATTATACGTTTCATATTCATTAATACAATTTAATGGAAATTTACTATAAATGTTACAACATGTTCTAACTATCAATCTAAGCTTCTTTGTTCTCTTCTAAGGCATTTCCTATGTTTTCCTCGCTTCAACCTGTTCACCTGTATCATGTGTAAAAGGGTTTTTGGATCAACATAAAGTTGGCGAGTGAATCCTATGGAAAACATTTGAACAAGTTTATTTAAATTGATTATGAAATATGTGCACAACCAAACATGAGTAAAAATAGATGTAAACTTATTCAACAATCATTAGATATTAAATAAAGCACACATGAACAATAATGGAACATTTAGAGGCACGCGTTGCTCAACTCGTCTCTCACGAGGAACTGATGGGCCTAATGAATGAATTTGCATAAACATGATAATATGAACGACACAACTACAAACAATATAAACTCAATGATACACACATGAACAATAATGAATTGGTTTTGAGGCACGCGTTGTTCAACTCGTCTCCCACGAGGAACTGATGGGCTTAATGAATGAATTTCATATAATTTGACAAAATGAAATAAGTAATCGCAACAATATAAACAATCTAAGTTTAGATCACGATATGGTATGGCACAAGTTTAAATAAACGAGTTAATTATTTTTATGACACATGACACATCCCAAAACGTGTAATTTAAAAGGGGGAGTTGTAAGATTCACTCACAGTGGGTGCGTTCGGCTGATGATGTTGAATGCACGCGAAGTGGTTTTAACCACGAGTGAGATTAACCTAGATAAATCGCATTATGGTTTGGTAAGTAAGCGGATTTTATTAATCTATTTTAGTAGGATTGTTGGGTGTATTTTTGTGAGTTTAAGGCTATTTTCTAACCTTAAAAATGTTATTTTTAAGTATATTTAATTGATTTTTAATTAAAATAAATAAATAAAAATAATAAAAAAAATTGATTTTTTTGCTACAGTTGACTTTGACTTTGACCGTTGACCGGTTCGAATGCGAATATAAGTGCGCTGGGTGAGGCTCGAACCCGAGACCTCCCGTACGTGTGCACGCAGCTCTACCAACTGAGCTACGTGTCTAACCCGTCATATATCTGTTTTTAATTATATTTATATATTAATTAATTTAAACAGAAAATCCTTTTATTTAAAAACGATTTAATTTGAATCGGACGGTGCGCTCCACAGGTCTCGAACCCGGGACCTGTGGCTTATACTAACACACAGTCCACCGCTGGACTGTGTGTCCAACTTGTTAACTTAACTGGTTTTTATTATACTTAAACACAAACTGAACATTTCCTTTTCTGACTTATTTTAAAAAAATAGATAATTGTCCGAGTCGGTGCAGTAGCCCGGACTCGAACTCGTGACCTGTGATATAAACATACACACAGTCCACCACTGGACTGTGTGTCTAACTTGGTTATTATTCCGGTTATTAATATACTTAACATATAACAGTGTGACTTCCGGTTCGGTTAACAAAAAGGCGTTTTTTATTAAAGCGGCGTGTGTGGAACAAGATTCGAACTCGAGACCTTTGTGTGTTTAATGTGCACACAGTCCACCGCTGGACTGTGTGTCTAACCCGAGTTATAACTTGATTTTAATTATACTTATATGTTACAGGTTCATCGTCTTCTTCGTCAGATTTTAACCAGGAACAATGACGATCTGGTTCGAAGTTTTAATCAGGATTCTTTAGCGTTTTAGGTTAATTGCAGATGAGATGTAAGTAAAAAGAAAAGAAATTAGGCGTGAGGTATACCGACTAGCTTCCTCTGTTTTCCGGCAGAACTCCGGCGACAGCAATCCCTTCCGGCGACGAGTGTCTTGCAGCAGCGAGTCTGCAGAAAGCTTACAAAGTATGTGGGCGACTTCGGTATAAGCTTAGGGGGTTCAGTAAGGCTCAGAAATGAAGAACCCGGTTTTCCGGCGATTTGCAGGTGATTTCCGGCGAGTGAGTTTTCACCGAGAAAAGGTGCGGTTTTGAGCGAAAAGGTTTGCAGAGGTTCGAGGGGGTATTTATAGGGCAAGTCGTCGATGTATTTGGTCCGATTTCCGACTTGATTCGTTGGTTTGAATTTCTCCGGCGGTTATAACTTTGGTCGCGGACTCAGACGTCGGTTATAACCGATGTAGCGTTTATGTTTTACGTTATAACTGAAAGAAACGTTAAGTTTCGCGAGATTGTCGGGATTTCCGACGACTGAACTTTTGGGCGCCGGTTTTGAATTCGGAAGGACACTTTATGAATTAAATGATCTTAATAATTAACAGATAATACAAGTGGCGCAGTGGTTCAAGTGTTGTGAGTTAAGTTGTTGAACCAGCTGACTCGGCGACTGACCCGGGTTCGAAACCCGGCAGGGACATTTTATTTTTATTTTGCGATTTTCAACAGTTTTTCAAAAACAACTTATATATTCCAATATAATAATTGATTATGTATCGTTTAAAATTATTTTGGGCATTTAATTCGCAACGAAAATTTTAACTGACTGTTCGGTTGATAAACGGAGCGGGTTTGGTAAATCCGTTTTTTGACGGATGTTACAGTATCCCCTGCTTTTTAGAAATTTCGTCCCAAAATTTAAATAGTGATATATTTGACTAAAAGAATGATGGTGTTTGGTTTTGGCAGTTACATGCTTAGGAAAAGTAAGGGTTTAAGTTTTTTGTTCGAGGCGGTGTAACGTTCCTTGTAAGGGTTTAAGTACCCTATTACAGGAATCGCTTTTTGTTGCCTACTGTAAAAGTATTGATAAACAAAATTTATTCGCTAACTATGATGTCATGCATAAGAGTTTGGATATGTTTGGAAGGGTATGGTTATATCCTAAGGCAAAACTTCCAATACTACAACCTACATGGAACATAAATAAACACAACAGCTAATATTTGAACATAAATAAACACAACAGCTAATATTTGAACATAAATAAACACAACAGCTAATATTTGAATCCACATTCTGATAGCATATATGTTTGAATGGTGGAAGTTCCTCTCTCGTTTGTTATGATGGAGAGGTTAGTTTATGTAGAAATGGAACACAAATCCAATTTCTCTAAATAGCAAGATGATATAAATGTAACACAATTTCAACCAAGGCAATACTATATCCTACATGGAACTTCTCATAACCGCCTGATAATGCCTCTGATCCTTTGGCAAGAATACTTATATATAGGAAGTACTAGCGGCGTATCCACCATATTCTTGCCAAATTTTCATTGGTTTTATCCACAAATTATGATTAGTTACCAAGAACTAATAAATCCTACATAGAACTTCTCATAACCGTCTGACAATGCCGCTAATCCTTTGACAAGAATACTTATATATAGGAAGTACCAGCGGCGTATCCACCGTATTCTTGTCAAATTTTCATTGGTTTTATCAGTGAATTATGATTAGTTCTATATAACTCTACAACCAATACAACAAACATAAAATACTAAAATGAAAAATATCTGTGCGATCAAGGCTCAATCAAACGGAGCCGATCGTATTGTATGTACTGAAAATGAAATTGTCTGTGTGCTCAAGGCTCAATCAAACGGAGCTGAGCGTATTGCATGTACTGAAAATGAATAACTTAATCTAAACAACTATCACACAAATATCCTATGCATGGAACCTCTCATAACCGCCTGATAATGCCTCCAATCATTTGACAAGAATACTTATATATAGGAAGTACCAGCGGCGTATCCACCATATTCTTGCCAAATTTTCATTGACTTTATCCCCAAGTTATGATTAGTTCTATGCGACTCTACAACAAACACAACAACCACAAGATACTGATAATGAAAATGTCTGTGCGATCAAGGCTCAATCAAATGGAGCCGATCGTATTGCATGTACTGAAAATGTAAAATGAACTGTGCGCTCAAGGCTCAATCAAACGGAGCCGAACGTATTGTATGTACTGAAAATGAAATTGTGTGTGCGCTCAAGGCTCAATCAAACGGATCCGAACGTATTGCATGTACTGAAAATGAATAACTTAATCTTAAACAACAATCACACAAACAGCCTATGCATGGAACCTCTCATAACCGCCTGATAATGCCTCCGATCATTTGACAAGAATACTTATATATAGGAAGTACCAGCGGCGTATCCACCATATTCTTGTCAAATTCTCATTGACTTTATCCGCAAGTTATGATTAGTTCTATGCGACTCTACTACAAACACCACAACCACAAGATACTGATAATGAAAATGTCTGTGCGCTCAAGGCTCAATCAAACGGAGCCGAACGTATTGCATGTACTGAAAATGAAATTGTCTGTGCACTCAAGGCTCAATCAAACGGAGCCGAGCGTATTGCATGTAATGAAAATGTAAAATGAACTGATCGATCAAGGCTCAATCAAACGGAGCCGATCGTTGCGGGCACGCCAAGTTCAACCGCATAATAAAATGGGGAACAAGCTCAAAACCTCATAAAGGGGGAGCTGCGGCCTCGGCAAATGCATATACTGAAAACAATAAACAATAATTACTCTAACAGTCTACACATGGAACCTCTCATAACCACCAGATAATGCTTCTTGATCCTTTGACAAGAATACTTATATATAGGAAGTACCAGCGGCGTATCCACCGTATTCTCGTCAAAGTTTCATTGGCTTTATCCTTAAGTTATGTTTGGTTCGATGTGATAAAGAAAACATAAAACTAAACGATAGGAGTTGAATCTGGATCTTCGGCGAAGAGGACTAGTTGGGTATCTTCGTTTGGGCCGTCATTATCTTCGACAGGATTGGCGTTGATATTGAAGACTCTTCCTCTTGCTGGTGGCCTAGCGGTTGGGTTTTCTTGGTTTACTTGGTTAACTGGGTTTGATTGGGCTTGAGTGTTGATGACGTTAACCAGTTGAGGGCATGTGTTTCTAAAGTGGGTAGGGTCGCCACAATTGAAACAAGCTCGAGCATATGGAAACATGGGGTATTGGGGTTGATGATAGGTTTGGTTCATGGTTTGAGTAGGGGAAAAGGTTTGGTTTTGAAAGGTGCGACAAACCTTGCTCAAATAACCGTAGCGTCCACAAGTTATACATAGCCGACAAGGTAAGGTAAGGGGATGGTGATAAAAACAGTTGTTGCATTGAGGGTGAGGTCCAAGATATGGTTTCTTATTTGGGTAGGTTGAGTTGGGTGCCACTTGGGTGATTGGGATAGCTTGGATGGGTATGGCGTGTGAAATTGGTTGATTTCGTTGGATAACAGCGAAAAGTTGCCCGTCTCTTTTTCTCTTAGAAGTGGGTTGAGAAGGGGATTCGGTTTGGGTGGAGTCGGAGGTTTCAGTCGATTCTTTATCCTTCTTCTTCTCCTCCTTGAAGTCTTTGTTTCGGATTCGGTTCTCGGTGAGCTCTGTTGCTAACTCCATTGCTGCTTCCAAAGTTGCAGGCTTGGTACTTATTACAGGGTCTTGAATCTTTGACGGAAGACCACGAATGTAGTGCTCGATCAAACGGTAGAGGGGAGTGAACATGTTGGGAACTATTTGATGTAACTCGAGGAATCTTTTGTTGTAGGTGATGTGGTCTCCTTCCTTTTGCTTCAACGAATAAAATTCATCTTCTAATTTCTTGATTTCGCTCCTTGGGCAAAATCGTCTGGTCATGATTTCCTTCAACTCGTTCCAAGTTAAGGTCATAGCATCTTCAACACCTCGTTTGGCCTTCTCTGTATTCCACCAAGTAAGTGCTATCCCATATAATCGACCGGTAGCATAACGCACTTTGCGATCATCGGGGCAATCGCAATTTAGAAAAGTGTTCTCCATTTCTTCAAACCAATGGAGGAGAGCAGTGACGCCTTCAGTCCCTTTGTATTTTGGAGGGTCGCATGATTTGAAATGCTTGTAGGTGCATTTAGCGGTATTTGAGGGAGAGTTAATAATGTTTTGGTTTTCTTGATTGACAGGATTAGCGGTGAGTGCTTGTTGAACTTGGATTACAATGTTGGGTATTACGGCAGCCATTTGTTGAGCGTTTTGGGTTCATGGGTCGCATTAGTAATGAACATTCATAAAATAATTATAGAAAAATAAATCTACTACATCCATAGGATGTCTTGGGTTTTGCTCGCCATTAGGCCCTACATGCCGCCATACTTTACCTGTGTAATCATGTGGGCCCCCATGAATACCGGTTTTTCATATGGTTCGCACGGGTTTGCCAGGTTGCGTACACAAAAACCCGGAGAAAATCGAGAAATATGTATACAACGTGTGATATTCGGAATGTGTCCAGGTGTAGACACGGTGACACCTCAAAGTGGGTTAGTTCGAACGACATTTGGTGTGGCATGCTTTGGCCTAATAGGTCCTTCGTACTCTCATCGTTGGTCCCCAGGTAGGCAAACTGGTCCGTTATATTGGATTTATACGAATGCCAACCTAGACAGGACGTTCCGACTACCGGTACTTGTACCCTTCCAGTTACTACATGCCCGTCGCAGAACTTACTTTGATGAGATTTGAAAATTGCAACAAAATCTTTGGATAATGAGAGTATGAAAATAAATTGAATACATGAACATCGATATATGTATAATGAATATGTATATAAGCATGTATGTTTGACTGTAAATGTAAATAAATATGAAACAAATAAATATCACAAGTTTGTATGTAACCACCTAATCAATTAAAATTTAGGTAGACTATAGTATAGGCTCTAAGGGTCTAATAACCTATCCTATACCCTATAGTCATAGCTCTGATACCAATCTGTCACACCCCGACCCGCAGCGGAAAAGGTGATCGGGGCATGATTGGGTTATCATCAAAGCTCATGACATTTATTATACGTTTCATATTCATTAATACAATTTAATGGAAATTTACTATAAATGTTACAACATGTTCTAACTATCAATCTAAGCTTCTTTGTTCTCTTCTAAGGCATTTCCTATGTTTTCCTCGCTTCAAAACCCGTTCACCTGTATTATGTGTAAAAGGGTTTTTGGATCAACATAAAGTTGGCGAGTGAATCCTATGGAAAACATTTGAACAAGTTTATTTAAATTGATTATGAAATATGTGCACAACCAAACATGAGTAAAAATAGATGTAAACTTATTCAACAATCATTAGATATTAAATAAAGCACACATGAACAATAATGGAACATTTAGAGGCACGCGTTGCTCAACTCGTCTCTCACGAGGAACTGATGGGCCTAATGAATGAATTTGCATAAACATGATAATATGAACGACACAACTACAAACAATATAAACTCAATGATACACACATGAACAATAATGAATTGGTTTTGAGGCACGCGTTGTTCAACTCGTCTCCCACGAGGAACTGATGGGCTTAATGAATGAATTTCATATAATTTGACAAAATGAAATAAGTAATCGCAACAATATAAACAATCTAAGTTTAGATCACGATATGGTATGGCACAAGTTTAAATAAACGAGTTAATTATTTTTATGACACATGACACATCCCAAAACGTGTAATTTAAAAGGGGGAGTTGTAAGATTCACTCACAGTGGGTGCGTTCGGCTGATGATGTTGAATGCACGCGAAGTGGTTTTAACCACGAGTGAGATTAACCTAGATAAATCGCATTATGGTTTGGTAAGTAAGCGGATTTTATTAATCTATTTTAGTAGGATTGTTGGGTGTATTTTTGTGAGTTTAAGGCTATTTTCTAACCTTAAAAATGTTATTTTTAAGTATATTTAATTGATTTTTAATTAAAATAAATAAATAAAAATAATAAAAAAAATTGATTTTTTTGCTACAGTTGACTTTGACTTTGACCGTTGACCGGTTCGAATGCGAATATAAGTGCGCTGGGTGAGGCTCGAACCCGAGACCTCCCGTACGTGTGCACGCAGCTCTACCAACTGAGCTACGTGTCTAACCCGTCATATATCTGTTTTTAATTATATTTATATATTAATTAATTTAAACAGAAAATCCTTTTATTTAAAAACGATTTAATTTGAATCGGACGGTGCGCTCCACAGGTCTCGAACCCGGGACCTGTGGCTTATACTAACACACAGTCCACCGCTGGACTGTGTGTCCAACTTGTTAACTTAACTGGTTTTTATTATACTTAAACACAAACTGAACATTTCCTTTTCTGACTTATTTTAAAAAAATAGATAATTGTCCGAGTCGGTGCAGTAGCCCGGACTCGAACTCGTGACCTGTGATATAAACATACACACAGTCCACCACTGGACTGTGTGTCTAACTTGGTTATTATTCCGGTTATTAATATACTTAACATATAACAGTGTGACTTCCGGTTCGGTTAACAAAAAGGCGTTTTTTATTAAAGCGGCGTGTGTGGAACAAGATTCGAACTCGAGACCTTTGTGTGTTTAATGTGCACACAGTCCACCGCTGGACTGTGTGTCTAACCCGAGTTATAACTTGATTTTAATTATACTTATATGTTACAGGTTCATCGTCTTCTTCGTCAGATTTTAACCAGGAACAATGACGATCTGGTTCGAAGTTTTAATCAGGATTCTTTAGCGTTTTAGGTTAATTGCAGATGAGATGTAAGTAAAAAGAAAAGAAATTAGGCGTGAGGTATACCGACTAGCTTCCTCTGTTTTCCGGCAGAACTCCGGCGACAGCAATCCCTTCCGGCGACGAGTGTCTTGCAGCAGCGAGTCTGCAGAAAGCTTACAAAGTATGTGGGCGACTTCGGTATAAGCTTAGGGGGTTCAGTAAGGCTCAGAAATGAAGAACCCGGTTTTCCGGCGATTTGCAGGTGATTTCCGGCGAGTGAGTTTTCACCGAGAAAAGGTGCGGTTTTGAGCGAAAAGGTTTGCAGAGGTTCGAGGGGGTTATTTATAGGGCAAGTCGTCGATGTATTTGGTCCGATTTCCGACTTGATTCGTTGGTTTGAATTTCTCCGGCGGTTATAACTTTGGTCGCGGACTCAGACGTCGGTTATAACCGATGTAGCGTTTATGTTTTACGTTATAACTGAAAGAAACGTTAAGTTTCGCGAGATTGTCGGGATTTCCGACGACTGAACTTTTGGGCGCCGGTTTTGAATTCGGAAGGACACTTTATGAATTAAATGATCTTAATAATTAACAGATAATACAAGTGGCGCAGTGGTTCAAGTGTTGTGAGTTAAGTTGTTGAACCAGCTGACTCGGCGACTGACCCGGGTTCGAAACCCGGCAGGGACATTTTATTTTTATTTTGCGATTTTCAACAGTTTTTCAAAAACAACTTATATATTCCAATATAATAATTGATTATGTATCGTTTAAAATTATTTTGGGCATTTAATTCGCAACGAAAATTTTAACTGACTGTTCGGTTGATAAACGGAGCGGGTTTGGTAAATCCGTTTTTTGACGGATGTTACAGTATCCCCTGCTTTTTAGAAATTTCGTCCCAAAATTTAAATAGTGATATATTTGACTAAAAGAATGATGGTGTTTGGTTTTGGCAGTTACATGCTTAGGAAAAGTAAGGGTTTAAGTTTTTTGTTCGAGGCGGTATACGTTCCTTGTAAGGGTTAAGTACCCTATTACAGGAATCGCTTTTTGTTGCCTACTGTAAAAGTATTGATAAACAAAATTTATTCGCTAACTATGATGTCATGCATAAGAGTTTGGATATGTTTGGAAGGGTATGGTTATATCCTAAGGCAAAACTTCCAATACTACAACCTACATGGAACATAAATAAACACAACAGCTAATATTTGAACATAAATAAACACAACAGCTAATATTTGAACATAAATAAACACAACAGCTAATATTTGAATCCACATTCTGATAGCATATATGTTTGAATGGTGGAAGTTCCTCTCTCGTTTGTTATGATGGAGAGGTTAGTTTATGTAGAAATGGAACACAAATCCAATTTCTCTAAATAGCAAGATGATATAAATGTAACACAATTTCAACCAAGGCAATACTATATCCTACATGGAACTTCTCATAACCGCCTGATAATGCCTCTGATCCTTTGGCAAGAATACTTATATATAGGAAGTACTAGCGGCGTATCCACCATATTCTTGCCAAATTTTCATTGGTTTTATCCACAAATTATGATTAGTTACCAAGAACTAATAAATCCTACATAGAACTTCTCATAACCGTCTGACAATGCCGCTAATCCTTTGACAAGAATACTTATATATAGGAAGTACCAGCGGCGTATCCACCGTATTCTTGTCAAATTTTCATTGGTTTTATCAGTGAATTATGATTAGTTCTATATAACTCTACAACCAATACAACAAACATAAAATACTAAAATGAAAAATATCTGTGCGATCAAGGCTCAATCAAACGGAGCCGATCGTATTGTATGTACTGAAAATGAAATTGTCTGTGTGCTCAAGGCTCAATCAAACGGAGCTGAGCGTATTGCATGTACTGAAAATGAATAACTTAATCTAAACAACTATCACACAAATATCCTATGCATGGAACCTCTCATAACCGCCTGATAATGCCTCCAATCATTTGACAAGAATACTTATATATAGGAAGTACCAGCGGCGTATCCACCATATTCTTGCCAAATTTTCATTGACTTTATCCCCAAGTTATGATTAGTTCTATGCGACTCTACAACAAACACAACAACCACAAGATACTGATAATGAAAATGTCTGTGCGATCAAGGCTCAATCAAATGGAGCCGATCGTATTGCATGTACTGAAAATGTAAAATGAACTGTGCGCTCAAGGCTCAATCAAACGGAGCCGAACGTATTGTATGTACTGAAAATGAAATTGTGTGTGCGCTCAAGGCTCAATCAAACGGATCCGAACGTATTGCATGTACTGAAAATGAATAACTTAATCTTAAACAACAATCACACAAACAGCCTATGCATGGAACCTCTCATAACCGCCTGATAATGCCTCCGATCATTTGACAAGAATACTTATATATAGGAAGTACCAGCGGCGTATCCACCATATTCTTGTCAAATTCTCATTGACTTTATCCGCAAGTTATGATTAGTTCTATGCGACTCTACTACAAACACCACAACCACAAGATACTGATAATGAAAATGTCTGTGCGCTCAAGGCTCAATCAAACGGAGCCGAACGTATTGCATGTACTGAAAATGAAATTGTCTGTGCACTCAAGGCTCAATCAAACGGAGCCGAGCGTATTGCATGTAATGAAAATGTAAAATGAACTGATCGATCAAGGCTCAATCAAACGGAGCCGATCGTTGCGGGCACGCCAAGTTCAACCGCATAATAAAATGGGGAACAAGCTCAAAACCTCATAAAGGGGGAGCTGCGGCCTCGGCAAATGCATATACTGAAAACAATAAACAATAATTACTCTAACAGTCTACACATGGAACCTCTCATAACCACCAGATAATGCTTCTGATCCTTTGACAAGAATACTTATATATAGGAAGTACCAGCGGCGTATCCACCGTATTCTCGTCAAAGTTTCATTGGCTTTATCCTTAAGTTATGTTTGGTTCGATGTGATAAAGAAAACATAAAACTAAACGATAGGAGTTGAATCTGGATCTTCGGCGAAGAGGACTAGTTGGGTATCTTCGTTTGGGCCGTCATTATCTTCGACAGGATTGGCGTTGATATTGAAGACTCTTCCTCTTGCTGGTGGCCTAGCGGTTGGGTTTTCTTGGTTTACTTGGTTAACTGGGTTTGATTGGGCTTGAGTGTTGATGACGTTAACCAGTTGAGGGCATGTGTTTCTAAAGTGGGTAGGGTCGCCACAATTGAAACAAGCTCGAGCATATGGAAACATGGGGTATTGGGGTTGATGATAGGTTTGGTTCATGGTTTGAGTAGGGGAAAAGGTTTGGTTTTGAAAGGTGCGACAAACCTTGCTCAAATAACCGTAGCGTCCACAAGTTATACATAGCCGACAAGGTAAGGTAAGGGGATGGTGATAAAAACAGTTGTTGCATTGAGGGTGAGGTCCAAGATATGGTTTCTTATTTGGGTAGGTTGAGTTGGGTGCCACTTGGGTGATTGGGATAGCTTGGATGGGTATGGCGTGTGAAATTGGTTGATTTCGTTGGATAACAGCGAAAAGTTGCCCGTCTCTTTTTCTCTTGAAGTGGGTTGAGAAGGGGATTCGGTTTGGGTGGAGTCGGAGGTTTCAGTCGATTCTTTATCCTTCTTCTTCTCCTCCTTGAAGTCTTTGTTTCGGATTCGGTTCTCGGTGAGCTCTGTTGCTAACTCCATTGCTGCTTCCAAAGTTGCAGGCTTGGTACTTATTACAGGGTCTTGAATCTTTGACGGAAGACCACGAATGTAGTGCTCGATCAAACGGTAGAGGGGAGTGAACATGTTGGGAACTATTTGATGTAACTCGAGGAATCTTTTGTTGTAGGTGATGTGGTCTCCTTCCTTTTGCTTCAACGAATAAAATTCATCTTCTAATTTCTTGATTTCGCTCCTTGGGCAAAATCGTCTGGTCATGATTTCCTTCAACTCGTTCCAAGTTAAGGTCATAGCATCTTCAACACCTCGTTTGGCCTTCTCTGTATTCCACCAAGTAAGTGCTATCCCATATAATCGACCGGTAGCATAACGCACTTTGCGATCATCGGGGCAATCGCAATTTAGAAAAGTGTTCTCCATTTCTTCAAACCAATGGAGGAGAGCAGTGACGCCTTCAGTCCCTTTGTATTTTGGAGGGTCGCATGATTTGAAATGCTTGTAGGTGCATTTAGCGGTATTTGAGGGAGAGTTAATAATGTTTTGGTTTTCTTGATTGACAGGATTAGCGGTGAGTGCTTGTTGAACTTGGATTACAATGTTGGGTATTACGGCAGCCATTTGTTGAGCGTTTTGGGTTCATGGGTCGCATTAGTAATGAACATTCATAAAATAATTATAGAAAAATAAATCTACTACATCCATAGGATGTCTTGGGTTTTGCTCGCCATTAGGCCCTACATGCCGCCATACTTTACCTGTGTAATCATGTGGGCCCCCATGAATACCGGTTTTTCATATGGTTCGCACGGGTTTGCCAGGTTGCGTACACAAAAACCCGGAGAAAATCGAGAAATATGTATACAACGTGTGATATTCGGAATGTGTCCAGGTGTAGACACGGTGACACCTCAAAGTGGGTTAGTTCGAACGACATTTGGTGTGGCATGCTTTGGCCTAATAGGTCCTTCGTACTCTCATCGTTGGTCCCCAGGTAGGCAAACTGGTCCGTTATATTGGATTTATACGAATGCCAACCTAGACAGGACGTTCCGACTACCGGTACTTGTACCCTTCCAGTTACTACATGCCCGTCGCAGAACTTACTTTGATGAGATTTGAAAATTGCAACAAAATCTTTGGATAATGAGAGTATGAAAATAAATTGAATACATGAACATCGATATATGTATAATGAATATGTATATAAGCATGTATGTTTGACTGTAAATGTAAATAAATATGAAACAAATAAATATCACAAGTTTGTATGTAACCACCTAATCAATTAAAATTTAGGTAGACTATAGTATAGGCTCTAAGGGTCTAATAACCTATCCTATACCCTATAGTCATAGCTCTGATACCAATCTGTCACACCCCGACCCGCAGCGGAAAAGGTGATCGGGGCATGATTGGGTTATCATCAAAGCTCATGACATTTATTATACGTTTCATATTCATTAATACAATTTAATGGAAATTTACTATAAATGTTACAACATGTTCTAACTATCAATCTAAGCTTCTTTGTTCTCTTCTAAGGCATTTCCTATGTTTTCCTCGCTTCAAACCTGTTCACCTGTATTATGTGTAAAAGGGTTTTTGGATCAACATAAAGTTGGCGAGTGAATCCTATGGAAAACATTTGAACAAGTTTATTTAAATTGATTATGAAATATGTGCACAACCAAACATGAGTAAAAATAGATGTAAACTTATTCAACAATCATTAGATATTAAATAAAGCACACATGAACAATAATGGAACATTTAGAGGCACGCGTTGCTCAACTCGTCTCTCACGAGGAACTGATGGGCCTAATGAATGAATTTGCATAAACATGATAATATGAACGACACAACTACAAACAATATAAACTCAATGATACACACATGAACAATAATGAATTGGTTTTGAGGCACGCGTTGTTCAACTCGTCTCCCACGAGGAACTGATGGGCTTAATGAATGAATTTCATATAATTTGACAAAATGAAATAAGTAATCGCAACAATATAAACAATCTAAGTTTAGATCACGATATGGTATGGCACAAGTTTAAATAAACGAGTTAATTATTTTTATGACACATGACACATCCCAAAACGTGTAATTTAAAAGGGGGAGTTGTAAGATTCACTCACAGTGGGTGCGTTCGGCTGATGATGTTGAATGCACGCGAAGTGGTTTTAACCACGAGTGAGATTAACCTAGATAAATCGCATTATGGTTTGGTAAGTAAGCGGATTTTATTAATCTATTTTAGTAGGATTGTTGGGTGTATTTTTGTGAGTTTAAGGCTATTTTCTAACCTTAAAAATGTTATTTTTAAGTATATTTAATTGATTTTTAATTAAAATAAATAAATAAAAATAATAAAAAAAAATTGATTTTTTTGCTACAGTTGACTTTGACTTTGACCGTTGACTTGACCGTTGACCGGTTCGAATGCGAATATAAGTGCGCTGGGTGAGGCTCGAACCCGAGACCTCCCGTACGCGTGCACGCAGCTCTACCAACTGAGCTACGTGTCTAACCCGTCATATATCTGTTTTTAATTATATTTATATATTAATTAATTTAAACAGAAAATCATTTTATTTAAAAACGATTTAATTTGAATCGGACGGTGCGCTCCACAGGTCTCGAACCCGGGACCTGTGGCTTATACTAACACACAGTCCACCGCTGGACTGTGTGTCCAACTTGTTAACTTAACTGGTTTTTATTATACTTAAACACAAACTGAACATTTCCTTTTCTGACTTATTTTAAAAAATAGATAATTGTCCGAGTCGGTGCAGTAGCCCGGACTCGAACTCGTGACCTGTGATATAAACATACACACAGTCCACCACTGGACTGTGTGTCTAACTTGGTTATTATTCCGGTTATTAATATACTTAACATATAACAGTGTGACTTCCGGTTCGGTTAACAAAAAGGCGTTTTTTATTAAAGCGGCGTGTGTGGAACAAGATTCGAACTCGAGACCTTTGTGTGTTTAATGTGCACACAGTCCACCGCTGGACTGTGTGTCTAACCCGAGTTATAACTTGATTTTAATTATACTTATATGTTACAGGTTCATCGTCTTCTTCGTCAGATTTTAACCAGGAACAATGACGATCTGGTTCGAAGTTTTAATCAGGATTCTTTAGCGTTTTAGGTTAATTGCAGATGAGATGTAAGTAAAAAGAAAAGAAATTAGGCGTGAGGTATACCGACTAGCTTCCTCTGTTTTCCGGCAGAACTCCGGCGACAGCAAATCCCTTCCGGCGACGAGTGTCTTGCAGCAGCGAGTCTCCAGAAAGCTTACAAAGTATGTGGGCGACTTCGGTATAAGCTTAGGGGGTTCAGTAAGGCTCAGAAATGAAGAACCCGGTTTTCCGGCGATTTGCAGGTGATTTCTGGCGAGTGAGTTTTCACCGAGAAAAGGTGCGGTTTTGAGCGAAAAGGTTTGCAGAGGTTCGAGGGGGTATTTATAGGGCAAGTCGTCGATGTATTTGGTCCGATTTCCGACTTGATTCGTTGGTTTGAATTTCTCCGGCGGTTATAACTTTGGTCGCGGACTCAGACGTCGGTTATAACCGATGTAGCGTTTATGTTTTACGTTATAACTGAAAGAAACGTTAAGTTTCGCGAGATTGTCGGGATTTCCGACGACTGAACTTTTGGGCGGCGGTTTTGAATTCGGAAGGACACTTTATGAATTAAATGATCTTAATAATTAACAGATAATACAAGTGGCGCAGTGGTTCAAGTGTTGTGAGTTAAGTTGTTGAACCAGCTGACTCGGCGACTGACCCGGGTTCGAAACCCGGCAGGGACATTTTATTTTTATTTGGCGATTTTCAACAGTTTTTCAAAAACAACTTATATATTCCAATATAATAATTGATTATGTATCGTTTAAAATTATTTTGGGCACACGAAAATTTTAACTGACTGTTCGGTTGATAAACGGAGCGGGTTTGGTAAATCCGTTTTTTGACGGATGTTACACGAAATACCTTTATGGAAGTGGGAAAACATAACCATGGACTTCATTACCGGGTTACCTCGCACCTCCAGTGGGTATGACACCATATGGGTAGTCATC
Source organism: Scalesia atractyloides (assembly GCA_947069175.1). NCBI lineage: Eukaryota > Viridiplantae > Streptophyta > Magnoliopsida > Asterales > Asteraceae > Scalesia > Scalesia atractyloides. The sequence continues at coordinate 7,447,125 of CAMTDV010000025.1, read as the reverse complement.
GATCGTCTTACAAAATCAGCTCACTCCATTCAGATTCGCGAGGACTTCAAGAACGAGAAGTTAACTTGTATCTACATCAACGAGATCGTAAGCCATCATGGTGTACCGTTAAGCATCATTTCAGACCGTGATGGTCGTTTCACTTCACGAGCATGGCGAGCCGTACAAACCGCTTTGGGTACACGGTTAGACCTTAGCACTGCCTTTCACCCTCAAACTGATGGTCAATCTGAACGCACCATCCAAACCCTTGAAGACATGCTTCGAGCATGTGTCATAGACTTCAAAGGAAACTGGAACGCTCATCTACCGTTAGTCGAGTTTCCGTACAACAATAGCTATCATTCAAGTATCAGCATGGCTCCTTTCGAAGCTTTATATGGTCGTAAATGCCGATCTCCAGTATGTTGGCACGAAATTGGTGAAGCGCAAATCACCGGACCTGAATTGATTCAAGAAACAACCGACAAAATCATTCAAATACGAAACAATCTTCTAGCAGCTCAAAGTCGTCAAAAGAGTTATGCTGACAAACGACGAAAGCCCTTGGAGTTTGGCGTTGGTGATCAAGTACTTTTGAAAGTATCACCGTGGAAGGGAGTGTTCGTTTTGGCCAGAAGGGCAAGCTAGCACCACGCTACGTAGGACCTTTCAAGATACTCGAAAGAGTAGCTCCTGTAGCATACAAGCTTGACCTACCAGAAGAGCTTAACAGAATTCACCCCACGTTCCACGTATCAAACTTGAAAAAGTGCCTCGCTGACGAAAACCTCCATATCCCTCTAGAAGACATTCAAGTCGATGAATCAATGCACTTTGTTGAAAGACCAGTGGAAATCATGGATTTCGGTGAGAAGCGTTTAAGGCGAAGTCGTATTCCAATCGTCAGGGTGCGTTGGGAGTCAAGACGAGGGCCCGAGTTTACTTGGAACGTGAAAACTCAATGCGCGAAAAGTACCCGCATCTCTTTCCCGTTACAACTACTACTTAAATTTCGGTACGAAATTTCTAAAAGTAGGGGATACTGTAACATTTGTGTAAATCGGGTTTCGAAAACCCGCCCCAAATTACCGATCAGTGTTATGATCTTTTGATTTTACATTTTTGTTCATTGTTTTAAATATTAGAATTTATATATATATATATGTGTGTGTGTGTGTGTGTGTATAATAACAATAGTAACAAAGGTTTATAATAAATTTAATAAAATAAATAAGCAACTAAATATCAAATACATATAATTCGTAAATAATTTATCTAAAAATAATTAAAATAATTAAAATAAATAAAAAGAGGGTGAACCGGGATCGAACCCGAGTTCCCCGGGTAACACACACACTACAAACACCACTACGCTGCACACACTAGTTGTGCCATTCTTAGAAACGAAATTCTCTTATATCAGGACTAAGATGAAACCTGCAACCATGACCGGAATCAAGACGCGCCTTTCCCTTTTCTTTCGAATCTTCGCGACAACTGGCAACGTGTATTTTTGGCAAACACCAATCTCGCCGGCTGTCATCCTCATGGCAATTGCCAATCATCAAATTGGATTTCCAAAAAAATCGAAACCAAGTGCACCCTGTTTTCCCCTATAAATACTGGTCGAATACCCTCAATCAAAACTCGCTCATCACCTCTAAATCTCTCTGTTCACTCCTAAGTTCCTACGTCGCCGGAGTCTCTCCCTCGCCGGAAACAACAGGTCGCCGGAATCGTGCCACCGCCGACTTTATCTTACGGTAGACCTCTTTCCCTTTCTTTAGAGTTTAATCCAATTAAGCTTTTCGTTCAGACGATTAAATCGGAATGAAACAATTTGATTCAGGCGGGTTCAGGTTTGGTTTAAATTCAAAATGAAGAAGACGAAGTGGGTTACGTGTTTTATGTATTTAAATTTTGGGTTTTAAACAGGTTAGACACACAGTCCAGCAGTGGACTGTGTGCAAACCAGGACTCCACGTCTCCGGTTCGAATCCGACTTATGACCGCTTTAAACACGCACCATCGCTTTTAATTTGAGCAGGATATATTAGTAAACAAAAAGTATATAAATGTAAGTAAACACCAGTAGTGTCGGGTTGGACACCCAGCCCAGTTGGTTGGGCTGGGTGTAAACCGAACCCACAGTCACCGGTTCGATCCCCGTCTCACACACCGGCCAGATCAGTTAATTTCCTTTTTAAAATTTAATTAAAATTTGATTGAACCTAAAACGTGTATAAATATAATTAAAATCTAGATTCTTTCGGGTTAGACACGTAGCTCAGTTGGAAGAGCTGCGTGCACGCAACCGAGAGGTCACGGGTTCGAGTCTCAACACGCATGCTTACAACTCCAATTAAAACAGTCTGACACGTGTCAGACTGACATTTTTTTATTATTTTTATTTTATTTATTCTATTTTCATTTTTTCTTTTATTATTTCATTTCATGGTTTTTGTTAAAAGAAAATATATTTTTAAACACTTAAAAAAAACACATAATTTCAAGGGCTTAATTATATCAATACAAATCATAAAATTAACTTAAAATCTCAACAAGGGATCCTAACCAAAATATTAGTTTATTTATTTATCGCATTATTATTTTTAGGTTAGTACTTCTTCGTCGGTCCAATCCGCAACTCGTGCGCTTTCATTTCCACTAAAAAATACGCACCCAATGTGAGTGAATCTCTATAATTCCCCGTTTTAATCACGTTTTTTGGTGTATCATGTGTCGTATCATTTCTTTATTTTATTTAACACTTGTGCCTATATCATTTCGTGATCAAATGTGTATTGCTTGTAGTGTGGTTTATATGTGGATACATTTTATCATTCCAGTGCATTCATTTTATTAGGCCCATCAGTTCCTCGTGGGATACGGGTTGAGCATCAGGTGCCTCATTAGATCGGCTCCGTTTGATTGAGCCTTGATCTCAGATATATCATTCATGTCATACATTCATTTAATATGGTTTGTGATTGGTTACATATATACATTTGCTCACATGTGATTTATGCACAATTTTATTTAAATAAACATAAAAAATCAATTATTTAAATGTTTTATCAAGGTTCACTCGCCAACTTTTGTTGACCCAAAATTTCCTCTGTTTAACGCATGATACAGGTGATCAAGTTGAGGGAAGAAACACTTAGGATGGCCTAGAAGAATAATCAAGTTATTTCGTTGGAACAAACATTTAGATTATTATTTGTGTTTGTATGAATTTTTGTTGGATATTTGAAATTTGAATTTAATAATATTGAAACTTCTTAGTAAATATCATGAGCTTTGGTGATAACCCAATCATGCCCCGACTTTTATTCCGCTGCAGGTCGGGGTGTGATGTTTTATACATCTAAATAGCACATAACCTTTCATTTTAAAAGATTTAAATACACACCACTTTTGTTAAAGGCAAATATCATATCACTAGATTAATAACCATAGGTTATAATTTTTTAATAAGAAAAGTATGTAAATATTATCTTCGGAAAAATTATATAAGTTGGTATAAATACATTTAGAGTTGTAGTGTTTTGAAATCCAAGGACAAAAATATAAAATTTAAAGTAAAAATACTTTCAAAATTGTTTCTTAGAGTGTAATGTATCTAGAGGTGGAGACATGAAAGATTGTTGGAGAGGGACTAAACTTTTAATTTTCTCTCATACACAAGTGTCATCCAATGGTGCACTGGTCTATGAGAGCAAAAGGGCCGTACATGTGTGTTCACATGTTTGAACAAGGAACTAATAGTCGAAGAGAAAGGGAGATAGCCCACAAGTTTCGTCTCATTTAGTCCCCCCACGTCCTACCACAACTTAAACACAACAGTCCCACACCACCATCTCACTAGCTAGCTCGATCTTGAACTCGCTGCCCCCTTTTTAAGTCACGAGAACCACTGTCCCTTTTTTCCATTTCGAGAGAAAGAAGTCTGAATAGGGAGTGACAGAAGCACTGATAGAGTACGTTCAAAGAGGAGAGAGAAAGAGATTAGAGGGTGTGGATGAGTCATGAGACCCTCTAAAGATCTTGATCAGTCTTCAACTGAAGTCATCTTTTGTGAATCTTCATAGCTTCAGTTCTGAGTTCTCTCAGCTGAAGATGTTTTAGTGTTGTTGTAGTTGCGGTTTGAACGTTTGATAGTTGTGTCGGTGTTATAACTTATACATACAAACTTCTTTCTTTGTATCTCTGTCGGTGGTACCAACATGTATGTGTTGTATCATAGGCTTCACCCCCACAATATATATAATCTCTTTATCTGAACTATCACTCTCTTGTTCTTCAGTTGCACTTACTCACTGAACTATCATGTTTTCAGGAGAAACCCATTAGACCTCAACAATTTACCGGATGATTTCTCTAGAGATCAGGGCAAACAAACACTTGATGACTCGTCTTCTTCTGCCTCTGGTACCTTCTCTCCAACCAATAATATTAATTGTTACATTTCTCCAGAGATTTATATACGTAGTTTTTAAAAGACTTAGTTTTGATATTCAAAAAAGGTAACGGCCTAGCTTGTTGCCCGTTTACCATCTATTTCGATGTAAATTCATAACACGATAATATGAACCATTCTATATTAATCATTAATTACCAGTTTAGGAATTAATGCAAACCCTAAAATATGGTATGATACTACTTTAATTTTAATAGCTTGTTTAGAATGGTTAACTCACACACTCATTAAATTGACTTGTAAATCTACACCGAAAATGTAACAACGAGACTAGAACTCTGAACCATTTAAGGAACACGTTACTACACACGTTGATAGCGCTAGCTTACAAGCACTTTGGTGTATGGTATAATGTTACCTTTAAAAGTATGTTTAGCTGGAAGTATGGTTACTATTTTCCAAGGATTAGGGTGACCCTTTTGGTAATTTGGATGGACTGTAGAGTAACAGTAATTAAGAACTAACACATGAGAAGTCCTATCCATCAATGTAGGTTCTGAAACTTGTGTTTGTGTTTGTGTTTGTCATGGTATCTAGGAATCTACAGGAAAAAGAAAAACGGCGCAAAGGATGAAAGTGGGAAGGTCTACGAGTGTAGGTTTTGTTCTCTCAAGTTCTGCAAGTCTCAAGCCCTTGGGGGACACATGAACCGCCATCGCCAAGGTCTCTCTCTCTCTAGACCCTTCTCTCTCTCTCTACACACATAAAAACACACAGAAGTGTGTGAAAAACGAGGTGAACTTTGCTAATAATTTGCCATGAAGCGTAGTCTTGTCAATCTTTTAATCTTTTAGTTTCACCCTATAAGTGACAAAAGTTATACTTTTACTATAATATTGTGCTACATGTTTCGTGAAAATATTTAACCTAATGTTTTTAATATTGGTCTCAGAAAGGGAGACAGAAGCACTCAACCATGCTCGTCAGCTAGTTTTTAGCAACGATAACATCCTCCCCCCACTCCCTCACCAACTAGGGTAAGCTATTATTTAAATTACAACATGAATTGTTGTATATCATAATATGATAATATGGAAAAAGTTGCTAAACATAAAAAAATCTTGTGTTGAGTATCACTATGTCTTCAATCCCTTTGCTTTTGATATCTTTGATTCTTCTTCTCCTGAAGTTATTAGTTTTTTGGACGGAACGCAGAGGGTCGTGCACAACAATTGTTTTTATGTGTTTACTATAACTTTCTTGCATATCATGTCATAAACACATTATATTAATGTTTAAGGTTTAGTTACTTTTATATGAATAAAAATTGATGTTCATATTGATATTGGATAATGTAGTGGACAACCAATGGTACATGGAGGGTTTCATCATCAACAAGTTTATCCTACAAATCTCTTTTCCGACACATCCACCACCATTCTACCACCACATATGTACACTTCTTCGGCATCACGTCTCAATAACCCTTATCCAATGAATGATTACTTTGTGGGACGTGTGTGCTCCGGCAATGCACCACCATTCACCCTCCAGAACATGAACGGCGCCACCGCACCACCACCGGAGAGTGCAAATAACTACACATGCATTGGTGCACCTGTTGGACAAAGCTTCACACTCTCCGAAGGAAGTGGTGGTAGAGAAATGTCACAATCCCCAGCCAGAAGATATCATCAAGATGGGTTCTAATATTAATAATAATAATAATATAATAATAATAAAATAATAATAATGATGATGATTGTATTTTGGATGACTGTTAAAATCTTTCTATGCTCCTAACAAGAGAGAAGTGGAAGTATCATTTTCCTTTGTTTTTTTCTGGTGTTTTATTTAAATTAGTTATGTGGGATTCTGAATTCTGTAGTAGGGGTAGTTGTGCAAATCCTAGTGTTGGTTTTGAGAGTGAGAGTATGAGCAGACTGAATGCAAGTGTTTGGTTGGATTTCAACTAGATATGGATTGAAGGTGTGTGTAAGAGATTGTAATTGGTGTGTTCTATATGGAGATGTGGCAGACAAGTTGGATATCAACCGGAAGACCCCAACCCCCTTTTGGATTTCAATTTTTATCTATCATTGCATGGGTACTTCTTATTTTCATTTTTTTATGTTTGTTTACATTAACTAGTTGATTTTTCGCCCGCATGTTGCGGCGGGGATCCAACGTCTGCAAAACACGTGTTGGCAAAGGCAAACAAATACTGATATCAAAAGATAGATAAAATGACGTAGTAACTGTAGTCACTTCGTCCTAAAAAATGATTTTAAATAATCTAATATATAACACTAGGACCCCAACGTCCTATACGTCGGAAATTAGGTTGTTTTCAATTCAGTTACTACCGTACTAACACGTTAAAATATGGATGAGCTCGATACTGGTTACAGCACCGAAAGTACTGATCCCGAAAATCATCGAAATTAAGTACCAGTACCAAAAATGCTTGGTACAATATGGTATGACATTTGAAGGTAAAAGTCAGTAAATAAAGGTATGGTTAACGTAACGATTTTGAAAACGCCAAAAGATGGGTACCAAATTGGTACCGAAAATGATTTGATATAGTAAATTCGATATAATATGATACCGGTTTGATTACAGGACTTGATACTATTTGCTCATCCATACTTTCGATATCTAAGTTAATTTTACATGCTACAATATATTTATTACAGAAAAATACACAAAAAAGCAAAAGAAGTTGTTGTGTATATAAAACCTCGTTTAAGTAAAATACAATTTACTTATCACGTGTATGAAAAACACTCTAAACGGTGTAATTACTTTCGTTACCACATGGCATGAGCTTAAAGGTGATATTAGTATTCCTTACGTCGCATTTTTACATGATTTGGTATAGTAAATTTAGATACCGATATGATACCGGTTTTAATACAGGATTTGATACCATTTGCCCATCCAGTCTTTAAATATCCAAGTTAATTTTACATGCTACAATTCATTCATTACAGAAAAAGAAAAAAAGTTGTTGGGTATATAAAACCTCATTCAAGTGAAATACAATTTACTTACAACGTGTATGAAAAACAATCTAAACGGTGTAATTACTTACGTTGCCATATGACACGAGCTCAAAGGTGATGTTACTATTCCTTACGTTCCACTTTTAATATATAGTAGTGTAATTTAATGTAATTACTTGCGTTGCCATATGGCATGTCAAATGTGATGTTACTATTTATTATGTTCCATTTTTAATATGTAGTTAATGAAATATAGACAAAAGAGCAAATACAAACGCCCTTATCATATAAAACGTACGAATAGGATGAAAAGGCAAAAAACGTGGTGGCATTTTCATAATTATTTACTCGTACTATCATTATCAAAATTACCTTACACATGATCTTGTAGCGTAATTTTGATCTTGTGAGTAATTTTGTAAATGATCTTGTAGGGTGATTTTAATCTTGTAGAGTAATTTTGTAGAGTATCATAATTACTCTACTTTGATCTTGTAGAGTACTTTTGTAGAATATCATAATTACTCTATAAATGATCTTGTAAGGTAATTTTTATCTTGTAAGGTAATTTTGTAGAGTATAATAATTACTCTACAAATGATCTTGTAGGATAATTTTGAACTGTGTTGTTTGATAAACTTGTAGAGTAATTTTGATACATTTGTAGAGTAATTTTGATAATTACCCTACAAGATCAATTTTATGGTAATTTGATAATTACCCTACGAGTAAATAATTACGAAAATCACACCGCGTTTTTATTTACTTTTTTTATTCCTTTCATACGTTTTGTACGATAAGGCTCTTTATACGTGAACTTAACTCATGAAATATAATCATGCATTGAAACGAGGAGTACAACTGTTAATGAGTTATCGGTTTGTTAAAAACTTTATTTGTACTAAGGTTATACGAGCTTGAGCTTGAGTTCGATTTTAATTATATTGAAACTCTTTTATGGGTGTGAAGCTCGAGCTTTTACACCTATCGATAAGTACAAATTTACCTCGTTTACGCTTGTCTCAACTCGTTTATACCACCGTTGAAATCAATTATAATTTCTTTGAATCTGGGTTAGAATGTCTAGCTTAGACTATGTGTAGTAGTTTTAGTAAAGTGAAAAAGGTGATGTCATGTCTTTGCTACATGAGCAAGATTGGTTTCACTCTTCGTTTTCCCTAGGGTGTGTAATGGTCGAAGTAAACCACATTAATTATTTAATGATTAGCTAATCATTGTTATAGATTTATTACTAATATCTCTATATTTAAATACTGAATCTGAATTTCATATTTGTTTAATATTAGCTAATATTTTCTTTGTGTTTTCTTTTTGTGATGGTCGGTTGGGTTTCGAGAATTATTTCGGGTGCGGGTTGGGTTTGGTTGAATTGAGTTTGGTTTGGTTTCCTGATTCCGAATGTGTAGATCATTTTATTTGTGTCAGTTTTAAGTTGCGGCCGATAAACATCGGTAGAGTTGAAAAATATGGATTAAATAGGTTGCTTGGGTTGTTTTGTTGTTTTTTTATTGGATTGGCCGAAGAATATAAGTTGTTTGGGTTTTAATCACGGCTCAAGAGTGGGTGAATAACGTATGAAGATTTAAAAAAACAAATAGATGAAAATGGTATGTAGATTGTAAAGAAGATGAATATTGTGTGATTCGTTAGATTATTTATAATACTTGAAAAAAGATCTTTTTGTTTGAATTGAGCCTCAACGACTCTTTAATTGGAACATGAGCCTAGTGGTTCCTTACATTGCATGACACCTTTGCTCACACCATACTAGTGCCCGTCATCACCCGAAAATGTCCGGGGGCGGTGTTGCACGCCCTTTTGTACATCAATCATTTTATCTCGTTCATGGAAAATAACATTAGGGGGTGTTTGTCTTTTGTGAGAAGCACTTGTTGACCTCTTATGTCTGCTCCATGCAAACCATGCGCAGACGTTTAAGTCTGCAGTGCGTAATTTCATTAAAAAAGGTCTTCCAAACCTATTTCTTGGGGCAGATGTGCACTTTCCACTTCTAGCCTCTTCTAAACTTCTCTGCCCTATTTCAAAACATATCCTCAACCCTAGTTCTCCTCCACCCTTCCTCTTCCCATCCGACTTCTCCATATCTTCGCCACCACGCCGTCACCCCCCCACCTGCACAGTTCCCCATCACCTCCCCACCTCCAACCCGACGCTACTGGCTCAGACCTCCGCAATCGTCGCACATCGACCTACAGACCAACCTGCAGACGTACAAACGTCGGACCTGCACATCGAGATCGCCGCCGCACATCAAGACCACCACCACCCACATTGTCGGACCTGCACATCGTCGGACCTGCACATCGGACCTATAGTCGTCGGACCTGCACATCGAGACCGTCGACTATATCAGCCGTCGACCCAATAACAGTCGACGTCGTCTTCTTTTTGGTCCTGAGCCGACATCCGCCACCCAATAACCTCCGCCTCCTTCCTCATCTCCGGCGTCCATTCACAGATTCTGTTTTTTTGATAAATTGTTGTTTTTTCAGATTATGTTTCAATATGTTTATTGTTGAATTAAGGTGTTGATTGTTCATTACAAGATAAATTGTTGTTTTTTCCGGATTATATTTCAATTATTTTTCCAGATTAATGTTTAAATTGTTGAATTAAGGTGTTCATTGTTCTTATATGGTTATGAATACTGCTTGATGTTCGTTACAAGATTATTTGAATATATGGTTATGGTGTTCATTACAAGATTATTTGAATTAAGGTGTTCATTGCAAGAAGCTAAAAAACAAACAGTCTTTTCTTAGAGACTGCAGAGGTTTAGTCCACCTCTTTAGATGTCTGTGATCTATAGACAAGACATTTTACCTTTGAAAAAACAAACAACGCTAAGTGAATCATTATAAAATAAACCATATTGTGCTTGTTGCTAAGTTTTTTGTTATTAACTTAGGCAAAACAAAAGGCCTCCTTTGAAAAATCTCAACCTTTCATATTTGTCGTTCCACCTCCCTATAAGATCAAAATAACAAAAGGTTTACTGTATTGCATGCAAAAAAAAGAGACCTTAAAAACTGATGCTGGACGAGTTTAGGCACTTGGAGATAATTTGTGCTCCAGTCTAATGATTTTAGAAATAAATAAACGGAAGCTATTAGGAATAATTTGGATATGGAGGAGACGGGATGGCGGATCTTGTGAAAATAAGATAGAGATGAAGGTCTAGGTTAATATATCAATTTATATGTTGAGTTATTTGTCTAGTGTTTATTGGTTAATTTTGTTTAATTAACAATGTCAGTATCGTTAATAGATTAGTATAATAGTGGGTTAATGTAAACGTTTAAATGTGTGGGGTTTTGTTAATAACAAAGAGCCTGAAACGAGCTGTCTCCAAATCTAATATTAAGGTTCACATAAACGTGCATACTAATACTAATGATACATTAAGTTGCACTGGAAAGGTCTTTTTTATATGTTTATATAGATAGTAAGAAAATCCTCATACATACATATATATTACAAGGTAAAATAAAAATTCACACGAGTTGTAAAAACTTACAGAATTTGGCCTCAAGAAAAGTTTATATGTAAGGTTAGGGTAAAATAAAAATTCATACGAGTTGTAAGAACTTAGAGAATTTGGCCTTACAAAAGATTTTTTCAATTTTTTTATCAAAAATTCTAAAAGACCTAGTTTATTTCATTCAGCTTTTTATTGTAGCCGTAAGGAGTCGAAAACACCACTTCGAAATTCTATTTTTTACGACCATCTTTCTAATATTTTAATCTAGGGATGTATGGGGGCAAAACTAGCACAAGAAGACCGAGTTCTCTAAGTTCTTACAACTCGTAGGAGTTTTTCCTTGAACCGATATATATGTATATATAGGGGTGGGTTAACGAACAATATTCCTTAACGTATGATGCGTACGAGATGAAATTATGCAAGTTATAAAACTCAAAACCCTAATCACGCATGAACATAATCACACATGTACAAAATCAGAAATCACGCATGGTGTAAAAACTTAATTACGCATGTTATAAAACTAATTATGCATGTTATAATTTTATCCCGTACGTATTTTACGTTAAGGAATATTGTATTTTACACTTTCACTATATCGTGTGTGTGTATGTATATATATATATATATATATATATATATATAACTACTTATGTGTTTATTGAAATTTAAGCAAACATAAAGGAACAAACGATAGTTGTATTACTAGATGATTAGTTGAGTAAACTACCAAAATGGTCCCTGAGGTTTAGTCATTTTTTTCAATTTAGTCCAAACTCTAACCTTTTGAATCTATGTCCCTATGGTTTCAATTTTGTTACCGTCTTCATCCAAAATCAAAATCTGGTTACATTTTTTAGTTAACATCCAGCTTTTTGATTTTTTTTCTCTCTTTTCATGAAGGGCAAAATGGTCTTTTTAACGTTTTATTATAACTAGGGGTGTTCAAAACTATACGTATCCGAAAATCCGATCCGAAATATCCGATATCCGAATCCGAAATATCCGAAAAATCGGATATCCGAAATTTCGGATATCCGAAATTCGGATATCCAAATTTTTCGGATTCGGATTCGAATAGTGATTTTCAAATTTTCGGATATTTCGGATATCCGAAATATCCGAAAATCTATTTTTTTTTTTCGGATATCCGAATATCCGAAGTATCCGAAGATATCCGAAATTATGCGAAATATCCGAAACTAATATTCGAATATCCGAAATATCCGGTTCTGAATATGAAAAAAATAATAAAAAAACTAAAAATTAAATAAAAAGTTGGATTTTTGGATATCCGATTCACTATCCGAATCCGTATCCGAATTTCAGATATCCGAAATTTCGGATACGGATTCAGATAGTGAAATCTAGTATCCGAAAATTTCGGATATCCGAATTTTGGATATCCGGTTTTGAACACCCCTAATTATAACAAATTAAAAAAAATCTGACCATATTTCCCTTCATTAAAAGGGAGGAAAAAGACATAAAAGCTGAATATTAACCGAAAAATCTGATCAGATTTTGCTTTTGAATGAAAATGACAACAAAATTGAAACTACAGGATCCAGATTCAAAAGGTTTGAGTTTTGGACTAAAGTGACAAAAGTGACCAAACCTCAGGAATCATTTTGGCAGTTTACTCTAATTAATTATCTGATCTTGATGACCGTGAAATAGATGATGTACACGTAGTTTAATATGTGGGTTGAATTAGAGAGAGAATGATTAAAATTGTGTGAAAAATATGAAGATGTTAAATAATATATATAATATATATAGTCGATGATTTTTATTAATAAAAAGTTAAAAAAGAAATTTAATAAGCTAGCTGTTTAACGCCTTGTTAAGGTCATAATCTCAATTTCACGTCACTTCACCTTCGAGATGGCAACTTTAATCAAGTTTGTGGTACTAAGAGGACGGGTAGGTGTTCTCGCCAACCCCGCATCACTTTGAAGTGTGAATTGAATTTGTAAACCATAAGAGTCTTGCTAATAAAAAACAACCTTAATTAACGGAGATATTTCAATATACTAATTAGATAAACAATACTAAGAGGTGTTCCTCTAAACCTTTGTTGCTTCAAGGAACCTACGAGAAGTTAACCATATCGTTACGGAAGCTGAAGATTTGGACCGCTTATAGTTTGTCTTCTAATCTTCTACAAATCTACACACATCAAAAAGATACCGTTATAAGGGTTAAGATACCATGGTCCACTCTCCAATGCTCAGACTAGTAAGTGAGATTATTAATCATAATTAACATGTACGTAAATATGAGGGTATATAAGAGTAATAGAGAAGATGAGTGCTAATTGATATGCATGAGTAATTCTCCTGTTAGCAATAATCAGGAAGAGATGGATCCTTTAAAACGGGGATTGAACCCCTATAGATAGAAGATAGGATGGGCTAAAGCCCTTTAGACATAGTTAGGGGTAACCTCTACAACCTCAAACTTGACACTTACGTGTTTTTGTTTTTATTTGAAGTTTCTTTTATTGCCCTTTCAAATTAGTAAAGTTGAATCTAACTAGTCGTATTAGGGATGCAAATCAAACCCGATGAACAAACCCGAAACCAGAAACTAAAATATTAATGGGACAGGTATTTGGGTATGAGAGCAGGTATATGAATAGTTTTAGTTGTTATGAAAAGGATATAGGATTATGTGACACCCGACCCGATTAGCCGAAAACATATACCTATTTACCAAAATTGTTAACCCGATACATATTGCCAAAATTTTTAATTTTAATTTTGGTTTTCTGAACCATAGTATAGTAAAAGTTTATTCTAATAGTTTTATTGTAACGCTTCGCATTTCTGTACCTTCCTTATTTAGAAAGTTGTAATCGTATTTATATTTTTGGAAACTTGTAATCGTATTGTACCCATTATTCACTTCCAAGCTTGTAATCCGAGACTTCGATCATAATGAAATTCATCTTTTATACTTACACCTGTTATACTTATACTTATACGCAATCAATCCTTGGATACATGTTTTGTGCAAACTGAGGCTTATTATGCGCTTGATTCACATTTATACATACACAACACGTAAACTCACATGCATCATACTTGTACAATACCTTAATACACTTTAAATACCTAAAAATGGGCTAAAATACAAGAAAATGGCATAAAATGATGAACATATAGGAAGTTTGTGGGCCAAAATGTAAAAAAAAACAAACTTGGTCAGGAGAAAAGGCTTCTCGCAGCTCGTGAGAAGTTTCCCCTTTTCTCTCATAGGTGGCGAGAAGGCTTAATCTGCAGAACATTGTTTCTTGCATATGGGTTAGCCAATTTTCCACCTTTTTCTTCCCCAATCACCTTCCAACTCAATTAAAACTCAAACCCTACTTCACTATTATAAAATCAAGCCTCCTACACCTCCATTTCACTTTTCCAAACCCCCAAACACTCTCAAATCAAATCCTAATTAGCTGAAAATACATGTGAAGGCAAATTATACTTAAGTTTAAAAGCGAGCTTCTACCTCACTTTCCTTCATGTTTCTTCATCTTTTCTTGTTTTTGAAAGCTTGGAACACCTCTAGTATGTTTCCACAAGTTTAACATGGTAAACTAAGGTGGAGCATCACCATTTTGAGGTCCAAACTTTCTGTTTAAAAGTTATATATCACAAACTTTTCATAAACTTAACTTTCTTGTAAGAATCTTGCACCTATCTTGCTTCTAACCAAACCTATGGTTATGGGGATTGAATAGGTTTGATTCCTGTGAGTTTAGAGGTCCAAGAACCTCCTAAACTTTCCGTTTTGACAAGGTTTTAGACAACCTACAAGTGTTGAAACCATCTAAGTTGATCATCTTAAATATGGTGAAACTTGTGTTTTGGTTAAAGTGTGAACCATGGAAGCCTTGGCTTTCTAACTATGTTCCACTACCTCACTTGATGATTTGTTAGTTTAGATTTCATGCCACTAAACTCAAACAATTTCCATTAAAGGGACAAGGCTACAACACGTCCCTAAACATTTTCCATGTTTGGGATGCACGCATCTAGCTTGCTCTTTTGGTTGTTTGTAAGTTTAGTAGGCTTAAGTTCTTATTATTTTTATATTCATGACCAACTGAAATCATCTATAAAGTTGATGATTTTGTGCTTTGGTGAATCATATAAGAGGTTAAATGGATGTTCATTATCCTACCTCCATGCATGACCGTACTTGATTAACTAACATTTGGACTACTAAAACTATATATATATTTAACCACAAATTAGCGAAACCTAAGAGACTAACAATCCATGGTTTGAATTCATGAGGAGCATGGTTAAATTATCTTGATTGAACTCCTTGTAAATTGGACTTCCAATAGGCAAACTTACGCCTATGAAGAACACTACACTATGGTGTCCAAATTCGGGAATTTCGGCAAAGATAAGTTTTATGTATTTTGATACTAGATAAGCATCATGCATTTTGCATTCCAAACCCGAACTTCATCAAACTCATACACCTCGTTCATCCTTGTAGGATAAGTCGACAGTACTCTAATCACTCGAAAGCATCAACTTGTCAACTCACGTTCGTGGAATTTACTATGCAAACCGTGAGTATACTCGGTCCCATTTTCCCTTTTACACACTTTCGATGCAACATGTACACATTATTACAAATAACGTATCACGATTAAACTTGTTTACATACATGTTCTATCCGTTACAAACATGATACTTGTTATACTTTGTTATCACATGCTATGTTATTCTTGTGTTCAATATGCTCATTAATTTTGCTAGCATCCCTTAACAATTATAACGCTATAGGATTAATGCATCACCCATATTCTTGTGGTATTGTTAAGTAAACTAATTACGACCTTGTCGTTTCGGCGACAAAGGTGCGTACGATTGCGATATATTTGGGTTTGACAAAGGGTTAACACATGCTAGTATGATAATAAACAATGTATGCAATTTGTCATGTTGGATATGAGACAACTTTTAAACACTATTATGCTATGTATTCAAACTTGTATACTCGCCAACTTTTGTTGATTTTATTTTAATACATGTTGCAGGAAACTAGTTGATGACGATTGAAGAAAACGTACTTAGGGTGGATTAGAAAAACACATAGACTTTTAATTTATGTATTTTGTTTCATGTTTTACGTTTATTTGGAAAAATGTTGTACTCTCCATTTCAAACAATGTACTTGCCCTTTTTAGTATGAAATGAAATTGAGTTATCTAAGTATTATCACAATTATTCGTTATGAAGTCTCTTGTAATCTCGTTTTCGTCTTACTCCGATGTTTCCGCCATCGATTGGGGTGTGACGTTTATGTGTTGGAAAATTATTTTTTTTCATTTGGTATGTGTATTTTATAATTTTATTTATATTTTTATTATATGAAGTATGAACTTATATTTTGATACTTATATCATCTCGATAATACATATTTTAGATATCTAAAACTTTTTATAGTGGCAATGATACATATCTAATTAATTATATTTTAATTTATTATGGTTGTTATCAACATAAAATTATACAAAGATTTGAATGTAAGAAAAAATGTATTTTAAATTACAATGGGTATTTTTATAAGAAATTAATTGGACCTGATACCCACATACCTGTTCGATACTCGACATCTAGTATTTATAATTTTAAATAAGAATCATAAACGAATAAAACTTGAACATAACAGTCAAACTAACGTACATGCAAAAGTCAACTACGTTGAGTGAGTTTTTACATTTAAGATTAAATAGTAAGTTGATATCAAAACACTTTACCTTAAACATAAGAACTCTAGTTTCTAAATATTCCATAACCATTTAAGGTGCATCTTAAACTCCAACCCCTTCAAGAAACACCACACCAGATTCGGAAACAACCTATTGGAGGTTTCCAACCAAATTGACCCTTTTCCAAGCTCATATGACTCGCTTGTTACCCCTACTTAGCACATGTCATTACAAACACCAACTCATCTAGACCTGACTCCTACTGCACAATACAAACTAAAGTACAATATAACCCACACTATGCCAAATGTAACCTTTACCCACACATTTCCTTCAACCTCCAAATGTGTGGCTAAAGGTGATTAACAACATTTCAAAAACACATTTTAGCTACACGTTTTTATATTTCCTGTGACCATTGTATAACAGTTTAAAACCTTTCACCACCTTTTAAGAAAAAGAAAGTGACATTTCACACTCTAAAAATGTGGCCAAATGTTACCTACTCCATGGTATCAATTTGATTTTTTATTCATGTGACGAAAAAACACATATTTTTGGAACTTTTAGCCACACTTTCATCAAAACATGTGACATTTACTAGCCACAATAGAAATATGAGCAATTGTCATAGTAGTATTTTAATGATGTGGCTAAAAGCTTATACATATGGCAATTTCTGACTTTGTGTGACCAGGGAGCATTGTTTATTAGCCACTGCATAATATATTTTTTTAACATCTATAAGTATTTTATGGTCATGCTTAAAGTTTTATGAGTGGCTAAAAGTTATAACCAGTGGTTGGAAAATAATAACCATATGACGATTAGTTGGTTATGGCCACACTTAAATAGCTTCGTATGGTCTTAGAAAATTATCGACGCCAACCTTTGTCGCCTACATCCGAATAGCCCAAAATTGACTTAAACGAACTCTGTTTTAGGCCCATAGTATATCCAAGCGACCGTCTCGACGAACCCTACCAGCTGCACTAGCAGTCACCGCCAAATTCCATTGTTGTCGTCACCACAAAATAGAACAGTTCTCCGGAACGCGAACCAACCCTTATTTTGCTCATAACCTGGCCATACGAACTCCGTTTGAGCGAACAAGATATCCACGTAATCTTCTCACTAAGCCCTATCAGACCGTCATTGACACATACCTCCATAGCCTTTGGTTGCCCAAACAATTTGCTGGAGTTCTTGTTTGCGTTCAATTCTTTCTCCAAACGTCACCAATCCTCCCCCATGACTTAAAAACAAAATATAATGAAACCTAACATCAAAACAACTTCCAACGGTTACCCATGATCACCAATATGATAGAGTGAAAGATAGGATTGAGAAATCTTTCTCGGACATAGCGAAACCGCCAAAGCTCCTGAATCTCTTCCTCGTTTCTCTATTTTTAGCCGTGATCGACCTAGGGTTTCCTTTTTGGTGTTTAAACCCACAATTTTACATTTAGGCCCCTCTAGTTTGGCTTGTCATGACTTGTTCCCAAAGTTACACAACTAATGCTTTAAAATAATGACAGCCGGGTCCCTTGAGTCCATCAATTCAAGATTATCACGTCCAAGACTCGCATAGCGACTCCTTCGATAAAACCTCATTAATACGAATCGTTTAGTTAGTTAAACCACAAAAATTCAGGAAGTTACACTATACTTCATATTCGGATCAGGTTGACCCACCCAACTTAGGTTTACACTCCACGTTCTCCTCCATTAAAGCAAACAAGGACCAGGCCTGACTACACATAGCTTTTTCCTCATTAAGAAGTAAATTGCCCTTGCTACTGCTTTGGTAAGAACATCCACTTATTCTCCATGTTGATTTGTTTGCTTATTCCATGAAACACTAGTTTTTCATTAACATGATTGGCAATGGGGATGTCATACCTCACTTAGTTGGCTTTTTTCTCCATTTTTGCAATTGAACAAAATCATGCTTTTGCCTTTAATTCAACCATGGACCCATTTCCAAACTGAACATGACCTTTCATATTCTCATTAACATCATGAAACTATGATTTTGTTCTCATCATATGATTGCTTGCTCCAGGGTCATAATACCAAAGATTGATTTCAGTCTGACTTTCTCCATTCATGAGAATGTTGACAACTATTTCTTAGCAATAAATGAACATACTTCTAAATACTCCAATTTTCCCACAATGAGACTTGAACCCTTGAGATGAACTACACATTAACAAAAACCTTGGTAACATTGAGCTACAAGCCTTTTGGTAAATGTTGACAACTAGTTTTTTTTTCCTTTCATGTATCACATGTGGGGATGATGCTTCACTTTTTATATCATCAGTGTAGGTTATTGTCACTAGTTCGTATTAGATTAGATTCGTCTGTTTATCTTTTAATAAGACACCGCAATGTGAAATGACCAAATTCTTCACATGAATAGTATTTTACCTTGCTTTTGTCATTCTTTGGTGTATTAGTCTAGGGCTGGAAACGAGCCGAGTTGAGCCAAGCCAGACCCAGCTCGAGCTCGAATTTTAAATCGAGCTCAAATTTGAGGCTCGAGCTCGCTCGGCTCAACTCGATCTAGCTCGAACTAACAAAGAATCGCAAAAAAAATTATTAAAAAACCCTTAAAGATGAAACTCTTTATAGACTAAGGGCCATAATTGCAATGTAATATAACTAAATGGCTAAATATACAAGTATAACTAATTAGTAGACTTTGTATATTGTTTTTGCCTTCTTTTATAGGGGAGATACTCCCTTAGTTTTTACTTTTGAGCAATGTGGGACAAAAACTAAATGAAGGATGTAATGAATTATTTACTAACTTGAGCCTTCTTCACTTTGTATTTTGAAAATTTTACTCAAGTCCCATGGTTCATTTTCTTCAAATCATACTCAAGCCAAACAAGTTGTGACTCTACTTATATATATACACACACACATACATATGGTAGACCTTATCGAGCCGGCTCTCGAGCTCACGAGTCGAGCCAGGCCTAGCTCGAGCTCGGCTCGTTTACAAACCAAGCCGAGCCAAGCCAGCTCGTTGACAACCGAGCCAATTTCGAGCCGAGCTATTTTCGAGCTTTTATTGAGCGAGTTACGAGCCACGAGTTTTTTGAACACCCCTATATTAGTCGTGTCAAGGCCGGTAAGAACTCGATCTCTGTCACGCCCTCGAACTTGACCTTGATCACGACCTATCAAGATGTGGCTTGCACCTCACCCTTTAATCTACTTGAAAAAATGTCTTTTTGAGTTTCCTTGAACGTGCCATAGACTTGGCTTATGTGAGCAACCGACCTCACAATATCATTCTTGGAAACCTTTCCAAGAAGCCTGTTTTCGTGGGTCATTAGTTACCTACAACTTCTTCACCTAACATGCCCTCTAGATCACTGAATTGGTTGATAGAGATTGCTATCTACATAAATTGCATCGAGACAACTCGAAAGAATTCCTTTAGCCCCGAAGTTTCATCAACTTTCTCGACAAGTAAACGTATACTGGTCACGATCGTGGTCAGTCTCATCCTCATAGCAAACTCATTAACTATTTTTTTGTCCTTCAAAAGAATCTGCTTGAATTCACCAACACAACATCCATTATATAACCTATTATGTTAATTCACTTGATACTGGTTCTAAAACAGCACCGCTATGACTCGTTACCAACCCAAGCCGTTTATTATCACCACCCAAACAAGAGGATTTTCATTAATCAGCAGAAAATAGTTTGGTTTAAAGATGTTACATATCTCCTGTTATTACTTGAAAGGATACATCGTTTTCAAACAGTCCCTATTATCTTAGAGGAGTAGTAATATTATATTAACCTGTAGCGTTAGTCTTTAGTATGGAGTGTTGTACGGCTAGATTCGTGTGCTTTCTGAAGTTTCATGTAACAATGAGTGTGTTTTTGTATGTGTCCTTTGAAACAGACATGACTTTGAGTTGTATGGGAATGATGTTGAGATGCCTGTTTTGTAAGTACGATTTTATTGACCTAACAAGTTTTACTAAAGAATGCAACTTATTAATCACTAACTATTAGATGTGGGGATTGTATTAAGTGGGAACTTTAAAGTTAACTGAATAAAAATCATTAGTAATCATTAAATATACAGGAAGAAAGCACTCCATTCGATATTTTTCTATTCTTGGAAGTTGGAACTCCATGCTGAAAATACAAGACAGTGATGTAGAACATCTACCCTATATTTCTGCACCTTAGATATATAGTTTATCACATGTAAAAATAGGTTGGTGGAAGCTCTTAATATACAGTCGTTATGTTTAAGAGAACAATAAACTTTTTAAATAAAAACTGGAAGTATATATACCTAGAGGTGCACAAATTGGGTTAGGGTTTCAACACGAACCGGTTTCAAACCGGGTTGTTACTCAAACCGGGTTAGGAGACGAGAATCAAACCCTATGAAACCAATTCGGGTTAGGATGAGACCGGGTTGGTTTCTTAAACGTGTTCAACCTTGTTGCCCAACCCTATAAATATAAAATTCTCAAAAACAAATAATATACATAAATAAATTTAAAATTTTACTTTATTTGTTTTTTTATAAGTAAACTAAAACATAATTTCATTAAAAAAACATTACGCCACAAAATACATTTTTTTTACAATTTTCGCCGTCTTCGATTGGTTTAGTAAAGGAATAAGCCATATTGATGGATGAAATCCCGCTTTCGATTCCATAGCTTTTATTAATTTATTTATTTGCATTTTTTAGTATTGTGGTTTAACTAACATCTTTAATACATATGTACACTAACATTTTGGATGAAAAAAATCCAAAACATCGACATTAAATGTATTATAATGGCCACAAAGCCATTAAATAGTCATTGGGTAATAGCTAGTTCCATGCATATGGACATGTTCGTGATATCGGGTTGAAACCGGGTTCTCAAACCAGGTTGAGTGATCGGGTTGTCAACTGCCGCGTTGAAACCGGTTTGACTGTGAAATACCCAAACCGAGTCCTAACCTACGGGTTGAAACGGGTCCAAACCAGTTTAGCTATAGATCGGGTTCAAACTGGTTTTAAGTAGCGTAAGGTTGTCGGTTTCGATTTCTAGCCCGGTTTAGGATTGCACCTCTATATATACCTATAAACAATTGGGAATAGAACTATTTATTAGCCTCTTAATCACAACCTTTGTCACTGTCATCACATTCTTAAAAAAAAGAAGCTTTTTAAAGTATAAACAATAAAAAATGGAAGTATATATACCATGTTACCAGGCTACCAGCATGCCATCCTGTGAAATTTTTTTATGATATCCATAGAAATGGTTTATGGTTAGTATTTTTTGTTTTTAATCTTATTTTGCTGAAACAAATTAGGCCTAGATGCTACAGATGTACTAGGGGCTATAGGCCTAGATTCTACAACAGTAGAAACAGTGTATGGATAGATTCTGTATGTGCAGCACTGTCAAAGAAAGCAACAAGAGCATTTTAATCTTGTTCCTACTGTTCCCCCTCAGTTTGGTTTCTCTTATTTGGTTGTCCAATCACCAATCATCATTTTTTTCATTCAACTAACCTTCCAAGAAAAAACAATGGCATTTCTTCAACATCAGGGTCCATCTGATCACACCCTTATAAACATGTTTGGATATCTAATCCATGCTTAGTTTATAATGTGATAGGTTAAGTTGCGGTTGTAATTGTAAGTATTGCGCTATTGTAGTGTTTCTTGTTTCTAATTAGGTGTTTATCGTTTATACATGTTTTTTTTGTCTAACGTTAGAGGGCACGCCTTGGAGCAACTAATAAGATTTTTGCTTTGTGACCTTAAGGTAACGGGCTCTAACGATGGGAAATACCCTCCTGCATAAAGTGTAGGGTAATTAGGTTGTGTACATTGCGATCTGGCCCCTCCCTAGACCCAACGCAAATGCAGGAGCTAAGTCAAGCATTGGATATGCCCTTTTCTTTGCCGTACGTTAAAATACGTGGATATTTTTTTGTTTAGCCAAGTTGGCGAGATGCTTAGTCTAGACTGAAACCAAAAGCCGAAAGGCCTATACGTTATTGCCATAAGTTTAGTAAATTAAGTGGAATCACAAAATGATCTTACAACCCTTATTCAAGGTGGTAGAGGGCAGGACTTTATTTGTTTAAGAAATGAATAGTGGTGATTGCCTTAGAAAAAGACGTGTCAACAATACTTGACTCGAGGTAGAATGCAATGACTAAAGGGGAATTTACGAAAATGGTCAAAACCAAGTTTGACTTACGAAAATAGCCATCTCATGCGTCTTTGGAGCAGCGCATCACAGGTTACGAGACACCTTTATGCGTCTTTAAATGTAGAAGTGACACGTGTCTCAATGATATCCATGTGATGCGTCGGTGACTCATCCCATGCGTCCGTGACTCATCCCATGCGTCCGTGCTCATCCCATGCGTCCGTGACTCATCCCATTATCCCATGCGTCTGTGACTCATCCCATGCGTCTATGACTCATCACATGCATCCCATTGTGACAGTGTCAACTCTACATTTAAAGAGGCATCCCGTGCATTTGAATCCGTGATGCGCCACTCCAAAGACGCATGAGATGGCCATTTTGATAAGTCAAACTTAGTTTTGACTATTTTCGTAAATTCCCATGATTAAACGAGTTGTAAACGGGGATGAGAAGTCAAATCTCTTTCCTTAAGTCATATATTCGATATATAAATTCTTGCGAATTCTTCTCATATATAAATTCATGATTTTATCTTATGCTAGACTTTGATATGAAGTATAATTACAATACATATAAATTCTTGGAATCTTGAAGTAAGATTATTAATGTTCACAATTTTTTTAAAGGCATTAATGTTCACAATTAGATTGTCGGAAATGATTTTATCTTATGCTAGACTTTGATGTTTGATATGTACGCTTGGGTGAGAGAGGGAGAGAGATGTTTTAGAGTTCAATTTAATTAGGGGAGTACGGAGAGAACAAAAACAAAGTTGTTCAATTCTCAACATTGTGTCATAAACTACTATTTATATCTAGCATGTTGATAACTAAATCAACTAGAGAATTGGAGATGAACACATGCTTAAACACAATAGACTATGACTTTAAAACTATGTCTACTTATAACATTAAGAAATTATATATTCTTTTCTTTTACCTTTTTATTTTATGTCTACTCAATAATAACATTAAGAAAATTTATATTTTTTCTTTTACCTTTTTATTTTTTTGTTAAATTTCAACTAATATTTAGGACCCAGCGTTGCGTCGGGACTGTTAAATCAAACAAAAAATAGACGCAAAAATGTTGAAACACGCACACGCGTTATAGTGTGTTAATTTACAAAAAAAGGACCAAAACGTAAACCATAGAAAAGAATAACTAATTCGACTTAAGACGACGTAGCCATTAAACCAAAAAAGATACACGTAAAAATATTGACTTGCTTTCGTTATGTTGAATAAAATACAAAATATAAAACATAATTTTTGAAAATGATACATAAATATCTAAGGTAAAGAATGAAATGTATTTTAAAAAGTTATTTGAAAATTGTAACTTTCTTTCAAATTGAGATCACCCACTTTAATTACTAAAAACACACACAAACTCATGCATTATCAAATGTATTATGGATTAAAAAGTTAGTAAAACAACATTTTTTTAACGGCAAATTTCTTTTTATCTGAGTTGTGGGTGACACTTAAACCCAAGACCTCTCATTCTAAGGTGTTTAAAGGCTTTGTCTTGCCATTTTTACTTAAAAAACAACCTTACATTCCCATTTTTTACTAAAAAAACACACAAACTCATGCATTCCAATTGTACCATGCACGAGTTATGGAGGTGTTGAGTCTAAAGAGGAAATTTTTTATGGTTTGGATGATGATGGAAGAGTTGATGGGATGTGACGCAGGCAACATAAATTTGTTTGATCGGGAAACAAAAGTAAACGGGCAGACTAGAGAAGAAACCTAGCTGTCACGGGGTTAGTTTTCGACCCCGTGTGGCGTCCCCAAATCCCCGGGGATAAGCCAATCCATCCCGCTTCTTTGTGTGCGTCATTGGTTTCGTCCTGCCTTGGACTCATCAGGAGAGCGGCGCCAGCTCTCGACCAGTGGTGTGTTCGTCGTTTGCATGACTAGGCACGTAAACCTCTTCATTGACACTGACTCCGTCCCCCGATAAAATCCAGGACTAGCCAGTAACCCAAGCGTTCAAGCACAGCCCACAGCATTGCGACCTTCAAATATTTAACCCGTGACACTCTCCTACCACCATTTCATGCACGTCCTCGTGCATGCTTGCCGTCCCATACCAGCTCGCATACTTGACAATGCATGATCCCCTTATGTTGAGCATGCTTCACTTTGGGAGGGTAGGACACCCGGAAGCACAGCAACAATGATCTTCTGTCGTGCATGTTTAATATAGTACGTCAGTTTTGGTTTTAAGTGGCGCTGACGTCCGCCGCATCGGATATGGTGCCGATGATTCACCTTGTTTCAGGAATACGGGGAACCTGAATAAATGTAGTAGCTTTCACAAAACTTCATTTTTACTACGCTGCTTACCGTAGATTTTTGAACATAACACGGAGGGCTTCACTGCAACTATACTTGAGTGGCTCTCACGATCCCATACTCGCGGAGTACAAAGACCTTTGCCGAAGCAAACCCATATTTGGTCTTCTCCCACCACCATTGCGCAACCATACTTTAAATGTTAAGCTCGTTTGGTTAAGAGTCGCGTTCCAACGTATCCGAGAATCGTTCTCTCTGATACCAAGTTGTCATGGGGTTAGTTTTCAACCCGCGTGGCTGTCCCCAAATCCCCGGGGATAAGCCAATCCATCCCGCTTCTTTGTGTGGGTCACTGGTTTCGTCTTGCTTGGACTCATCAGGAGAGCGGCGCCAGCTCTCGACCAGTGGTGCGTTCGTCGTTTGCACGACTAGGCACGTACACCTCTTCATTGACACTGACTCCGTCCCCGGTAAAGTCAGGACTAGCTAGTAACCCAAGCGTTCAAGCGCAGCCCACAGCATTGCGACCTTCAAATATTTGGCCCGTGACATAGCCATAGCTAAAGCAAGACGGACATGGCGGCAAACCCAACTGATGCAGCGAGTGTTGTGCCCGTGAATTAAACAACATGATTTGGCAATGCTTGAAGTTAATGTCGACCAACTACGTACACCACTTAGTCGATCATGATGGACACCATTCTAGCCGCTCATGTTCTACGAGAGGCCATACACCCCATGGAAAGAATGATGTACCAATAATATGAGAGAGAAACAAACCATAAACTATTTGAAGTGGTCGTTGCTCATTTGAAGGCTTATGATGAGTGAGTAAGACCCGGAAACACAACCGATGATACTTAAGCTAAGTTTTTGTTCCATCGTAATGTTTTTTAGTTTAGATAGAGAAACGATGGTAATTATCGTCAACAAGGCCGTGGATGGGTTAACTGAGAACAATTCATGGTAGGGTATGAAGTTGGGGAGCTTGAAAAAGTCATGAGGATCAACTTGGTTGAAGCAATAACCAACGATATGAATGATAAAAGAATCCGAGCCTGGTGGAAAACCTGAAAGACAAAACAATAGGAACGGGTATCAAGGTGTAGCTTTGGAAAAAAAATTGCAAGCATGGGATATGTATGAGAAAAGGTGATACCCGACCCGATTATCTAAAACCATATACCTGAATCCTTTACCCCGCTTTAATTTTTATTTTCTTTTAACCTTTCTCTATTAATGCTCCATTCTAGTAGGTTCGGTACATATAAAATAAACTTTTCTTATAAATATTTATTTTGATGATATTATTTGTACACTAAGAAGTACAACATCATAATGAAATATACACATTTTATGACGATAACAATGTGCATGTCATTAGTCATAGTTTAATTTATTATAGTTGTTATAAAATAAGGATGCATAAAAATCAGAATTAAAGGAAAATTTAATTGGTATACCCAAAACCTAGGGTATGTTCTGTACCCAACCAACACCTAACTAGTATTGAATCGGGTATAAGAAATGGTTTTATAATGGGGTATAAGATTGAGACTGCCAATAGCAGGCTCATTTTCTTCCTTATCCAACGAAAACCAATGAAATGACAACACAAGTCAAAGATTCGGTCATGTGGAGATATTGGTCACTTTGCGTATGAATGCACGAACCGGCAACCAAAGGAAAAAGTGGCTAACTTGGCTCAAGAGATGAGCCGGCGTTGCTATGATGAAGAAACAAATACACGTT
This sequence comes from Scalesia atractyloides, assembly GCA_947069175.1. Taxonomy (NCBI): domain Eukaryota; kingdom Viridiplantae; phylum Streptophyta; class Magnoliopsida; order Asterales; family Asteraceae; genus Scalesia; species Scalesia atractyloides. The sequence continues at coordinate 7,420,180 of CAMTDV010000025.1, read as the reverse complement.
AGGATTTAGGGGGGAAATGAAGATTAATCCTAAAAGTAGTTTAACGATGAAAGTTTTAATAGGTGGAGTTGTTTTGGGTTATCTGGTTAATCCAGAAAGAGAAAGTAAAATAATGCTTAGTTTAGTTTAATAATTAAAGTTTATTAGTGACTATCAAGTTTGTTTAAGGTTGCTTATTTAATATAAATAAATAAATAATAAGTCTAGTACAAGCTTGTTTAGCTAGAATAAAGCGTTCGTGGTAGGGGTTGAAGTTGGGGAACATGAAAAAGTGGTGAGGGTCAACCCGGTTTAAGCAATATCCAACCATAGGAATGATAAAAGAATCTGTGCCCAATGGAAATACCCGAAATCCAAAACAATAGGAACGGGTATCCAAATATATATTGGAAAAATATATTTTGTGAGTATGGGATTGGTATGAAATTAGGTGATATCCGACCCGATTACCTAAAACCATATCCCTGAATCCTTTACCCGGAAAGCTTTAAATTTTATTTTTATTTTCCTTTAACCCTTATATGTTAATGCTCCATTCTAGTAGGTTCATTACATGAAAAATAAACCTAACTTTTCTTTTAAATATGTATTTTGATGATATTTTTTGTATTTGTATATTACGAAATACATAATCAGAATTCAATTTACACACTTGATTTGCATGTCATTAGTCATTATTTGATTTATTAGGCCATGTGTAGTGGTAGAGTTTTATGGTGGATGTTATTTGACAAGTGGCAATTGTGTAAGACGGCAAGAAATGGGGGTTTATGAGGCTTTATATAATTTGACTGTATAATGGGGTTATATATGTATGAAGCTTTATATATATGTATGTATATATATATGTGTGGGTGGGGAAGAAATGGTAACGTCGTGATATAGATCGTGGGAGGGCAAAAAAGTTAATTACCCCATAACGCCAGCCGTAACGATGTAGTCGGGCGCTATGGGGCGTTATAGCGGGTGCCGACGTGATATGCAGCCCCACTACGAAGGGCCTTAAGCTGTTAAAAAATAAAGATGTATAAAAATTTATGTATATCTTAAGCTAAAAGTCGGTGGCTAACTGTCACCTTTTCATAGATCGGAGGATTGTAATAAAGAATGGATCAATAATATAAATCGGAGGATTGTAATAAAGAAAGGATCAATAATACATTTGTATTCATGTGATCATTATTCACATATGGGTCTTCACTTAATAAAATTAACTATTTACCCATAATTTAATTTGTTATATCTTAAAAACAAAGTTCTGTCATTACACTTTCTTAATTGACACCTACATCTCTTAAAAAATAAGTTCCTTATTTACTTTTAAGTTTTGATAAGTGACAACTTTGACTCTTCTAACTTTTCTACTTAATACCTTTAAAACTTTACACCGCAACACACGACACATTATTATACATTTTTTTATGTATATCTAACTACGTTAATTTTTAAATTAATTTTATGACTTTACATTGTAACGACCAAGACATACTGTTTTTTTATCTAGGTGACACTAAATTAGATCGGATATGTCGAAACACACGTTTTCATATTGTTAACGCATCACGTAACGTATCGCCAGCTATGAACAACTAAGAAGTCGCCGGCTCAACGCGCCACCTATGTCAAAAATCTAGTTATAGTTAAAGGAAAAAATGCCCTTAAAAATCATGAGTATTTTTCTAATAAACTCATTGGTATAGCCAAAACCAGCTAGTATGTTCTCTAACCATCCAACATCCGATGTGTATGGGGTTAGGTATAACTTTATAAGACATGGTTTTATACGATTAAGATTACCAATACTCGGCTCATTGTCATCCCTAACCAATGAAATGACGAGACAAGTCAGTGATTCAGTATTAGTGTTATCTATGTGGAGATATTGGTCACTTTGCGTATGAATGCACGAAATGGCTATCAAAGGAAAAGGTGGCTAACCTAGCTCAAGGAGTCTATTAGTACTTTATCAAGTTTTAATCACAAAACCGTGATGTTCGTGTGATGCTCGATCCAATTGTTTCTAACAGGGACAACTTATATTCTATAATGTCTCAAAAGGGGCCCTTATGCACACAATTCATGATTGAAAATGAATTGACAAGAGTTCATGATTACCCCACGAATTGAAGTTCCCATATCCACACCCTAACCACAAATTAACAGCAGTCTCACGCAACTATCTCCCTTTTAAAGTCACTGAAATGATAATGTGACAGAAATCCTGATAGGGATCTTTCAAGGGGAAGCCTGCATGCATGTGATCAACTTTTTCATACGTTACACAGAAGAGAGCCGAGATTTGATTGTTTTTCTTGTTTTGTAACATATGTATCAACTTCTCTTCTGTGGTACTAAGATGTATGCACCATAGGCTATCACTCTCTTTCTTCATGTTCAGTGGTCACTTATGTTAAGTTTATTAGTTTAACACTCTTACACATTTATCTTGGTTTTCAGGAGAAAACCTCTGGACCTCAACAATCTACCTGATGATAAGTTCATCAGAGACCATAGCAAACAACCACTTAATGATTCATCTTCTGCTACATCTGGTATTTACTTATCAATTTTTTTAGAGTTGTCTTTCAAATGCAAACCCTAAAAGATTTTTCTGTTGTGATGGTTTTAGGGATCTATAGAGAAATGAAAACAGCTCAAAAAGATCATGAAAGAGGGAAGGTTTACGAGTGTCGGTTTTGCTCCCTCAAGTTCCGCAAGTCTCAGGCTCTTGGTGGACACATGAACCGCCATCGCCAAGGTCTCTATCTCACACGCACATGCGCACTGAGTGTGGTTTTAAGAAACTTGACGTAGAGTTGGTGAACTTTCCTCATGGTTTCCCATGAAGTATAGGTTAGGAATTGTTGTAGGAAATGTTTAGTAGTTTGCAACGCGGTAGTTTTGTAGGAAAAGTTACATAGGAAACGGGTTTTCTACAAGGTGTTTTGCTACATTACGTTTTTTTTTCACGAATACGTCGGAAAACGTGATCTGTGACGCATTTTCTACGGAAACTGGTGTTGGAAATTTTAGATTTCTAGTAGTGTAATGTTTCATCCCATGACACATTGCAAAAATGTTTTTTTATTATGCTTTCTAGGTAGTTTATAAGCAATTAGCTAGCTCTTGTTTTATATATATGTTATTTAGTTTAAATGTATATGTCATTGAATTCTAAATATGTTTCTTGAAAATATAATAACTTAAAGTTTATGATGGTGGTATCAGAGAGGGAGGCAGAATCACTAAACCAAGCTCGTCAACTGGTCTTCGGGACTGGTAACATGCTAACCCCTCCCCCTCACCAACTATGGTACGTTTATATACTCTTTATATCTTTTAACTTTTTGTTGTATATTTATTTTCTTTCAACCCATTGTTTGAATCTATTTTTGTGATACGGATTGGTAGCTGTAACTTTCCATAGCCAAAAGATCATGTCACAAAACCCTAGCTATAACCATAGACGTCATTGTAGTCCTATCATGCCCATAAATCCAAACATCCTATTAAGCCGTAAACTATATAAATTGCCGAAATTAGGGGTGTAAACGAGCAAAACTCAAATTTAGTTCGTTTAACATATGAATCAGCTCAAGCACAGCTCATTTTGAGCTTTATTTCTATAGCTCAACTTCGACTCATTTATTAATACCTTTATTAGTTTAGTTATATACATTGATAATTATATATATATTTTTATTTAATTATTATTATTATTATAATAATAGCTAATTGTAAATACATAGCTAGTATATTAAATAAAAGTTATATAATTTATAGTCTCGTCTTGTCTCGAGAGCCAACTCGAGTTTGATAAGTGAAGCTTAGGCGCAGATCAATTTTTAAACAAGTTTATTTATGGCTCGAGCCCGTTTATAAACGAACTTCTTTTTAAGCTCAAGGAGCTCACAAGCGACACAGCTCATTTACACTGTCATCCAAAATATGTCACAAACACACCATCCATCTTGGAGACCACATCTCGTTTTAATATAGTGAAGATATTTGAAAGCTATCATTTGTTACAATTTTATAAAGACTTTAAGCTTATATAACTAGATATACTTTTATTTATCTTTTTGTTATTATTAGTTCCCTTAATATTGTTTTTGTTATGTCTTGTTGTACAGATTTAATATTTAAGAAAACTTATCAATACTGATGTCTTAATATAGTGGGCAACCAGTGATGCATGGAGGCTACAATTATGCAGCAACAGGCTTTAACATGGGTAGTACTGTTTATCCTAAAGATTTTTTTCCGGCAGTTCCACCACCATCTTACCTCCTCCTATGCCACCAACATTGCCACCACCACCACCACATCAACATATGCAAACTTCTCTCACGTCTCGCCTTGGTAATGCGGATTTGTCTCGATATTCTAACTCGCAGTTGATTAACGACTACTTTGTAGACCGATATGTCTCTAGCAATCCACAAGTCAGCTTCCACTTTCCCGGTTTGATCTTGCCGCTGTATTAACACCTTATTATTCTTAACTTGATGGTGGTATTGGTTGTAGAGAAGTCCATTATATTATTTCTTGTGGATTTATTGATTTAGTCAAGTTGATGTATCTTTTTACGTTTTCTCTATATTTTTTTATATGCTAAAGTCTTGTCATGTAAATAAATGGGTTTAACGTCATGCACTACTACAAAAATGACCATTAGCGTGATGCGCGCTAAAATGTAGTTTCTACTATCTAGTGGAGGTTAAATGAACCAAAATTCCTTCAATCTACCTTTTATTCATGTTAAAGCAATCAGCATCAATTAAATTGTATAATATTTATGTTTTACAAGTGAATAAGTTTATATCATAGAATGTACTAATGGTTATCCTTAGTCAATTAAGATATAACTGTTTGACAGGCTTAATATGCAACCTAGCTAGCTAGTAAGGAGAGTAAAACTAATGACTAACAATCATGGATTAGATTATGAATGGGCTAAGTTAATTTTAGGTCTCTCAAACATGTTTTTAAATGGACTTGCTTTGACAAGAAATCATCATCATCATACTCAGTAAATCCCACCAATAGCAAAGCTAAGGTAGGGTCTGAGAATGGTAAGATGTAGACAGCCTACCTCTACCCCGTAGAAATAGAGATGCTGATTCCATGAGACCCCCGCTTGATAGTGGCCTTTGCATCAACCTTGGACATAAGACACATAACACTCAACAATTGGGACAAAAGCCGATTTGACAGGAAGAAAAAAGATAACAATTGGTTTAATGTACATAAAACTTCTTTTATACTAATTAAAATTTATTAAACTTTTCTTTTGATATATATGTGTTTAGTAATACAAAGGGTCTTATACATGATTAATCTACAAAGCAATAACAAATTCTATTCTATATACTAACAAACACAATCGTGAACAGTACTAATATTTACTTGGTCTATTTTACTTGCACTAATACGATATCTTTGCTTTTTGGTCTTTGGTTTTTTATTAGTTTACATTTATACCCCTTAACTTTAATAGACTTATCATATGACCTTCTAAACACTAATAATTTTTTTTATAAACATTTTACGTTTATATCCTAAGCTTTAGTAGATTTGTATTTCAAACTTTAATAGAGTTATCATAGGCTCTTCACGGACTCTTCAAGTTTGATAAAGTTATTTTTTTATTTTTAAACAAATATTTTTCTTTTATCTTTTTTTAATTTTATTTATTATTTATTTAACTTATTATAATTAAGACTAACTTTTAATTCTAAGCATGTTTACTTAATCTTGTTGTTTGTTTATTTTTAGTATCGTTTAAATTAAAGCCTACATGATCTATATTAACAATCGATATATCAGTAACAAATCTAATTATTTTGTATTTTACCTTATTATAGTTAAAGCTATTATTAAGACTCTAGACGTGTTTACTTAGCCATGTTGATTGCTTACATTTCCATTGTTTAGATTAAAGCTTACATGGTCAATAATATATCATGTAACAGATGCATTCTCATTTCTCGCCATCACCCCTACGACTCCACACGATGATCTCAATTCCTCTAAAAATAATCCTAAGGCTCTTGGATGTGGGGACCGTCCCAGGACGTCTTGGGACTTTGGGGTTCGGCTACCCCATCCTCAGGGGCGGATCTATAGGGTTCCGAGGGGTGGACCGAGATACCCCTCAACTTTCTTGGCGTAGTGCAATCTTTCTTTTTAATCTCAGGTTTATTTATAGAGGATACCTGTAGGTAAATGTTAGGACACCCCTAAGTGTAGGTGGGGATAAATAAAATGAAGTTATAAGTTCGGTGAAAACAAAAATTTCTGATGATTGAAAGTCGCAGATGAGTTGCAATGGCACACTGAAGAAGACGAAAGATAATAATATTTAATATTGATATTATAATATGAGTTGGGACAATGTGAAAAGGCTAACACAAAAAAGTCAAAAGGTCAAAAACTTGAATTAATGTTCCACCCACACTTTTCCCAAACTGTACGGTGATTTTTTAAAAATAATAAAATGGTAAAAAAATCAAAATTATATAGGAAAAATTTCTAATAAAAATTTCTATACAATTATATGGACGTACAAATAAAAAAGTTTTTTCAATTATAGGAAATCAAAGCTAAAGATCTTATATTCGGTTTATTCTAATATTGAAAAGCCATATAACATTACATACTTTAACTATTGAAGGGCAATGAGTTTTTGGTTATTTTTGCTGTGAAGATATTTTAATTACAAACTAAATATTATTTATAAACCTTATAAATAACATTTAAAGTTTTATAAAAAAACTATCGGATAACATTCTCGTGTGTGTGGTACACCCATTTTTAATGATAATCAAGATATGCTTTAAAATGTACAAATAAAATTATATTTTGGTCCTATAATTAAGTTGTTTCATTCTCACTTTCTCAGAGAGTAGCAATATATCATAAAGTATAAATCAAGAAAGGTTGGTTAATAATTTTGCTTTTTTTTAAATAGTTTCATAACACATATATCTATACCTAATTAATACATAATTTCAATTATATATTATATTATACTTCTGCTAAAAATTATACTTCTGCTAAAAATAGAAGTTTAGGAATAGTGTTTTTTTTAATCTGAGCCATCCATTTTTCTAAAATTTACCATTTAGATGAATGAGGACACGTGTTTTCCATCACCATGGATTTTTATGTTCACACATCTCCTCCTGATCCTTTACACCATACTCTGTCATTTTCTCTCTCTTCACATAACCCACTATACTTCAGAGCGACAAAGTCAACCACAGTAGGCAGAGGATCCGGGTCGGTGGTGGTGGAGGCGTGCAGTGGTGGTTACGACGGTGGCGTTCGACGCCTAGAGAGGGGAGATCGAGGGTGGCTATGGTGCAGAGAATCACCAAATGCAGTCGCAGAACGCCGGTTCGCCTCCACTGCCATCGAATGTAGCCGCCGATTAGCACCTAATCACGGTTGATGGCCACAGCTTTCATTCCCACGTTATCATCGGTGAACATCGAAGGTATTGTTTATCTAATTATATTTTTTCAAATGATATCGGTTTGTCTTAAAATATTTGTTTCTATGCTTCGATTTTCTTGATAATGGGTTCATAATGTTCAGAATGTTATACCTTACTTGACATTTGACACTTTGAAGATTTAGTTATCCATTAATTATTGTGTGTCATTGAATGTGGCATGTTTATGTTTATGTTTACGCACTTAAGGTGTTTGATAAAATGCTTATGTGGATTCTATCAGACAAGTTCATCATTATTTGGTTTTAAATTAGCATCGTTAGAATAATTACATGTTCTAATTCAAGATTTTGAAAATTTTTTTATCCTCGGTGACTTTGAAGACATCTTTGATGTTGATTATTTTATTAGGTCTTTGAGGGATGAGGTTCGGATATTCGAAGAACTTCCCTCTAGGCTTAAAAGACGCGTTGAGCTTTTCTTAATACCGTAACCAGGTTTGTTTTTTGTTCATAAATCATGTTACATTAACATTTTCAATATGAACACTAATTCAAATTTATTGTGCTATTGACCTGCAGATCCTTCTTCTTATGTGGAAGTGTGAAGTTGTACGTTTAAACAGAACCGACACCCATCTTGCCAATAATGGGTTCCAACTAAGGTGCAGATTAAATTTTAGTGGTTTAAAGTTCACTTCACTGATTGAGGAATTGGGTCGTAGAGTTGTGAAAATCTTTAGAAAAAAGAGCTTTTTTTTAATTTTAGTTCTTCATCTTCGATATGAAATGGATATGTTGGCATTAGCGATGCATACAAGATTACAAGGGTTTAACAGTGAAGAAAGAGATGATTTTTGAAACTAGATTCAAATATTATTTTAACCAATTTCGTTTTTATCTCAATCCATAAATAGATCGTATATTAATTTGTTAGGTGTGCGTATTCATGGTGGAAAGAGAGAAATTGATTCCGATCTAAAGAGGAAACAAGGGTTGTTTCCTATGACACCAAAAGAAAAGGTATGTGTCTGACTTCAAGTTTTATTGCCTTTCTATTAATTTTACTTTCATGAGGTATTTTGTATAGGCAAACTGCAAGGTATATAAACAATTTATATTTTAGTTCCAATTCTAGCAGCCAACATCGTTTATGTATTTACTTCTGGCTTCTACATTCAGATTTAAAGAAATCAAAGGACACTCAACGACGTGCCCTGCAAGGCAAAGATCTATCACATACGGAGAGTAATGACAGTAACTCTCAATCCTATTCAATTTTGTCTATTAATGCTAAATAAGTATTCACACTTCCTCAATGTAGAGAACTTGATTCACATGTCTAGCAAACACAATGAAGATAGATGGCTATTGAAGCAGTTCTAGGAATTGCATTCGGAATGCAAAAAGAATGTAAACCAAAAAAAGAAAATTTTGCATGCCCAGACAATTGAAAAAGTTCAGCATGCTTAATTTTAGTTTTACATTAGGGTTTCAAGAATGCATGTTTGATCAAATCCACACTCAAAATCACATAACCAAATTGTTTTTTTTTTTTTTTGTGTTACTAGCCGTCAAAATTTTCAATTTGGAACTGTGACTTGGTTGCAATTATGTGATTTTATTGTAAGATTAATTAATACATATTAACGAGTGTTCATGAATTGTTTTTAGTGTAATATCATGGGCAACCTACTCTATTTGGTTCAAGTAGATCAATATAGTTTTGCTATTAAGGAGACTTTTGGGAAGTTTGATGTTCTTGAGCCCGGTTGTCATCGCGTGCCTTGCATATTATGGAAGCCGGTTTACTGGACATCTCACCCTCAAGGTTCAGCAGTTAGATATGAAGCGTGAGACCAAAATGAAGTTTTTTTTTATTTCCCTTAAAATCACATGTTGGCCTTATTATGTTGATGATAGAATCTGTCTTTTTCATATGAATTTATTTTGTCTACAGGTATGGGTTAGGATAATTCAGGTGAGGGGAATGTTTTTCTTTTTTATATTCATGAAACAGGTATAGTCACTAATACAATGTTTGTGTTGTGTTGAAGCGAGATGGGTCAAAATTGTTTGAGCTATGTCTTCACAGTTTGCTTTTGTCAGTAAGATATGTATATATGTGGGTTTTTGATGGTCCAGGTAGCTATAGCTTCAGCAAATGTACCTTGCATAACTGGGAATCAACCTTTAGAAGTGAGGAGTGTGGACGCCAAGAGCTGATGTTTGCCGATGCGTTGAATTTTCCACAAGCACAATTTTTTTAGATATTATGTTTCTGTATGGGGCTTTTTTTCATTGTGATTATGAAATGTAAATGGCTAGCTTTGTTCATTGTTTTATGAGAATGATTATAGAGTTCTGTATGAGGCTTTTCTCATTATGATTATGAGATGCAAGTGACTTGCTGTTTGTTTTATTTGTTTGTTATGAGAATGATCATAGAATCCAGGTCGCATTTTTAAATTGCATCCAAATTGAGGGAGTAAAAGCATGACAACAACAATCCTTATTATGACGACATCTGTCATTTTTGTGTCTCCACCGTGCTCTTTAAGAACACATACCGGAGGTGATCATTTTAAGAGTTCATGCAAAACAAAGAATAAAAATACAATCTCAATTGCTAAATGTACAAGTGGGTGAGGTAATTTGTCATTAGCTTATTACCCTACCATTAAATTTAGTTTACTTTATTACTTTTTTATTTAACTTAAATTAAACTGAAATATGTTGTTTACTTTATTTTTTTTATTTAACTTAAATTAAACTGAAATAAGTTATTTGTATTAGTTTTTGAAAATAACAAAAAAGGGTGCCAATTCTCTTTTTGTATTCTCTCTTTTATTTCTATAATTTAGTGCACTCAAATGCATGACTAAGTCTTTGCCGCCGCAACGCGGCGAGTAAAAATAACTAGTTATCTTAAAACATCATATTGTAATTTCTAAATCTTATTATTAACTGTTTAATATTTTTTATTCAACTTGTTGATGAAACTGTTCAATTGTATCTAATCTTAAAACATGATATCATAATTTCACAACCCCTACTTCCCGCAAGAGTTGAGCCACCATTTTTTGCACAAACGTAGATCGAACTGTTATAAAAGCATCTGTAAAAAAGAAATGTCTGATGTAAATTTTGTTTATGGAACGATGATATCACCAATAAATTTTTTTACATGTGATATTTTTAATATTTACGAAATCTTTTTAAGAAACCTTTTGGACGGTCTAGCTCTTATGGTTCTCAAAGTAACAGGTGGCTTTTTATTTAACTTTTCCCTATATATATACTATTTGCATAGAGCCCTAAAGGGCTCTCAAATTCTCAGGGATAACCCTAGGTAAAAGAAGAATTTAAGGGCCATTTTTACTAGCCATACCGGGCCCTTGAATTCTTAAGGATGGCCTAGGTAAAAGCTTTTTGGGATACCCCTCAATATCTCTTCTAGTTTCGCCACTGCCCCTCCCCCAAGGCCAGCTCGTCCCCATTGTCCACCTGCTGCCCATCTCGACGGGCCAAACTTCAAAAATTCCAACCATTTATTTTTATTTTTTTATACAATAAAAAAATAAGAAGAGATCTATCCTCCACACTATTGATTCATCCTTAGAGGGGCTTCTCTTGCTACATGTAGGGCCATCCTTTGAGGACGGAACATCACACAGCCACTAGCCTAATGAGGCTGATGAATTTGTTGCAATCATGACCTGCCATTTCATGATGTAAATTGGCAACCAACAGGTTTATTTTTTCTTATACAGTAAATGTGTGCTCCTGACAACATTGAAACACTGGACTCGACTCAGTTGAATTAATACTTGATCACATTATACTCTGGATCATTTTACAAAACCAAAGCAGTATTATAATATTATACATATAAGTACTGACATGTATTTCTTGTTTTTGAAGTTGATGCAGTTAAGAGTGTTGGTCTTTTCTGCTCTAAATATAGCAAAGTCTCCCAAGTTGTTGCATACTTTGTTTGATATTTTACCTTTTTCAGAGCCCTTGTTAACTGACCTTTACCTTTGGCCAAGATGAAGAAAGGTACAGCACATTAATGCCACAATCATACTTTACCATTGAGTTTTTATATATATAAATTGACCTGCCGCGCGTTGCGGCGGCATAGAAACTTAAAATTACTCGAATTGATACCGTCAAATATTTGACTTAACTCATTTTCGAACAAAAATTACGTCAAAACGTAAACCAGCTGAAAACACACATTAAAATAAAGCACGAAAATGTATTATATTTGACCTGACTCATTACCGAGAAAATTTATGTCAAAACGTTAACCAACTTGGATTTATAACAAAACGTACTTAAAAAATAAGCACGTAAGAAAAATAGTGTTTTTTACGTTAAAGAATGGTACCACGCGTGGCAACAGAGTCAAAACGTAAAGTAACTTGAATAAATACCGTCTAGTGAAAACGTATTATATTTGACTCTACTCGTTTTCGAACAATGCATAGACCAACAAAAAACGTACATAAAAATAAACACAAAACATATTATATTTGACCCAGATACAAAAAAACAAGCACGTAAAACCCAATAGACTCAAAAATCAAAATGACATTTTATAATTTTTTTAGAAAAGCAGAGGAGGTGTAAGTGGCAATGCTATAAGTTGAAAGATTTAATAAAAATAGAAAAAAAACCACTGGATGGCACTTTGATAAATTTAGCAGGTTGTGTCTTAGCCGTTGCTAAGACACCCTCTTTTGTTGTATATAATAATTAATAAACATGATTTTTTTTAATATGTTATCATTTGTGAATTCAAATCTAAGGAAAAGAAAGTAATGGGTCAATACCTTTGGTTGAATATTTCTTTAGTAATTAACAAGATTAAGTTTACACAAATTAAAATACACTCATTAATAACACCACACTAAAATATAAAAATAAAAAAACAGACAGATAGTTCACAGCTTTGGATTATAAACTTTATCAAGTAAAATTAGCTTATTCTTTTCTCATTAAGACTAAGATCAACCAACTGAGCCGCAGCTCGAGCAGCAGACGATGCACGATTAGCAGCAGCAATAGCAGCTCGAGCCTTCTCCAAAACATCAACCGACTCTGAAGAAACCGGTCTTCCCTCAGCTGATAATTCTTTGGATTTGGTGGGACCTGATGACACCGTGGTTGCACCAGTCTTAAGAGGTTGAACCGGATGGACGGGGCCTCGTTGGCTGCTAGTTAACGGCTCATGATGTACAGCTTTTGGGGATTTTTTACGGCTCTCGGGGATTTGAGCCACAGTTGATATTTGCTTTGGTCCATTCTACAAGTTACCAAAGCAACCATTATATATGGAACAAATTTAAACACCACATTTTTTTATTTATAACTTTCTTTATTAAGTCTGATATATTCTATGCAGTTAATGCGGTAAAACATTGGATATCAATCAAGAACCGATATTTTTGATATAGGTTATCCCGGTGAGATATCAGTGGGATATCGGTAATAATAATATAATGCATAGTTTATATATATAGCAATTTAACACTAACAATTCAGTGATATATTGGTGATATATCGGTTATATCAGTCAATATCGCCGATAATATCGGTACCGATATTCTAACCGATATTTGACATGGGGACCGATAACCGATATATCACCGATATTAACTGCATAAGATATATTATCTACATTTTCCCAAATAAAACCATGACTACAAGCATTATACATATAAAAACAAAATGGAAAAAGCTAAAATTACCAAAAGATCCTCGGGCTTTTTATTAAATTCAGCTTCGGTTTTGGAAGAGTCCCATAAGATATTGTACTCTTGGGCGATTTCTTTCAAGACGTTGAGCTTCACCTCACCAGAGGGAGTATATACCGAAAGTTTCTCAATTATCTACAAAAAAAAGCAAATTATACAAGTTACATCAAATGCAAGCACATCTCTAATTGCATGTATAGATTAAAAAACATAATAACATGAATTAACTGTACGGTTGACACTAGTATCGGGGCGAAGCTCAGAAGCAGCTAATATGAACTCCTTCCCGTATTTTGTACCGAATAAGTTTCTAACGGTTAATAAATCTGGTAAATCGGAGCATCTGGGAGCTGCAAAGATTATACTTGCGACTGCCTCCTTCAACTCCAATGGGCATTCCCTGTTTAAAAAAAAAAAAGATTTACAAAACCATAGCTTACGATACATACATACATGTATTGTATACGACTATAATGAAAGTGTAAAGATTTTTTTTTCGAATGGTTTTACCGCTGGCTTTCAATAATAGGAACGCGTGCGAGAACAAACTCGCAGAACATCTCCAAGATCTCGTATGCAGCCCATATGTTTTGTTCTCTTATAACATGCTCCACCTAAAACAAATAAGAATCATATAACCGATGATAGAAATCGAAAAAAGCAAAAGACTTTATCAAGAAACACAAAAGAACCAATTAACGAAATGACTACATACTCGTATCCGAGCAATCGGTTCTTGCCCAGATTGAAGAAACTGGGCGATTTCTTTGCGCATTAGCTTCAGCTGTGTGTCTCTCTTATTCTGAAGCAATTTAATCCGTGAAATCGCCAATGTTAGGCATGTTTTACTGCAATTACAACCATAAATCAGTAAATTTTTTCATCAAAGCTCACATTAATCTGGTCAACAGGCATTCCTCTGTTCCAAATTATGAGATGAACTTTGACTTTTTGGGTCAAAATTGTCAACTTTTACAGTCCAGTTGTATCCTAATTACTTTCTTACTTTAAAAACTGCATCCATATTCATAACATTCCATTTTATAGTTGTTCATCGTATACTTGATTATCTCTAGATCTGAATAGATATGCATCAATTTCAATTTCAGAAGTAAAATCGTTGACCATAAAAAGTCAAAACCTGTTCCTAAGAAAAGTTATTGTAAGTTGTAACATAAAATTGCAGATCTTGAACACCCAAATCACAATATCTGTATGTAACAAGAAATATGAACTGAAACAGTATTGGGGATCTATAAAATTATAATAAAACTGATCAAAAGAACAAGCAAATATAAAACCTAGCATAAATTGTAAGAATCTTTAGAAATTGAGAATTGGGGAAATTGGTCAACTAATTAACTAACCATTTTGGGCCAATAAGACCTCTATTGAAGATTTGATTCAGGAGCGACATCGCCGCCGGAGAAATCAGTCGTACACTGCGGATTCCGGCTGCGCAGAGACGGCGGCAGCGGTGGATTTATTGATTAAAGCAGAGAGTGGTCAACTCCGTCTGTTGATCGTCGACAATTTGGCTATTTTGGTCTTTGGTTTTGATTGTTTACAGAATTAGTCCCTTAACTTTTCAAAAATTTTGTTTTATATTATTCTTTTATTGTTTAAGGCAACGTTACACTTCTTGTCACTTCATGGATACAATATGGCAGGTGGTTGCCCAATGGTGTTCGTTACCGCCAATATCTGCATTCAACGTTCAAGACCTTATGGATTTGCATCTGTATAAGAAGGTAAAAAGTGTCTTTAGGCTGTGATCCAACCTATGTTTTGGAGTGTGTGGAGAACAAGAAATGCAGCGGTTTTCAAGTCTGAAGCTCTAGCAGAGTCGAAAATTTTGGAAAAAGTTAAAGCCATCTCTTACCTTTGGGTTAAGAATTGGTCGTGAAGAAACTGGTTGACGTGGGAAAATGGAAATGTTTCTCTGTTTAGTTTTTTCTTTTTTTTATTGTGTGTGTTGTAATTAAGCCTCTTGCCGGATGGACCATTAATAAAATTTGCAGTTTTTTTGGTCGTTTAAAAAAAAAATGTTTGTTGTTTACTTGCATAACTAATGGAGTTGCTATGGTTCATAAAACGGAGACCAATGAGGTAATGATTCAATGAACCAGTAGTATTGTTGGCTCGATAATCGGTCTGGTTTGTACACATTGATTGTATGTTTGTAATTCTCATATTTTGTTGTTCGTACAAACTTGTATAAAAAGAAAAATGTATGAGATTTCAATTATTTATACAACCAACGATATTAATACAATAATATGAACTGAGTTTTGAACACTTTGTATTAACTGTACAAACTTCGTGTGTTAATACCAAGATGATAAGAAAAGGAAAAAGAAATACAATTTGGGCAACCATTGTTTTTTTTAGAAAGGATAACTTATTAACACATGCCTCAAGGCAAACGTTAGAGGACCACAACCTGATACAACCCAAGAGAGAGATTACAGAGATTACATCATAATTTACACTAGTAACTGATACTAGAGCCGTTATCTCGGGTTATATATACAAAATGACCATTTTATAGCAGTTTGAAAACGACATTGTGGTCGTTATAGAAGCGTTAGATCAGGTTTTTTTAACCACTTTCACCCCATAACATGTATATATTATGTGTGTATTTTGTGTATTAGGTTAGTCACAAACTCTTCCAGGCAAAAAAAAACATTTAATAAATAAAAAACCGTAAAACACGTTCAAATTTTCGTACTTTTGCAATGGCTAGCTCAAGTACTCATAATTCTAACTGGTTACATTTGTTAAAATATTGTAATGGTGAAAAACAATCCCATTAGTGATTAGAAACAAATGTCACGAAATAAGAGCAAGTAAACGATTACATATTAAAATTCAAATGTATTAGATATTTCTATCTGTTTTTTCAAGTCTACGTAATGTTAGTTATTATATTTTAAACATAAATAAATATGGATGTTTATTTAGTTTATTTATATATTTTATATTTGTTTTTATATTTTCCCAGATTTTTGCATGTTTAAAAAAACCCAAAATAACCGGTTATATTTAACTGATTCTTTTAACCTATAGTTTATATAGGTTTCGGTTTTTAGCCTAAAAATTGGGTTAATAATTTAACCGGTTAAAATAATAACCGGTTTGTTAAAATTAATCTGTCATATCAGTTAATCGAACTAGTTAAAAAAACACGAATTGGGCAACTTTACCTACGTCCTACGCAAGGGCGCTAATAGAGGTGCACCAATCGGGTTTTTGTTACTACCCGTTTTCGGGTATGCAACCGGTTCCGGGTTGATCGAATATTGGAAAATCGGGTATTAGGAGAAAGCGGGTAGGATTTGGGTACGGGTATTGAAGAGAAAAGTCCAACCCTATGAATCCGGGTAAGGTTTAATCGGTTCGGTGTAACCAGGTATAGATCCGGGTATTAATACCCGATTTAAAAAAATAAAATTATTTTACGTAAAATAAATGTGTTTAGAAATTAAATTTGGTTTGTAATTTGTAAAATTAATTAAAAACAAATTACAACAACATAAATTCACTCAAATACAAATTATTTGTTTTATAATACGCATTTAAAAAAAATCATTATTATCATCATCATCATACTCAGTTAATCCTACTAATAACAAAGCTAAGGTAGGGTTTAAGGAGGGTAAGATTAGACAACCTTACTCTACCCTATAGGAATAGAGATACTGCTTCTAGTGAGACCCCAGCTCGATAGTAGGTTTGCATCAAGCCTTGGACATAAGGCACATAACACTCAGCAATTTGGACAAAAGCTAATTAGTGCATGTATCCCCTTGTCTTTCAGCTATCAACGCCATCATATGATGCATGATTAACCATCCCTCGCTTTTTAACGTTATTTTCATGAAATTAGTAAAATAACGTTAAAATTAGTGCACTTTCACTTTTGTCCCTCGATGGGCCCACACATATATACATTATATGCGCATACCCAAGCAGGCGTAAAAATATACCTTAAAAAAGTTGCAAAGTAAACATATAAAAACTTAAATATAAGAGTTGCAAAGTAAACATAAAAATATCCCTTAAAAATTCGGGTATTCTACGGGGTTAAAAAACGGTATTGCGTATAGGTATGATCAGTTTCGGGTATTTTCGGGTATAAATCGGGTACGGTTTCGGTTATAGGTATTGAGTTCAAAATGTATATCTTATTCATACCCGCCGAGTAGGGTTGGGTTCGATTACAAGTATACAATACCCGGGTACAAAAATAACCGTATTTTAAGCTTTTTTTTATCAGGTCCGGTTTGCAGGTGCGGGTTGTTTTGCACCTCTAGCCGCCAATAGGCCTGATGCTAAACAATCGCTATAGGCCCTCAATTTTTCAGGGCCCAACTTATTTAAGAGTGTGCTACACATCCTTCTTCTTCTTCTTCTTTAAATCTCACAAGTTATTGGAATTTAGATAGCAAACGAAATCGATAACGATAGCTTCTTATAAACTTCTGAAATCAAGCTGATTGGTTCTATTCATTTTCAAATCTTTTGGTCTCTTCAAAATTGCGAAAATTCTTCAAAACGTCTCACCAAAGTTCCTCCTTGAAGAAAGATTTATCTCACTTTTGCGATCATGTAAGACCTTAAATCACGTCAGCAAGTTCAATCTCAGGTAACCACACATGGGTTCGAGCACAGTCAGTTTATCACGCCACGACTCGTGTCTGCGTGCGCCAAGTTCAAAAACATGGGTTATGCACGCCAGGTGTTCGACCAAATGCCTGACCCAAACATTGCTCCATGGAACGCCCTGTTCAAAGGGTATATCGATAACGAGATGTACACGGATGTAATGGTTTTGTTTGGGCATATGATGCATGTTAATGTGAAGCCTACTTACTTTACAATCCCCATGGTATTAAAATCCTGTGTGAAGTTATCGGCTTTGAGAGACGGTGAAAGAGTACACTGTTTTGTGGTAAAGGTCGGGTTTAAGTCGAACCCGTTTGTCGGGACAACATTGGTTGATATGTATTGTAGTGGGGGTATGGTTGGGTATGGATATAAAGTTTTTAGTGAGATTGCATTGAGGAATGTAGTCACGTGGACATCGATGATTCGTGGGTATATTTCATGTGGGGACGTAAAATCCGCACGCCAACTGTTTGACGTATCGCCTGAACGAGATATTGTAATGTGGAACATTATGGTTTCGGGTTATATAGAATGTGGTGACATGGGTGCAGCTAGAAAGTTGTTTGATGTAATGCCGAATCAAGATTTGATGTCGTGGAACACTTTACTGAACGGGTATGCAAATAACGGGGATATGGAGGGATGTGAGAAGCTATTTAACAAGATGCCCGAGAAAAATTTCTTTTCTTGGAATGGGTTAATTAATGGATACGCTCATAATAACCGGTTCATGGAAGTTCTTTATACGTTTAAAATGATGCTAAACGAGTCCAACGTGCAGCCGAACGACGCGACACTAGTAAGCGTGTTATCCGCTTGCTCAAAGCTAGGAGCTTTAGAATTGGGGAAATGGGTGCATTTATACACGGTAAACAATGGGTATAGAGACAATACATACGTAGGAAACAGTTTAATAGATATGTACGCAAAGTGTGGCGTGATCACAAGTGCGGTTGACGTGTTCATGGCTATGAGTAAAAAGGATTTGATTTCGTGGAACACGGTTATAAACGGATTAGCCATGCACGGTCATGGACCGGACGCGTTAAGAATTTTTCACGAGATGAGAAGTTCGAAACAAAAACCAGACGGTGTAACTTTTATAGGTGTCATTTGCGCGTGTTCTCATATGGGCTTGGTTGAAGACGGGTTTAGATATTTTAACTCCATGTTAGATGAATACTCGATTGTTCCGCAAATCGAGCATTACGGTTGTATGGTTGATTTATTATCTCGAGCGGGTTTGATAGAAGAAGCGGTCGAATTTGTTAATAAAATGCCGATAAAACCCGATAACGTTATCTGGACCAACTTATTAGGGGCGTCAAGAACTTACAAAAACATTAAAGTGGCTGAATTGTGTCTTCAACATCTTATCGAACTTGAACCTGAGAACCCGTCTAACTATGTGATGCTGTCGAATATATACGGAGATGCTAAACGATGGACTGATTTGGCCCGATCAAAAGTTGCAATGAGGAACACCGGGGCTAAGAAGTTACCGGGCTGCAGCTTGATTGAGGTGGATGATGGTGTGGTTGAGTTCTATGCCTTTGATGAGAGGCATTCAAAGACAGAAGAGATATTTTTGCTTTAAAAAGCTTGATAAAACTGTCAAAAGATACTATTTATGTGCAAGAACTTATGGAACATTAGGAATATCATTTGATTTTCATACCACTGAATCTTGTGATTGGGTGGAACATTAGAAAATTAAAGTATGGTGTTCATTTAATCACTTAATGTATTAAAATTGCTATTTCCAGGTTAGAGACTTGGTTCCATTGTTGTTATTTTGATGTATTCTACACTGTGTTTTGAACCTATAAAACTTAAAATTTTCTTATAATATTAAAAAAAATATTGAGTAATACACATAAAGTAAGTCTCATATTTACATTTTAGAAGGATTTAAATTATATAAGAATTTTTTAAAGTTTATTAAACAATACCTAGACATTATTGTTATATATTATATACACTATATTATTTCAACCACACTTGAACAGTATGTTAAATATGTTTCTTTAAAATAAAGTAACTTAAAGTTTGTGATGGTGGTATCAGAGAGGGAGGCAGAATCACTAAACCAAGCTCGTCAACTGGTCTTTGGATGATAACATGCTAACCCCTCCCACTCACCAACTATGGTACGTTTGTATATGTACTCCTACTAATTTTATTTCTCTTAACTTTTTGTTGTTTATTTATGTACTTTCAACCATTGTTTGATTCTTTTTTAGTGACGATAAAACAATGTTTTTTATAAACAATGTTAATTTTTTTTTGTGTGTTTTTAGTGATTTTTTTTAGGTTTTTGGGTTTTTGCATGTGCATGTTCTTTTTCTCTTATGTAAAGTTATGGACACTTGTCACTCTATAGTTCATTCTTACACTTCTTATTTTTATACTCCTTTGTAGAATAACTCAACTCTTAAGTCGTAAACCATAATAATTGCCGAATTGGGGGTGTAAACAAGTAGAGCTCGAATTTAGTTAAGTTTAACATATGAGATTAGCTAAGCACGGCTCATTTTGAGCTCTATTTCTATAGCCCAAGTTCGACTCATTTGTTATTTATTACTATGTTTATTAGTTTAGTTATATATATATATATATATATAATTATATGTATATATATTATATATACTATTTAAGTTTTATTAATTATTATTATTATTATAATAGCGATTTGTAAATATATAGTTAGTATATTAAATAAAGTTATATGATTAATAGTCTCGTTTAGGCAACAAGGTCAAAAGTGTTCGGATGACATGGTAAGCCTACGTGGTGACTAAGCTGGCCTAAGCCCTATCGCATCCTGTCGCGTGTCGCAACATGATCACCCGAAGCTGTCGCGTGGCACGACAACGTCAAAAGTCACGTATAAATAGAGCATAACTTGGATATTCAATTGCTCACTTCAATTTCTAAATCTCGACTTCTAACTCTCATTTTGCTATTCGTAAACATGTATCAAACCCTTATCACATATACGATACCCTGTCCGATCGATCAGAAAACCAACCATCAAACGCCAAAGCTCCGCTTGAATAAGATGATTCTTTGTTAACCTACGTTGTGGTTTTAATCTACTGATTATTGTTAGGTTCGATTTGGTTTTACATTAATACATGTTACATTCTGTGTATTTAGGATCTATATTCAGGAGGCTTCAAAACCCTAAATTTATAAGGTAAGACGTTCACTATTTCCTCACTACATTGTGATACTCAACAGTTTTAAAACCCTAAATGTTTTTCGGTTTTTACTTACGTTTACAGTGATTAAGTCTTTGTATTCTTACGGAAAAACTATCGCCGGTATGTTGGGTTTTGTATACATTACTTGATAATCTTTGCTATTAGATGTATGGGCCAATAGTGATATGACCACATTCACATATCCGGTGAGGTGACAAGTACCAGTAGGTAGTTCTAAGATATAAACAAATGAAAAAAACTCGTAATGTTGTAATCGAAAGACTGTGTCATTTTATACAAATGAATGTACTTACCAGTATTTCCTGCTGATCAAATGTTATTAAACGTGTTTCAGGTTAATTACTGTGAAAGGAAGGAAAAGTGCTACGAGGCACAAAAGCTAAAATAAGTGGCTATTTCACCTGAATAAAGAAACGTGTTTTATAATTAAGAGTTCATCCCTACAAAAACCTTTTATGTAAATAAGGATTTACCTCACATATTATGATTAAAAATCTCGTGGTTTGATAACTCTGATATTTTCAGTGCAAAAGTTTTAATTAACATCGGTACCATTTGAACTGTTCATGACTCCCGTGCATGGTATGATCGGGGCTGTAACACAAACTATATATTTACAAATCGCTATTATAATAATAATAATAATATATAATAATAGGTTTCTTTTTGTACAATCATAAACCACGGAACCATCTATCTTGTCATAGGTTTCTTTTAAATCATCCAAACCTCTGAAGCAAACTTAGAAAAAACTTATCCCAAAAACAGTTCCTCAGCCACAGAATTTAAAAGCCAAGTTAGAACAACAGAGTTACACCTATCCCACTGATTGCCAAGAACATCATCATCCTCAGAACTTTTGCAACTACCATCAATAAACCCAAACTTATTCTTAGCTTCTAAGGCTAATTTCATAGAACACCATACTGAATAGTTTTCAGTACCCTTCAACTTAACACTCACAATAGTCAAGGAACTAGAATCACTAGGATGAAGGTACAAAGGATCACCAATATCAAGTTTACTTATTAAAGTCACAGAATAACTAGCAACATCATCAGCAGGCATTTTGACAACACAGTAAACAAAACAAACACAAGCAGAATATCAGATAATATACGACAACTTCAAAACTGTATCAGAGGCCAGATTCCAGGTTCATCACTCTATAGGTGCCTGGACAAGCATAACACAGTTGCAGACAACACACTCCTAAAGAACAGTTCAACAATAATATGTAGAACCAAACACACAGACTCGTTCAAGTGCCGGCCCGACTAGTCCGGTAACAGCAATGCCTAGACAGAACAACAATATGCAATGAACAACAACAAGAATTAAAGATAAGAAAAGAAAATCCTCACAACAGCGTTTAACTCCTTCCGATAGATCTATCTTATAACCTTCTAGGGTTATAAAATAGATCCAAGAGAGATAGTAGAAAACACTGGTTGGTTTGCCCTGAATCTTCAAGGATTCAGAGACCAACACAGTCTTCAACAAGACCAGAGATCTTCTTCTCTATAACTCCAACAAACCCTAGCTAGGGTTTCGATCGCACCAGATCTGACAGGATCTAACAAGATCTATATCTGCACACACTTCAAGAACCAATCAAAAAGTTCTATTACAACAAAAAATACAAGAATCAAAAAATAACAAGATCAAACCGTAGATCGCAAAGCGGAAACACCAGAATCAGACACAAGAGCCACCACAGAGCTCTGATACCATGTAAAAATGGTATAAACTTGATACATATCAACATAAACACCAGAAATAGCGACAACCACGTGACGTAAATCTTATTAGTTTAACCAACCCAAAAATCACCCAACCAAACCCTAAATCTCAACAATATGAGATCAAACAAAGTATACAACACCGATCCAACAGATTTAGACAATCTGTTGGATAACAAAAGGATACAGGACAAGGAAGAGATCACAAGATCTCTAACACACCACTAATCTCTTTACAGAGATTAATACAAGAACAATGAACCAAAAATACAGAGAAATTGATATGAAGAACAAAACCCTAACAAATATATGCAATAATGCGAATCCCCTTCTCTCTCTTCCTTTTATACCCGGATCAATAAGATTTACACATAAGCCCTCAAAGTTCCAGATCTGCACATCAACAACCTCACAAGTACTGTTAGTTATAACAACTTACCAAACTTAACAACAACTTATAACAATCAGACCTTATAAGCCCAGTTATTATAAGCTCAGATATGTTAACAACATATTAACACTTGCACAAGTCTAAGTATCAAGCCCAATAACCTTATTATAATTCCAGTGCATTATGAATTACATTTACATCAACATATTTCAACAGTTTGCCTTTACACTATCTCCAACCACCTATAATAAAATGGTGGATTGTGAATGCTCGCATGATTAGTATCTCCACAGTTTATGAGGCAACCTTTGCACATGCTTAAGGAACCATTACCTACTAATTATGGGATTCTCTTGATTGTGCTTATACCACACACCGCCTCAAGGGAGTACACGCTTAAGACACGTCTTCATACGCTTCATATGAAAGGCGTGAAGACACCCCTCGCTTATCGAAGTCGTACACAAGAGTATGCATTTGCACTTGCTAACATTGGTGAAACGATCAAGGACAAAGACCTGTTTTTCTTTGTTATCTCTGGATGGAGTGAGGAATATACCTCAATCCACTTTACTTGCACGTTATTCACCTTTATCATTAAATGAATCGTATGGTCTTCCCATTGATCGTGACTACATGGTAACAAAGCCTCCACAATCAACTACAACCACCACCTTTGTTGCCACTACCATTCCTACTTAGTCCTAACATTAGCTCCTAATTTTGCAAAAATGGGTTCTCAACTTGGTTATCAACTAACGTCAAGAATCATTGATGCAACTTAGTCATCTCAAACTTTCCATAATGCTCGTCCTCCAAGCAATCAAGGACGCATGAGCTCTTGGCCACAAACACCTGAATAACAAATAAGAATTGCAAGGAAATATAAAATGGTAATATATCATGGTTCATTTAGCTTTAACTATAATCTATTGATTTTGGTTTGAGACAACTGCAATACAAAATAGAATTGCAATATCATGGTTCATTTAATGTATGTGATTGAGTTATATGAGGATAGAACCATACTAATTCTATTGATTTTGGTTTGAGACAACTGCAATACAAAATAGAATTGCAATATCATGGTTCATTTAATGTATGTGATTAGGTTATATTCGTAATAGAACCATACTGATTTTATTGATTTTGATTTGAGAATCATTACAATTACATGGATTAACTATATAACATTCCAACTACAATCTATAACTTGATCCCATAAATTTTAAAACAAACATAGAAAATGTGACCTAAGCTGTTACGTCACAACCCATATTTTAACTTTGATCTAATTTTCATTGCATGTCTGAACATCAGTGTGATCACTAAGGTAAACAATCAATTAAAAGCCCATCTTTCTTTGTTGTATGAAGAAAAAGTCATTTCGTAGCTTAAAACTAACTTTTAAAAGCCATCTTTCTTTGTTGTATATATGTCATGATGAGTAGAGGTTGCATGGTTCAGTTTGGATATTAGCATTTAACTATAATCCAAGTTATCAGTTAACCGTTTTGTTAATTAGGTTAACTTATCGGTTTTTTTGGTACGGATTGGTTAATTTCAGTTAATAACCAAATCAAACAACAGCTAAATTATTGCTTAAAAAACACATGTAATTGAGTTATAATACATGAATAGATGTATAAATACATGAAATTGATGTATACATAAATGAAATTGAGGTATAAATACATGAAATGAAAATATAAAACGTGAAATACATGAAATGAAGGTATAAATGATAATAATATATGAAAATATCAATGGTACGGTTCGGTTAATTTCGATTAACCGATGATACAAAATAACCGATAACCGACTTTCGGTTAATTTCGTTTCGTTTTCATCCGTTTTGATTTCGGTTAATGGTTCGGTTATTACTTATCCTTAATAATGAGTTTTAAAACGAGTAAACTTAAACTGACCTGATCCTGTTTAACTAGAACCTGATTTGACATTTTTTTCAAATGATCTGTATTAAATCCAAACTCATTTAAACACATCACACAACTACATCCCATAATTTTATCACATAGTTCTTACTTCGTATGTTGTTAAGTTACACTTTAAAATCACATATTTCTTACTTCGTATGTTGTTAGGTTACACTTTAAAATTTTGATATGATATAGGTTACACTTTAAATTTTGATATGATGTTTTTTATTAACTTGTAGAAAGTGTGTTAAGTGGGCTTATGGTTCTCTAATGGCGAATGTGAAAATTTCGCGTGTTTTTTAACTTTAGGTGTAACGGTTTTGTTTTTTTTTTTACAACGAACATATATCACTAAAATTTACTCTTAAAATCCACAATTTGCCCATCATGTGAGACCTTAACCTACACCACTTTGGTGGGATAAACACCTCATCTCAACGATTTCCGTATAAAAAAAAACCGTAAATTTTCCGGCTATAGGCAATTACTTTTCCAAACGAACCTCAAATAGCCTAAGCTAATCAGTGTCTCTCATATGTTGTCTTCGGAAGGTGCGAGTCTGCCAATTATCAACATTTTTGTGAGTTCAGTAGAAAGTTTGCAAAATGTGATTTTTAACTTTTAAATTCTCAATTCTAGTTTGGTTTTTTATTGCATATTTTGTTATATAAATCATTAGTGAAACGAGAAGGCAGAAATTTTCAACCATCAACAAGAAATATACCAAAACATGTTTCTAATATTTTAACTATAGTTTCTATTTTCCTGCCAATAGAAAAATAGAAATCACAATATGATTATTATTTACTAATTTTTTTTAACAGCTAAGTTTATTTCCTTTTAAATACTATACTAAACTATACCTTTTAAATATTAAACATTGATTTTTTCACTTTTAAATATTAAACATTGATTATTTTACAAAAGTAATTACTTCTGACCACTAAACGAAAGCCTAAGTGACACAGTACGGTAATAAACGTGAAGAATCCGTTCAAGGTTTCAAAGACGTACGATTGTTAATCTATCATTATTATATAAAAGGACTCTACTCCATTTGTCTTTTTTACTTTAATGCCTAGAATCTAGATCTTTAGGGGAAAAGTCAGCTAAAACAACATGGAAATTGACATTTCATTTAATATTATTAGAATAATATACATGTTGCGTTGCGTGTTAAGATAAATAAAATGCATGTCCTAGTGGGGTGCACATTTGCACTTGCACTAACTACCAACCGCGGAGTGTGACGATCCATGGACATAATACTCTACTGTAGATATAACTTCGTTTTTGTATAAAAGAAATTTAAAGAAAACCATACAAAAGAAATGAAGAATATTAATAACGATACGAAGTTGTTCGGAAAGTATTAGTTCGGTTCATCATGATAAATAACAAAAAAGTCAATAAAAATTGAGCAATTTTTTTATTGAAAAGTAGATAAACATATGCACGCCACAATGATATATTCGGGATTTCATAATACATTACATTATTATTAGGATAACGAAAATGGTAAACAACGTCAATTTATAAGCAAACCATAAAAATGAATATTGGCACCGCTAATGAAGTTGTTCAGACTGTATCAGTTTTGTTCGTCACAGTAAAGAAGAACATTATATGAGTAAATTAACGAAAAAAGGAAATGGCGTTAGTTTATATAATAAAAAAATAAACTAATGTGAAGTGGCTATGATAATCTGTACGTTTGTGATTCATTACTTGTATATTACTACTCTCAACCTTGTTTAAATATATATATATATATATGTATGTATATATATACACACAGTGTGAGGTTCATTGGGAACACTAAAAAAGTGGGGAACCGACTCAAACGAACTCCGATTGGACTCATTAATGGCGTTGGAACCTGCTTGTCGAACCCTAACTAGGATATCTTAACCCTAAACCCTAAATCCTAATCCCTAAACCCTAAATATATTAGGGTTTGGATCTAGGGTCTTATATTAGGGTTTAGCCTTAGTGTTTAGCTTTAGGGTTTAGTTTTATGGTTAATCATTAGCTTTATGGGTTTAGGGTTTTAGGGTTTAGTTTTAGGGTTTAGCTTTAGGGTTTATCCTTTAGGGTTTATAGGTTAGATTTTACGATTTAGCTTAGGTTTTAGCCTTATTTTTTAGCTTTAGGGTTTAGGGGTTAGGATTTAGGGTTTAGGGTAAGAGATCCTAGCTAGGGTTCGACGAGCCGGTTCCAACGCCGCTGGAATGAGTCCAATCGGAGTTCGTTTGAGTCGGTTCCCCACTGTTCCCCACTTTTAGTGTTCCCCAATGAACCTTCCCCTATATATATATATATATATATATATATATATATGATAGGGATCCTAAGAGAAGTCCACCCACCCTATTTGAGAAACTTGAGAAACATTCTGGATCACACATTTTTCTAAGCTTTCGTAAAATACACATATGTATATTTAAAATTGACTATATACATATATGTATCAATATACATATATGTATATAGTCAATTTTAAATATACATATGTGTATATTACGAAAAACTTAGGGAAAATGTGTGGTCCAGAATGTTTCTCAAGTTTCTCAATTAGCCTAGTGTTTCTCACATAATCCTAACCCTATATATATATATATATCAAGACGTAATAAAGATAAAACATCGCAATGTCATACTCGACATTTTATATATGAAAAATATTTATTAAAAACTACAAACGAAAAGAAAAATAAAATATGTTTAAAGTTGATTATAATAATATAAAAATAAAACGAAAAATTGATATTAAAAAATTATTAAATGTAGGACACCCGTTCGCAAAATAAATAAAATAACAATTTTATTAGTCACGATTCTGATTACAATACACAAAATGGATAGGGCCAAAAAGAAGGAAATACAAAGAAATGTAAACTATAGAAAAACAGATTACAAAGAAATAAAGGAACACGAAAACAAATGGTGACTGAGGCACGTGAAGATCACGCTTCCCTTAAAACAGATTTCGGGCCACCCAGGTGAACCCGTCTGCTTCTCAGGGTACAACAGCCTAAGCAGATTGTACTGCCGGGATTAGCCTAGCACCCGAAAGTATACCTGAAACAAGAGTGCGCAGAGAATCGAATTTAGGGAATTCGTTTGTGTGTGTTGTATCAACCATACGATTTCTGAGTTCTGGTATCTAAAACAAAGCACAAAGCTTTGTATATAACAACTGAACAAAATTTGAAGTGATAAGTCCCTATTGAAAACAGAATTCAATAAAAATAACCTCTAGAATTCAATTATACAATGAATTCTGAGACTTAATCACTTGTCAGTTAGGAACTTGAAAAGTCTCTAGCTGACCACACCAAGACCCATCTAAAAATACTAAAGGCGGCTCCAAGCGGCTCACAGCGATGCGAGCGTGCAAAGTGCAAAGTGAAAGTGCGCCATAAAACGCCACATTGCGCCCATTGCCCTCGTCCCGGTCCCGTGCCCAGGAGCGGGCGCGGGCGCGTGTCGGGTGCTTCGCACCCTCCTGGCTACCACTGGGTGTGAGTTGTCACACAAGAATACATTCATGTAGAGAATTCTAATTATAAATCTACAAAAGATTTATCTCTCCACCAATGTGGGACAAACACAATTCCCCACACATTAAGGTTCCAACACATAATTAAAGCTTAGGATCTCTCATTCAATTGCTTTAATCACTAAATAATTATTATATTAATTATTAATATAATATTATTTTTCATTAATTTCCAACAATCCCCCACATGAATGGAGATCATCCCACACACTCAAGTGTCATGATAATATTTCAGCGGTCAAGTAATGCAGGATAGGTAGGTTTCCCTTTGAACCCTCCTTTGTGACGTATACTTAGTCTCCTAGCGATTAGTAGACGCGATATCCTTGAACCAACCCCTTTTTACGTAGACGTTATTACACATCACGCATTACTCTTCCTGGTCTGGCTAACCCCTCATAGTTGTGTCCGTTATGGTCATGGAACACCATCCTGGTTCTGCGAGAGCTCTAGGAATTGTGCCCCAATTCCATTCGAAGCGACCCCACTTCTCTCTAACATAGCTGATTTACAAATCATTAAAAGCCATATGCTTAACCTCTCTTGATATCACTGATTTCATGTAGGAATGGACTAGGAAGTTTGTAACTCCCTTTTGTAAATTGAGGTACTCCCCCACAGTTGTCACACCCCGACCCGCAGCGGAAAAGGTGATCGGGGCATGGTTGGGTTATCATCAAAGCTCATGACATTTATTAAGCGTTTCATATTCATTAATACAAATTAAATGGAAATCTACAATAAATGTTACAACATGATCTATCTAACAATCTAAACTTCTTTGTTCTCTTCTAAGGCATATCCTATGTTTTCCTTGCTTCAACCTGTTCACCTGTATCATGTGTAAAAAGGTTTTTGGATCAACATAATGTTGGCGAGTGAATCCTATGGAAAACATTTGAACAAATTTATTTAAATTGATTATGAAATATGTGCACAACCAAACATGAGTAAAATTAGATGTAACTTAATCAACAATCATAAGATATTAAATGAAACACTCATGAACAATAATGGAATAATTAGAGGCACGCGATGCTCAACTCGTCTCTCACGAGGAACTGAGGGGCCTGATGAATGAATTGCATAAACATGATAATATGAATGACACAACTACAAACAATATAAACTCAATGATACACACATGAACAATAATGAATTTGAATTGAAGCACGCGATGTTCTACTCGTCTCCCACGAGGAACTGATGGGCTTAATGTATGAGTTTCATATAATTTGACAAAAGGAATATAAGTAAATCACAACAATAAAACAATCTAAGTTTAGGTCATGATGTGGTATGGCACAAGTTTAAATAAATAAATTAATTATTTTCATAACACATGACACACCCCAAAACGTGTAATTTAAAAGGGGGAGTTGTAAGATTCACTCACAGTGGGTGCGTTCGGTTGATGACGTTGAATGCACGCGAAGTGGTTTTAACCACGAGTGAGATTTAACCTAGATAAATCGCATTATGGTTTGGTAAGTAAACGGGTTTTATTAATCTATTTTAGTAGGATTGTTGGGTGTATTTTTGTGAGTTTGAGGCTATTTTCTAACCTTAAAAATGTCATTTTTAAGTATTTTTACTTGATTTTTAATTAAAATAATTAAATAAGAAATAATAAAAAAATTGATTTTTTTCTGACCGTTGACCGTTTGACTGACCGTTGACCGGTTCAATTCGGAATACAAGTGCGCTGAGTGAGGCTCGAACCCGAGACCTCCCGTACGCGTGCACGCAGCTCTACCAACTGAGCTACGTGTCTAACCCGTTATAAATCTGATTTTAATTATATATATATATTAATTAGTTTAAACCGAAATTCATTTTATTTTAAAAAAACATTTTAAGCGAAACGGTCGTGCACTCCACAGGTCTCGAACCCGGGACCTGTGGTTTAATCTAACACACAGTCCACCGCTGGACTGTGTGTTCAACATGTTATATTATTCGATTTTTATTATACTTAAATACAAATTATTTGTTTCCTTTTCTGCCTTATTTAAAAAGACTAGATAATTGTCCGAGTCGGTGCAGAAGACCGGACTCGAACTCGTGACCTGTGATATAAACAAACACACAGTCCACCGCTGGACTGTGTGTCTAACTTGGTTATTATTCCGATTATTAATATACTTAACATATAACTGTGGCGACCCGGTTCGGTTTTAAAAAAAATGATTTTTATTAAGGCAGCGTGTGTGAGACGGGAATCGAACTTGAGACGTTTAGCGTTTTATGTGCACACAGTCCACCGCTGGACTGTGTGTCTAACCCGATTAATTTCATGATTTATATTAAACATATATGATAACGAATACATCGTCTTCTTCACTGAAATATAACCAGAGGTAAAATCTGACTGTTTCGAGTTTTATTCAAGTTTCATTAGCGATTTACAGTCCATTAAGGTGAGATAAGGGTGAAAAGATAAAGAAAATAAGCGAAAAGGTATACCGACTGGACCCTCTGTTTTCCGGCAGAACTCCGGCGACAGCAATAAGCTCCGGCGTCAGGTGTCTTGCAGCAGCGAGTCTCCGGAAAGCTTGGAAAAGGTAAGGGTGACTTCGGTATAAACTTAGGAGGTTCAATGAGGTTCAGAAATAAGGAAATCGGTTTTCCGGCGACGAACAGAAAAGTTCCGGCGAGGGAGTTTTCGCCGAGAAAGGGTGTGGTTTTGAGCGAAAAGGTTTGCAGTCGGTTGTGGGTGAATTTATAATGCAGATCGTTGAAGAATCTGGTCTGATTTCCGACTGGGTTCATTGATTTAAATTTTCCGGCGGTTATGGTTTTGGTCGCGGACTTCAAACATCGGTTATAACCGATGTCTGGTTAATGGTTTACGTTATGACGTAAATTGTAGTTAAGACTCGCGAGATTTACGGGATTCCGACGACTGAACTGTTTGGGCGCCGGTTTTGAATTCGTAACGTCATTATATTAATTAAATGATTTCAATATATAACAAACAAAATCCGTGGCGCAGTGGTTTGTGTGTGTGAGATAAGTCTGTTTGTTGATTCAGTACAGACCCGGGTTCGAAACCCGGCAGAAGCAAATCATTTTTATTTTGCGATTTTTGACAGTTTTTCAAAAACTAAATATATATTCCCGTATAATAATTGATTACGGATCGTTTAAAAATATTTTGGGCATTTAATTCGCAAGGAAATTTTTGACTGACTGTTCGGTTGATAAACGGAGCGGGTTTGGTAAATCCGTTTTTGACGGATGTTACAACAGTGACCTTAGCTCGTACAGTAGGTGGTCCTATTGAGCCTAGATCATGGGATCTCCAATCTTCTGGGATAGGTTTTCCGTTGTACAAATTTACTCCAAGGGCTTTAGTCCCATTCCCATCAACGACTTATATACTACCTCTCTGCTTAAGCCTTTTGTAAGCGGATCCGCAATGTTATCCTTTGACTTCACATAGTCAATCTTGATAACTCCTGTTGAGAGTAGCTGTCGTATCGTGTTATGCCGACGTCGTATGTGCCTTGATCTGCCATTATACATTGCATTTTGAGCCCTACCAATAGCTGATTGGCAATCACAATGTATGCAGATGGTCGTCACAGGCTTAGGCCATCTTGGAACATATTCCAAGAATTGACGTAACCATTCTGCCTCTTCTCCAGCTTTATCTAACGTGATAAACTCAGATTCCACCGTGGATCTAGCTATAAGAGTTTGCTTGGACGACTTCCAAGAAATAGCTGCACCTCCAAGGGTAAACACATATCCACTTGTAGATCTAGAATCTTTCTGATCGGATATCCAGTTGGCATCACTGAATCCTTCCACAACTGCTGGATTTTGGCCATAATGCAGTCCATAATTTCTCGTGTATCTCAAATATCTTAATAATCTTGTCATACTCTTCCAATGCTCTGAACTAGGATTACTAGTATATCTACTTAGCCTGCTCACAGCATATGCCAAGTCTAGCCGAGTACATGACATGAGATACATAAGACTGCCAATGATCCTTGAGTATTCCAATTGAACAACACTCTCGCTTCTATTTTTTGACAAATGTTGAGAGGTATAAATTGGAGTTTGAGCTACACTCGTGTCCTCTGGATTGAACTTCTGAAGGATCTTATCAACATAATGAGATTGACTTAGCACCAAGCCAGTTTGGGTTCTAATGATCTTTACTCCAAGAATCACATCAGCTAGATGTAACATCCGTAAAAAAAACGGGTTTCCAAAACCCGCTTCGTTTATTAACCGAATAGTCAGTCAAAATTTTCGTCGCGTATATATTGTTTATTTTAATTTTAAACGATACATAATCAATAAATATATTAGAATTTAAAAACTAGAATTTAAAATTTCTAAGAAATACTGAATAAAAAAAATAAATGGGATAGCCGGGTTTCGAACCCGGGTCTCCATCGAACCCACACGCAACACACACCACTGAGCTACACACATTGATTGGTTTTTATTCAAACAATTTAATTGATATATACAAACAAAGGTCAAACCTGCAATTCAAAAAGGGCGGAAACCAGTAACTGTCGAAAACAATCCAAGCAATCAAGCTCAATTAACGTTTTTCCTTATGATTAAACGTATGTAACTAATGATAAACGTCAGTTATAACCGAAAACCTTTAAGCCACTCATTCAAATCGTCAAAAACATAACTGAAAGTTAAATTAAATCTCTTGACCGAACTGTCGAACATGTTAACTATCAAGACCAAATCTCGTTCAATTCATAGCCCAACCCTCACCACATTGTGAAAACAAGTCTCTGTTTCATCGGAAATCACCGGAATTCTCTGCGAGTTGACCGAGAGTTATCGCCGGAAAACCGAAGAAACTATCCCACTATTGCCTTACCTTATAAACAGGACATTTAGAGCTCATACCGAAATCACCCACACTCACCTTAAACTCCCTGTAGAATCTCTGTCGCAAGAAATACATCGCCGGAATTCTCTGCAAGTCGCCGGAAAACCGAACCCCTTTCATCCCTTCTGCTTACTCTAAAATAAGACTTCTAGAGCTCAGACAGAAGTCACCCACACTCACCTCAACTCCCTGTAAAGCCTCTGTCGCAAGTCAAGCTTCGCCGGAAAAATTGGAACTCGCCGGAGTTGGTCACTGGAATCGTCAAAGTGCTGTTCTCCAGAGGGTTAGTTTCCTTGCCGATTAAATCCGAATTCGTGTGCATTCATCATCAATCCAAGAAACGCACCCACTGTGAGTGAATCTCTACAAATTCCCCGTTTAAATCACATTTTGGGGTGTATCATGTGTCTTATTATTTATTACATTTAAACACTTGTGCATCCATTATATCCATGATCAAATGTTTATTCAATATGTATCAACTGTTTGTGTGGTTAATGTTTAGATTAAATTTATCATTTTCAGTACATACATCATCATAGGCCGTCTGTTCCCCATTACCTATGAGCGGAACCGTTCCCCATTACCTATGAGCGTGAACAAGGCGTTGCCAACATACGATCGGCTCCGTTTCGTTGAGCCTTGATCGCACATACATCATCATAGGCCGTCCGTTCCCCATTACCTATGAGCGGAACGTGACGTTGCCAACATTTACATTATCATTCATGTCATATACTCATGCAAGGTGGTTTGTTATTGTTTGTTATTGTATGTTATTGTATGCTTATTTACGTTTGCTCACATATGATTATTGCACAATTTTCCATATTAAATATAACAAGAAATCAATAATAAATGTTTTCTAACAAGGTTCACTCGCCAACTTTTTGTTGACCCAAAAACCATTTTTATACATGATACATGTGGACAGGATGAAGCAAGGAACACATAGGAAAGTGCCTTAGAAGAAAAATAATGAAGTCTAGAAAGATGTATAGAACATGTTGTACTTGTATGATTTGATTGTATGATCTTCTTTAAAATTGTAATAATAAATATGAAACATTATAATAAATGTCATGAGCTTTGATGAAAACCCAATCATACCCCGATCACCTTTTTCCGCTGCGGGTTGGGGTGTGACAGATTGGTATCAGAGCTTTTGACTATAGGGATATAGGATAGGTTATTGGACCCTTAGAGCCTATACTATGGTTGATTAGATTTTAATTGTTTATGTGGTTACATGCAAACTCATGATGTTTATTTCTTTCATATTTATTACATACACAAATGCATGCAAACACTTCCAATATTACATTTTGTGATACATAATGAATTATACTTACAGTCAAACATACATACTTACATACATATTCATCATACATATTTCAATGTTCACATATTCAAATCATCTTCATACTTCTGTTATTCAAGATTTTGTCGCATTTTTCATTTTTCAAATCTCATCAAAGTGAGTTCTGCGACGGGCATGTAGTAACTTTAAGGGTACAAGTGCCGGTAGTCAGAACGTCCTGTCTAGGTTGGCATTCGTATAAATCCAATATAACGGACCAGTTTGACTACCTGGGGACTAACGATGAGAGTACGAAGGACCTATTAGGCCAAAGCATGCCACACCAAACGTCGTTCGAACTAACCCCACTTTGAGTTGTCACCGTGTCCACACCTGGATACATTCCGAATATCATACGTTACATACATATTTCTTGATTTTCTCCGGGTTTTAGTGTACGTAACCAGGCTAACACATGCGAACCATATGAAAGACCCGGTAATCATGGGGGCCCACATGATTACGAAGGTGAAGTATGGCGGCATGCAAGGCCCAATTACGAGCAGAGCCCAAGACATCCTATGGATGTAGTAGATTTACTAATCTATATTTATTTTATGAATGTTCATTCCTAAATACGACACATGACCCCTAAAACATCCAACTCATACTCTTGATATGTATTCCTTGTAGATGTCTTCTAATCTCGCTCGTAGGAAGATGAGATCAGGAAAATCCCGCGAGCGCATGGTTGCCCAAATCGCTCAACAAATGGCTGCCGTAATACCCAACATTGTAGTTCAAGTTCAACAAGCCCTTACCGCTAACCCCGTCAATCAAGAAGATCAAAATGTTGTCAACCCTCCCCCAATTACCACTAGATGCACCTTCAAGCATTTCAAATCCTGTGACCCTCCAAAATACGAAGGGACTGAAGGTGTCACCGTTCTCCTCCATTGGTTTGAAGAAATGGAAAACACTTTTCTAAATTGCGATTGCCCCGATGATCGCAAAGTGCGATATGCTACCGGTCGTTTGCTTGGAATAGCACTTACATGGTGGAATACAGAGAAGGCCAAGCGAGGTGTTGAAGATGCTATGACTTTGACTTGGGAAGAGTTGAAGGAAATCATGACAAGACGTTTCTGTCCAAGAAGCGAAATCAAGAAATTAGAGGATGAGTTCTATTCTTTGAAGCAAAAGGAAGGCGACCACACTACGTACAACAAGAGATTCCTTGAGTTAAATCAAATGGTCCCCAACTTGTTCACTCCCCTCTACCGTTTGATCGAGCACTACATTCGAGGTCTTCCTTCAAAAATTCAAGACTCTGTAATAAGTACCACACCTGCAACCTTGGAAGCAGCTATGGAGTTAGCTACAGAGCTCACCGAGAACCGCATACGAAATAAGGACTTCAAGGAGGAGAAGAAGGATAAAGCATCAACTGAAACCTCAAACTCCACCCAAACCGAATCCCCTTCTCAACCCATTTCTAAGAGAAAACGAGATGGGCAAATATTCGCTGTCACCCAACACAATCAACCAGCTTCACAAGCCATACCCCTCCAAGTTATCCCAATCACTCAAGTAGCACCCAACTCAACTTACCCAAATAAGAAACCTTACTTTGGACCTCACCCTCAATGCAACACCTGTTTTTATCACCATCCATTTACCTTACCTTGTCGACTATGTGCGAATTGTGGACGCTATGGTCATTTGAGCAAGGCTTGCCGCACCTCTCAAAACCAAACCTCACCCCCTACTCAAAACATGATCCAAACATATCAACAACCCCAATACCCCATGTTTCCTTATGTTCGAGCTTGTTTTAATTGTGGCGACCCTACCCATTTTAGAAACACGTGCCCTCGATTGGTTAACATCATAAACGCCCAAGCTCAAGCAAACCCAGTTAACCAAGCAAATCAAGAAAACCTAACCACTAGGCCACCAGCAAGAGGAAGAGTCTACAACATCAACGTCAATCCTGTTGAAGATAATGACGGCCCAAACGAACCACCCAACTAGTTTTCTTCACCAAAAATCAAGAATTCAACTCCAACCGCTTAGTTTTTATGTTTTCTTTATGTTATCTCAATCTTCACGTATCTCAATTATAAATTGGAAATTTATCCAAGAATCTTAATGCGAATTACTATTTCAGTTTTGTTTTATACTCATTTTAACATTCATATCATCATACCTCACGACGTATCTCCGTCTCATCATTTAAAGAAGTTGGGCTGTGTCTCACTTCTACATAGACTAACCTCTTCATCATAACAAACAAGAGAGGTATTGTCATCATTCAAACATGTATACTTTCATAATTTAGACTCAAGCTTTGGTTGTTGTGTTTGTTTATGTTTTAGAGTCACATAGAACTAATCATAACTTACTGATAAAACTAATGAAAATTTGACAAGAATATGGTGGATACGCCACTGGTACTTCCTATATATAAGTATTCTTGCCAAAGGATCAGAGGCATTGTCAGGCGGTTATGAGAAGTTCCATGTAGGATTTAGTAATGTCATGGTTGAAGTTTGTTTTATACTCACTGATTTAGCATTCATATCATCATACATCGCAACGTATTTCAATCTCATCATTTAAAGAAGTTGGGTTGTGTCTCACTTCTACATAGACTAACCTCTCCATCATAACAAACGAGAGAGGTACTGTCATCATTCAAACATGTATACTATCAGAATTAAGACTCAAGCTTTGGTTGTTGTGTTTGTTTATTTTCTAGAGTCACATCATAGAACTAATCATAACTTACTGATAAAACCAATGAAAATTTGACAAGAATATGGTGGATACGCCGCTGGTACGTCCTATATATAAGTATTCTTGCCAAAGGATCAGAGGCATTGTCAGGCGGTTATGAGAAGTTCCATGTAGGTTTTAGTGGTAGAAGTTTTGTTTTAGGATATAACCTTATATTTCCAAACGCATCAATTCTCTCAAAACTCTTATGCATGAGATTATACCTAGTCAATCAACTCTGTTTATTAATATTCCTTATCTTGGGCATCAAAAAGCGATTCCTGTAGCAGGGTATTCAACCCTTACTAGGAACGTTACCGCCTCAAATAAAATTTAAACTTTTACCCCCTTCTAAGTATGTAATTGTCAAGACCACCCCCTTTCGAGTCAAGCATACCACTACTTAAATTTCGGGACGAAATTTCTAAAAGTAGGGGATACTGTAACATCCGTAAAAAAACGGGTTTCCAAAACCCGCTTCGTTTATTAACTGAATAGTCAGTCAAAATTTTTGTCGCGTATATATTGTTTATTTTAATTTTAAACGATACATAATCAATAAATATATTAGAATTTAAAAACTAGAATTTAAATTTCTAAGAAATACTGAATAAAAAAAATAAAATGGGATAGCCGGGTTTCGAACCCGGGTCTCCATCGAACCCACACGCAACACACATCACTAAGCTACACACATTGATTGGTTTTTATTCAAACAATTTAATTGATATATACAAACAAAGGTCAAACCTGCAATTCAAAAAGGGCGGAAACCAGTAACTGTCGAAAACACAATCCAAGCAATCAAGCTCAATTAACGTTTTTCCTTATGATTAAACGTATGTAACTGATGATAAACGTCAGTTATAACCGAAAACCTTTAAGCCACTCATTCAAATCGTTAAAAACATAACTGAAAGTTAAATTAAATCTCTTGACCGAACTGTCGAACATGTTAACTATCAAGACCAAATCTCGTTCAATTCATAGCCCAACCCTCACCACATTGTGAAAACAAGTCTCTGTTTCACCGGAAATCGCCGGAATTCTCTACGAGTTGACCGAGAGTTATCGCCGGAAAACCGAAGAAACTATCCCACTGTTGCCTTACCTTATAAACAGGACATTAGAGCTCATACCGAAATCACCCACACTCACCTTAATTCCCTGTAGAATCTCTGTCGCAAGAAATACATCGCCGGAATTCTCTGAAAGTCGCCGGAAAACCGAACCCCTTTCATCCCTTCTGCTTACTCTAAAATAAGAATTCTAGAGCTCAGACAGAAGTCACCCACACTCACCTCAACTCCCTGTAAAGCCTCTGTCGCAAGTCAAGCTTCGCCGGAAAAATTGGAACTCGCCGGAGTTGGTCACTGGAATCGTCAAAGTGCTGTTCTCCAGAGGGTTAGTTTCCTTGCCTATTAAATCCGAATTCGTGCCCATTCATCATCAATCCAAGAAACGCACCCACTGTGAGTGAATCTCTATAAATTCCCCGTTTTAATCACATTTTGGGGTGTATCATGTGTCTTATTATTTATTACATTTAAACACTTATGCATCCATCATATCCATGATCAAATGTGTATTCAATATGTATCAACTGTTTGTGTGGTTAATGTTTAGATTAAATTTATCATTTTCAGTACATACATCATCATAGGCCGTCTGTTCCCCATTACCTATGAGCGGAACCGTTCCCCATTACCTATGAGCGTGAACAAGGCGTTGCCAACATACGATCGGCTCCGTTTCGTTGAGCCTTGATCGCACATACATCATCATATGCCGTCCGTTCCCCATTACCTATGAGCGGAACGTGACGTTGCCAACATTTACATTATCATTCATGTCATATACTCATGCAAGGTGGTTTGTTATTGTTTGTTATTGTATGCTTATTTACGTTTGCTCACATATGATTATTGCACAATTTTCCATATTAAATATAACAAGAAATCAATAATAAATGTTTTCTAACAAGGTTCACTCGCCAACTTTTTGTTGACCCAAAAACCATTTTTATACATGATACATGTGGACAGGATGAAGCAAGGAACACATAGGAAAGTGCCTTAGAAGAAAAATAATGAAGTCTAGAAAGATGTATAGAACATGTTGTACTTGTATGATTTGATTGTATGATCTTCTTTAAAATTGTAATAATAAATATGAAACATTATAATAAATGTCATGAGCTTTGATGAAAACCCAATCATACCCCGATCACCTTTTTCCGCTGCGGGTTGGGGTGTGACAGATTGGTATCAGAGCTTTTGACTATAGGGATATAGGATAGGTTATTGGACCCTTAGAGCCTATACTATGGTTGATTAGATTTTAATTGTTTATGTGGTTACATGCAAACTCATGATGTTTATTTCTTTCATATTTATTACATACACAAATGCATGCAAACACTTCCAATATTACATTTTGTGATACATAATGAATTATACTTACAGTCAAACATACATACTTACATACATATTCATCATACATATTTCAATGTTCACATATTCAAATCATCTTCATACTTCTGTTATTCAAGATTTTGTCGCATTTTTCATTTTTCAAATCTCATCAAAGTGAGTTCTGCGACGGGCATGTAGTAACTTTAAGGGTACAAGTGCCGGTAGTCAGAACGTCCTGTCTAGGTTGGCATTCGTATAAATCCAATATAACGGACCAGTTTGACTACCTGGGGACTAACGATGAGAGTACGAAGGACCTATTAGGCCAAAGCATGCCACACCAAACGTCGTTCGAACTAACCCCACTTTGAGTTGTCACCGTGTCCACACCTGGATACATTCCGAATATCATACGTTACATACATATTTCTCGATTTCTCCGGGTTTTAGTGTACGTAACCAGGCTAACACATGCGAACCATATGAAAGACCCGGTAATCATGGGGGCCCACATGATTACGAAGGTGAAGTATGGCGGCATGCAAGGCCCAATTACGAGCAGAGCCCAAGACATCCTATGGATGTAGTAG
This sequence comes from Scalesia atractyloides, assembly GCA_947069175.1. Taxonomy (NCBI): domain Eukaryota; kingdom Viridiplantae; phylum Streptophyta; class Magnoliopsida; order Asterales; family Asteraceae; genus Scalesia; species Scalesia atractyloides. Next base: position 7,379,463 of record CAMTDV010000025.1, on the reverse strand, counting down.
ATTTACTAATCTATATTTATTTTATGAATGTTCATTCCTAAATACGACACATGACCCCTAAAACATCCAACTCATACTCTTGATATGTATTCCTTGTAGATGTCTTCTAATCTCGCTCGTAGGAAGATGAGATCAGGAAAATCCCGCGAGCGCATGGTTGCCCAAATCGCTCAACAAATGGCTGCCGTAATACCCAACATTGTAGTTCAAGTTCAACAAGCCCTTACCGCTAACCCCGTCAATCAAGAAGATCAAAATGTTGTCAACCCTCCCCCAATTACCACTAGATGCACCTTCAAGCATTTCAAATCCTGTGACCCTCCAAAATACGAAGGGACTGAAGGTGTCACCGTTCTCCTCCATTGGTTTGAAGAAATGGAAAACACTTTTCTAAATTGCGATTGCCCCTATGCTACCGGTCGTTTGCTTGGAATAGCACTTACATGGTGGAATACAGAGAAGGCCAAGCGAGGTGTTGAAGATGCTATGACTTTGACTTGGGAAGAGTTGAAGGAAATCATGACAAGACGTTTCTGTCCAAGAAGCGAAATCAAGAAATTAGAGGATGAGTTCTATTCTTTGAAGCAAAAGGAAGGCGACCACACTACGTACAACAAGAGATTCCTTGAGTTAAATCAAATGGTCCCCAACTTGTTCACTCCCCTCTACCGTTTGATCGAGCACTACATTCGAGGTCTTCCTTTAAACGTATTAAAGAGGCTCTTGTCTGGGCACACATGGCGGGTTGCCCCAGTATCAACCCACCACCCTTTTGGCTCATTACCCACCAAGTTTACCTCCTCCATCATGGCAATGAGGTCTGAAATCATGGCCACTAATATCATCATCAACCATAAGAGCCTTGTCACGTTTAGGCTCTTTGCATTGGTTAGCACGATGACCAATTTGTCCACAATTGTAACACTTCCCTTTAAAGGGACCAACCTTCTTCTTCACACCACCTTTCTTTGGCCAAAGGTCAACACCTTTGTTCTTTCCTTTGCCATTGAACTTGTGGCCTTTTTTACCCTTGTGACCCCTTGAGGATTGACCATGTTCCACAAGGTTTGCTTTTGCTGAAGCTTCAACTTGACTTCCTTTGTGTGATAGCCTATTGTCTCCCTCAATACGAAGACGAACCACAAGGTCTTCAATTATCATTTCCTTTCGCTTATGCTTAAGGTAGTTCTTGAAGTCCACCCAACTAGGAGGCAACTTTTCAACAATTGCTGCCACTTGGAATGGTTCACTAAGATTCATTTCTTCAGACAAAATGTCACTAAGAATAATCTGTAATTCTTGAACTTGACTCATAACAGTTTTTGAGTCAATCATTTTATAGTCCAAAAATCTTGCCACAACAAACTTCTTAGTACCCGCATCCTCAGTCTTGTATTTGCGTTTTAATGACTCCCATAATTCTTTGGCAGTTGGAACCTTGAAATACACATTATATAATGCATCTGAGAGGCCATTCAACACATAGTTGCGGCATAGGTACTCAGAATGTTTCCATGCATCAACTGCACTCACAGATTGGCATCACCAGTCCCTTCTGCAAGAACAGGAGGGGTCTCAGTTAAGAACCTCGCAAGGTTCAGGTGGTCAGATAAAACAACATTTTCTGTTGCCACCTCTTAAAGTTCAAGCCAGTGAACTTTTTTGGCTTCTCAGCATGATTAGCCACAGCTTGGGCTGCTTGGGTACCAATGTAACATTTGTCAAAAACGGGTTCCAAAACCCGCTCTGTTTTGTAATCGAATATCAAGTTATAAAAGTCACGTTGAATATTTATGCTTATTTTGATTTAAAATGATACATAATTAACAAATAAACTAAACTATAAAAATTAGATTTGATAAAAAGTTAAAACAAAATAATTAAAAAGGATATGTGGCTGCCGGGACTCGAACCCGGGTCAGCCAGAACTGGATCCAACGACTTAACACACACTTGCATCACCACTCCGCCACTTGTTATTTTCTGTTATCCCTAGGAAACAAATAACATTTATATACAGACTAGGTTAAACCGGTTTCGCCAACTGAGAAACGGAAATCGGCAAATCAATCGTCAAATCGTTTGATTACTCGCGCATTCACGTTCATAACCGATGAACCGATGTCTTTAATCAATTCAGAAGTGATTGAACATCAATTTTCATTACTATCGGTTTTTATAACCGAAAAGAATCAAAGTCCCCATTACTTCAACTCCAGACCCCTCTCGCGACTCAGAAATATCATACCAACATCACATTTCACTTTCGTCACATTTTCAGACCATCAGAACGCCTAAATCAGCTCGCCGGAATTTTCTGCAAATTTCGCCGGAAAACCGTATTCATCCTCAAACGGTAAATCTTTCTATATCATTGTAGTTCAACAATTGTTAGGCTATTTCTAACTTAAACCTCTCAATTGAAATCGAATTCAGGCGCTGTATTCAGCTAATTCCAGTTCGCCGGAAATTTCCTGAAAGTCTTTATTTCCGTCTGTGAAACGGTAAGGACCTTCAATCCCGCTGTTAACGTTTGTTATCACTTCAATTCCACGATTGACTAATCAAAATGGTTAATTGTTTTTGGTTCAGTTGAGGTGCACAAAAACAGAGCCGACGCTTTTGCCGATATCATTCCTACGGTATGTTACTTCCAACACCGTTTCTGTCATTTTATTTTAACCTTAGGAATGTTTGATAATCGTAAAAACAAGAAATGGATCAGTGATTCAGTCGACGGAAATATTGAATGAAGAAGACGATGTTAATTAAGTGATAAGTTTATTTAAAACCAGTAAAATGAACGGGTTAGACACACAGTCCAGCGGTGGACTGTGTGCAAAACATATACGCATGTCCCGAGTTCGTTCCTGCTACACGCACTCCTTATGTAATAAAATGCCTTTTTGTTTAAAAACTAAACCGGGTTAACTCAGTTAGTTGTTAAGTATAATAAAAACCGAGATAATAACCAGGTTAGACACACAGTCCAGCGGTGGACTGTGTGCAACACTAAGTCACACGTCGCACGTTCGAAACCCGTCACTGGCACCGGTTCGTTGAATTAAAATGTTTTTGAAATTAAAAGAAGTTTGGTTAAACCGAATTAATATATAAATATAATTAAATACAAGATTATTTCGGGTTAGACACGTAGCTCAGTTGGTAGAGCTGCGTGCACGCGTACGGGAGGTCTCGGGTTCGAGTCTCACCCGGCGCAAACTATGTCACTGACCGAACCGGTCAACAAGTCAACAGGTCAACGGTCAACGGTCAACGCAAAATAAACAATTTTTTTTTATATTTTTATATATTTAGTTTAATTTAAAAATCAATTAAAAATACTTAAAAATAACATTTTTAAATATAGAAAATAGCCTTAAACTCACAAAAATATATCTAAATTTCATTAAAATCCTTAATAAAATCCACTCATTTAATATATTTTTCCGTTATTATTTAGGTTAGTATTTCTCTTTGTTCCACTCATCTAATTCGTGCGCATCTCACCATCTCCAATCCAACGCACCCAAGGTGAGTGAATCTTTACAAATTCCCCGTTTAATCACGTTTTGGGGTGTATCATGTGTCTTGTTATATATATTATAATAAAACCATAGTGCATACATCATATCATGAACATGTGTATTCAGTTTGTTTCTGTTGTGTAGTTATTGTTGGATGCAATTTATTATTTTCAGTACATGCAATTTCATAGGCCGCCGCTCCCCATTACATTATGAGTGTTGAGCATGTTCCCCATTTCATTATGAGGTTGAACCTGGCGTGCCCACATACGATCGGCTCCATTTGATTGAGCCTTGATCGCACAGACATTTTCATTTTCAGTACATGCAATACGATCGGCTCCGTTTGATTGAGCCTTGATCGCACAGTTCATTTATGTTATTTATCGTATGTTGTTGGTATGTTAATGTATGCTATCATATGTTATTGTATGTTATAGTTGTGATTGCTATTTGCCACTGCTTGATTATTTACATTTGGTCATTTATGATTATGCACAATTTTTCATTGATAAACTAACAAGTAATTCATTAATAAATGTTTATCTAATAAGGTTCACTCGCCAACTTATGTTGACCCAAAAACCCCTATTTTTACACATGATACAGGTGAACCAGCAGCAGCTAGGAACACATAGGATTGGACTAGAAGAATAAAATGATTTAGAGTTGAGATTGTTATGTTTGGTTTATTTTCTTTGTATTGTATGAACATGTTTGGATATTTGGAAATGTAACTTTGACTTTATTAAATATGAAACATATTAGTAAATGTCATGAGCTTTGGTGATAACCCAATTATGCCCCGACTCTTATTCCGCTGCGGGTCGGGGTGTGACAGATTGGTATCAGAGCCATGACTATAGGTATATAGGATAGGTTATTAGACCCTTAGAGCCTATACTATAGTTGATTAGAAACTTATAAGATTTTTGTGTGTTACATGCCAAATTTCATGATGTTTATATGTTTTATGTTAAATGTTACATTCAATGTTATGCAAGCATGTTCATAAGTATGTATTATCATATAATGCCTATCATGAATCATATACTCATAACATATCACATCCATGAAAGCACACACCACATCATGATTGCTTTTACAATGATTTTTGTGTTTTCAAATCTCATCAAAGTGAGTTCTCATGACGGGCATGTAGTAACTGGAAGGGTACCAGTACCGGTAGTCGGAACGTCCTATCTAGGCTGGCATTCGTATAAATCCAAAATAAAGGACCAGTTTGCCTACCTGGGGACTAACGATGAGAGTACGAAGTACCTATTAGGCCAAAGCATGCTATACCAAACGTCGTGTGAGCTAACCCCACTTTGAGTTGTCATTGTGTCTACACCTGGACACGTTCCGACCAAACATCTCATGAACATATTTTGTGGTTTGCATTCGGGTGATGCGAGTGTTAAATTGCCAATACTAATGTGAATCCTACCAAGCCAATAGCCATGGGGGCCCACATGACTATATAGGTGAAGGTATGGGGAACATTTGAGGCCCAACATGAGCAAACCCAAGACATCCTATGGATGTAGTTGCATTATTGATATTTATGTTATTTTCATTTTCTTAAAGACACATGACACCTAAAAAGACACCATAAACTCACAATCTTCTCATGTATGTTCCTGTAGATGTCGTCCAGACAACAACGAAGGGGTAAAAGATCAGGGAGGTCTCAGGAACGCTTGGCCACCCAAATCGCGAAACAAATGGCCACGATACTGCCTGACATTGTGGTCCAAGTGCAACAAGCCCTCGCTACAAATCCTACTAACCCTCCCCAACAACATGACCAGAACATCGACAACCCTCCTACCAGCAAGTGTTCATACAAACATTTCAAGTCTTGTGATCCTCCTAAATTTGAAGGGACCGAGGGTGTCACTGCTCTCCTACATTGGTTCGAGGAGATGGAAAACACCTTTCTAAACTGCGATTGTCCTGAGGATCGCAAGGTTCGATACGCTACCGGGAGACTATTTGGGGTAGCTCTCACTTGGTGGAATACTGAGAAAGGGAAGAGGGGAACTGAAGATGCAATGGCCTTAACTTGGGAGGAGTTAAGGGAAATCATGACTAGGCGTTTCTGTCCTAGGAGCGAAATTAAAAAGCTGGAGGACGAATTTCATTCTCTAAAGCAAAAGAGGGTGATCACACCACCTATAACAAGAGGTTCTTGGAGTTGAACCAAATGGTTCCAAATTTGTTCACCCCAACCTATCGTCTGATCGAGCATTATATTCGAGGACTTCCCTCGAAAATCCAAGATTCAGTTCTCAGCATCTCACCAGTAACTCTTGAAGCTGCTATGGAGCTAGCAACTGAACTGACCGAGAACCGAATTCGCAACGGGAAGTTCAAAGAAGAGAAAAAGAAAGCCCCTGTTGAGGGTCAAACATCAAACCATCCCATCTCTTCCTCTAAGTTTGCTAACAAGAGGAAGCGCAACACCAGAAATTTTGTAGTTACTCAAACCAACTCCCCTATTCCTGCTGCACCCATTACTCAAGTCACTCCTTCACCCGCACCATACAGAAGACCTTACACTGGCCCGTTACCAAAATGCAACCGTTGCCAATATCACCATTCCCCTGATCATCCTTGCCAATATTGCACCGGCTGCGGTCGCGCAGGTCATACTGTTCAAACCTGCCGCATGCCTCAACGAACGAACCGCCACCAACCTTTAACCCAAACCCACCAACAATTAATGGGTCAAGCCCAACAACCCCTGCTATTACCACCCACCCAACATTTAGCCCAAACATATTACCAGCCCAACTATCCTATGGGCCAACCTATGCGGACTTGCTACAATTGCGGAGACCCAAGCCACTTCAGAAACACTTGTCCAAGGTTGGTAAACATTATTCATGCTCAGGCCCAAGCCAACCCGGTGAACCAAGCGAACCAAGCTCCTCCACCTGCCAGAGGAAGAGCTTTCAATATTAACGCGAATCAGGCTAGAGCTGACGGCAATGTGGTTAACGGTACGTTCCTTATAAATGGTAGATATGCCTCTATGTTATTTGATACTGGTGCGGATAGAAGTTTTGTGTCTTTAGAATTTGAACCTATCTTAAACAAAAATCGGGATAAGCTCACGGAATCCATAACGGTAGAAGTTGCGGACGGGAAACCAGTTTCATTAAACGCTATTATACGTAACTGTACACTCACCTTAAACGACCACGATTTCTCAGTCGATCTTCTTCCTATGAAGCTGGGAAGTTTTGATATCATAATCGGTATGGATTGGCTCAGTCAACATCAGGCAGAAGTTGTATGTCGTGAAAAATTTATTCGTATTCCTCTTTCAAACGGTCAGACTCTTCGAATCATTGGAGAAACCTCGTCGAAAGGGCTCAGCTTAATGTCTTGTCTTCAAGCTCAAAAATTTCTTCGCAAGAATTATGTCGCGTTTTTAGCTCATATCATCAAAAAGGGAACCATGGAGAAGAAACTTGAAGACATTCCAGTAGTAAAAGAATTCCCACAAGTTTTTCCTGATGATATTTCAGGACTTCCTCCAGTTAGAGACGTCGAATTCCGTATTGATCTTATACCTGGTGCTACACCAGTTGCAAAGTCTCCTTATAGGTTAGCCCCCTCTGAAATGCAAAAGCTAGCCAGTCAATTACAAGAGTTGACTGACAAGGGATTCATACGTCCTAGCTCGTCGCCTTGGGGTGCACCTGTCCTTTTTGTAAAGAAGAAAGATGGATCGTTTCGTATGTGCATCGACTACAGAGAGCTCGACAAATTAACAATCAAGAATCGCTATCCTTTACCTCGCATTGATGATCTTCTTGACCAACTACAAGGTGCCAGCTGCTTTTAAAAAATCGACCTTCGATCTGGCTATCATCAACTTAGAGTGCATGAAGAAGACGTCCCTAAGACTGCTTTTCGAACTCGTTATGGCCACTATGAATTCATGGTTATGCCATTTGGTTTAACCAACGCACCAGCTGTCTTCATGGACCTGATGAACAGAGTCTGCAAACCTTATCTTGATCGATTTGTTATAGTCTTCATCGACGATATTCTTATTTATTCAAAATCTAAATCTGATTATGAGCGTCATCTTCGACTCATCCTTGCACTTCTAGAAAAGGAAAAGCTTTATGCCAAATTCTCCAAATGTGAATTATGGTTAAAAGAGGTGCAATTCCTCGGGCATGTAGTCAATGACAAGGGAATACATGTCGACCCTTCAAAGATCAAAGCGGTTCAAGAATGGCAAGCTCCACGAACACCAACGGAAGTAAGATCTTTTCTTGGTTTGGCTGGTTATTATCGTCGGTTCATTGCAAACTTCTCCCGCACTGCTGTACCACTCACGGCTTTAACTCATAAGGGAAAACCTTTCATATGGGGACCCAAGCAAGAAGAAGCCTTTCAAACTCTTAAACAAAAACTTTGTGATGCACCAATCCTCACTCTTCCTGAAGGTTGTGATGACTTTGTGGTCTATTGCGACGCGTCAGGGCAAGGATTAGGCTGCGTTCTAATGCAAAGAGGAAAAGTTATAGCTTATGCTTCGAGACAACTCAAGACGCATGAGAAGAACTACACCACTCATGACCTAGAACTTGGAGCCGTTGTGTTCGCTCTTAAGATATGGAGGCATTATCTTTATGGTACTAAGTGTGAAATATACACTGACCACAAGAGTCTTCAACATATCTTCAATCAAAAGGAGTTAAACACGAGGCAACGAAGATGGGTCGAACTTTTAAATGATTACGATTGTGAAATTAGATACCACCCTGGTAAAGCAAATGTGGTGGCTGATGCACTTAGTCGAAAGGGTTATGCGAACTCCAATCGTCTTCTATGTTCGCAAATTATAACCGACATTAAAGATTAAATTCGAGAAGCCCAACACGTTTCAATAACGGAAGAAGATGTACGAAAGGAGATGTCCTGTGGAGCTGAGCTAAAAATGGAAACTAAATCTGACGGTATTCTGTACTACCTAGATTGTATCTGGATTCCTAACCACAACAATCTTCGTGAAATTCTTATGAATGAAGCGCGATATTCTATACACCCAGGAGCCGATAAGATGTATCCAGACCTACGATATACCTATTGGTGGCTTGGAATGAAGAAGGATATTGCCGTTTTTGTTTCCAAGTGCCTTACATGTTCCAAGGTGAAGGCTGAACACCAAAAACCCTCAGGACTTCTGGTCCAACCGGAAATACCTGTATGGAAGTGGGAAAATATAACCATGGATTTCATTACCGGGTTACCTCGCACTTCTGGTGGGTATGACACTATATGGGTAATTATAGACCGACTTACAAAATCAGCTCACTTTATTCCTATCCGCGAAGATTTCAAGAACGAAAAACTTGCCCGTATTTATATCAACAAAATCGTAAGCCGACATGGGGTACCGTTAAGCATTATTTCTGATCGTGATGGTCGTTTCACTTCACGAACATGGCAAGCAGTACAATCCGCTATGGGTACGCGATTAGATCTCAGTACCGCCTATCATCCTCAAACTGATGGACAATCTGAGCGCACCATTCAAACTCTTGAAGATATGCTTCGAGCATGTGTCATAGACTTCAAGGGAAATTGGGACGCCCACCTACCATTAGTTGAATTTTCGTACAACAACAGCTATCATTCGAGTATCGGCATGGCACCTTTTGAAGCTTTATATGGTCGTAAGTGTCGATCTCCTGTATGTTGGCACGAAATTGGGGAAGCTCAAATTACTGGTCCAGAATTGATTCAAGAAACCACAGACAAGATCCATCAAATCAAAAACAATCTTCTAGCGGCCCAAAGTCGTCAAAAGAGTTATGCAGATAAACGACGGAAGCCTTTAGAGTTTAACGTTGGTGATCATGTACTTCTAAAAGTGTCACCGTGGAAGGGAGTAGTTCGTTTTGGTCAAAAAGGCAAGCAAGCACCACGTTACGTAGGACCTTTCAAGATACTCGAAAGAGTAGGCCCTGTAGCATACAAGCTTGATCTACCAGAAGAACTCAACAGGATTCATCCCACATTCCACGTGTCGAACTTGAAGAAGTGCCTCGCTGATGAAAACCTCCACATTCCGCTGGAAGATATTCAGATTGATGAATCTATGCATTTTATTGAAAGACCTGTAGAGATCATTGACTTCGGAGAAAAACGTTTGCGACGAAGTCGCATTCCAATTGTTAGGGTACGCTGGGAGTCGAAACGGGGACCTGAGTTTACTTGGGAACGTGAAGACTCAATGCGCGAAAAATACCCGCATCTTTTTCCTACTACTGCTACTACTTAAATTTCGGGACGAAATTCCTAAAAGTAGGGGATACTGTAACATTTGTCAAAAACGGGTTCCAAAACCCGCTCCGTTTTGTAATCAAATATCAAGTTATAAAAGTCACGTTGAATATTTATGATTATTTTGATTTAAAATGATACATAATTAACAAATAAACTAAACTATAAAAATTAGATTTGATAAAAAGTTAAAACAAAATAATTAAAAAGGATATGTGGCTGCCGGGACTCGAACCCGGGTCAGCCAGAACTGGATCCAACGACTTAACACACACTTGCATCACCACTCCGCCACTTGTTATTTTCTGTTATCCCTAGGAAACAAATAACATTTATATACAGACTAGGTTAAACCGGTTTCGCCAACTGAGAAACGGAAATCGGCAAATCAATCGTCAAATCGTTTGATTACTCGCGCATTCACGTTCATAACCGATGAACCGATGTCTTTAATCAATTCAGAAGTGATTGAACATCAATTTTCATTACTATCGGTTTTTATAACCGAAAAGAATCAAAGTCCCCATTACTTCAACTCCAGACCCCTCTCGCGACTCAGAAATATCATACCAACATCACATTTCACTTTCGTCACATTTTCAGACCATCAGAACGCCTAAATCAGCTCGCCGGAATTTTCTGCAAATTTCGCCGGAAAACCGTATTCATCCTCAAACGGTAAATCTTTCTATATCATTGTAGTTCAACAATTGTTAGGCTATTTCTAACTTAAACCTCTCAATTGAAATCGAATTCAGGCGCTGTATTCAGCTAATTCCAGTTCGCCGGAAATTTCCTGAAAGTCTTTATTTCCGTCTGTGAAACGGTAAGGACCTTCAATCCCGCTGTTAACGTTTGTTATCACTTCAATTCCACGATTGACTAATCAAAATGGTTAATTGTTTTGGTTCAGTTGAGGTGCACAAAAACAGAGCCGACGCTTTTGCCGATATCATTCCTACGGTATGTTACTTCCAACACCGTTTCTGTCATTTTATTTTAACCTTAGGAATGTTTGATAATCGTAAAAACAAGAAATGGATCAGTGATTCAGTCGACGGAAATATTGAATGAAGAAGACGATGTTAATTAAGTGATAAGTTTATTTAAAACCAGTAAAATGAACGGGTTAGACACACAGTCCAGCGGTGGACTGTGTGCAAAACATATACGCATGTCCCGAGTTCGATCCCTGCTACACGCACTCCTTATGTAATAAAATGCCTTTTTGTTTAAAAACTAAACCGGGTTAACTCAGTTAGTTGTTAAGTATAATAAAAACCGAGATAATAACCAGGTTAGACACACAGTCCAGCGGTGGACTGTGTGCAACATTAAGTCACACGTCGCGCGTTCGAAACCCGTCACTGGCACCGGTTCGTTGAATTAAAATGTTTTTGAAATTAAAAGAATTTTGGTTAAACCGAATTAATATATAAATATAATTAAAAACAAGATTATTTCGGGTTAGACACGTAGCTCAGTTGGTAGAGCTGCGTGCACGCGTACTGGAGGTCTCGGGTTCGAGCCTCACCCGGCGCAAACTATGTCACTGACCGAACCGGTCAACAAGTCAACAGGTCAACGGTCAACGGTCAACGCAAAATAAACAATTTTTTTTATATTTTTATTTATTTAATTTAATTTAAAAATCAATTAAAAATACTTAAAAATAACATTTTTAAAGATAGAAAATAGCCTTAAACTCACAAAATATATCTAAAAATTTCATTAAAATCCTTAATAAAATCCACTCATTTAATATATTTTTCCGTTATTATTTAGGTTAGTATTTCTCGTTGTTCCACTCATCTAATTCGTGCGCATCTCACCATCTCCAATCCAACGCACCCAAGGTGAGTGAATCTTTACAAATTCCCCGTTTAATCACGTTTTGGGGTGTATCATGTGTCTTGTTATATATATTATAATTAAACTATAGTGCATACATCATATCATGAACATGTGTATTCAGTTTGTTTCTGTTGTGTAGTTATTGTTGGATGCAATTTATTATTTTCAGTACATGCAATTTCATAGGCCGCCGCTCCCCATTACACTATGAGCGTTGAGCATGTTCCTCATTTCATTATGAGGTTGAACCTGGCGTGCCCACATACGATCGGCTCCGTTTGATTGAGCCTTGATCGCACAGACATTTTCATTTTCAGTACATGCAATACGATCGGCTCCGTTTGATTGAGCCTTGATCGCACAGTTCATTTATGTTATTTATCGTATGTTGTTGGTATGTTAATGTATGCTATCATATGTTATTGTATGTTATAGTTGTGATTGCTATTTGCCACTGCTTGATTATTTACATTTGCTCATTTATGATTATGCACAATTTTTCATTGATAAACTAACAAGTAATTCATTAATAAATGTTTATCTAATAAGGTTCACTCGCCAACTTATGTTGACCCAAAAACCCCCATTTTTACACATGATACAGGTGAACCAGCAGCAACTAGGAACACATAGGATTGGACTAGAAGAATAAAATGATTTAGAGTTGAGATTGTTATGTTTGGTTTATTTTCTTTGTATTGTATGAACATGTTTGGATATTTGGAAATGTAACTTTGACTTTATTAAATATGAAACATATTAGTAAATGTCATGAGCTTTGGTGATAACCCAATTATGCCCCGACTCTTATTCCGCTGCGGGTCGGGGTGTGACAACCAGGTGAACCCGTCTCCTTCCCAGGGTACAACAGCCTAAGCAGATTACAAAGAAATGTAAACTATAGAAAAACAGATTACAAAGGAATAAAGGAACACGAAAACAAATGGTGACTGAGGCACGTGAAGATCACGCTTCCCTTAAAACAGATTTCAGGCCACCCAGGTGAACCCGTCTCCTTCCCAGGGTACAACAGCCTAAGCAGATTGTACTGCCGGGATTAGTCTAGCACCCGAAAGTATACCTGAAACAAGAGTGCGCAGAGAATCGAATTTAGGGAATTCGTTTGTGTGTGTTGTATCAACCATACGATTTCTGAGTTCTGGTATCTAAAACAAAGCACAAAACTTTGTATATAACAACTGAACATAATTTGAAGTAATAAGTCCCTATTGAATACAGAATTCAATAAAAATAACCTCTAGAATTCAATTATACAATGAATTCTGAGACTTAATCACTTGTCAGTTAGGAACTTGAAAAGTCTCTAGCTGACCACACCAAGACCCATCTAAAAAATACTAAAGGCGGCTCCAAACGGCTCGCGGCGATGCGAGCGTGCGAAGTGCAAAGTGCGCCATAAAAGCGCCACATTGCGCCCATCGCCCTCGTCCCGGTCCTGTGCCCGTGCCCGGGCGCGGGCGCATGTCGGGTGCTTCGCACCTCTTGGCTGCCACTGGAAGTGAGTTGTCACACAAGAATAAATTCGTGTAGAGAATTCTAATTACAAATCTACAAAATATTTATCTCCACCAATGTGGGACAAACACAATTCCCCACACATTAAGGTTCCAACACATAATTAAAGCTTATGATCTCTCATTCAATTGCTTTAATCACTAAATAATTATTATATTAATTATTAATATAATATTATTTTTCATTAATTTCCAACATTAAATACTTTATAAAACTGAACAAAATGGCAATTGTTATAATAGGTTAACCAATATGTGGAAACAATTTGATGCAATGCTCAAATTGCCCACTTGTTCTTGTAAAGCTGCAAAAGATTATAATGATTTTTCTGCATTAATTAAGTTAATGCAATTTTTATGGGTTTGGATGATATATATCAACCAGTTAGAACACACATATTAACCAGGGAATCATTTCCATCTGTCAAGGTTGCTTTTTCTGTGGTTTTCTAGGGAAGAATCCCATAGATTGTCTAGTAACGGGACTAGCAGTGGGTCTAAGGGTCAACCTGTATCTTTTGTTTCTAAACCTAATCAAGGGTTTGACTCCAAGAAAAGGTTTTCTAATCAAATAGGTCCTAATCCAAACTTAAAATGTACACATTGTAACATGTTGGGACATATTGTTGATAGATTCTTTGAGATTGTAGGTTATCCTTCAGGGTTTAAAAAAAGAACTGGTAACAATAGTCAGTCTTTTAGGACTAATTCTAATAATAATAAATCTAATAATGTTAGTTCTGGATCTTCTGGAACTGTTGGGTCTTCTGGTTTACCTTTTACATCTGAGCAGATTGCAAAGTTGTTGAGTTTAGTTGGAGAAAAGAATAGGCCTGATCCTCAGTGTTCTAATGTAGGAGGTGAGTCTGTCTTTGTTAATAACTTTGTATATTGTTCTAGTTATGCTGTGTTTAATAATAGTGTGTATTGGATAGTTGATTCAGGAGCTAGTCAACATATGATAAATAATGATACAGATCTGTTTAATGTTGTAGATGTTTCTGAGTTTGATCTAAAAGTTAGTCACCCTAATGAAACTAGTGTTAAGGTTATGAAAATTGGTAATATAAAACTGATAGATGGTATAGTCTTAAAAGATGTCTTTTATGTTCCTGGATATAATGTGAATCTTATATATAGATAAAAAACTTGCCAAAGATAATCAAATTTCTGTAGTTTTTAATGAAAATGATTGTGTTCTTCAGGATTCTAGGTCAAGGAAAGTCCTGGTGACTAGTAGTCAGGATAATGGGTTGTACTTTGTTGGTAACAATGGTAATTGTATGAATGTGTGTTTCAATAGTTTTGTTAAGTCTAGTGTGTGGCATAGTAGGTTAGGTCATCCTTCTGATCAGGTTTTAGCTGTGTTAAAAGAGAGTCTTGAAGTAAAAAAGGTTGATCATGGTCACTGTGAAGTGTGTCACATGTCTAAACAAGTCAGAGTTCCATTTCCTCTTAGTGAACATAAATCTAAAAGTGTAGGAGACTTAGTTCATCTAGATTTATGGGGTCCTTACAAAGTTGCTAGCTATGAAGGGTATAGGTACTTCTTAACAGTTGTGGATGGTTATTCCAGAACTGTTTGATGTTACTTATTAAATAATAAAACTGAGGTTTTTGAAAATATATGTGGGTTTTATGAATTAGTTTTAACTCAGTTTAAAACAAGAATAAAAGTGATGAGAAGTGATAATGGAACTGAATTTGTTAATAATCAAATGAGTCTTTTTTGTAAATCAAAAGGAATCTTTCATCAAACTTCGTTTTCCTATACACCACAACAAAATGGTGTGGTGGAAAGGAAACACATGCATCTCTTAAACACAGCTAGAGCCTTGATGTTTCAAGGGGGCTTGCCACTTAGGTTCTGGTCTGATTGCATTCTGACTGCTGTGTATTTAATTAACAGGTTACCTTCGTCTGTTTTGAGTGGTAGGAGTCCATATGAAGTTATGTTTGGTTTTGCACCCTCTTATTTCACTATAAAAAAAGCCATCTAGTGGCATACACTTTTAGTGGCACCTAACTTTAGTTGCACTTTATATATGCCACAGATGCTTAACACCCACTTTAGTGGCATTTAGGTATTATACCACTAATTTATACTTTTAATGGCACTTTTATGCGTGCCATATTACGTGACATCCACTTTTAGTAGCATTTAATATTTTTATGCCATTGATTCACACTTTCAATTTCAACATAAAATTTCCCTCTCTTAGTGTCACTTTTGTGTATGCCTCAGGAACCGACCCGCGCATTCTTTACTACACGGTTCAGTTTATACCTGTTTAGTGGATCGGTTTCACGGTCTCGTGGGTTGGCCCATGGATTGCTTACTTCTAAGATGACCGTTTCATCTTTTAAACTTTGCTATTAACAAAAACACATACTATAAGTTTCTTAATTGTATGATAACAGGTAAGAATCCAAAATTAAAGTTATGATGATATCATCCAAAAAATACGGTTTTAACTGGTATTTATACAAATTCCATTAGTAGTAGCTACTAGAAACATATGAAGCCACTCATTCTCAATGGAATCTCATGAAAGAAGCGAATAAAAATATTAAACGAAATATAATGGCCCTTCATTAGGGATGATAAAATAAAAAGAACAAATACTCTGTTCTAAATAAATATGTCAAGATAAAATAATAAACTTTATAATAAAATGGATAGAAAAAATATAAAACTAGAAAATTTTGGATATAAATAAGTAAATAATGGTGATCTAATTCATCTGTAGGGTAAATTAAGTAAACAAGGATATTATATCAGAACTAAATTAGATATGAAATGGGATTAAAAAACGTATTTATTTCTTCAATTTGTATTTATTTAAAAAAATCAATTACTGTAAACCATGAAAATTATATACATTTATTGTTTATATATAATACTATTGTTCATGACCTCTATATGTGGATAATAATAATATTATTACATTTAGATTAGATACTTACTCTGTTAGTAGTTATGGATTTAAGGTAGTTATTATATGGTCTATTACAATTTATTATTTCAATACTAGCATTATCCCAATAATATCAATTCACTAAAAAAGATATTATCTGAGTTTACCTCCAAAATTATTTCCCTCCAACTATTTCCCTCGTTACTTTCTAATCTGCCCATATTTCTCCCAAAAAAATTGCAATCGTTTGTTTACTCCTCTTATTCACAGTAGCGAATTTGAAGGAAGCCATCAATTGTCATAGAAGATTGGAATTAGGTAAGTGACTATTGTTTTCTCTATTAGGTGTTCTTTAAGATTATCTTGTTAAGTGTTAAAATATACAGCCACCAACCAAAGGATTCAAAAAATCATCTAGTGGATAATTCCTTTATTCCAACTTTGAAAGACAGTTAGGTAAACAGAAACATGTTCTTGTCCTTTAAAATCGACCAATAAACTCTGTTATGTTGTATTGTCGTTCAAGCTGTACCAAATTAAATTAAACAGTATCACTCGTTGTTTGTTGCTGTCATAAACATGGTTTAAAAAAACGACCTAGGCGTTCGTACTGAGGCGCGCCTCGGTGCGGAACGGAGCAAAAACGTATATGAGGCGGCGCCTCAGGGACAGATTTTATACGTATGCCTCAGTGGAGTGAGGCGTAAGTTTCGGATTGAGGCGGAACTAATTTGCCGAGGCGTACGTTTATGTTTGAGGCAGGATAGAATGATAGATTAGGGTTTTTAAAGTCGCCAAAACACATTGGCGGCAATAATAAACTAGCACCATTATTT
This sequence comes from Scalesia atractyloides, assembly GCA_947069175.1. NCBI lineage: Eukaryota > Viridiplantae > Streptophyta > Magnoliopsida > Asterales > Asteraceae > Scalesia > Scalesia atractyloides. The sequence continues at coordinate 7,362,478 of CAMTDV010000025.1, read as the reverse complement.
GTTTGGTTTCTTTAAATTGCTATATAGGGTTATTCATTATCCAAATCCAAAAACACAAAAACACATCAGCAATCTTGAAATAGTGATCCACTGATCCCATTAATAGTGATTCTTCTTCAATCTTCAATACATGTAAGTTTTCTTTAAAAATCTTTTTATTATGTTGTGGCAAAAAATTAAGTGCCACTAAAAGCCCAAAAACTTTGTGCGGCAAATCTAAAAAGTGCCACTAAAAGGCTTTAGCGTCAGTGCTTCTAGCGTCACTTTTTTTTGTGTCCGCCCATTCCTACTAAGGTCTATAGTGACACTTTTCTGTTTTTCATGGCACTTTTTATGTGTTACTAAATGGCCTTTTTTTGTAGTGTTTGCATTTAAGGAACTTTGGTTGTTTGTGCTTTAGTACCATTTTAACTGAGTCAGATAAATTTGCTTATCATGCTGATAAGTATGTCTTAATTGGATATTCAAATGTTAAGAAGGGATATAAGTTGTGGAGTTTAGATACTAAAAGAATTTTTTATTCAAGAGATGTTAAATTCTATGAAAATGTTTACCCGTTTAAGAGTTAAAAAGACAAGTCAGAAAATGGTTATGACAAAAACTTAAATCATGTAAACTTTTTTGACTATTATGATTCACTTCCAGCTGAAGTTCCTACAATACCTAATGATGAAGAGGGTGAACATAGTTCTCATGATCATCCCAGTGATGATCAGCAGCCTGTGTTATACTCTACATCTGCCTCTGGTCCTAGTATAGACAATAGTCAAACTGTTTCTAGTGAACCATTGAGTAGTAGTGAACATAAAGTTAAGATTGGCGAGGCAGAGGACACTGGGGGGTCACATGTTGAGAACAGCCTATCTGAGGGTAATAATCAAAGTGTTAGGAAGTCTGCTCGAAGTGTTTCTATGCCTAGGAGGTATGATGAGTTTGTTGTAGAGGGTAAAGTTAGGTATGGAATTGAAAAAACTGTTAACTACTCAAATTTATCTGTTGATAATATGAACTTTGTGGCTAGTTTAAATAAAACTGTTGAGCCTAACAGTTTTAATGAAGCAGCTAAAGACCCTAGGTGGGTTGAAGCTATGAATAAGGAAATGGAGGCCTTATATAGAAATGGTACTTGGGTTTTAGTTGATTTACCTAAAGATAGAAAAACTATAGGATGTAAATGGATCTTCAAAATCAAGTATAAGTCTAATGGTGAGGTTGAGAGATTTAAAGCTAGACTGGTAGCTAAGGGGTACAGTCAGCGTGAAGGCATTGACTTTGGAGAAACATTTTCTCCAGTTGTAAAAATGTCACTATTAGATGTGTGATTAGTATAGCTGTTAGAAATAACTGGAAAATATATCAAATGGATGTTAATAATGCTTTCCTTTATGGGTCTATTTCTGAGGATGTTTACATGCAGTAACCTCCTGGATATTTTCCAGAAAATGAAACTAGGGTTTGTAAGCTGGTTAAGTACTTATATGGGCTAAAACAAGCCCCTAGACAATGGAATGAGAAGTGAACACAAGTCCTAATAAAAATGGGTTTTGTTCAAAGTCTTTGTGATCATTCTATGTACATTCTGTCTAGTAATTCTGTTTTTGTTGTTTTGTTGGTATATGTTGATGACATTATCATCACTGGAAGTTCTGAGTCTGAAGTTGTTAGAGTAAAAAGGTTTTTAAATGAAAGTTTTCAAATTAAAGACTTAGGTATATTGAAGTATTTTCTTGGCATTGAGGTTTTATATTTTGAAAATGGTATTTGTTTGAGTCAAAGAAAATACTGTCTTGAACTCTTAAATGAATTTGGGTATCTAGGTGCTAAACCTGTTAATACACCCATTGAACAAAGTCATGTACTTGTTAATAAGTTGAATCAAAATATGGAGTGTGTTAAAGATGTTACTTTGTTCCAGAAACTGATTGGTAAACTGATATATCGATTCATTACTAGGCCAGATATAAGTTATGCTATTCAGTTTTTAAGTCAGTTTATGCATTCTCCTCAGGATTGTCATTTGTAGATTGCTTTAAGGTTACTTAGGAAAGCAATCTCCAGGTAAAGGAATTTCCTTTAAAAAGAAATGATTTTGATTTAAAAGGGTTTGTTGACTCTGACTGGGCTAAGTGTTTGGCTACCAGGATCTGTTACAGGGTTTGGTATTTTTTTGGGAAGTTCTCTTGTTTCTTGGAAGTCTAAGAAACAAAATGTTGTCTCTAGATCCACTGCAGAAGCAGAGTATAGGGCAATGTGCTCTGCTTCTTGTGAAGTTATATGGATCTTAAATATTTTGAAAGAGTTAAAGCTTGAATACAAGCTTCCTGTTAAGTTATATTGTGATAGTAAATCAGCCATTTCTATTGCTTATAACCCTGTGTTCCATGAGAGAACAAAGCATTTTGAAATCGATCTTCATTTTCTAAGAGAGAAAATTGCAAATGGTGTTATTTTTCCTGAGAAAATTGATTCTGATAATCAATTGGCTGATGTCTTTACTAAGGGTCTGAATAGTGCACAACATGAATTGTTGTGTGAAAAATTAGGGATGCTGAATATGTTTACTACTGTATGAATTATGGGGGGATGTTGAAATATGTTGAAGTAAATGTAATTCATACATGCACTGGAATTATAATAAGGTTATTGGGCTTGATACTTGGACTTGTGCAAGTGTTAACATGTTGTTAACATATCTGGGCTTATAATAACTGGCTTATAAGGTCTGATTGTTATAAGTTGTTGTTAAGTTTGGTAAGTTGTTATAACTAACAGTACTTGTGAGGTTGTTGATGTGCAGATCTGGAACTTTGAGGGCTTATGTGTAAATCTTATTGATCCGGGTATAAAAGGAAGAGAGAGAAGGGGCATTCACATTATTGCATAAGTTAGGGTTTTGTTCTTCATATCAATTTCTCTGTATTTTTAGTTCATTGTTCTTGTATTAATCTCTGTAAAGAGATTAGTGGTGTGTTAGAGATCTTGTGATATCTTCTTTGTTCTGTATCCTTTTGTTATCCAACAGATTGTCTAAATCTGTTGGATCGGCGTTGTATACTTTGTTTGATCTCATATTGTTGAGATCTAGGGTTTGGTTGGCTGATTTTTGGGTTGGTTAAACTAATAAGATTTACGTCACGTGGTTGTCGCTATTTCTGGTGTTTGTGTTGATCTGTATCAAGTTCATACCATATTTACACAAACTTTTGAGTTATGAGAGGCTTTCTTAGTTGAAGAAATGGGGTGATAGTGGCCATATTAGTTACACGAAAAATTGTTGCTTTAGATGTCTTGTCCACAGGAAAGTTGTAACGTCACGTGAAACTAAATTGTTTCAGGGAAACATATGCTATCAAGCGAAAATTGTTGTCCGTTTAGAGCTTTCAGGCGGAACTTGTTTATTTTAGAGGTTGCAGGTGAAAGGTATAAGTCCAGGCGAAACCAACAACTAATGTCTACGTTTCACCCAAATTTCTTCACACAAAAGCTTGTTTTACATAGGTATCTTCAACGAAAAATTGTATACTCATGTAGATCAAATGACCAACAAACAATGGAGATGTAATTAAATATGTTTTCTATAATGAATTTGATTGTAAAAGAAGCAAGGGAAAGAGAAGGATTAACATTAGCGAACTCTGTGAAGGACATAGTTTATGCGATGTAAGGACGACGACAACGATCTATAACAGCAGAGGCGTAACCACAACAATCAGTATGCCCTGGAGATTGTATGGCCGGTGGAAGATGATGACGACTGCGGTAAGGGGCATGCTGGCTCAAATACCAAAACAATTCTCAAAAGGGTTAATTGTATTGATTTTCGTGATTGTTGTACAAAATAGTTTTCAAATGGGTATTTATATTCACTATGTATTTACAAATTATACCCTCGTTGATAACTATTCACGTTGTGTCTAATACGTGGGTGTTTGCTTGAGTCATAGGTTCTTTAATAGTTGGGTTGGGTAACATGTCAAATCAAAACATGTGTGATCAAACGGGCAAGTTTTGAAATCATTTGAAATGTATAAGATTGGGTTGACTTGTTAATGATCACTCTTTTTGGGGTTTTTCTTTTGGGTCTTATAAAACAAGCATTATAATAAGTCTCAAATCTGAAATAAAATGTTTTATTTCAGTTAAATGATTTCAAGCATAGTTGTCTTTCAAACTACTATACATATATACTTTGTTAACAACTAAATGTTATACTTCTCTGGTATTAAACCCGTCACTACTTCTATTTAAATATCTAGAGCTTTTTCCTTTACAACTAGCCAAAGCCTCACTGGCTTCAGTTCAAACTCTTATCTATCTATAAAAAATAAATTGTAAGATTAATGTTGTGTACAGCATGAGATATAGAGAAATAGCCCACGTTTGCTTTTTTTTTTTTTACCGATTCCTCTAATAAAAAGCATAGACTATGTCGTCAGACTTGCAAATTCAAAGTTCCAGCCCATTAATTTATACCTACTTTCACCCATTTCAACATACTGAGTATATATTAATGGTTCAAGTTTACCTAATAATTTAGAAAAGATGGCCACTTAAGTTATTTCTAAAGTACAAAGACTATGGAAAGATATGATAAAAAAAAAACAAGTGATGAATTGATAAAAGATTAGTAGTTTAGAAAACATAAATATATAAACAGAAGCAAAATCTATGCTTCTTTACCTTACAAGAACCATTGAATCAGTTTCGAGATTACCTAAATGACACGGTATATTTTATAAAAAAAAAGTTTAGAATTGACTCAGTTTAATATTTTTAACACACCAAGAAGAAAGATTGTTTTACTCCGACCAAGTCTAGTTGCAAGTTTTTAAGATTGTGTAGTAGTTAACCATTGAATCAAGTGTCGTTGCAATGTAAACTGTAATATATAGTGACTACAAAGTTTATTTGTTAAATTTACGGAGTTTAGAAAAAGAAATTTACAAAGTTTATCTTGTTTATTACACATATTATTCTGTTTATGTTTATTACTAGGGCTGCAAAGTTCGTGTTCGTTTGTTAAGAAATATATTTGTTCGTGAACCGTTCACAAACACTTATCGAACGAGATGTTACGCTCGTGTCCGTTTGTTAAGGGAAAAAGAACTTGTTCGTGTTCGTTTGTGTTTGTTTGTTAATTTTAGGCAACAAACAAAAACGAACGTTGACGAACACAAATGAGCACAAACTAATGTTCATGAACACAAATGTAAACAAACGAACACAAACAATCCTTCATGAACAGAATATATAACACACCGACACTTATTAGATATTTAATTCGTTGGAATTTTTAAGTATTTAAATAAATAAAAAAACTAAAAACACTAATGAACTATCGAACACAAACAAACACGTTAGCGAACGTTCATGAACATAAACGAACGAACACGACTTTGTTCATGTTTGTTCAATTAACGAAACGAACGAAATTTTCTTGTTTGTGTTCATTTGTTTAATAAATGAACGAACACAACGAACTTCTCGCCAAACAAATTCACAAACTGTTCGTCGAATGTTTGATTCGTTTGCAGCCTTATTTATTACAGTGTTTACTATTTCTAAAAATAACGCCGCAAACAGTAGCATGTCTCTTTCTCAGAAACTCAAATGGGCAACCATCAATAGTTTTTCTTTTTGTCACAATCGCCTTACCATTCCCGCAGTTGACTTTTCCCAACCCTACATTTGACGGTCAAAAGTAAACCCTTCAACGTTCATATATATCACATTAACACCAATCCAAATTACCCTCATATCTCTCTTCCAGAAACAAGCTTTCTTTCTTCTGCTTAGCTAATATTTCGCAAATGACTTCTTCAAAATTTTATGATGGAGATCACAAACAACAGTTGAAAAGCGGGATCGTTATCAACGGTCCACGACCGTCGCCATTAGACATGAAACAAGAATCTCACACAATCCACAAACACCATAATCATCATCACCAGCAAAAACAAATCCGAAAGCCGGTGATAATCTACATTCATTCTCCGGAAATCATCCACTCCAAACCTCATGAGTTCATGGCTCTTGTTCAGAAGCTCACAGGTTGTTCTAGCTCCAATGATCAACAACAACAACAACAAAAGAAGAAAAATAAGATGAAGAAGAAAACCCTAAAGCAAGATGGATATGATCTTAATGTTAATCATGAACATTTTAATGATTCTGGTGTCACATATAAGAGAGATGCGAGTATGAAATCCAAGAGTCCGATGTTTAAGACGCCTTCAAATCCGTTTGGAACGGATGTCCCGCTTTTTACACCGAATATGAGTGATGACTTCTTCTCGCCTCACCATTTCTTGTCGCCTGGTTCTATTCTAGAGATCATAAAAGAGCTTCGCGAATATTGACCAAAGTGTGTATGATTCTTTTAGTTCCTATTAACATCTTTAATTAATTATTATACTTTTCTTTCTTATTTTGTTTATAAATTATAAACTTTGTTAAAGCTAGATTTTGTGATTAACTTTAGAACTGGTTGGCTAGTTGCAATTAGGGTTTGGTCCATAATGAAGTATATTTATGTATGACATTACGTGTATGTGACTGATTGTTTAATTTGTTCTTTGTTTCGTGTATTCAAGTTTCAAATATGGGTTTTGCCATAAAGTATCGAAATATGCTTATGATCGATAATCTGCACGCCGAACTATTTGATGCATCGCCTAATCAAGATATTGTAATGTGGAACATTATGGCTGGTTTTATAGAATGTGGTGACATGGGTGCAGCTAGAAAGGTGCTTGATGCAAGGCCTAATCAAGATTTGATGTCTTGAAATGGGTTGATTAATGGATATGCTCATAACAACTGGTTTATGGAAGTTCTTGATACGTTTAAAACGATGCTAAATGAGTCCAATGTGCAGCCAAACGACGGCGACACTAGTAAGTGTGTTATCTGCTTGCTCAAAGCTAGGAACTCTTGAATTGGGTTATATAATTATTTTGCTATTGTTATTTTATCAACACTTAAGAGACATCTATATCCCAATTGGGTTGAGTTAAATTTGATTTTTTGGCTTGAAATTCAATACTAATGTTAGATTTTCATCACATAATGAAATATATAACATTGTTTCGTAATATCGTATGCATCACTTGTTATAGGTTTTGCTCAATTGAATGAAAGACATAAGATATGCGATTTACATTTTTTTCATCGGCGAAACTAGAGGAGGCTATGGGTTAATCGACTTTTTGTCCGACATTTTGCATTTTAATATGTATATTAAATGTTATGATATGTGACAGATTATTAGAAGAATTCAAAGTATAGTGTTCATTTTAATCACGTAATGAATTAAAATAGCTATTGTTTGAGGAGTTTAAGTTTTGCAAATTACCTTTCAAAAATATTATCTTTATTTGGTTGTGCCTTCCTAATCCAAAATCCCTAGTTAAACATCTATTTTCACCCCCAATATTTAAGTTCCACCACTAATTAAAAACGTGTTCTTATGTTATTATTTTGATGTTTACCACTTTTGTTTTGAACCTATAAAAATAAAAAGGAATATTGTAAGTAACACACACAACTTAAGTTAGATATTTATATTTTTAGAAGGATTTCATATTTTATAAGACTTCTTTTTTAAGTTTATCAAATAAAAAGTTTTGTATCTTTTTTTCTTTCTTTCTGACATAGACAAAATATTACTTAAATCAAAGACATGCATTTGATTAACCTTAACACGCAACATGTATATTATTCCAATATTAAATCAAATGTCAATTTCCAAATTGTTTTAGCTGACTTTTTCACTAAAGACCAAGGCATAAAAGTCAAAAGACAAATAGAGTTGTCTTACTTTGTTTATATAATAATAGATTAACAGTCGTCTTTGTAATCTTGAAAGGATTCTCCACGTTTTTCATCAAATTGGGATTTTTATTGTCAGGAAAAAGAAACTGTAATTAAAATATTAAAAACATGTAATATTATATTTCTCGTTAATGGTTGAAAATTTGCGCCAACTCTTTTCATTAATGATTCGTTAACAAATTATGCAATCAAAAGTAAAAAAACCTTGACTACATAAAAATTGAGACTTTAAAAGTAAAAAAACATACAATCGAAAAACAAAAACCATGACTATATAAAAAACTGAGACTTTAAAAGTTAAACATCACATATTGCAAACTCTCTACTAAAACCATGGCTTTAAGTAGATGCAACTCAGCATTATTCTTTTTAGCAAAATATAATAAAAACTTGATGTCATATTTCATTAATATTTAGAAACATAAAATATGGTATTAATATTTAAAAAAAGGAACATAAATAATAAAAATACTTTAAAAACCTAGATGCACTGTAACACCTCGTAAAAACTCGTCCTATAAAATTCCGACACGTGTCCCGCTGATCCTTGTATGCCACGTGCTAAAACGAGAGGGACCAAATGCGTCGTTATGTTATTTTATAACCTCTGAACGACAATTTAATAGTTAAGGGACTAAAAGTGTCAACGTGCTAAACCTAAGCCTCTGAGTGACCTTTTAACGAACCAAAAGTCCTATAACATTATTTATACTCTTATGTGTGCCCATATATGCCAATGAAGGCTTACGCACTAATTATAATGTTTCACGCAAGTTTGGAAGTCCAGGGGCTATTCCTGACAAACTGTGGAAACTTGTTGATTTTCGTATTTTAATATACAGACCCAATATATGGATCCAAATATATTGCATACAATAAAATATTATGTTTTATTGATAAGGATGCAAGGATGTCCATCGTTGCGAAATTTCGATCGTCATTGTGTCCATTTAAGCGTTTTACGCATTTTAGCGAAATGCGCAACCGTACAACCGAAATAACCGACACCCGGGAAATTTCCGGACATAATCCAAGTCACATATACCATAACACCCTTATAGAGCCTTGAAATCAGGTTAAAGGGGTTACGGGTGACGAAACGCGACGAAACGAAGTCCAGGGGCCAAACTTGACAACAAATGAAAGATGGTGGCTGAGCTGGGTCCTTACGGACCGTATAGGTGGACCCTTACGGTCCGTATGCATAGCTGGCAGACTTGAAATGATTGTTCATCAAGCATAAGCTCACAACTCGACACCTAGCTTGTTTTTGCCACACTTCACCTGGTTTTGACACCTCTTAGACACTTGTAATCATCTCCTAAGCCTTCTAAACACTTGGAATGATCTCCTTGATCTTCTTCAAGTATAAATAGGTGGTGGATTCTTAGTTTTAACTTGCACATTTTCTTCTCTTATCCTCTATACTCATAATTGGAGGTTCCTGATTATTTGGGAGCTTCCTTTTAGTCTTCTTCAGTCATTAGGACCACAAGTAAGTGTTCCTTCCATGGCTAGTTCTTTTATTTAACTTTTAAAGCAAAAAGTCAAGCTTTTTCGATAAACGCTTTGACTTTCGGTTTAGACCTTAAAGGTCCAGCCATTGTTCGCAACGAACGTGGCTACGTGATCGTAATTAGGTAGGTGTTAATCCCTCAAAAGGGCACCTCCTAATTACCACGTTTGCTTGGTCAATTAACGAGTCAACATATTAATCTTTTAAAAAGTCAACGGGTCAGATTTCGAAATATTCATAAACTGAGTTTAAAGATGTTCTAAAATATGTTTTAACACATAAACAACTTGGTAATAATTATCAGAATATGTGTAAAATGTTCGGCTCGTCAATTTTAGTTTCAGAGTCAGTTCGCAACCGAAAGTCGCGAAGTTTGACTTCTGCGTTGACTTTTGATTATGAACCGAATTAGATTAGTATGCTACTGATTTAAGGTCCCATTATGATCACATTATGATGTAGCATAACCCTCTGAGGTTATATTACATGATAATAATAGTTATCTGAGTTTTATGCGAGTTTCCGTAAAAATGCCAAACTTTGACTATATTGCCTTTTATTTAAAAATAAGGTTTTAAACACCAATGAACTTGCAAATAATTAGTTACTGATATAATATCAGGTTTAACATAATTTGGTGTTACAAATCTGACCATAAATTGAGTTTTCGTATAATGTCGTAAAATATGCTTTAAAGCGACCGAAAGGCCCTTTCGGCGCATAGAACGGTTTTAAATATAATTTCTCATACCAAACTTATTTCCAACTTATGTAATATAATAATTAGGATATTTTGGGATATCATTTCAGTTTATAAACTGAGTTTATGCACAAGATCTTCTATTACCGCCCTTACGAAACTTAAAATGGGTTTTAATCATCATTTTCATATGGAACCTTTTTTCTACTGATATGTTATACTAAATAACATATTATAATTATTTAAGCTTGGTCATAACACCAGTTTTCACAAAATATCGCAAATATCGTCATTTAACGACTTGAACGTCTTTCCGACGCGTACTTTGGTTTTAAAACATAATTACAAACCAAGACTTGTTACCCACTGATATTATAACTCATTTAAAAAATTGTTTTACAGTGGTACATGTTATAAACTCAGAATCCCAAATATACTTTCGAAACTATGTGTGAAATTACCAAAATGCCCATTCGGAGCATAGATTGGATTTAAACTATAAAACACACATATATTCGATATCCTACTGATATTATATCATAAATAAAGCAGTTTTTATAAATATTTATGGTCGTAACATCAGATTATATGCAAGTTCCTTTTATACGTCGCTAAATTACCAAAACGCCCTTATGAGGCATAGTTTGATTGTAAAACCATAACGGGCATACAAGTTGATATCCTACTGATATTATAACTTGTTTAAAGTATATTGGCATATGGAACTCGTTCATGACTCATCCGGTTACCCGGTATCGCTTATATGCGTACGGTTAAGCCTACGAGGCTAGTTTACGTAATTTAACCGAAACGGGTTTAACCTTATCATTTTTATTTCAAAATCCAGATGTTATATGTTTACCCATATTATACAAGTCATTGTACTTGTCGGGTTTAAACTACATTCTTTCCGGTCATCGCTTAATCAAGCGCATCGTACCGTTTTGATACTTTAAGCTAGCCGATCTAAGTCTATGACTTAAATAAGGTCCGTTAGCATTCTAATTGGTTATTTATACCATCATTCCAGACTAGAGCCTTACGGTAAATTGTACCTACGCTTACTTAATTGGATAGGGCTGTGCTTATTATATTTCTTATTTAAAAGGATTGCTAAGCCCAGGTAAATACTTTTAATTTATTTTCCCTATACGGGCTTGGGATACGGTATAATAATACCGCTTGGTCGGGTATGGGATCATGTTATCGGATTGTGATTTACTAATCCTTATAATCTGTTTTATTCTGTATTGTTTGATAACTTAAACATAGTGTAACATCCGTCAAAAAACCGGGTTAACCAAACCCGCTTCGTTTATTAACCGAACATCCAGTTAAAATTTTCGTTGTATTTAATGCTCAAATTAATTTTAAACGATACATAATTAATAAATATATTAGAATATAAAATTTATAATTGAAAATATATAATAAATAATGAAATAAAAATAATATGCTGATGCCGGGTTTCGAACCCGGGTCAACTGGATGAAACCTCAACACTTAACACACACACATTCCACCACTCCGCCACTGGTGTTACTTGTTGATTTATTGAAACAATTAATACATATAATAAAACTGGAAGTCGAATTCAGTCACTCAGCGCGCCCAAATTTGCAGTCGCCGGAAAATACGCGATTTTGCGACCGTTTTCCTTTGACTCCGGAATCAGGCAAGTGTAACTGACGATAAACGTCGGTTATAACCGAAAACTCAATCAATTTCACTCTTAAACCGAAAATTTCATAATCGGAAACTTGAAATCTCTTATACTTAAAAAATACCTTCAGTCAGGAAAACCCAACTCACTTATTCACTCGAATCAACTCTCAACACACTCGTAAACCCCTCTACAAGTCCCTATTCAGCAAAAACAACTCGCCGGAATTCTCTGCAAGTCGCCGGAAAACCGAACCCCTTCATCTCTGTTGCCTTACCTTATAAACAGAACATCTAGAGCTCATACCGAAGTCACTCACACTCGCCTCAAACTTTCTGAAGATCCTCTGCCGCAAGATATACGTCGCCGGAATAACCTGCTGTCATCGGAATCTCGCCGGAGAAACAGGGGATCTCTGTTCGGTATATCATACACCTAATCTCACTCATTTTTATTAATCTCATATGTAATTAATTACAAATTCACTAAAGAAGTTGACGAATGTGTCAAAACAGTCGGGATTGGTTTCTGGGTAAAGTTTAACGAAGAAGATGAAGCTTCGGTTATATATATATTTAATATAAATCGAGTTATATCTCGGGTTAGACACACAGTCCAGCGCTAGACTGTGTGCGAATTTAAAGCATACGTCCCGGGTTCGAATTCTGTTGTGTTCCGATTCACTGAAATATAATGCCTTTTTATAAAAGCCAAATCCTGAAACATGTAATCAGTGTATAAGTATAATTAAAACAAGTTATATAAACGGGTTAGACACACAGTCCAGCGGTGGACTGTGTGCAAACGATTAACACACGTCCCGAGTTCGATCCTTGACACAATCACATTCTCTGTAATAAAAATGTTCCTTTTTAAACTGAACCGGATCCACACGCAGTTAGATGTTAAGTTTAATGAAAACCGGAATAATAACCAAGATAGACACACAATCCAGTGGTGGACTGTGTGCGATTTTAAATCATACGTCGCGGGTTCGAGTCCAGGCTACCGCACCGGTTCTGGCAATTATCAAAGTTTTTATATAAGGACAGAAATGAATTTATCTAGTTTGTATATAAGTATAATTAAAAACAGAAATATTTCGGGTTAGACACGTAGCTTAGTTGGTAGAGCTGCGTGCACGCGTACGGGAGGTCACTGGTTCGAGTCTCACCCAGCGCATATCATATACACGACTGAACCGGTCAACAGTTAAACGGTCAACGGTCAACTGGTCAAAAAGTCAAAATTTTTATTTTCTTTTATTTATTTATTTTATTTAAAAATCAATTAAAAATACTTAAAAATAATATTTTTAAAGTTAGAAAATTTCCTTGAACTCACAAAAATAAACCGAACAATTCCATTGAGAACACTAATTAAAAATACTAATCTCAAATAAGAGTTTATTTATTTATTGAACTATTATGTTACTATTTAGGTTAGTTCCCTTGCCGATTAAATCCGAATTCGTGCGCATTTATCATCAATCCAAGAAACGCATCCACTGTGAGTATATTCTTACAAACTCCCCTTTTTAATTCATGTTTTGGGGTGTATCATGTGTCGCTTAAACTAATTCGCTTATTCAACTCGTGCTATACCATATTATGATCTAAACTTAGAATGTAAATATTGTTTGTTGTTATGTATTACATATTGTCAAGTTGTATGCAAACTATTTGTTAGGCCCATCAGTTCCTCGTGGGAGACGAGTTGAACAACGCGTGCCTTAAAACTCATTCATTAGGCCCATCAGTTCGTAGAACAACGCGTGCCTCAAAACAATCTATTGTTGTATGTGTGTGCAATATTTAATATTAAGTGTTTTGTGAATAAATTTACATCTACATTTACTCATATGTGGTTATGCACTTTATTTTATAATCAATACAATAAACTCGTTTAAATGTTTTTCATAGGATTCACTCGCCAGCTTTTTGTTGACCCAAAAACCATTTTTACACATGATACAGGTGAACAGGATGAAGCAAGGAACACATAGGAAATTGCCTTAGAAGAAAAATAATGAAGTCTAGAAAGATGTATAGAACATGTTGTATTTGTATGATTTGATTGTATGATTCCTTTTAAAATTGTAATAATAAATATGAAACATTATAATAAATGTCATGAGCTTTGATGAAAACCCAATCATGCCCCGATCACCTTTTCCGCTGCGGGTCGGGGTGTGACACATAGGGGGTTAATTCGACCATGTCTGGGATATCCTTGGCTCATTTAAGTTACTAATGGCAACGACCTTAAGCGCGAGGTGTAGGCATACACCAGACAGATGCTAATGCTAATAAAAATGTTGAATCCCACTGGTGGATTATTTAAGTGGCGTATCGGTTAATCAGGTTATTCAGTTTTTGCACCGGACCCCATATGTATTGACAAACATGTAAAACTGTAAACAAGGTCATTTGAACTATCCCAAGTTATTTATAAAAAGTGCCAAGTGCACCTAAAACCATTTTCAAAAATATTTTCAAATGAGTCGGTTATTAGTATTTACCAGTGTAAACTGGCGTATTTTCAAAATAATTAAGTTACAGGTACAAATACGTAAATAGGCTGGAAGCTGCTCAGTAGCAACATAAGAGGATCTCGCAAATCCTTAGATGTGCCAAGTCTGTTAATCATCTTTTGTTTATATTTCGATCCGCCTGTGGATCGTTATTACAAGCCATTGTATTTGAATTTTGAACCTTCTGGTTTGTAATAATATTTAATCCAAGACTTCTGCTGTGCTATTATGTGATACTTGAAATGTTTGGTAATGATGATGTCAACATACGTCACCATACCCCCATCCGGGCCCACCGGATTACATGTGGAAATCGGGGTGTGACATGCACCTTAAAAGAGTAATTGTTATTTCTTTCTGTGTTGTTTGATTCTGGGTTTTACCATGTCACTGACTTACATCCCTAACTCAACGAGACGTTGCAAATGTGGATAAGGTTGTAAATGAATCGAACGAACATGATAAGGCTTTGTTCGTATTTGTTCATTAAGGAAATAAATGTGTTCACGAACGTTCATGAACACTTACGGAACGAGATTTTATGTTCGTGTCCATTCATTAAGAAAATGAATGTATTCACGAACGGTTCACAGAGACAGATTCACTCCGGTGAAAGCGACATAGACTAGAGGTGGATGTCGGAGGAAGCAACGCTAGAACTTGAAGCCTAATAGCGGAACGGAGGTTGATAGTGTTCGTCAATGTGAATATTGACGAAGGATAGGGGAAGGGTGCATAAGCACAATGGGAATAAGGTTTTCTATTTTAATTTTTAGAATGCTAAATTAAATAAAAGTTAAAAATATAAAAAAATTAGATAAAATAATAAAAGTTAACGCTAAATGTGGATACATTGCAAGGGTTGTGAAAGTCACTACACAAAATACGTAATTAAGTAGGGGCGGACATAGCTAAAGTAGAGGGGTAGCACCCCTACCTAGTGGTGTAAAAAAAACCGGTTTTTAATCGAAACCGAAAAAAAACTGAAACCTGTTTTTTAACCGATTTTTCTAAAAACCGGCTTTACAACCAAACCAAACCGGTGGTTATAGACTAGTTAGTGATATTTATCTTCGGAACCGGTTTTAAAACGAAACTCGTTATAAAAAAACGGTTTAAACCGGTAAAAACCATTTTTTTAGAATAAACCGGTTAGAAACCGACCCTAACCGGTTGGAGCGGTTATTGTTTTTAGGTAAAAAAAAACGTTTAGTAAACGAAATCGGTTATAAAAAACCGGTTTTTATTCTGATCAGAAAAATTGGTTCGGTTAATAACTGGAACCGGTTTTTGAAAAAAAACCGATTTGTACACCTCTACCGCTACCCCTCAACGTTTATGGGGGAGAACAAATTTAAATTTTTTTTATGCTTTTCTATTTTGTTGCCCGTGAAAATTTTTAAAGTTATCCTTTAGATTATTTTAGGCTACCCCAAAAAAATGGGTTTTATTGAAAGCACAACCACAAATTTATGATTAAAAGCACACTAGTAAATGGTTAAAATACCTCTATAATTGAAATCAATAGCCTACATGATTAGTTAAAAGCCCAAATGATTTAGGTATTGGGTTCTTTGATTTTTGAACAGGAACAAACGACAACGCCAGCGCGCAACATCATTAACATCAACATAGACCTCAAGCCGCCTCCCACCTTCGTTCTCTGCCTTTTGCCCTCTACCACTCCGCTTCCCACTACCGATTGCTGAACGTCACCCTCTGGTGCCTCCCAAGTTCCACCAGCATCCAATTCCGCACCTCCAAATCTCCAATCTCCATTGTAATTTGTAAAGAGGGTATGTGCAATTGGTTATGTGCAAATTCTAGTTTAAATTGTAATTGATTATGTGCAAATTTCAAAGGTTTATGATTTACATTGATGGTTTATAATTTTATATGGAATTGATAGGGACATAGGGATTTATGTACAATCGGTTTAGGGTTTACGTGCAATTGATTGGGACTTAGGATTTATGACTTTATGTGCAATTGACTGTACTTTACATTTTGTTTCTTTTAAAATTAGGATACCTCGAACTTGAAAGATGAAATCACATTCTAAACAAGTTCTTATTAGCAATATTTTTAAAATAAAATTCCATGAAAATGATGATATCGGCACAAGTTCAAATATTGCTAACAGCATAATGATATGCAAGAAAACGAAGATACTGGTCCAAATATTCCTTCGGCTTAAATTCCTTTAATACGAATGATTTTCTTTCGGATTCGTCTAATCGACTACCTATTGTTAGTTATCACCCTAATCAAATAGATGACATAAGAGGAGCGTATCTTGTCAAAAGGTTTTTCAACCACGAGGTCATCAATTTAAATGGATAAATTGTTCTAATGGCCAGAGAAATCTATTAGGTATGCTTTAACTTTATTTATTATAGTGTTTGTATTTTTGTTTAGTTTACCTTGTGTATGAGCTCGGTATAAAACTTTTTGAACCTTACTCTTGAAATTTTAGTCTAGATCCGCCACTATAGTTGAGCCATCATGCACTAACAATTTCTCTTAACAAGTTATTATGCTTCTTCGTTAGTTAACCTTTACGTTTATTCTAATATTTTTAAATAAAAATAAAACATAATAAAAACTTGATGTCATATTTCATTAACAAATAAAAAATAAAATGTTTTATTAATAATTAAAAAAGGACATAAACAATAAAAATATTTAAAAAACATAGAAGCCATATTTTTCCTGGATTTTTTTATACATTTTTTTGCTAACTCACGTTACGGTCCGGTAAGGTGGCCAATGGGTTTCGTCAACATTTCATAATCTATAGCCATTTGTCAATCCTTCTTGAGTTGAAGATGTTCTTGCTTATTCGCCTCCTAGTTTTGCTTTAGCTCTAGACGCTTTTGTTTGAAGTCTGTTAAATCTCCTATTTTTAATCATTTCTTAAAATAATTCATTGTAGTCGACAGTAGATGAGGATGCCATTCGTTTTCCTATATCCCCCTCCTCCCGGCCGAACGTGGCGGTTCTTCTTGTTCCTCGTACTCGGTCTTGTTTAAGTCAATATTAACCCAAGCACGAAAATATTACTTGCGGGTTCAACGAACGATAATGTTTTAGTTCTCTTTTGTGTTTATCGACCCAATCTAGTCCTTTCTCCCATTAGATGAGATTCCACTTCGAGCTACCTCGAAGAAGCTCCAAAATTTTGATGCATCTGAATAGGCCTTTGGCATTTTGGTATTCAACCAAAGCATCTTGTTAGATTTGAGCGTCGTTTTGTCAATTCTTCTGATTGTTCCACATCCGTTGGTATATGTTATTCATATCCGGTGTACGATAAGAATAAATTGATCATCTAAAAAATGTTATTCCGAATTCTTTGCCAAAATTCATTGAGATTTGATAGTTTGCTAAAAAAATTATAATGTTAGTAAACAAGAATAGTTAAAGTATTAAAAAAATATTTGAAAAAGTATTTACCAACTATAGGGTCCTCGGTAGGGGTGAGCAAGAAAACCGAAATAACCGAACCGTAACCGAATAACCAAAATAACCGAACCGAATAAAAAACCGACGGTTCGGTTTTCGAATTTTTAATAACCGAAAATTTCAGTTCGGTTTTCGGATAAACATTTTCAATAACCGAAAAAAACCGAACCGAACCGATAAGTTACAATCTATATATTTTTATGTTTAGGTTTAAATTGTTTAAGTGTTTAACCCAATGCTAGTAGAAAATGTTAATTTTTTTCTTGAATATTAAGTGTTTATAATAAAAATATTACATATTTATTTATAATTGAAATGATTTATTTATTACCTATAAGATATAACAAAATTTAATATAAAAATTAAATGATCTTCAAATTATTATAAAAGAAAATGCCTTAATAAAAACTTTGAAGAAACATAAAAACAAATTAGAATGTTAGGTTTATGTAACAATATTAATTAAAGAGGTTAACTATAATAACTTAAATGTAAACATATAAAAAGATTGTTTAATATAAATTATACTTTTTATTTTTTAAATCTTACATAATTTTGTTCCAAAAACCGAAATAACCAAAAAACCGAACCGAACCGACGAAAAAACCGAAAAACCATACCGACAAAAACCAAAACTGGACGGTTTTTGAAACCCGAAAACCGACTTTTCGGTTTCGGTTTTGATCTTGTTCAAAAACCGAACCGAACCGAAACCGTGCACACCCCTAGTCCTCGCTACGTCAAGCCAACAACGAGCCAAAGCGTATTCCTCACTTGATGGCCACGACATATGTGTTTTTTTGCCCTCGGCTAGTCGGTTTATTTTTCTTGTGTGAACGTTTCCGAGGTTGTGATGGCTCCGCTTGGGTCAGTTGTGTTTTCGTGCATAAACTCGGGATCTTGTTGCCTTTGTACATGTGGCGGTTGATAACCGATGATGTCATGTTGATAACTAAAAGAAGGCATTGCCAAATTATTCATCATGCCAAAAAGATCGGCATTCGTCATCTCATTTTTCTGAGAATACTCCACTTGAGTTGGCATGGTTGGTGTAGTTTGCGTGTTTTGTGTAGTTGTCATGTTTGGACGTAGTTGATTTTGACCAGTTTGTCAAGGGGTCGGTAATTTGTGTTGTATGATTGTCCATATGGAAATTTTTTTGATGATATTGCTTAAAATTTCGATAGTTTGTTTAAATAGATGAAACTCAATACACCGTTAACCAATGGTCATATGATTGCAACATTCAAAAGTGAAATCAATCAAAACGATAAATTGAAAAGAACGAAATCATTTTGATATTGCTTGCTAAACCTGTCGTGTTCCATCCTCAATTGATTCACTTGATATATTTAATATCAATAATTAATAAATGTTCTCGTTTAAAACAATAAATTGAAAATAACGGAATCATAGGAGCCACATATTGAAAACAATAATATAATTATTTCATTGAAAAAATGTACAGATAATCAAATATTAGAAACGCTTAAAATAATATTCAACAATGCTAAAATATGTTCGACCAAATCTGCCGTTAGATAATTATGTGTTTCCCTCCTACGCATTAGCACCACATTTTATATTCTTTGTTCCATATTGTCATTGTTTCTGTTTGTATCTTCTTCATGTGATGGATCATAATCCTGGAAAATGAGTTTGCCCTTAATCTCTAAAATCATATTATGTTAGATGATATAAGCACACATAACATGTCTTATTTTTCCTTTGTCAAGATTCGACAAGGATTCCCCACAAAAGGCCAACGTGTCAAGAGAACACCAAAAACCCTTTCGATATCTTTTCGCGACGATTCTTGTACTTTTTAAAATGAGTTCTTTTCATCAATGTAGTCTATAAAAGATTTTCCGATAATTGAACTCCTATTAAGTACCATCGACCAAAAACTAGTCGTGCGGGTACTCATTTCTATTAGCAAATATATGAAGCCACATGTGCGTTACTTGCTATGTGATCCTCTAAGATATGAGACCGTTCAAAAACACCGATGTCATTGTTTGATCCAGCGATACCAAAAAATGCATGCCAAATTCATAGATCATTTGATTCAATGGCTTGAAGAATGTTTGACGGTCCTTTCTGATTTCCCCGTGTGTGTTGACCTGGCCAAGTAGTTGGACAGTTAGACCACAGGTAGTGCATGAAATCTATGTTGAACCATGTTGGGTAAACCGTGTACCTCTTCATGTACATCATATATGCGTTGTAGATCATTCCATGTCGGATTTCTTAAGTAACTTTACCGTATAGCTCAATTATACCTTTAAAATTAAATATATAAATATAAGCTAATAATTGATAAATCATAAATATATGACAAGTAAAAATAATTACTATAATTGAATAAACAAATTATACCTTGACAGTAATGTTCTAAAGCATCTCTCGATGTTTTATCCGCAATTTTTTAAGTACTTATCCCACGTGTCGGTTGTTGTACCGTATACCATCACACGTATCGCAGATGTATACTTTTGTATACCCGTGAATCCTAGATTTCCTCTTGTGTCGGGTCTTTGTTGAAATCGCTCATACTCCCATTCAAATCATGAGATATACGTGAAAATAAATGTTTACTCATCCGAAAACAACTTCTAAAATCATTAGGATCGTATAGTGGTTCATCACAAATATTTCACGCATTAACCGTCCGTTGGCAATATGACGATCTCATTCGACTCTTTATCTTTTCATGATCGCACATGGAGGATGACTAAGATGTACCACAAACTCCACCGTGAGTTCAACTACACCTCTAATTTCCTCATCGGTGTCATACGAATCCAAAGACATACTATCTTCACTTTTAAGAGAAACTTTTGGAAAATGAATTGTTGTAAATTTGTGAAGTGTGGATTGAGTTTGGTGTATCTTATATAGGAAATAAAAAAGAAATAAACAAGAAAATAAAATGGAATTAGTGTTAAGCAATTAATTTCCAATGTTCTATTATTCTTTGGTAGTGCAATTAATGTTTTGCATTTAATTTCGATAGGTATGATAGTATGAATACCAGCATTTCTATAAAAACACCACTGCCTTAAAAAGTTACTATAATGTCAATCGGGATGGTCTAGAAAGCGTGAACCAACGTATTCTTTACAGGCAAAACGCCCATTACAGGTGGCCTACGTTCAAGAAAATATTGATAACTGACAATGCTCCACGCGCCCGTGCTGAAAGACAACATATGAGAGACAATGATTAGCTTAGTCTCTCGGTGGGTTGTTTAGAAAAGTATTTGCCTACACCTGAAAAATTTATGTTCTAACCTAAGACCACAAGAACTAAGAATTATGTGATAAAATTGTGGGATGTAGGTTGTGATGTGTTTAAATGAGTTTAGATTAAAACAAATCATTTCAAAAAATGTCAAAGTTGGTTCTAGTTAAATTGGGTCATGTCTGTTTAAGTTGTCTCTTAAGTTTCAAAACTCATCTTGACATCATATACTACAACAGGTATTTTTAAGCTATGAAGTGACTCTTTGTTCGCATAATAAAGAAAGAAAGATGCAAATTTAAATGAGTGTTTACATTGATCATCACACTGATGATCAAACGTTAGGTCTAAATTAGATCAAAGTTAGAATTATAGGTTGGGACGTAAGATCTTAGGTCCCAGTTCCTATCTTTGTTTAAAAAAACTGGGATCAAGTTATTAACTGTAGTTGGAATGTTATATAATTAAATCCATGTAATTGTAATGGTTCTTAAACCAAATTCAATAAAATCGGTATGGTTCGGCTGAGGATGTAACTCAATCAAATATACTAAATGAACGATGATATATTACCACATTGTTTTTCCTTCCAATTCTAATGTGTTTTGCATTTGTTCGTGGATAAGAGCCCATGCGTCCTTCATTGCTTGGAGGACGAGCATTATAGAAAGTTTGAGATGACTGAGTTGCAACAATGATACTTGACATTAGTTGAAAACCAAGTTGAGAAGCCATTTAATTTGTTGAAAAGTTAAGAGCTAATGTGGGGACTAAGCATGAGTGGTAGAGGGAATAAAGGCGGTGATTGCAGTAGATTGGGGAGGCATGAGTGGTAGAGGGAATAAAGACGGTGATTGCAGTAGATTGGGGAGGCTTGCCATTGATGTGTTGCAAAACATATTTTTTTTCCTTTCGGTTTTATCGGTTTTTAGTTGTTTTATTTGTTATTTTAGTTGTTTTATTTGTTATTAGCGTTTATTTATTTAGATATGTTTTTACAAGGACCCGTGCGTAGAAGGAGCGGAAATCGAGGCTAAATCATGGAAGACACGTGCATGCAGGAACATACAAGGAAAAGAAAATAAAAAAATCAGAAAAGTCTGTTTTAGCGACATGCGAAGATCCAAGCTTAGATCTTGGCGAGCTCCAAGAGCTGGGCCTGAAGACTATTTTGTCCTTTGCGCGTCTTCAAGTTCCAAGCTTAGGTCTTGGCGAGGCACTATGACCATCCTAATATAATAATCTGGAAAGACCCTAAAAACGACTATTTAAACGCTTTTGATCAGTCTCTTCGACATAAATCACTTCTACCCATCACATTATCAACCTTGGATCAAATCAGGAGTGGAGTAATCGATTGGAATCAAGAATTGAAGCTAGGAATCGTGAATTGGGTCGATCATAATCATGCGGTTTATGTTTCTTGAACTTCTTTGTTTTTTCCAATTTCTAGACATCATGTTTATGAATTATTTGAGTTGTTTTCTGATTTTGAAAATAATTGTTGCTAGATCTTATAACTACCTACGTTTTGGATGATGAATTGTTGATTATTTGATATTTTCTCGGTTTATGGATATTGTTGTTGGATGAATGTTAATGTAAAGAATCTTTTTACAATTGATCTGATGTCTGTGTGTATTTTGATATGATTTATTTTTAATCTTTGTTTCATATGCTTCTTGTTGAATGTCTTTCAGTTATAGTTGCATATTTAGATCACTTATTGTGTATTTGTGATTATTTTATGGTTTTGCTAGACGTCATAAGCCATAGGAACATTAATTGGTGATTTGTTAGAGTTATATATTCTGCCTATCTAGATAGTTGAGAGATGAAAGAGAGTCGGGTAGTCTTTGATATTAGGTGTTTAGGTGTAAAGGCTCTGAGAGAAGGTTTCCTTAGATTTCTTAGTAGCTTTGTTATTCAGTGTCTCATCAGTTGTTCTTATGTTACCCCTTGCATCCTAGGACATATTGAGATAGAGAGACTAAGAAGTAATCTATCTTTTGGGTACATTAGTGTTATTGGAGAGACTGAAAGATAATCCGACTAACCGGTGAGTATTACACGCCCCTTAGGGTTTCCTTTTAGATTACACCCGGAAAATGATTGGGGATAGGTCGTCTAAGGGTGTCGTATTATAAAATCCCAGTTCCATCATAGTTTCCATAGCCGAGAGATATCCAAGAGTCATAATTAGGATTCTTGACCTAGGTAGTGTTTTTTTTTCATTCGCAAGTTCATCTAAGTTGTCTGTTTAATAGTTGTTCGTTTCAGTTTAATTTACTTTTAATTTCAAGTTAATCAAATCAATCAAAATCTTCTTTTCAAAACCAATTCGATCAAATCTTTTAAACCTTTTATAGTTATTTTTCGGAGTCTAGTTTTAGTTATGTAGGTGTCTCGTGGGTTCAATTTCCGGACTTCCATTAGGCTTTACTACAGGAGATAGGTAAACATGCTTGTCACTGTGGTCTAGTGTAGGGGTTTTTCAGAGTTTAAATAGAGTGTCTAGGTTAGTTTTTATTTAGTTATTTAATAAACCATACTTAGTGTATCAAGTTTTTGACGCTGTTGTCAAAGATACCAAGCAATAGCGAAACTAACTTTGATTAGTATCTTTTTTGGTTTATCTATTTTAATTTCTCTTTTGTGTTTAGTTATTTTTTTCATAGTTTATTATTAGATTTTTAGTTTATTTTAATTTATTTTCATGTTCTTTGTTTTGTTGTGTTTCTAGTGTAGTTTCACTTATTTTGTTTATATCTCACATGCTGCTTTGAGAATGATGTATAGATCAAAAGGCAATCAAACAATGGAGATGCAATTGAATATGAATTTTATACGTGATCGTAAAAGAAGTAAGGGAAAGAGAAGGAAGATCACAAAAACGTGATCTCGATGAAGGGCATAGTTTGAGCAATATAAGCGTTACGACAATAACTTTTTACAGTAGAAGCGATAACCACAAAAATCAGTATGCTCTGACGATTGTATGGCTAGAAATAAGCTCTCAATCGGCGATTGTATGGCCGGTGGAAGATGACGATGGCTGCGGTAACGAGCCAATTTGCTCTAATACCAAAACAATTCTCAAACTAGGTAAATTGTATAAATTCAATGATTTGTAATATTGTTGCACAAACTACGTTTCCAGATGGGTATTTATACCCATTATATGTTAACAAAATTTACCCTTTAGAATAAATATTTACATTGTGTCTAATACGGGGTGTATGCTTGAGTCATAGGTTCTTCAATAGTTGGGTTGGGTTGCATATCAAATAAGGTTTATGTCAAAACATGTTCGGTCAAAACAAACAAGTTTAAAAATGATTTGAAACGTATAAGGTTGGGTTGACTTTGAGGTTTTCTTTTGGGTACTACCAATATAATACATCTGAAATCGGAAAGATAATGTTTGATTATATTAGGAACTTAGACGTTAAATAGATTCAGGCATAGTTTTTGTCTATTATTATTATTATTATTATTATTATTATTATTATTATTTTTTACTTACGATTTTTTTATAGATTAATAAGTTCTAATAAAAAAACTTGTCAAGTTACATCAATCCAGAAGGTAGACGGACAACAAGCTGCGTCGCCACCCCCTTCTGAATTGCAAGAGATATTGGCAAATAGCCCACGTTTTCTTTTTTACCCGTTCCTGTAATAAAAAGCATAGACTATGTCGAAGGACTTGCAAGCCCAAAGTTCCAACCCATGTTATATCTACTTTCACCCATTTCAACATCTTGAGTATATAATTATATTTCAAGTTTACCTAATGATTTAGAAAACTGGCCACTTAAGTTATTTCTAAAGTCTAAAGACTATGGAAAGAAATGATAAAAAAAGAACAAGTGATGATTTAATAAAAGATTAGTTGTTTAGAAAACATAAAAATATAAACAGAAGCAAATTCTAACCAAACGTTTGAAATATACGACGAGTTACTTTATAAAATAGTTTAGAATTGACTCAGTTTAATAGTTTTAACACGCGAAGAAGAAAGAAGAAAGATTGTTTTACTCCGACCAAGTCTAGTTGCAATTTTTAAGATTGTGTAGTAGTTATACTTTTCTATGCTTTTGTCATTTATCAAATTTGGACAACCGTAAATGAAAAATGCGACATTTGCAAGTTGCAACTATTATTTAATTATTTAAATAATGGGTTTAGCTAACAACCAACGTGGACTAATCCTTTTATCATCGTTTTCCAGTTAGATTCATAATTTCGTCCAAGATTGTGATTATTCAAGAAACAACAAACTTTATAATGATTACAAAATTTATGTTTTGTTAGATTTACATAGTTTAGATAAAAAAATTAATGACCGAACTCCTAAAAAACAAAATTTACTTCTATAGTTGTAAAAGTTGAATCTCTAACCTAACTTTAATATATGTAATTAAAGCTAGGTTAGAACCTCGTGTATTACACAGGGTTGAATAAATATTGTTTTATTTACGAAATAATAAAAAGTTATATTTTTAAAAGACCTCATGTATTGTATTGTACGGGTTGAATAAACCCGTGTATTACACGTATAATCTTTAAGATATGTTTAATAACATAAACTTTGATGTACTGTTTATTTACTAAGGCTTAAGATGTATTAGAATCCTGTTTTAATCACAAAATTAATAATACAATCTTAATTAAAATGTGAAAGGGTTAAAAAGAACAACTCTAAGTAAAAGGTTACTAATAACATATAAGTAACTTATATATGTTGTTTCAAATACGGATTTATTAAGTTGGAATGTTGTCTGAAAAAACGAAGATGGATAGACCTTTTAAGTAATATAATATATAGAGCTTGGATAAAAAATAAAAGAGAACATATTTTGAAATAAAAAGAATTAACAAATTATGTAGCCCATATTAATATTTGAAATAACTCATTTCATATTAGTTTTGAAAATAATTTTCTGATAAATGAAGATATTAACATACTTTTACAATATAAAATTTAGAAACATACATTTTATTTTAAAAGTAAAATTTTATATCACATTATTAATTTATAAAAATTAAGTATAGATGAATGAAAGATCATGTATACATTAAATTTAAATTAAGTAATAATTATTCATAGTTAAATAGACGAGATTAAACAAAATAATATTTAGTAGAAGAGTTATCTATAATTAATTATAAAAAATAAACTAAATAATAATTATTTATAAGATATTAAACTAAATAATATTTAGCAGGAGAATTATCTTAAATTAAAAAGATTAAACTTAAATAATAATTATCTATAAGACATGACCTAATATAATGACAAGTG
Source organism: Scalesia atractyloides (assembly GCA_947069175.1). Taxonomy (NCBI): domain Eukaryota; kingdom Viridiplantae; phylum Streptophyta; class Magnoliopsida; order Asterales; family Asteraceae; genus Scalesia; species Scalesia atractyloides. Next base: position 7,336,218 of record CAMTDV010000025.1, on the reverse strand, counting down.
TCTCATAAATGATTTCTTTTATAGATGTAGATTAAACATGTTAAAAGCATATGAAAAAATGTCTTAAACTAATATTGTTTTATTTAAATTCCTAAACTTATTTAAAATACATGTATTTGTGAAAAGAAATAGTTATTATTTTTTACATCTTAAATTTGTAAAGAAAAAGATGGTATAATTTTTTTTAACAATGTTCAGTTTATCATTTTAACTTTTTTTAATATAGAGAATACTACACTTCGTATTATTTATCATTTTAACTTTTTTTAATATAGAGAATACTATACTTCGTATTATTTTATTTTATTTGGAACCACAGCGTATTAATTAAACATTTTAGTTTTTTCGTATATTAAGCAGAGATTTTTATACATTTCTTTAAGTCTTCAAAGCAATAAACTATTTTTCTCATTTTTGGAAAGTACTAAATCCATGATATTCAACACATATGATTGATAATATTGTAATAAAAATCTATGTTGTATATTTATTTTACATAGTTCTATTGACAATTTAACCTAATACTTTTCTAATTTTGATATCGCTCTCCTACATGTCCACAATAGTGTGAGTTGATCATTATTATTTTAATCTTATATCTCTCTTTAGCTATGAAAATGTAAAATTTTATTGAATATCAGTTATCATCAGAGTTGTCACTTGATACTTATTAAAGCAATTATAATCGATATTATAAAAGTAATTTCAGTTTTGGTTGGGTGGTAGACGCTTTTGTCCTTAGAAAGAAGATAAGGGTTCAAATCGTGACATGGTATATATTTAAATTAAATTGGTGTAATTTAGAGGTAGGAATAGAAACACATTCGTAATTAAAAATTTTTTTGATATTATAAATGTATTAAACTATAATATTTATATTTGGTTCAGAAAAAAAAAACTTGAATAAGATTATTTAATTATTTATTGGGTAGTAAAGTTGATTTTTTATGATAAAGATCGTGTGAGTGTGCAGTAATGTTTCGATGCTTTGACATGAATAGATTGACTCAGTTCCTTTTCTTTTCCGGTGCACTTGCTTTATAGCCCAGATCTTATCGGATTTTTGGGAACCTCTTCTAGCGGAGAACGCTATAAAGATTTGAATTCCGATAAGTTTACCATCGAAACTATTTAGGCGATTGTTGCAGCCAGGCTCATTACCAACAAATTACCGGTTAGAGAGCAATTGGCAATGTTTCAAGTATTTTATCAGTAATGATGTCTACTCTCTGTAGAGATGACTTGTCATACATCTTAGAATATCTATTAGTAATCCGTCAATATTTCATCGCTAATATCATTCGAATACCTACAGTATTTTCGTTGGTAACTAACTAACTAACCATATAATACAAGTTATCATCTACAGATAACCGTGGGTGATATTCGTATATATTAAAAATATATATGTTTACTATTTCTAAAGAGTCACGCCGCAAACAGTAGCATGTCTCTTTCTCATAAACTCAAATGGACAACCGGCAATAATTTTTCTTTTTTGTCACAATCGCCTTACCATTCCCGCAGTTGACTTTTCCTAATGTTTCATTTGACGGTCACCAACACGTCACTATATCATAATCACTCTCCAATCAAAATTTTTGTCCCTTTTTTATTATTCTTTCTTATACCATTAGTTTATCTAAAGTAAACCCTTCAATCTTCATATATACCACATTAGCACCTATCTAAACTACCCTCATATCCCTCTCCAAATATCAATCTTTCTTTCTTCTTTTAGCTACACTTTTGCAACTTTATTGAAAAAAATGAGTTCTTTAAAGTTTCTTGATGGTGATCATAAACAACAGATAAAAGGTGGGATCGTACTCAACGGTCCGCGACCATCGCCATTAAGTATCAAACAAGAATCTCACACAATCCACAAACACCATCATCATCATCAACAACATCACCAGCAAAAGCAAATCCGAAAGCCGGTGATAATCTACATTCATTCACCAGAAATCATCCACACCAAACCTCATGAGTTCATGGATCTTGTTCAGAAGCTCACAGGTTGTTCTAGCTCCAATGATCAACAACAACAACAAAAAAGGAAGAAGAATAAGATGAAGAAGAAAACCCTAAAGCAAGATGGGTATGATCTTAATGTTAATCAACTTTTTAATGATTCTGGTGTCACACATAAGAGAGATGAGAGTATGAAATCCAAGACTCCGATGTTTAAGACACCTTCGAATCCGTTTGGAGCGGATGTCCCGCTTTTTACACCGAATACGAGTGATCACTTCTTCTCGCCTCACCGTTTTCTGTCGCCTGGTTCTATTCTAGAGATCATGAAAGAGCTTCCTGAATATTGACCAAAGCGTATGTTGATTCATTTAATTCTTATTAAAGTGTTTAATTAATTATTATACTTTTGTTTATAGACTTTGTTAAAGTTAGATTTCATGATTAACTTCAGAACTAGTTGTAGTTAGGGTTTGGTGACTCGGTCTACAAGGAAAATATATATATATATATATATATATATATATTTATGTATTGTGTATATGTGACTGACTGTTTAATTTGTTCTTTGTTTCTTGTATTCTTTATGGGTTTTTCCATACATAGTGATCGAAATATGTTTATGATAATACGTATTAATTGTATAATAATCAGTTTGCTCTTTTGTTTATGCAAAGGATTCTTGGTGGATTAAAATCTTTAGAGTCAACTAAGATTCTTACGTGTAAGGATGTTTAATTTGTAGGGTTAAGATCATATGTTTGAATCAGATTGAGGATCAAATGTTTAGTTTGTTCCTTGTTCTTCAGTACTAAAATCGAAGCAACAGTTATAAAATCGAAAGTAACTTCTAATTGGCAGTTGTAAGTGCCAACTGCCATGACAATTCTCCCCTAGATTTAGATTTCATTTTGGTCATATTACAGGTTACAATTGTCAAAACAGATTACATACGCATTCTTGATTTATCTCCAGAATTATCCGATTGAATATCCGTGATTACTAGCAAAATAATACAACATGAAAGTGTTTACACGATTTTAAGCGATATGGAAGTCATCACAAAACCAACAAAATTGATCCATTATAATAATGGTACAAATGTTTATAATGTTTACCTATGCCTGGTTTATGGCTGGATCTTTAAAGATAAATTGCTTTTATAAAGTTATATCTTTCGTCTATTCGGTCTTTATTAAATAGTAATCTAATCTACTCATAATTATACTAACCAAATGACCTCTAGCTCAAGTGGTATGAGAGCTTGAGTTCTTCTATAAAGACTCAAGTTCAATTCTCACTTGTGCAAAAATGAGTGAGACACTGTGTGAGCAATGATAGGAGACTGAGGGAAACTGGGTTCGATCCTTGAGCCAAACGAGTTTTACTGGTAATTTCACTGTCGTGCCTAAGGGCGGGTGGGTTATTGGGTTTTCCCGGAAGTGGTGGTGGACGACTCGGTTACTCTCGGAGTACTCCGTTTGTCCATTGGGTGCCCGAGAGTACTCGGGATTGATTTGTTAGCCTTAAAAAAAAATACATCCATAGACGGTACAAGAACCCTCAACCACTTGGATGGGGCGTCACCTTCTCGTAATATCTATTCTCTCTCTCACACTCTCATGCAAATGAGGAAAGCTTTTACAATTACAATCCTACAATAGTAGGCTAAATGGATGCACTTGGCATGGGATGGAAATTGGTGAGGTGACACGCGGTGTCGTTGGACACCGCCCGCCCCCGGGTACTAATACTTTTGATACTGATTGAGTTTTAGTCACTGATCATACTGCGTATCTCTCTCTATGCTTTTTTATCTCTCTTTACTTCGCTAATTTTATTTAATTTGTTCAAAAATGGTTTACGATGTGCATTTCTATAATAGGCTTTTTTTTATCTCTCTTACTTCGGTAATTTTATTTAATTTGTTCAAAATAGTTTACGATGTTTCAATAATTTAGAGAGGGATGAAATGAAAAAAAAAATATAGCGGACCCAAGGCATAACTTCATAGACTATTTTATAGGTTTTAAGAGTATTCTCATTGCAGTAAGGGTGGATGTCTAACATCTCTCCTATGCACCGGTACTTGCAAAAAGCCTTACAAATGAGCGCACTCTCTCCCTCTCTAACAACCGGTAGCTTCCTCTCTCCATCTGTAGCCGTCCGTTGCAACGGATAAGCCTCACTTTCTCTCCTTGCCATATGCAAGTCTTATCTCCCACCCACATTACGGATGCTCTAATTAAGTTCTTGACGATGGTGGCCAGAGGGCTAGAGGTGACTGTTGGCAAATTTTTATGCGGGTGATGATTTAAAAGCTCTTCAACATTACCAATTTGTAAAAGAAAAAATAATAATAATATAATAAATAAATAGTATTTCTAGTTACTCTTTATTCTAAGGTTTCGTATTCAAGAATTGTATATTACAAATAGGAAAATTATTCATTGGGTCCATTGTTGCAAAAGTCACTAGGCGCTCCCTAGTCGGTCGCCAGGGAGTTGAGAGTACTCGACTAGGCGAGAGTACACGGAGAGTACTCGGAAATATTAAAATTACTTTTTGAAGATTAAATATATGTCAAAAAAATAAAATTACTAATATTTATAATAAAATACGTGAAAATAATGTTCATTCTTCAATATGATAGTCATAGAAATTATGTTTTATTGTTATTTAAGTAAAACTAAGCTCGAGTTGACCTACTAGATTCGATTCTGGCCAGGTTGACCGTGTTTGACCGACTCTGAGTATTAGGCGGAGTCGAAGAAAGTCGCCTCGGCAGCCTACCTTGTAGCGACTACTGGGGGAGTAGTCGGCCTTGGACACTTTGTTTTGCAACCATAATTCGATGGGCCTTGGAATATTTAGTTAACAAACCAAGTACACGAAGAATGCGACATTTTAACAGTAATTAACTATTCCATACTATTAATTTTCATTTTCTCGATTTGGACTATCATAAACGAAGAAAGCTGCATTTGAAATTTGCTACCTTTTTATTAATTAATTAATTAATTGAATATTACGTTTATCTAACAGCCAATTTGGTCCTTTTGTTACCATATTCATGATTTCGAATTGTGATTATTCAATAACAGACAAACGTATCTAAAAGAAAGTTTAGTTATTCATTGTAATGGATATGTGACATCAGGCAAGAAACAATATTTTTTTCGTTTTGCTTACAAAACCCTTGCGAACGCTTAACTATAGAGCTTTCACCCATTCTAAGACACCAAAAAAGCGTTATTGATATTTAATGGCACCCATGCATAGCCAAGAAACTAAAAAAGCATGTGCACATTGAAAAAAGGATGTGGTCATCAACATTCATCTGTGATTAAAGACCTTGATTATTCAAATTTTTGTTTGTTTTGTTTCTTTTCACGAATGCTTTTTTGTGTTCGTTTTTTCTTATCAACATTCATCTGTGTTCGTTTGTATTCATGAATATCCGTTTGTGTTAGCGTGCATTTGTGTTCCTGTCTAAACTTAAGAGCAAACACGAACACTTTCATTTCTTCGATGAACGAACACCGAACAAAAAAATCCCGCTTCGTAAGTGTTCATGAACTTTGATGAACACAATTTTTTCGATAACAAACGAACATAAAGAAGGTCTTATTAGTGTTTCTTTGTTTCGTTTGCAGCCATAGTAGTGCAACATGACAATAGGAATATTTGTTTCCTCTTATAGAATCAAAGATGTCACCATTCAAAACAATTACACTTTTATACAGCCTCACACCACACAATAGTGACATCAACCATAATTCTCCAATATTGGTACCCCGCCATAAGATAATGTAGTTCATTCACTCTTTTATATTCTCACTCACACTCGCACTTTATTATTTATTCTCAAAGAGTAGATACTTATCATTGCGCCGAAGAATAGTCATAAGGAGAAGAATATTGAAAAAAAATATATTAAAAAAATATATTTGTTGTGTTTTTTAGTTTTTTTTAAGTATTTTTTTTGTGTTCACATTGGAGTATAATTCTTCTTACTATTCTTACAATTAAAGTTCTTTATATTTGATCTTTACTCGTTAAGAACAAATATTTTATACGGGAATACTTTAAATTTTTGTATATTTCTTTTTAACTAGTTAATATGATAGTGTATCATATTTAACAATGTAAGTATACATTTTCTTTCTAATTAAATGAAGATCTATTATCTTCTTGAGATCGTGAGAATATGGATAAAAATACTACAAAAAAATACAGATAAACAAATGGTTTAAAATCAAAGCATATACCTATTAGTAATTTATAGGGCTTAAAAGTTGGGCTGGATAATGGCCTAAAGCCCAAACTCTTATAAAATGTTAAAATATAATTTATATAAATCATGAACTTACCAGAATGGCCCAAAGCCCAAACTCTTCTAAAATGTTATAATATAAATTTATATGAATCATGAGCGTTATCAACAAATGTATTTAAAAAAAAAGAACAAAACTTATACGCAATAGAAACATTTATTGGTCAAGTTTCTTCATTTTGAAAAGAAATTATAGTCAATTTTGATGGCATCTTCATGAATGAGTGTATGTTTTGGTAGCAAACCCAAATTTATAACTAAAGAGACGTACATATACAATGTTTATCCAAATATGGAAAACATTAAATTATTGGTTATCATCGATCATCTCGCTTGTTGACATTATGCTCTTATTACCTTCTCACAATATCTTTTCCAAGATTTTAACATATAATTATCGCCGTATTATACTCAAAGCATAATATTTTTAATTGATTTTTTTTATTTTTTGTGTGAGAACATATACCATTGAAATGTCACAAAAGTTAAAGAGACATGAACCATTCATTTTTTTGTCGTATTTAACATGCGTGATGCATCATGAAACGAAGGTCTTCTAAGTGCTTGTTGAGCCTCCACACGCAAAATCGCTTTTAATCTTTAGTCAAAGAATAATGTGCATACAAGATACCTAACACAAGAGTATACATATAACACATCTAAAACTACTTGAAGTTTTCCACACACCACTACATGTATTGTCCTCCTTGTCACCTTGAAGGGAGTAACACATTTATGTGAGTTAGAAGTTGGGGAGTGCACGCTTTTTCAAGACTGTTATGATTTTGGCACCTATGAAACAAAGGAGTTTTAGGGTGCAACACACCCCTAATCCATGGGGGTTGTTGAAAAGTCATTGAAAGTTGCTTCGGATTTTTATATTTGATGAAAAGTGAATGGAAATTAATCGTTAGTTGTAACTAGTTAATAGTAGTAACTAGTCAACAATGGTAATTGATCATCAGTAGTGACCAAGAACATGAGATTAAAGTAACTTGATCTATTAGTGGCAATTGAGAACGGTAACAACTAAGGGCATCAACGGCTGCTATCAATTGTAAGTGTGCATCATCAATTGTAAGTGTGAATCATCAGTAACTAGGGCGATTAGCAGTGACTAAGTTACAAATGACATGCCAATCGTAAGGGATAATCGAGTTACTAGTAAAGGATTTTCTTGCTAATAGTGTTACTGCTCATATAACTAAATAATTACCAACGGTTTTAACCACCAATTGACTTTTCAGCAATATGTTGTGGGGGTTCCCTTCCTATATAAAGAAGGTCTTAGATATGTTTTACATCCGTTTGTCTTGTAAAACCTTTAGGACATAAAACATATTTGTTCTTATTTTCTTCTTGAATAATTATGCAATTATAGATATTGAGAGACGTACCTCAAAATAGTTTAATCTAAAAGTGAGTTATGCAGGTATAGATTCGTGTTTTCATTATCAATGATTCAGAGAGTTATCTGGCACATTACAAAACTATAAGACCTACATATCTCTCTCTTTGTCGTAGGATTGTTAAGAAAATGAGTGGACACTCAATGAATTGTTGTCATCATCAATAACCCCCCCCCCCCCCCCCCTCTATCTTAAGACTATACGGTGCGGAGCGGCATGAAAATGGGGCATTATGCGACAGTGGGATGACACATCAGCACACGTCAGAAAAAGTGGCGTGGTGCACAAACGGGAGTGTGGGATGAGGCGTGGAAGTGTGGCGTTATTCGACACGTGGCATACTTTTTTATTTTTATATGAAATCTATTTAATTTAAAAAAACATTAACTGTAAAGAAAATAATTTCATTAAGAGTTAAAAATAATTAAAATAAAACCTAAAAATTAAACATTATTAAATAAAAAATCTAATTGTCTGCCACGCCAAAATCTGTTTAAATTCACGGTTGTGGTCGTGCTTGAAGTTGATGAGGGAAACTTGTATGATGTCGTCTTCTGCAAGGTCACCACCTGCATTTTCCATCGCGTGTGCAACGTTTCGAATCTTTCACTATCCAAACGGATAGTCCTAAAATGAGAAGAAAACGCATCCATGGTTCGGGTGGTATCACCCCTATGAATGCAAAAGTGTTGGAAATTTGTCCCCCAAAACGGACCACAAGAGCGATTACACGGCGTGTAGTGGCTAAGCACTTCGACCCACGGCTCGCACAATGCGATATCTTCTTCTTCGCTCCACGGCGTTGCCATTTTCCGGATTTTTTGAAGTGGAAATTGGTATAAAGTTGAGAGAATTGTGGATGAATTAGGAGTGTTTGTAAAAAATATGGAAGAAGAGGGTTGTTTATATATGGGAAGCTATTTATTTTTACCAAGTAAATTTTTTTAAAATTCTAAAAACTTACCGTCGACACCCAACGTAAATAACCCATGCCGAATATAAAATTGCGCCACGTCAACACACATATTGTCTCCACATCGGTGGAAAGCTCACCGCCTCTCGACCTATGCCGCCCCCACGCCGTTGGCGGGCCAGTGTGCACTGCGTCGAGAGGCAACCACACTGGTTTTCCACACTCACAATTGCGATGTCACAATAGATGTTAGAAAACGATTCCATAGATCAAAACTACATTCGAATGCTAGTACAAACAATTAACACCCAATTAACATAAACTTGAGAAAAAACAAAATATCATATCTTCTATGTGATGATGGCATCATACAACAAAGGTCCATAGATCAAAGATTCAAAGTATATCACTATGTACTTTGTTTACGGTTTATACGAAGATGACTTGCCTTTTTTTCATTTTACTTACAAGAGGGTGAATTACCAAAAATGTTTAAATAAAAAATTATCATATTTCCAAATTTGTTTTCTTTTGGTAGTCCTAATTTTCTAAGCAAAAGATTTTTTTTAGTTAACTAAAAACTAAGGAAAATCAAATGAAATAGGTCATGGTAACTTGAAAAGGACCGATGAAGGTACCAAAGCAAAGCTCATGTGTAGTGTATTTGATTCCCATGAACCTAATTCTTGAGCTCAACGTATTCCTATACAATGAATTGATGCATAAACCCCCATTCGTCTTTTTCACAAGGACAAAATCTTTCTTTGGTTCGTTCCAAAAATATAGATACGATTGGTATTAAATCATATCTTCATTACTTTATTTTGCCATCGATTAACGTAGACAACACAACGACAGAAAACACGATAATATCTTTGCAAATCATTCAACGATTATGCAAGTACAAGTACATAGATACGTCGATAATGACTTTTCACAATTGTATTAGATCCTCAAAACAAGCTCTTGAAAAACAAGAAACCCCATAGGATACAACGATCATCGGTCTAATGATTTTGATCATTACAAGGTAGAATTGAATGTTCTAAGCATATATGTAATTTTTGTCGTTGGTGAGTGGTCCTAAGTAGATAATCATAGAACTTCTAGTCAAGCACGAGTCTTCCCTAGAAACCCGAATAAAAAACAGCACATGCATGCACAAGAGAATCTAGTACTTGGGGATCACCGAAAGCTTACTTTCAAATGTGTATCTCTAATTAATTTAATTGTTTCTAAGAAATATAAGGCTGCAATTATTTGTTTAAAACAAATTGGAATATATTTAGAATAAATGTAGATCATGAGTTCTAATCTTGATGCTTATGAGTTGTTAAATAATATTTATCAAGAATACTTTGATTACTAGCTTTTAGTAATAGTAAAGATGTAGAAATCAAGGCACCAAATTAATAAACATACCTAGTATGTGTTTCTTTTGCAAGGAAGCTCCCTTCTTCCACATGTTTACACCCTCTAACCGCTGACATTGGCGCAGGTTAGAAGTGGGGCGTCTGACCTCTCGAACTTTTCGCTCAGTAGTGTTATATATGTAGTTTTCGTATAGAAATTTTTTTGTATATACGTTTTCGACCCCCGGTTCTATAGAAATTTTTGGGTATATACGTTTTCGACCCCCGTCGGAAATCTCAAGCTTCGCCACTAGCCACTGATCATTTACAAGTGCAACACTTCTACTAAACGATGATAGTTTATAAAGTGAGATCTACTACCAGTCGCATAAGTAATTGATTCAGACATTATGAAATCAATCACGAACAACAATTGACTTGACTCTTGACGCTTTCTTGTTATCTTTAGTGTAGGTTATCGTATAAGCGGGTACAAGACCAAACTATTTGAGTTATTTTAATAAGTTCGATTTGAATGGAAAGATCTTCAACATACTACTACATATTTAGAGCATAATTTGGGCATGTTTGGTTAAGCTTTTTGAAACAACTTATTAACTTATTGTCTTTTTGAAAACTCATAAGCTACAAAAAGTATGTTTGACAATGTGGGTCCATGTGAGAGGAAAAGTCATAAGCTACAAAAAATCACTCTATACTTTTCTAAAAAGTTATAAGCCCTTTTGAAAAGCTAAGCCAAACATGGCCTTTGTATATGTCATTAGTACTCTTCTTGATCAGAAGGGTAATATGTGCCATAAGGTATTGTGATATATACGTGATATAGTATTATTTAATCAGGTAATTAACATTTAACTGAGATGTTATTTATATTTAACATAATTATATAATATCGTGATTTCATATTAATTTTTTTGGATTATCATTTTTAGTATAACATGACATCTAGTTGAGAATTTCTTGGTTCTCCCCCAATCACCTCACCACATTCTCATTCGAGGAATTTTCTAGGTTCTTTAGATTCTTGGAGAGAAAAAAAGTTAAATTAATGCGATCGATTCTCTAATGCTTCATTGGTTCTATTTCTATTGTTTAATATTATTATTCTTATTTAAGTTTCAATTAAAACATGAGTTTTTAACCTAGTTTCAAATAAATAAACACATCGTCACATCTTTATAATGTTACTCCACAAAATACTAATCTTATCTATCAAATGGCTTGTATCCTAGCGGTAGCAAGGTTAGCAAAAGTGTTCTTTCCACATAGTTAAGGGTTCATTCTTTCGACGAACATTAATACATATGCATGAGTGTTTTTAGAGAGTGTGTGACGTAGTCGTTTTAGAAAACCTCATTCTTACGGTGGACATTAGTACTTATGTATGAGTGTTTTAGCGAGTGTCTGAGCTAGTCGTTTAAAAAAAGTACCTAGAAACAATTGATATTGATGTTAACACATAAATATTTTGCCGAAATACCAAAACACTTTTAAAAGTGCATTTTGTTTGATGCCTACTATTATTTTAAAAGTATGGATTAGCATGAAACTTTAAAAAGAACGTATTATGTCACAAAGTCAGTTTTGTTCATGAGGACATCCTATGAACCCTCAAAGTCAGAACATCTACAACGCTATCATTTACAAACCTTCCCAAATCTTTATATTAGCATATACTATATCAAATTTCAAACCATACTTAAAAACCTTCATTTTTTAGTAGCGAAACTTGAGATTTCAGACCGAAGTCATCGGATCTAAAAATTTCTATAAAATCGTGGGGTCGAAAACATATAACCCAAAACTTTCTACACGAAAATTACATACTTTCCATTACTGAACGAAAAGTTCGGAGGTCGGCCGCCCCTTCCCGCGCTACTTAAGTTGTGCCCATGATTTTTTACATCATCAAACCTCTATTAAAAATATTAAAATAATATAATTATATAATATATATAAAACCCTTTATGTAAGAGGGAGATGAGAGTGGGAGCCATATTCACAAACCAGACTAGGTCCTTGCCTACTAGGTCCTTGCCTACGGACTTGATGCTTAAATACACAAACTAGACCACACCCACTGTCACACCCCGACCCGCAGCAGAAATAAGAGTCGGGGCATAACTGGGTTATCACCAAAGCACATGACATTTACTATTATGTTTCATAATTAAATGAAGTCAAAGTTACATTTTCAAACATCCAAACATGTTCATTCAATACAAGGGAAAATAACCAAACATAACAATCCAAATACTAAATCGTTTTATTCTTCTAATCCAGGTCCTATGTGTTCCTAGCTGCTGCTGGTTCACCTGTATCATGTGTAAAATGGGAGGTTTTGGGTCAACATAAGTTGGCGAGTGAACCTTATTAGATAAACATTTGAATATGATTTTATGGTTAGTTTATCAATAAAATATTGTGCATAATCATAAAAGAGCAAATGTAAGTAATCAAGCATTGGCAAATAGCAGTTACAATTATAACATACAATAACACTTGATAGCATACATGAGCATACCAATATCATAAGATAACTAACATAAATGAACTGTGCGATCAAGGCTCAATCAAACGGAGCCGATCGTATTGCATGAACTGGAAATGTAAATTGAACTGTGCGCTCAAGGCTCAATCAAACGGAGCCGAACGTATTGCATGAACTGGAAATGTAAATTGAACTGTGCGCTCAAGGCTCAATCAAACGGAGCCGAACGTATTGCATGTATTGAAATGTAAAATGAAATGACCGATCAAGGCTCAATCAAACGGAGCCAATCGTGCGGGCACGCCACAGATCAACCGCATAATAAAATGGGGATCAAGCTCAACCTCATGGATGGGGAGCTGCGGCCTCGGCAAATGCATGTACTGAAATAATAATTTGCATCCAATAATAACTACTTAACAGCAACAAACTAATACACATGTCATGATATGATGTACGCACAATAGGTTTCGTTATAATATGTAAATAAACAAAGACACATGATACACCCCAAAAACGTTATTAAAACGGGGAATTTGAAAGGTTCACTCACCTTGGGTGCGTTGAATTTGAGATGGTGAGATGTGCACGATTTAGATGAGCGAGTCGACAAGGAATACTAACCTAAATAATAATGGAAAAATATATTAAGTGAATGAATGTTATTAAGGATTTTTATGAAATTTTTAGATATATTTTTATGAGTTTATGGCTATTTTCTATCTTTAAAAAAATGTTATTTTTAAGTATTTTTAATTGATTTTTAAATTAAATTAAATAAATAAATATATATAAAAAATTATTATTATTTTTTTTTACTGTTGACCGTTGACCGGTTCGGTCAGCGGTAAATTCCTGCGCCGGGCGGGATTCGAACCGGCGACCTTCCATTCACGTGCACGTAGCTCTACCAACTGAGCTACGTGACTAACCCGTTATAAACTCGGTTTTAATTATATTTATATACTTATTTGAATTAACCGAAAATTCCTTTATTTTGCAAAAACGTTTTAATTCCATGGACCGGTGCTCGGGACAGGATTCGAACGCGCGACGTGAAGTTTATCTTGCACACAGTCCACTGCTGGACTGTGTGTCTAACCCGGTTATATTCTTGATTTATATTATACTTAACAACTACCCGTTCCAACCCGGGTTAGTTCATGATTAAAAAAAATGTTATTACACAAGCGTGCGCGTAGCAAGGATCGAACTGGGGACGTGAATATGAAATTTGCACACAGTCCACCGCTGGACTGTGTGTCTAACCCGTTTAAAATACCGTTTTTAATTATACTTATGTTCTGATAGAACTTCATCTTCTTCACCGATTACACAGGCAACATAAACTCGACTGATTACGATTGATTTGTGGTTTACAAAGTTTTTAGACATTAACAGCAATTCAAGAGTAAGGAATGGAGAGAGTTTAAGGAACAGAATTTACCGATTGAAGATAATCACAGAAATCCGGCGAAGGTTTGTCGGTATTGGAAATGAACTCCGACTGTTGAACCAATTAACAGCGTTGATCGATTATTCATAAAGTTGTGTCACTCAAACAAGGTTTAGAAGAAGTTTTGGGTATCATACCAGTTCACAGTTGGATTCCGGCAGTCTCAGAAACTTTCCGGCGAAGTTAAGATTTCCGATATACGTTGGCTAAGATTGATTCTGATGATGGAGTTGTGTTAGAGATTGACTAATCACATGTTTTAAACAAAAAGAGTCGAAGGAATTACCGTGAGAATGTGAGTCCCGGTTTTCCGGTGACTTGCAGAAAATTTCCGACGAACTGTTTCAGATGATTTTATGGTTCACAAATGCGACGAAAATGAAATTGGATATTGTTGTGATAGTTCTGAATCGTGCAAATGATTGGAAACTTGAATTAAACCAGAACTTGAAGAAATATTCGGTTTCAAAAGCCGAAAAGATGAAGCTTGAAGTTCAATCAATTCTGACTTAATTGGAAACCGTCGCAACATCGGTTATAACTGAAATTGTGAGGTAAACAATCGATTTAACGATTGGTTTGCCGATTATCGGTTTTCAGATAGCATCAACGGTTAAATCGAGTTTGTGTATAAGTTTCTTTTGTTTTCATATAGTTAACAGAAAATACATTGTGGCGGAGCGGTTAGGAGAATGGATGTTAAGTCGTTTAGAGGCTCAGCTGACCGGGTTCGAGTCCCGGCAGCTTCAAATGTTTTTTATTTATTTTATTTTAACTTTTTATCAAATATAATTTTTATAGTTTAGTTTATTTATTAATTATGTAACGTTTAAACTCAACATAATCATAAATAATTAACGAAACTTTTATAACTTGGTACAAGATTACAAAACGGAGCGGGTTTTGGAGACCCGATTTTTACAAATGTTACAGTATCCCCTACTTTTAGGAATTTCGTCCCGAAATTTAAACAGTTGAAGTAGTAGGAAAAAGATGCGGGTATTTTTCACGCATTGAGTCTTCACGTTCCCAAGTAAACTCAGTCCCCGTTTCGACTCCCAGCGTACCCTAACAATAGGAATGCGACTTCGTCGTAGACGCTTTTCTCCATAGTCCATAATCTCCACTGGTCTTTCAATAAAATGCATGGATTCATCAATCTGAATATCTTCCAGTGGAATATGGAGATTCTCATCAGCGAGACACATCTTCAAGTTCGACACGTGAAATGTGGGATGAATCCTGTCGAGTTCTTCCGGTAGGTCAAGCTTGTATGCTACAGGACCTACTCTTTCGAGTATCTTGAAAGGTCCTACGTAACGTGGTGCTAGCTTTCCCTTTTGACCAAAACGAACTACTCCCTTCCACGGTGATACTTTTAAAAGCACATGATCACCAATGCTAAACTCCAAGGGCTTCCGTCGTTTATCAGCGTAACTCTTTTGACGACTTTGAGCCGCTAGAAATTGTTTCGGATTTGATGAATCTTATCTGTGGTTTCTTGGATCAATTCTGGACCAGTAATTTGTGCTTCCCCAATTTCGTGCCAATAAACAGGAGATCGGCACTTTCGACCATATAAAGCTTCAAAAGGTGCCATGCCGATGCTAGAATGATAGCTGTTGTTGTACGAAAATTCAACTAACGGTAGGTGGGCGTCCCAATTTCCCTTGAAGTCTATGACACATGCCCTAAGCATGTCCTCAAGAGTTTGAATGGTGCGCTCAGACTGTCCATCAGTTTGAGGATGATAGGCGGTACTGAGATCTAATCGAGTGCCCATAGCGGATTGTACTGCTTGCCATGTTCGTGAGGTGAAACGACCATCACGATCAGAAATAATACTTAATGGTACCCCGTGTCGGCTTACGATTTCGTTGATATAAATACGAGCAAGCTTTTCGTTCTTGAAATCTTCTCGAATAGGAATAAAGTGAGCTGATTTTGTAAGTCGGTCTATAATCACCCATATAGTGTCATACCCACTAGAAGTGCGAGGCAACCCGGTAATGAAATCCATGGTTATATTTTCCCACTTCCATACAGGTATTTCCGGTTGGACTAGAAGTCCTGAGGGTCTTTGGTGTTCAGCCTTCACCTTAAAACATGTGAGACACTTGGAAACAAAAACGGCAATATCTTTCTTCATTCCAGGCCACCAATAGGTGTACCGTAGGTCTTGATACATCTTATCGGCTCCTGGGTGTATAGAATATCGCGTTTTATGAGCTTCATGCATGAGTGTTTCACGAAGATTGATGTGGTTAGGAATCCAGATACGATCTAGGTAATACAAAATACCATCAGATTTAGTTTTAAGTTTTAGCTCGGCTCCACAGGACATCTCTTTTTGTACATCTTCCTCTGTTATTGAAACGTGTTGAGCTTCTCGAATTTGATCCTTAATATTGGTTATAATTTGCGAACATAGAAGATGAATGGAGTTCGCATAACCCTTTCGACTAAGTGCATCAGCCACCACATTTGCTTTGCCAGGCTGGTATCTAATTTCACAGTCGTAATCATTTAGGAGTTCGACCCACTTCGTTGCCTCATATTTAACTCTTTTTGATTGAAGATATGCTGAAGACTCTTGTGGTCAGTGTATATTTCACACTTAGTACCATAAAGATAATGTCTCCATATCTTAAGAGCGAATACAACGGCTCCAAGTTCGAGGTCATGTGTGGTGTAGTTCTTTTCATGTGTCTTGAGTTGCCTTGAGGCATAAGCTATGACTTTTCCTCTTTGCATGAGAACGCAACCTAATCCTTGCCCTGACGCGTCGCAATAGACTACAAAATCATCACAACCTTTAGGAAGAGTGAGGATTGGTGCATCACAAAGTTTTTGTTTAAGTGTTTGAAAAGCTTCTTCTTGCTTGGGTCCCCATACGAATGGTTTTCCCTTATGGGTTAAAGCCGTGAGTGGCACCGCAATGCGAGAGAAGTTTGAAATGAACCGACGATAATAGCCAGCAAGTCCAAGAAAAGACCTTACTTCGGTTGGTGTACGTGGAGCTTGCCATTCTTGAACTGCTTTGATCTTTGATGGGTCAACATGTATTCCTTTGTCATTGACTACATGCCCGAGAAATTGCACCTCTTTTAACCAGAATTCACATTTAGAGAACTTGGCATAAAGCTTTTCCTTTTCTAGAAGTGCAAGAACAAGTCGTAGATGACGCTCATGATCAGCTTTAGATTTTGAATAGATAAGAATATCGTCGATGAATACAATAACAAATCGATCGAGGTAAGGTTTGCAGACTCTATTCATTAGGTCCATGAAAACAGCTGGTGCGTTGGTTAATCCAAACGGCATCACCATGAATTCATAGTGACCATAACGAGTTCGAAAAGCAGTTTTAGGACGTCTTCTTCATGCACTCTAAGCTGATGATAGCCAGATCGAAGGTCGATTTTCGAAAAGTAACTGGCACCTTGTAGTTGGTCAAGAAGATCATCTATGCGAGGTAAAGGATATCGATTTTTGATGGTTAACTTGTTGAGCTCTCTGTAGTCGATGCACATCCGAAAAGATCCATCTTTCTTCTTTACAAAAAGGACAGGTGCACCCCAAGGCGATGAGCTGGGGCGTATGAATCCCTTGTCAGTCAACTCTTGCAATTGACTGGCTAGCTCTTGCATTTCAGAGGGGGCTAACCTATATGGAGATTTTGCCACTGGTGTAGCACCAGGTATAAGATCGATACGGAATTCGACATCTCTGATTGGAGGAAGTCCTGAAATGTCGTCAGGAAAAACTTGTGGAAAATCTTTTACAACAAGAATATCTTCAAGTTTCTTCTCTGTGGTCCCTTTCTTGATGATATGGGCTAAAAACGCGACATAATTCTTGCGAAGGTATTTTTGAGCTTGAAGACAAGACATTAAGTTGAGCCCTTTTGACGAGGTTTCTCCAATGATTCGAAGAGTCTGACCGTTTGAAAGAGGAATACGAATAAATTTTTCACGACATACAACTTCTGCATGATGTTGACTGAGCCAATCCATACCGATTATGATGTCAAAACTTCCCAGCTTCATAGGAATAAGATCGACTGAGAAATCGTGGTCGTTTAAGGTGAGTGTACAGTTGCGTAAAATAGAGTCTAAAGAAACTGGTTTTCCGTCCGCAACTTCCACCGTTATGGATTCCGCGAGCTTATCCCGATTTTTGCTTAAGATAGGTTCAAATTCTAATGACACGAAACTTCTATCCGCACCAGTATCAAATAACATAGAGGCATATCTACCATTTATAGGAAACGTACCGTTGACCACATTGCCGTCAGCTCTGGCCTGGTTCGCGTTAATATTGAAAGCTCTTCCTCTAGCAGGTGGAGGAGCCTGGTTCGCTTGATTCACAGGGTTGGCTTGGGCCTGAGCATGAATAATATTGACCAGCCTTGGACATGTGTTTCTGAAATGACTTGGGTCGCCGCAATTGAAACAAGCCCGCATTGGTTGGCCCATAGGATAATTGGGTTGGTAGTATGTTTGGGCTAAATGTTGGGTGGGTGGAAATGGTAGTTGTTGTTGCGCTTGACCCATTAACTGTTGGTGGGTTTGGGTTATAGGTTGGTGGCGGTTTGTTCCTTGAGACGTGCGGCAGTTTTGAATAGTGTGTCCGGCGCGACCGCAGCTGGTACAGTATTGGCAAGGATAATCAGGGGAGTGGTGATACTGACAACGGTTACATTTTGGTAGTGGCCCTGTGTATGGTTTTCTGTATGGCGCGGGTGGAGGAGTGGCTTGAGTGATGGGTGCAGCAAGAATAGGGGTGTTGGTTTGGGTGACTGCAAAGTTCCTGATGTTACGCTTCCTCTTATTAGCAAACTTAGAGGAAGGAGTGTGGTGGTTTGAGGTTTGTCCCTCAGCAGGGGCTTTCTTCTTTTCTTCTTTGAACTTCCCATTGCGAATTCGATTTTCGGTCAGTTC
The DNA here is from genome assembly GCA_947069175.1 of Scalesia atractyloides. Classification (NCBI taxonomy): domain Eukaryota; kingdom Viridiplantae; phylum Streptophyta; class Magnoliopsida; order Asterales; family Asteraceae; genus Scalesia; species Scalesia atractyloides. Next base: position 7,317,323 of record CAMTDV010000025.1, on the reverse strand, counting down.
CGTTGCCAACTCCATGGCAGCTTCGAGTGTTACCGGTGAAACGCTGAGGACCGAATCTTGGATTTTCGAGGGAAGTCCTCGAATGTAATGTTCGATCAGACGATAGGTTGGAGTGAATAAGTTTGGAACCATTTGGTTCAACTCCAAGAACCTCTTGTTGTAAGTAGAGTGATCACCCTCTTTTTGCTTCAAGGCATGAAATTCATCCTCCAATTTCTTAATTTCACTTATAGGACAGAATCGCCTAGTCATGATTTCCCTTAACTCCTCCCAAGTTAAGGCCATCGCATCTTCAGTTCCCCTCTTTCCTTTCTCAGTATTCCACCAAGTGAGAGCTACACCAAGTAGTCTCCCGGTGGCGTAATGAACTTTGCGATCCTCAGGACAATCGCAGTTTAAGAAAACGTTTTCCATATCCTCGAACCAATGTAGGAGAGCAGTGACTCCCTCAGTCCCTTCGAATTTTGGAGGATCACAGGACTTAAAATGTTTGTAAGAGCATTTGATGGTAGGAGGGTTGTTGATGTTCTGGTCCTGTTGTTGAGGAGGGTTAGTAGGATTTGCAGCAAGGGCTTGTTGTACTTGTACTACGATGTCAGGCAATATCGTGGCCATTTGATTCGCGATATGAGTGGCCAAACGTTCCCGAGTCTTTTCCGATTTCTTACCCCTTCGATGCTGTCTAGACGACATCTACAGGATCATAAAATGAGAAGATTGTGAGTTTATGGTGTCTTTTTAGGTGTCATGTGTCTTTAAGAAAATGAAAATAACATAAATATCAATAATGCAACTACATCCAAAGGATGTCTTGGGTTCGCTCATGTTGGGCCTCAAATGTCCCCCATACCTTCACCTACATAGTCATGTGGGCCCCCATGGCTATTGGCTTGGTAGGATTCACATTAGTATTGGCAATTTAACACTCGCTTCCCCGAATGCAAACCACAAAATATGCTCATGAGATGTTTGGTCGGAACGTGTCCAGGTGTAGACACAATGACAACTCAAAGTGGGATTAGCTCTCACGACGTTTGGTATAGCATGCTTTGGCCTAATAGGTATTTCGTACTCTCATCGTTAGTCCCCAGGTAGGCAAACTGGTCCTTTTTTGGATTTATACGAATGCCAGCCTAGACAGGACGTTCCGACTACCGGTACTAGTACCCTTCCAGTTACTACAGGCCCGTCATGAGAACTCACTTTGATGAGATTTGAAAACACGAAAATCATTGTAAAATCAATCATGATGTGGTGTGTGCTTGCATGGATGTGATATGTTATGATCATACGATTTCATGATAGGCATTATTTGATAATACATACTTATGAACATGCTTGTACAATATCAAATGTAACATTTAACATAAACATATAAACATCATGAAATTTGGCATATAACACACAAAATTCTTATAAGTTTCTAATCGACTATAGTATAGGCTCTAAGGGTCTAATAACCTATCCTATATCCCTATAGTCATGGCTCTGATACCAATCTGTCACACCCCGACCCGCAGCGGAAATAAGAGTCGGGCATAATTGGGTTATCACCAAAGCACATGACATTTACTATTATGTTTCATAATTAAATGAAGTCAAAGTTACATTTTTCAAACATCCAAACATGTTCATTCAATACAAGGGAAAATAACCAAACATAACAATCCAAATACTAAATCGTTTTATTCTTCTAATCCAGGTCCTATGTGTTCCTAGCTGCTGCTGGTTCACCTGTATCATGTGTAAAATGGGAGGTTTTGGGTCAACATAAGTTGGCGAGTGAACCTTATTAGATAAACATTTGAATATGATTTTATGGTTAGTTTATCAATAAAATATTATGCATAATAATAAAAGAGCAAATGTAAGTAATCAAGCATTGGCAAATAGCAGTTACAATTATAACATACAATAACACTTGATAGCATACATGAGCATACCAATATCATAAGATAACTAACATAAATGAACTGTGCGATCAAGGCTCAATCAAACGGAGCCGATCGTATTGCATGAACTGGAAATGTAAATTGAACTGTGCGCTCAAGGCTCAATCAAACGGAGCCGAACGTATTGCATGAACTGGAAATGTAAATTGAACTGTGCGCTCAAGGCTCAATCAAACGGAGCCGAACGTATTGCATGTATTGAAATGTAAAATGAAATGACCGATCAAGGCTCAATCAAACGGAGCCGATCGTGCGGGCACGCCACAGATCAACCGCATAATAAAATGGGGATCAAGCTCAACCTCATGGATGGGGAGCTGCGGCCTCGGCAAATGCATGTACTGAATAATAATTTGCATCCAATAATAACTACTTAACAGCAACAAACTAATACACATGTCATGATATGATGTACGCACAATAGTTTCGTTATAATATGTAAATAAACAAAGACACATGATACACCCCAAAAACGTGATTAAAACGGGGAATTTGAAAGGTTTCACTCACCTTGGGTGCGTTGAATTTGAGATGTGAGATGCACACGATTTAGATGAGCGAGTCGACGAGGAATACTAACCTAAATAATAATGGAAAAATATATTAAGTGAATGAATGTTATTAAGGATTTTTACGAAATTTTTAGATATATTTTTATGAGTTTATGGCTATTTTCTATCTTTTAAAAAAATGTTATTTTTAAGTATTTTTAATTGATTTTTAAATTAAATTAAATAAATAAATATATATAAAAAATTATTATTATTTTTTTTTACTGTTGACCGTTGACCGTTGACCGGTTCGGTCAGCGGTAAATTCCTGCGCCGGGCGGGATTCGAACCGGCGACCTTCCATTCACGTGCACGTAGCTCTACCAACTGAGCTACGTGACTAACCCGTTATAAACTCAGTTTTAATTATATTTATATACTTATTTGAATTAACCGAAAATTCCTTTATTTTGCAAAAACGTTTTAATTCCATGGACCGGTGCTCGGGACAGGATTCGAACGCGCGACGTGAAGTTTATCTTGCACACAGTCCACCGCTGGACTGTGTGTCTAACCGTTATATTCTTGATTTATATTATACTTAACAACTACCCGTTCCAACCCGGGTTAGTTCATGATTAAAAAAAAATGTTATTACACAAGCGTGCGCGTAGCAAGGATCGAACTCGGGACGTGAATATGAAATTTGCACACAGTCCACGCTGGACTGTGTGTCTAACCCGTTTAAAATACCGTTTTTAATTATACTTATGTTCTGATAGAACTTCATCTTCTTCACCGATTACACAGGCAACATAAACTCGACTGATTACGATTGATTTTTGGTTTACAAAGTTTTTAGACATTAACAGCAATTCAAGAGTAAGGAATGGAGAGAGTTTAAGGAACAGAATTTACCGATTGAAGATAATCACAGAAATCCGGCGAAGGTTTGTCGGTATTGGAAATGAACTCCGACTGTTGAACCAATTAACAGCGTTGATCGATTATTCATAAAGTTGTGTCACTCAAACAAGGTTTAAAAGAAGTTTTGGGTATCATACCAGTTCACAGTTGGATTCCGGCAGTCTCAGAAACTTTCCGACGAAGTTAAGATTTCCGATATACGTTGGCTAAGATTGATTCTGATGATGGAGTTGTGTTAGAGATTGACTAATCACATGTTTTAAACAAAAAGAGTCGAAGGAATTACCGTGAAAATGTGAGTCCGGTTTTCCGGTGACTTGCAGAAAATTTCCGGCGAACTGTTTCAGATGATTTTATGGTTCACAAATGCGACGAAAATGAAATTGGATATTGTTGTGATAGTTCTGAATCGTGCAAATGATTCGAAACTTGAATTAAACCAGAACTTGAAGAAATATTCGGTTTCAAAAGCAGAAAAGATGAAGCTTGAAGTTCAATCAATTCTGACTTAATTGGAAACCGTCGCACATCGGTTATAACTGAAATTGTGAGGTAAACAATCGATTTAACGATTGGTTTGCCGATTATCGGTTTTCAGATAGCATCAACGGTTAAATCGAGTTTGTGTATAAGTTTCTTTTGTTTTCATATAGTTAACAGAAAATACATTGTGGCGGAGCGGTTAGGAGAATGGATGTTAAGTCGTTTGGAGGCTCAGCTGACCCGGATTCAAGTCCCGGCAGCTTCAAATGTTTTTTATTTATTTTATTTTAACTTTTTATCTAATATAATTTTTATAGTTTAGTTTATTTATTAATTATGTAACGTTTAAACTCAACATAATCATAAATAATTAACGAAACTTTTATAACTTGGTACAAGATTACAAAACGGAGCGGGTTTTGGAGACCCAATTTTTACAAATGTTACACCCACAATGGAGAAAGTCCTTGGAATGTTGATCCTTGAATTCAGACTTTGCCACGTAAGCATGTGATGCATGTTCTTAGTACGATAAAAAAAAATTAATATTCACACATCCTTCTTCTTTATCTCTCTCTATACATAATAGATATATATAGAGAGAGAGTAAAAATAGTGTGTAAATAAGAAATAGAGACGTGAAAATAGTGGGAGCCTAAAAAACTATAAATTTGGTTTAAAACTACAACCAATATAATTTTTTTTTAATCTGAATTTGTTTATCTGTTAACAAAAACCAAATTATTAAATTGATTTAGAAAAAGAAATTTATTCTATACATTTTTATAAACTTATATAATACAATAGGAGCGATGTAGCTAGTTTATATTTATGTGCTAAAAGAAAATACTAATATTTGGTGAGGATAAGATGGAGTGACCAAAAGCGTGCAGCCTACAGCCACTGTGAGCCTCCAAAAAATTGGCAGTGGATCACATTTTTAATGTTTCATACAAAGAGCACTACAATTGCATACAATGACAAATCCACACCTTAGAAAAAAATAATCCCAATTTTCTTCTCTATTTGTATCTATCCAGAATTTCAATATTATATATTGATAATGAATATTCTTATATTCTTATGTATAGAACAATATTAATAAAATTATACTTTAGCATTGATAGTAATTGTTGTTTAGTGACACCTAAAAATGTCAGTGAAAAGTAAAAGAAAAAAATATAAGTGTTTATAGATATTTCACTTACACATAAAAGAAAGTAAATGTAAGTGTGTATAGCTACGGTTTAACTCGGTTATGGTGAGGATAATTGGTTTTTATTTGGTTCGGTTTATCAGTTAATTTGGTTTTTTCATAGCTTTAAGTCTAAAATTTAAAGAGCCTCAAATTATTATTTTTCTTAAAAAACTAGGTTTTATAACTCTTTCAAAATGTCACTAAAATACTCTATGGCTAATAAATATTATCCAACATCTTTTGCAAGGAAGCAACCTTATCAAGAGGATGTACTTGCCTATATTCTAAAGTTTTAGAATAAAACCCTCTTGGTATTCACTTTATATCGTTACCCATATAAAACCTCCACTAGGAGCCCCAATAATTCTAGTCCCAAAAACATCACTAACATCTATAATTCTCCCACTTTTGTCTATTACTTTCGTTCCTTCTAACCTCCATGAGGTCTTCTAAGAAGATAACAAGTTCTTGCAATGAACAACTTGATGAGCTAAGAAGAGGGCCATGGACCCTTGATGAAGACAATGTTCTTATTCATTACATCACTTGTCATGGTGAAGGACGTTGGAATTCGCTAGCAAAAGCTTCAGGTACTCGAGCAAACCCATGATGGAAAAGTTTGTTATTGATCATAATATATTATGTCATGATTCTACACCTTTTGTGGTTTTATTTTTGAGTTATGTTTAATCACTTTTGTTTTCAGGGTTAAAGAGAACGGGGAAAAGTTGTAGGCTACGATGGTTGAATTACCTAAAGCCGGATGTTAAACATGGAAATCTTACACCACAAGAACAAATCTTGATCCTTGAACTACATTCCAAGTGGGGTAATAGGTAAGTCTATGCATACATGATCACACAAAGAAATATTAAAGCTTACTATTCTAAATTGTAAAATAAATATGTTTGTTATGTTCAAGATGGTCCAAAATTGCACAAAACTTGCCGGGAAGAACTGATAACGAGATCAAGAACTACTGGAGAACAAAAGTACAAAAACAAGCTCGCCATCTCAAGGTCGACTCTAATAGCAAGATATTTGTCGAGGCACTTCGTCAATTTTTGGTACCAAGATTGCTAGAAAAGGTGGAGCTTAGCTCTTCACCCTCATCATCATCTACTTCAACCTCAACAATGGAAGTTAATCACAAGAACTTCAACTCTCAACCACAAAGCAAAGAAACCCTAATGGCAAACACAAGTTCAAACTCAAACACAAACATCTATTCATCAAATTCCAAGAGAATTATGCTTCCGTACATGCCCGAAAGTTCGGTCCAAAGTAATGGTTACATTGTGGATAATAATAACTTTGATGTCATGAGTTTCAACCCGTCAAACACGCAAGAATTTATGTCAAGTGACATGCCAACGTTCGAGTTCCAAATTGCGGGGATTGATTGGACGAGCAATGAGTTCGCGGATGACACCTTTTGGAACATGGATGAATTGTGGCAGTTCAAGAAGTAATTTACTTTAATAAAAATATATATATATATATTTACCAGAAAAAAGGTAGAAAGCCCATGTTTTTAACGTATTACATAGTATGTTATCATATTATATGCCACTACATATACTTTATAATTATTAGGTGGTGATATTTTTGGTTCTAAGTGTTGATATGTAGGTAGGATGTAGGGGGTGGGGTTTGTTACCCCCTAATGTCAAGTCTTGAGAGGAAATATGAAAAGGGTAAAGTGATAAGTCTATTATGCCCTCCAATAACTTCAAAAAAAAAGTCGAAAATGATATAAATGCTAATGGGATAGTTGTTAAATGTAAATGATACGATGTAAACAATGACGTGAACGTCTTTTCTTTCGACTTTAATATGCTTTTTAACTTGGTTATTGCAATCATTAGTGTCATGTCTCAATATTGGTGCATATATGAGTTTAAGATGAGTGAGTGGCTTTAGTTTAATCCGGTTTGGTTTATAGATTAAAACGAAATCTATAATCGAGGTTTTGGTTTTAGATTTCCTTAACTAGTTGGTCTCGGTTACAAACGTTTCATTTTATACGGTTATGATTCAAGTTTCAGTCAATCATCGCTTCTAGCTTGGGTTGATTAAATTTGTCTCTGTTAATAAATCAAATAAGTGATACAGAGTTGATTCAAGGCTGGAACATTAAAAGAGCATAACTCATTAACTTGGTCTACGAGTGGAGTTATGAGGCCAAACGTAAATAAAAACATGGCAGAAAAAGCTTCTACTTTGACTGGTTAAATGGAAATAAAAACGTGGCAGAAAAGGTTGTAACATAAAAAGAGCATAATTTGGTCTACGAGTAGAGTTCCGAGGCCAATAAGACAGGGGCATAAGATCTTGACAAGCTGAATCGTGTGATAGTTTTAATCGCAAGTGGTGTATCTGTCAAATTTAGAATTTTATATCAAATCGTCAGTGGTATACCTGTCAAATTTAGAATTTTATATCAAAAGGGCCCTGGTGTATTGTGTTAGACATACAATAATATATTACTATCTTCGAGAATTATTTGTGTGTATTTTTTACGCTTCCATTCTGCGTCCTGTTATTCATGTAAAAAAAGATATAAAAAGGTAATTTTCCTCTATGATATTGAACATGAAAAAGAACAAGATGTATAGAAAGTCCATATGCATTGTAATAAGTGGGAAAATAAAAAAATACAAAAATCAACATAAGATGATTACAAAGATATATCTATATCGATCACGATCATCAAAGAAAAAGATAGATTGAAACCAATCATAATCGATGAGATAAGTACCGAGTGGGAAAAGATGGAGATGATAGTGACCACGTGGAAGTTTAAGAAACAATATTCAATGATTGACCAATATCTCTTTGTGCGAGTACTAGGTACATGTATTATATCACTTTGTTTTGTTCCTAGGGGTCTACCACGTGTTGATGATGTGATTATATATAATATCAACTCATAGATTGTCATTTAAATTATCACTATGTAGGTCTAAAATCCATTACATCCCAAGAAAACATTGCTTTGTGTAGTCATAATCATATTAATCAAAACCATATCTTCAACTAATGGCCACAACTTGAGTGAAATAAAATTGAATTCACAAATCAAAATTGTCAAAATCATGTTGCTTTCTCCTAGTTACGGTAGGAACCGACCCAACCAAACCGAAAGTAATTGAAAATATTAAAAGTGAGAACTGTGTGTAAATGCGTCAAATTCGTAAGCTAGTTGATATCAGCTCCTTAAAACTTGAATCCGTCGTAACTTAAATGAGTTCGAGAAGCTCGTTTAATAACGAGCTCGAACTTCACATACTGAGCTTTGACTAGGCTCTTGATCCAAAACAAGTCCATTTTTTATGTAAATATAAAACTCTTTTATTTAATATGACAAATATATTACATGATGAATTAATATTACAAGTATGAGACATTTGCATCAAGAACATACAACCCTATAAAAACCCACAATTAAATACACGAAAAAAAACTTATGTCTTTAAACTTCATCTCAACAAAATCATAAAAAATTTACAAAGATGTGATTTCTTTTTTTTTTTTAATTTTTTTTTGTATGAACACATACCCAATTTCAAGTATAACCACATACCCACATCAAGAAAGCAACTTGAAGCAAATTCAGGCAAAATTAGCTCAACTATTGGGTAATAAATGAGCAAAAAGATGAAATTCAACCTGAAAGTGAGGATGAAAACTGATCAAGGGTTTGAGAAGTCATCGATCTAAACATGATGCCATGAAGCGTTTCAGAGACTACACGTGGAAAACCATAGATTAAACAACGCACACATTAGATTCCCACCGTAGATTACAAAACATACGGCTCTGATTTCAATATTTACTATTCCTTACGTTTGTTTTTTAATTTTAAATATTAATATTAATTAATGTATAGATAATTATATAGATTACTAAAAGATACATATTAGGCTAAATAATTATATTTATAAATACAAATATAAAATTAAATAATAATTAATCATATACTAAATCTGCCAAGCTTTAGCTTAAGAAAATTTCTCGAGATTTGGATATAGAGCTCGTAGCGAAACCCAAACCCAAACTTTGTTAAGTTAAAAGGAGCCAAGCTCGAGCTGAGCTCGGCTTGTTTACACCCCTATCGAGAACCAAACGGCCCTAAGCTGCACATAAACTTTGTGCTAGCAAGTCTAAACTCTTGTTGTTTTAGACCGGACCAGACCAAGAGCCTAACTTTTACTTTTGCTATAAACGGATCCAAGAGCCAGACTACGTAAACTCTTTTCTGATTCTTTATCAATATCGCCGCAAGTTCCGTACACTCATCCGATACTAGCGTGTGATCGCCAACAATACAAAAATTTCCACCAAAATTCTAGAAAGATTATGGAAGATTCAAGGGGTTTTCCTCCTAGCCTTCTAGGACAAGATCTTGAATGGCATATGTCAACTTCAAAACCATTTTGTTTCTTTATGACCCAAAGTAAGAAATGTGAAAGCTCAAAGGTTAGAAGTCAAGAATTATGACCTCAATTAGCCATCATAGGTCACTTATTGAAGCAACAAAGAAGGGGGCTAAACAGTAAGCTCTCAATAAACCTCAAATCAAATTTAGTACCCTCCAAAAACTAAGATCAAATCAAATTAAATATGGTAGACAGCTTGATTTATGGTGGCTGCTTTCTTATGGTTGAGGATATTTCACTAATGACAAGACAGTGGTCCATAGCTTACTTTTCACCATTGCAAGACACCATTTCATTTTAAATGTAAACATCATAGTTTTTTTAATTAATAATGTTATGTACAAAAGTCACATCTAACATGTTTTAATTACAAGTTGCAAGTTTTTCTTACTTCATTTTCTTTTCTACATAGAATGTATGAATATATTAATGTTTATTAGTTACTTTCCGGTTTTGCCGTAGCTTCCACGTAACGTAACAGTCGTGTTGTAAATGAGCTTTCGTGTGTCGAATCCTTGTCGGTCACAAATAGTCTGCCAGGACATTTGAGAAAAAAAAATTAAAAAATTTGTACAAGTCAACTAAAACAAGATTAATAAAAATCACAAACCTTAGAAAAAGAGTTTATCGAGCAGTTTGACTTCCACTTTCACGAGTCAACGCTAACAAAGTTTCAGTGCCAAATTGTACTTAAATAGTCCAAAATGTACATTGGAAAAAAAAGGTCAAACTATGCAAGTTTCGCTTGCCTTTGGTTTCGTGTTTTTTCGGGATCATACTCGGCATGTATCTCAATAACTGTCTTTTTTTCCATTAGAAAGCATCACTTGTGTAAAATTGATGGAAAATGCATATCTGCAGAGCATCAGGGGATTAAATATATCAGTTTGTTCTACATAAACAACATTTGAAAACAGACCTGAGAAACGAAGAAAAGAATACAAAATTAGTAAATCCGATATGTATATGTATATCTAGGTGTGTATGTATATGTCCGTGTGCAGGTATAGGGGCATGTTCGTTTCACAACCGATAACATGTTGAAAGATAGTAGGAAATGTATAATGCATTTGTACATAGTGAAAGCATTAATTGTTGTTAAAGTGACACCCTATGCATCAATCCGGCTAGTGTCATCAGACGAGGGTCATCTCATTCATCTACATACTTTTCAGTCACGAACCGATTTAACTACAAAAGTAACTATTAATAACTGACGATAGATTTCTTTGTTTTTTATTTTTTATTTGTTATAAGAAGAATAGAAAAAGTTGCGTTGCGTTTTGACATGACGGTGTTGGTTACATTCAAGCGTGAATATTCCCACACAGAAGGCCGGATAAGATGCAGTGCATCTAGCAACCCGTGCGTATGTATTCCGCTGCTAAATCATATAGTTCTTAAAATATTCACTAGTGTATGTGACCTGCATATTCAAAGTTTATTAAAAAATGTTGTGGATGATGAAGAAACAAACAAGGTTGACTTCACTAAGGTGTATCCTTACACATTTTACCTTAAAAGATTTCACCCCCATCCAACCCATAGTATTTCTACAATATGTTTCTCAGCTTCAGAAATAATATCATCATACCTACAAGTTATGCATATCATATGATAGTTATGAAAATACTAAAAGACATATGTAAAGCAGAAGTTTCTTATCCTGCCAAGCAGACAAATAATATTAAAAAAAAACGACAACAACCATACGTCCATACCCAGTTTAATCCCACCCATAGCCTAGCCTCAAACTATTGGTGGGATCTAGGGAGGGTGAGATGTAGGCAAGTATTACCTCTATCTTTGAGGATAGAAAGACAGCTTCCACTGAGACCCGAGCTCCAAAACAAATATAGGCACATATAAATCAAATCAGTAGAGAACATAGTTTACGATAAATTCTATATAAGCTACCAAACATGCAATCAGTGAAAACGTATAATAGGGAGAGACACAACACCATATAAACACACATGCAAGTGATAACACACAAATAGATACAAAAAGAACAAAACTTTTCCACGCACATCCAGCACCGTTCCAACCCTCACTGTTTCGACCCGTACAGTTTCAACAGGTACTGTTTCCACCCGACCCGTTTCGACCCATGCCGTTTTAACCGCTCGGTTTTGACCCTAACAGAGGGTGGTAGGGGCTGGGGTGATACATACCAATTCATTTGACAACCAAACACACAAAAAATGGAATTGAGATTCCAATTCCATCAGTTTCCAATTCTTATTGGAATGTTAAAATTCCAAATCCAATTCCTTCAAATTTCAATTTCTATACAAACTCCGATTCCAATTCCAAAACATTCCACGAACCAAACGCACCCTAAGGTAGTGTTCGTTTCACATAATGGAATGCAATCTAGATGTAATTGGAAGTTGAATTTCATTCCTTATGTTGTTATGTTGTTCGTTTCAACAAAAGAAGGGATTGCAATCTCAGTTCCATTCTTCATTGTGTTCGGTTAACAAAGGAATTGGAAATGGAAATGAATTCCTTCAAATTCCTTTCTAAAGGAATTCAAAATCCTTCCAAATTTTGAAAAAAAATCAAGTAAAGTCATTGGAATCTTCGACCGGTCACCGATTACAAAAACGTCTCGACCCAAATTGGTATGCCGCTGACTCGCAACAATTCGACTCAAACAGCCCACGCCACCCCGCAACGTATTGGCGCGACCCAACTCAGCATCGACCCGCGAAATGTCTCGTACCGGCCCGACACATTAACCACCCGAAATCTCTTGACCCAATCTGACCATACCCTTTAGTGTCCCGAAACCTCTCAAACTGATTCATTAACGACTCGAAACGTCTGGATCCGGCCCGACCCATTAAGGTCCCGAAATGATTTTGTTGTCACACAATTCAAATTAAGGCTAAGAGATGCTCTGACAATGAAGGAATCATGCTGCAATATAGAAAAATATATAATAACTACTCCCTAATCAGTAACCACCTGAAAGAGATACAATTTGAATCTTAAAGTCGACTAATCTTTTTCTAAATTTTTATTTCGACAAATGCTTATAGTTTCTTAAACGATCTTGAGCAGCTTATGTGGTGTTATGATCAAAACAAACTTAATATTCACATCAAACCTTTACAAAAAAAAACTATTATAAACTTCAAAATTTGTAACTTTATTGCTCTAACAATTACTCCAAATGGTGATTCTTTTCTTCATCTCCAAAAATGTATGTCACTGTCAAGTTCTTTACAACTTGTTTAATTCGGATACAGACCTTTTATTCCAACTTCCAAAAACTAAAGCTGATAGTGCATTCCAATATTAATCGGTAAACGAGTCGAGCTCAAGCTTAAGTTTTCAGGCCAATTTAAAATTCATGTCGGGTTCGAGCTCAACCTGTCCAAGCTCATTAACAACCCTAGTTGTTCGGTACAGTTCAGTTTTTACCTTTAACCATATCCATAATCGGTAGCTTCCGTTATGGTTCGGTTTCGATTAATTTCAGTTAATTAACCAATCTAAGTTCGAACTAAAATTTAAACCAAATAAACATAGTAGACAATTACTGTCTAAGATACCCAATTGTTTTTATAAATAAAAAAAACATACACATGCTTAAAATGAGTTAAATTTTACACGGTGATTATTTTTTAAACATTTTAAAACTAAATATATAACATAAAAAGCTCTTGTGTATGTTTTTTATTGTATAAAGAGTTTGATTCCTTGAACATGTCTATTTCAAATATAGATATACTTCAAAAGCATGTCATAATTTATTTCGGTTTGGTTACTGTTCAGTTATGGGACACCATTAACCATATCTATAATTGACTTATCGGCAATGTTTTAAAAACCGGTATTTTAATCGTACCGGGTTAGACTCGGAAATGGTTTAACCGGTTGAACCGGGTTGTACCTGACGGTTTAACCGTATTGACTAATTAACTTTATAAATCCATAAAATATTATTTAAACTCAAAAAAAAATCCAAAACTACATCATTCATAATAAAAAAATATTCCAAAAGTTAATCCATAATAAATAAATTATCAAAAAGTTCATGATTAAATACCCATTATATAGCAATTAGCAAACACTATACAATTTACAACATGAACGATTAAACAAAAGTCAAAAGAAGGTAAACCTGGATGATCAGTTGAAGAACTTAATTTGAAAAACCCAATGATTTTCTATCTTTGAGTGAGGAACAAGTTCGATCGATGTGGATTGTCAATTATGGGCGCTAAGTTTTAGATTTTAACTAAGAAGGTAGTCACATTTTTTAGGCACCTAAAAATTAAAAGTTCAAAATTTTGACATTTGGCCTAGTATGAATCGGTACCGGTTATACCGGTTTAAAAAGGTGTAACCCAATTTACCGGCGGTACAACTTCTTTGACGTTTTCTTAGTTTACCGGTATGATTCGTGCCGGCCAAGCATCCGGCATCCGGTTTAACCGGTTCAACCGGCCGGTTTAAACCGGTTTTTAAAACATTGCTTATCGGTTAATCAAATAACATTATCCATAACCGTCGGTCAATGTAATTAATAAATAATGGAATGGTAAAGGGAAGAAAAGTGTAATTTACCCTAACAACTAAAAGACTAAAAGTCATTGATTTAAATAGTTTTTTAATCTGTACTTTATTTAATTAAACTAACATGTTTACTTAAGAAAATCAATCGAATAACAAGATTTTCACAACCAATTAGTTGAACCACTAAAACAAACCTATAAGACAACTGATCTGATATCTGGTCATTTATAGAACTAACAACTTAATCTGAACCTTATTGTACATCGAGCTTAGGAAGTGTGTACATTCAAGTTTGTGGGCTACAAAGTTTAGATTTTTCAATGGGCCTGAAACTCTGGAAATGCCCTGGGCTCGGCCCAATAAGTTATATGGTAAGTTAGGACTTTTCTAAGTCGAAAAGCCTTGGACCCCAAGTAATGTTGACAAAAACATACATGTGTAAAGTTGTAAAGAGGACCCAATACTGGTTCTAAAGATGGGCATAATCGGGTTTTATTATTACCTGGAACCGCGGACTCGGTTCTGCTTGGATGTCATTGGAACCGGGTATGGTGTGGAACCGGGTCCAGTTCCTACCCGGGTTCACACCCAAGAATATGGAACCGTGTAGAACCGGGTACGGGTATTATGGAACCGGGTATGGTGTGGAACCGGGTATGATGCGGAACCGGTTTCTGATAGTGTATGGGAACCGGTTCCTGACAGCCATTTACTGTTCAGAACCGGTTCCTGACAGTCAAAACTGTCATTTTACTATTGGGAATCGGTTCCTGACAGTCAAACCTGCCATTTACTGTTCAGAACCGGTTCCTGATAAATGTTACCGTTGGAAACCGGTTCCTGATTAAAAAGTCGGTTTTTTTATATAAACCCCTTCCTACTTACCATTTCTAAACTTAACACTCACCATCATCAACTTACAAAATCAATCAACTTCTAAGTTCTTGCAAAATACCTATGGCATGCAACGACGAAGTTGTTATGGTCTTAGAGACGAAAAGAAACCCAGCTATATGGAAGAATTTTGATCTCTGTTTAATGTCTGACAGCCACGAGATGGCTAGATGCAAAGATTGTGAAAAATTTATGAAGGCCGCAACCAACTCAACCCTTAAGAAACACACTGAGAGTCATTGCCCAGTGACGAAGGCAAAGAAAAATGAGACGGGAGAAGGTTCCGGCACCGGTTCTTCAAATGTTTGATGTAACCCGTTTGGTTTGGTGTTTTAATAAAGTTTGTGTAATGTTTCTTTCTATTGTGTTGGTTATGTTTGATTTTTATTATTAGTTACATTGATAAATAAAAATAGTAACAATAATCGGTTAAAATTAAAAAACAAATTAATCGGTTACAATATATATAAAAAAATTAACCAGTTACAAAAAAAAATAAAAAATTACTCAGAACCGGTTCCAGTAAGATTTTATTTCTTTGATCGTTTACTAGCGGCATGTGCAACACTTTCCGATGAGTTTCTCTTAGGTGCGGGTACCTCGGGTACTGGTGGAACCGGGTACTAGTGAAACCGGGTACGGGTAGGAACCGGGTACGACCCGATTCAAATGGTAAAATTGTGGAACCGGGTTGGAACCAACGGGTATTTTGAACCCGGAACCGGTTCTACTTAATGTCGGGTAGGAACTGGAACCGGTTCCAGTTCGGTTCTACCGGTTCGGGTTCGAAACCGGTTTTTATTCCCATCTCTAACTGGTTCTATATTATTACTTTTGTTTTTTTGTTCCTTTATCATTTCCATTTTATTATTATTTTTGTAAATACAATACAAATTACAAAACGCATTGCAACAAGAAAAAGGTTCACCGTTCACGAGAAGATGCGTAATCTTACAAGTTACAACAAATAATATTGTTTAATAATATCCATATCTTAGTTTTCTAAGTCTCACTAGATCATGGCCTAGGACTCAACTAACAAGTTGGGTAAAAAAATTAAACTAGGTTAGTGTGGTTCTTGTTAAATTATATAACGGGTTAGTTTGGGTCGACTTAAATTAAATAAATAGGTTAGAATTAATCTCTCTTAAAACTACAACGGGCTAGTTTGAGTCGACATAAATTAAATAAATAGGTTAGAATGGATCTCTCTTACAATATTTATTAACTTCAAATGGTCTAAATAGACGAACAACACATACGACCATTGTTTGTAGACATTGCCTATCTATAAATGGTCGACACCTAACCTTGGCCACTGCGACCACCAACGCAGCCACAGTTGACGTCACTACCACCATTGCTATCACAACCACTACTGACGCCACCACCCTAAATGTTTCCACTACTACAACGGCTACTGTTAGTACCACCACCATTATCACTGCCACCACGTAGGCATCACCATCGTCGTTACATCCTCCAACACCATTATTGGCACCACCGCTACAATCATGACCATCATTGTTTCTTCTCCACATCAACGTTACAATCTTCTATGCTACGGTCTTTGCTAACACCACTAACGTTCATCACTAGCCATCAGTGAAATAAATATATCATGTTAAGCTTAGTTTGATACGTATTTCTAAAACAATGTATTTAAGGACAAACATGACTCGACACCTAACCCAACGCAACCGGCCTGTGTTGCCAGGATAAATTTTGATCCATAAATTTGGTCAAAATTTTTCCAAATATTAGAATGTCCAAACCTTTAGATATTTGGGTTTTCAGTTTCGGATTCCAATATCAATAAATAAAACATTTAGATATTTCAGATATCCAAAAAATAAAAGATATTAATTTTATATTATTTTTAACACTATGCTAGAATCAAATTTTACAAAACAATGTTTTGAGTATCATTGATATAGAGTTATTGATTTAATCTCTTCCATAACTCGTTAAACATGCCTAAAATTGAACCGTTATTAAATTTGGTTCTTTTTATTGTAAATTTTGATTTGAAGTAACAAATAGCATTAAAAAAGGAGTAACTTAACAGGAAAAAAAAAACTTTACAAATGTTTCATTTAAATTACTTAACTTTAACAAAGGAGAAAAAAAACATGATGATAATATTAAAATGTGAGTAGTTGAAATCAATGATGCAATAACCAAATGGCTAATATCACCCATCACCCAATGAGTTGTGAAATCACGAATAGTTTCATTCTTGAGTACCCACAAAAGATGCCTCAGCGGAACCCACATGGGACTGTAATGTGACTATGTCCTTTAACCTATGCTCCACCACCTTTCTTTCATATATCCATATTACTTTTAATACGAAAATAATGCAACTATTTAAAACATATATATAATTTTTAAATACAATACTCTTTAACATGTGATGCGTACGATATTAAATCATCATGTTAAAAAATTCAAACCTTACTCACGCATAACAAAATATAACATGTGTGATTAGGGATTACCCTATGCGTGATTTTATGATTTTTTTCATGCTTGATTATATGATACTTCATGCGTGATTATGTGATTTGTTCATGCGTAATTATGCGGTCTGTTTGATTAGGGGTTTGTATTTTATAGCATGCATGATCTACTATCGTACGCATCGTACATTATGAAATATTTATACGTTAACACTCCCTTATATGTATGTGTGTACTAAAAAGTTTATTTATATGATTAGATCATATAAGAATGTGAATATTCTTAAATTAAAATGATAGTAATGTATCATGTAATTATATCTAATTTTGGTGATTAAGTGGTGTGCTCTATAATTAAAATATTGAAATTTCAAATCATGCAATATGCATATTATAATGTATTTATTCTATAAAAAAAATCAAAGAATTGCTCTTAAAAAATGTTTAAATTCATGAAGTTAGAAAGTTTTTTTTAACGTCCAACAAAGTCTGGTCACCTGGGTACACCCATATGCAAAAGGTCATCAAAACCTGTGATCGCATACAATGCTGGTGACCCGACCCGTCACCAATTTCATTGGAAACCCACCATATGAAGGTGCACTGTGGTAAATCTCTGGCTCGCGCATTACATTTTGTCTCAAACAAAACTCTAACCTATGACCTCACCTAAATAAATTCACCAAGGTATCACTAAAGCGCTAGAGCACTGCCCCTTTGATAAGTTACAAAATTTTATACATTCATAAATAATTTTTAAGACACTATTAATCAATTCATAATTTTTTCGGTTTGTGCATCTTTAATCTGTTAACTTATTTTATCACCGGTTGCTATAAAGTATGCAATTATGAATTTTATTTTAAGATAACTTGCATGCTTTAAATTTGTACTTTCAGTTAGTATTGCCTTTATTGAGTTCCTACTATGAATTTTATTTAAAAAGAGCATGGGTGCTTTAAATTAGTACTTTCAAATAGTGTTGCCTTTATTTGAGTTCCTAGTAAACCTTTCATACGAATATAAACAGACACATGTCTATATAAAGTGACCCGAAGACGGTTAATGAGTTCCGCCCGATTTCGCTTATTGGAGTTTTATATAAAGTGATTGCCAAGGTTCTAGCTCTTAGATTGAAAAGGTTATCCTTCTATGGTCGCTCCGGTTCAGACTGCGTTTGTTGAAGGAAGGTCTATTCTGGATGGCCCGCTGATCACTAGTGAGATTATTTCTTGGGCTAAAAAAAGTAAGCAAAAGATATTCATTTTCAAGGTGGACTTTGAAAAGGCGTACGACTCGCTAAATTGGAAATTATGTTGTCGACTTTAAAGGCAATGGGTTTCCTCTTATTTGGAGGAAGTGGATTGGTGCTTGTTTAAAATCTAGTTGGGCCTCGGTGTTGGTGAACGATCGCCTACTTGGAGTTTCACCTTCAACGAGGCTTCGCCAAGGTGACCCTCTATCTCCTTTCCTTTTTATTTTAGCAATGGAAGCATTGTTGGATGTTGTTATGAATAGGGTGGGGTCTAGGGGCGTTTTCAAAGGGGTCAATCTCCCAAATAATGGTCCTTGTATTTCACATTTGTGCTATGCGGATGACGTGGTATTCTTAGGAGAATGGTCCGAAGATAATACAAAAAATCTTAATCGTGTCTTGAGATGCTTTTATCTTTGTTCGGGTTTGAGGGTAAATCTTGGTAATCTTGTTTATACGGTGTGGGTGTTGGGGATGTGGAAGTGGTTCGTATGGCGAGTGAATTTAGATGTAGGTTGGGCGAGTTGCCGTTTGGCTTTTTAGGCTTACCAATAGGTGCTAACATGAAACGGATAAAATTTTGGAAGCCCGTAATTGATAAGTTTAATTCCAAACTCTCGGCTTGGAAAGCTAAATATCTTCCGCTTGCTGGTAGAATTGTGCTAGCAAAAGCGGTTATGAGAGCGTTAGCTAATTATTATTTTTCGATGTTTCGGGCTCCGAAAAAAGTCATAAGTACCCTTGAGTCCATTAGAAGGGACTTTGTTTGGGGGAGGAAGGGTGGTTCCAAGAATTAGGTGGATAGCTTGGAGTAAAATGGCAAAACCAAAAAAATATGGGGGGGGGGGGGGGGGGGGGGGGTAGGTATTGGTGATCTGAGGAGTATGAACTTGCGTTTTTGGCAAAGTGGTGGTGGAAATATAAGACTTCTCCGAAGGCTCTTTGGGCTAGGGTGGTGGGAGCGATTCATGAAAAGAAAAGACAAGCTTAGGGTATTCCGGTCAATGGAAAGTTTACCGGGGTGTGGAGAGATATTCAGTTGGCTAGGAAAGATTTTGACGAGCTTGGTATTCCGTCGAAAGAAAATATTATTGCTACAGTTGGTTTGGGAGTGAATGTTAGTTTTTGGGCCGATTGCTGGGTGGGTGGCAAGTTGCTGATGGAACGGTTTCCAGGTATTTATAACATTGTTTCTAATAAAAAGGCCATGGTCGCGGATAATGTTGTTAGAACTAGTACTGAGTTGAAGTGGAATATTATTTGTTTTCGGCCTCCTTGTAACGAGTCGGAATGGGATCAATGGGCTGGGCTGATGAGGATGTTAAATGATGTTGAGCTTCATGATGGGGTAGACACTTGGGCTTGGAAATCAAATGAAAATAAGGAGTTTACTGTGGCAGCTGTTCGTGATCACATCTTGAGACGTTCGGTGACAATTGAAGAGGAATGGAAACACTGGAATCGGTGGGCTCCGCCGAAGGTAAATCTTTTTACATGGAGGGTCGGGTTGGGAAGGATCTCGGTAAAGGAGGAGCTAGCTAAGAGAGGTGTTGCAGCCGCAATTTCATAATCCGGTTTGTCCTAGGTGTAATGAGTATGTAGAGACAGTGGAGTACTTGGTTTGTAGCTGTACAATGTCAAAGTGGATCTGGTGGAATGTTCTTGCTTGGGTTAAGCTCCCGGTAACTGACGAGTTCGCTTCGACAAATGAAGCTTTGAAATACATTGAAGGGAGGAATGGTTCAAAAATTTGGAAGCAGGTGATAAACTTGATTTTTCAGACAGCTATATGGCACATATGGAAGGCGCGTAACGAGGAGGAGTTCAGAAATATCCAAGTTTCCGGAAACGTGGTGGTAGATGAGATTAAGGCTGACTCGTTCCTTTGGTAAAGGTATCGGTCGAAATTTGATAAATTGGATTGGGATAGATGGGTGGACTTTAATGTTCGAGACATTATTAAATAGGTTCTGGTGTGGGTGGGCGCTGTTTTTGTTGTTTGGTTGTAGTTGTATGGATTTTTTGGGTTTTTACGGCATATGCTGACCCTATTCTATAAATCATAGAATCCCGCTTTTCAAAAAAAAAAAACATGTCTGTATATATATTCACGTTATTAACGCACAAATGTATGTACGTTTATGAAAAGACATATTAAACAAAGAAACATATACCCGAGTTAAAAAAAAATACGGTTTCAACCCATAATTTACGGTTTATTTCAAGATGAAAAGGAAATTTTAAATTTAGGACCGTATTTTTTCACCATGAATGGTCTTTTCAAACATGCAAACTCATTGACAACTCAACGATTGTCCTGTAAATCAAATCAAACCTGTGAAACTAACTAAATGTACGACGCTTTTATTTGAGACCGATCAACTATGCTTGCCGCCTTTATTTTAAAAATAGCGGTTGATAAAATGATAACTAAATTGAAATAATTTATGCTACGGATGTTGGCTACTTGTTATACGTTTCCTTTTCATGCGGACGCACACCCCTTCCTCTTTGTTCAACCCCTGACATTTCCTATATGAGGGTGTCCGTCCTCACGATCAAACCTCCTCCTCCTCATTCTGTGTTATTCGTAGACGAGTTGCCACCTCAAGTGTCACGAGACCCATAGACGTTTTTAGAGATACTCTTATAACATGAGTTTAAAGCAATAGCTTATAAATTAAAACATAGTATATTTAAAAAATTATTATAAGAGAGTTAAACTTTGATAAATGTTTACAATTTATGGGTAAGGTTATTGTAAAAAAAGACCAAAAGTGTAAGAAATGTAAGAAAGAATCTCAATCATTAGATCTAAATTAATTGAAAAGGGTAATCAAGTAATTTTATCATTGATTTAATTAATTCAAAACCTTCCATAAACCGTCACCCTAATTTATAGGAATACCGAATAACACTGCAAACACCATTCAGCACGTATATAACACCCTTCAATAAGTATATAACACCATTCAATAAGTATATAACACCATTTTAAAGATCTCTATAAAAACATTATGAATAACACTGCAACAACCATTCAGCATATATATACACCATTCAATAATTATATAACACCATTCAACACATATATAACACAATTAAATAAGTATATAACACCAGTCAGTAATTATATAACACCATGAACTGAAACAAAAAACCATTAACTGAAACATTCGATTGAACGTATTTTTTTTCTGGATATAAGTATAGTAATATGGTACTCATATTAAAGATTAAAAAACACTCGTTATTATGGTGTAATTTAAAAAAAAACGAGTTACGTGTAAAAAGTTATTGGCGTTTAAAAAATAAAAGGGGAACTTGCATGTGGATTGAATGTGACTTTCTAATTATAAAATGTTAATTTTACCTTTATACCCTTAATCTAGAAAATTAATTATTTTAATTGTTATACCATTTACAAGATTGTCATCAAGATCTCAACCATTATATTAAAGATCTAATTGTTTAGATTTTCTTATTTTCTTACACTTTGAGTCTTTTTTACAGTCATTACCTACAATTTATAATATAAGTGTGACTTAATATAAAATTGTTATTTGTGTTGATGCAAAAACGAAGTATCATGTAACACGTTTTCCTAATATATATTTTTATATATGTATTGTGTATATGTATGTGTATACTAAGAGTCTCGTTTATCTAAATGTGATTTTATTATTTGTTCAATATTTTTCACTTTCAATAAAGCAAAAGCTTTTAAACATAACTAAATTACTTTTCATATAGCCTTTCGGTGGCCCCATTCCCCTACCAATATCACCTCTGCTTATTTTTGACAAACCTAAAAGTAGGCATGTTTATTTGTATTTTTTATTTAACGTATTAATATTTTTATTTTACGTCTTAAATCAAGGTAATAGTGGTTATCCAAATATACTAAAAGTTAACGATGGGGACCTACAAATAAAAAATATCACAAAGACTGCAAATGTTATAACCTATAAAATTTTTGGATCTGGATTAGTCATCAATATTCAATAATATTTTAGTTTGAGATAGTTTTATTTGTTTTGATATGATTTTTTTTAAACGAATATTTTCAACATGCAAATTCAAAAACTCATAATTCTATCATATTCATTAATTAACCTTTAACGACATGAATGGAGGGTGGTTGTTGGCTACGAAATCTATTTTTCCTACAAAGTGTAGTAGTGTACAAAGTTATAAAAGCCATAATATCATTTCCAGCCATAAAACACACTCAAAACCCGCAAATAACATAGTGAAGATCACTAAGACGTCATATTTGTGGGATTTGTGTTTTGTTTTGTATGATAAGGCTTTGATTATTAATTGAATAACATTAGTGTGTTTTATGTTGATTATCACATCGTGTTTATATTCATAGCTCTACGATGGTGTTTGAAGTTTTTATGAATTGTTAGGGTTAGGATATTGTGTTTTAGTGATCTTCACTCTGTTATTTATGGTTTTGAGTGTGTTTTATAGTTGAAATTATGGTGTTTTATGACTTTATACACTTTGTAGGAAAAATGGACTTAATAGTCAAACCCCACCCAGTTAATGAAATATCTTTATAATTGGGTGTGAGTAGAGATTTCGAATAACCAAACTATTATTAAAACTCAACCTTTATAAGTACATCAGTGGTAAAAAAAGTTACATTTTTTATAACTAATACACCATGTGTCTCCTACTTCTTGTTTATCAATAACGTTTTTTGACCTTTTTATTTAAGTCAAAGTAATGTGTTTAGTGGTTAATCCAACCACATTCCCCTACAACTTAAAAAACTAAGATAGCGTTTAGTATGAAGGAATAGAAGATGGAATGGAATGGATCATTCTGGTGAAATAAAAAGAAACATGTTTGGTTATCATGTGGTAATGCAATGAAGCATTCCAAATATAACAAATTTCATTCTTTGGTATATTTATTATTATATTATATTATTATTATTATTATTATTATTATTATTATTTTTATTATTATATTATATTTCTATTATATTTTATTATTATTATTCATACTAATATTAATATATATATATATATATATATATATATATAATTTGTTATTAACTTTTTACCATTATTATTATTATTATTATTGAGACAATAATATTTTTGTCGTTTTTAATACAATCGGCTTCGTTACTTCGTTTTTTTTGTTTATCAAATTGTAAAAGTAATGATTTATTTATTCACATATGAGTAACCAAACATCACAATGGAATGAAATTATCCATTTCATTCCGTTGTGCATTCCATTACCTCATCTATTACATTCTCTCATCCATTCTATTACCACATACCAAACAACATTAAAGTGTTTGTAACCAAAATCGTTCAGTTATAAAATCAAAAAGTTAATTATAGCTCAGCTTCGGCTCCTAATTGACCCATATTTACACAATATATGACATACCATGGCTCCATTCAAAATTCATTTGGTCTGTGTAATTGTTAAACAAATGGTATTAAATGATCCTTGACTCCAATACCAAAAACCGATACTATATTCGTGTAAATATATAATACAATATTGACAAACTAATAAATAATATTTTGAATGTTGATAAACTTTATAAAAAAAGTTAAAATTGATAGAGTTATACTTGAATTTTTTATACTTAAAATCAGTTGTTGAGAAAAGTTTGAGATGAGGTTTCGTGAGATAGTAGTTCTAATGGGGTAAATGTTAACCATCTAAACATGTAAACCGGTAGCTCAATGCCTCAACATCCATGGAGAAAGATGCAAAACTTGTTGTTAAGAAGTAATTAGATACCTGACAGATACAAGACTAACAATAGGCTATGAAACTTATAATATCAAAACACAACCCAAACCCTGCCCCATCGTCATTCATAGACTAGGATGCTAAGACAATCAAGTGTCGGAAATAACAGACGACCATGTAGCAGTCACAAACGACATCCACACACCCACTAGAAAATGATATTGATTTTCCCTCATCACTTTTCATTTCCCTAACTTCTCCATTACTCCAAACCTCTAATTCTCACCTCCTTATTCTCCAATTTTTATATTTGTAGATTCTTTAATTTTAAGCTATACATATACGCTCAGTTGATAACAGAAGATAAGAAACCCTAAAATTTAAAAAGATACCAAATATGTCCTGACCTAGAATCACGAGTGTTACTCATAGTCACAAATAAATTGCTACCAAGTCACCAGTCATATTCGCAAATGAATATTAAACGAATTGATGCAAATCGCAACACGATGTTCAAGTGTGTTCAGGTTACAGTTAACATGTTTAACACAAATAAATACACTAGTCGTGTTTAGCTTCATCTATTAAATCTCTCAAGGCGTCAACCAAAAAAATCATCCAATCCACTAACACGATACGATCAAAACACTTGACATAAGTACATATATACATATTATATATGTATCACTAGTGCATATATTTTAAAAGCTTCCTTTTCATATGTTCATGGAAGCAAGACAAATATATAATTTATATGAATCTGTTCAAGTGATTAAAATGCAACATGAACATATAAGTCATTAACACTTAAACGTCATTGTTAGAATAATAAAATGTACCCCTTCCAAGAATTTTCAAACTACAATAACCCCAAAAATATATCTAGATTTTATAAACCAATCTACATGCGACAAAGAATCTTTTTCAAATATTAAAGTGTTTCGTTCCAGTCTCTCACTATTGACTACAAATCAAAATTACCACATTATTATTATTATTATTATTATTATTATATTATTATTATTATTATTATTATTATTTATTTATTTATTTATTTATTTATTTATTATTATGCCTATAAATTATGCATTCTCTCTTCTCACCAAAATTTTACATTCAAAACAAACCCTCATGGCTGTTGATGTGTATGCCACTTCTCAAGTTTCAACAAGCCCCAGAATCTCATTCTCACATGATCTCAAAGACCCAGATTCAATCTACACAGACTCACTTGACCCGACCCGATCTGACCCGCTTCTGTTATCACCAACGTTCGATTTTGACTTCCGGACCGCTTCAAATCTAACTCCAGCAGATGAACTATTCTCAAATGGTAAACTCCTACCAACCCAGATCAAAAAACCACAATTTGTCCAAATCCCAGATACCAAAACAAGATCAATCAACCCGAATTCGGACACCCAGAAAAAACAACTCAAGGAGTTAATCCAAGATCAAGATCAAGATCCAGAGCGCGATCAGGAACACGAGAAATCGTCACTAAGATCATTCTGGCAATTCCGGAGAAGCGCCAGTTACAATTGCGACAATGGAAAGGGTTCAAAAGGCTTACTTAGATCGTTATCTGTCAAAAGTCTGGCCAGAAGCCATTCGACTGGGTCCGCTTTGAACACAAAGCGAAACTCGGGTCAAAAGGTGGTGGGGAAGACAAAGGATCCGATGTTGTTGAGAAGATGTTCGAGTTTGAATCAAGCGCCTCCACCTCCTCCACCAGTGTATTATAGTTACCAAAATTCGAATAAGAGTTGCAAAGGGGGGATAAGGATTATTCCGGTTTTGAACATTCCACCTGCTTATAATATTTCTAAAGGGACTATAAATTTTTTTGGGTTTGGGTTTTTTTGTAATGGGAAAGTTAAAAAGAAGACCAAATCTTAAAGAGGGATTTGTATTTTTTTTCTTGTTATAGTTGTTGTAAATATGTTTTAATTAGTTAAATAGTAGGTTATATTGAAAGAATAAAATAGATTGGTTTTGATTTGAGCATAAATATGAAATTGTTCGTCGTTATGGTTTATGGTGTTTATTAACCGATGTGACCGAACAAACCTTGCAAGCCAGAGCAATGCGTCCAGTGGGAGATCCACTCGATTAGATTTGCGGTTCAGTATTCATATTTGCCGACTTTATGGCTTTTGTCGGGTTTGGAATTGGTCGTGTAAACTGAACTGGCCGTTTACTTTTTTTATTGTATATGTATATATCTTTGTTTTGAAATTTGTAGTTATGTATATGTTTTATAATCATGAAGCATATTTAGCATTTTAATCATTGTGGTAGAAATTGATTTTCCTAAAACGGCTCAAAACGTAGAACCACAAAAGTGAACCGTTAAACAATCAAACTGATAAAATCGACCGGTCCGGCCGACCCACCCAACTCATCCTGTTTTGTTTATTGTTGCCCATATCGATGGTTTGGGGTTTTTTTTTTCTGTTTTTTTAATCAAATCCATTCAAACATGAGCATCAACACCCTAATAATTGATCTAATACTTGTAGCAAAATTGGAACTAATAATATTGAAACTGTTTTTTTATGTATAATAATAATAATAATAATAATAATAATAATAATGGAAATAGTAGTAGTAATGATAATAATAAATAGTAATAATGAAACCTAACCATAAGATTAATAATTAATATAACTAAACCGCTATTTGAAAAGAATGAGAATAATTGTAGTCGTACCTAACCAAAAGATTAGTAATAATTCAGATTATACAATTGACAAGATAATATTTATATTATAGCATGGCTACATGACACATATAAAATATCATCAGTAAATATAAATAGTTTTAAATAGTTTTCAAATGTTTGGGAATTAAGTCTTTGACTACTTAGATGGTCAATATCACAACTTTTTAGAGCTATGAAATTTTTGTTCAGGTATAGGAAAGTTCGGGACAAAATGGTTTTCGCTAATCCTAATCTCACATCATCCTTAGCAAATAACTCCACATTCCCTCACTTTAATGTCATATTAGAACGAATATCTATAAAAATTTATTTCTCGTAAAATTAAGATGATGTTTGGTTTTCTAAAAAAAATCGGCGCAGGCTACGGATGTTTGCTCTACCTATTCTATATAATCTGCAGATGTAGTCCATAGACTATTGACATTTTACCTCTTAAAAAACAAGGTACACCTAAATTTTAACCAAAAAACCCAATTTTTTATATAAAAATTATATAGATAATATTATTTGTGTGTTATCCACTTATCCCCCTCTCTTGGTTTATTTGAAGTCCGCAAATAAAGACCTTGGACTGCCAGACTCCACCCCACAATGCATGCTTGGTCCGTGGAAATGATCCGAGAATCCAAACTTGTGCCACATAATCTATGTGGTGAATGCTCTACCAATGTAAAATCCACTTGTTCATGTTTTTAAGGAGTTAAAAAGCACCCTTTTTTGGGATATGAAATGCAATAATAAACTCACCTTAAAATTCTGCTTAAAATATAATATTTTAAGTTGTACCTCTTAACAATTCAATAATTTTAATATTACCAACTTCTAATAACTTTTAATAATATAAAATATATTATTATAAAATGCTATTTATCATACTTTTTTTATGATCAACAGATTTCCATTCCAATCAACAAGGCAAATTACATAAGGATGGCAGGTAGACGGGCAACAAACTGCGCCGCCATCCCCTTCTGAATAGAGAACCCTAATCTACTAAAAACAAAGCCTCGCCCCTGAGGGGTCGTAAAGTTGCTGTGGATCACACGCTAAACTCTAGCCAAGAACCGAACCGCCTCCGGCGTCAAGGAGCCGAACGTGTCAAACGCCAGGGGGACAAAGGCATGCTGATTATCCTCACAAACTTTCGTAATAATATAAAATATATTAATGTATGTGGTTTTGATATACGGAATTGGGTTTGGCTAATTAAGGAGTACCACCTAATACCATACCTATCTTAACCCTATTTAATTTTTGAATACTAATCTCATACCCGAATATCCATCCCGAATATATTAGACTTTCCTATTTACAGGGTCGGTCCTGAGAATTCAGGCGTCCTGTCCAAGCTCAGAAAAACATGCCCCTTAGGCCGTAACGAATAGATAATGTAAACTATTTTTTCGTCGCTCATTGTTATTATTAGTTTTCTTTTTATTTAAATTAATATCGGTTTTTCTATTTAAGAAAAAAAACTTATAACATATAGATATATAGAATTCTTTTTTTAAATGTGCATCTGGAATAAAAGGTACCCTGGTCGGTGGTCTCTCGCCCACTTTCGGAGCCGGTTATGCCTATTTACTTACCTACATGTAAAGTTAGATCACAAATCTTGTTTTTTTTATTAATATAACATGAAAGCACAAATAATTTCAAAAAAATATACACCTCCGGAGCCGTTAAAATCATTAGAATATTTTTTCGGACTTATATTTGCTACGATTTTTCGAAATAAGAACCTTCGGAATTACATTAATAGTGTGGTGTTGTGTGTGTGGTTAAAAGTGGTGGGTTGGGGAACATAAAAACAAAGCATCCTTGTTTAATGCTTTCTCTTCTTCATCTCTTTTCTTTTTTACCCTGGCTTTTTTTCTTTTATAAAACCTTTGAATAATGTTATATAATCATAGACTTGATTGATAAATCATACATTTATATGTTTATAGTTCACATTATTCCGATTTACGAAAATGGAATTTATTAAAAAAATATGGGTGCATGCGAGGAATCAGGGTCATTTTTTGTATTTGGGTTGATTCGAACGACTCAGGTTATCAGAAAAAGTAAATAAATAAATAAATTACACAAATAGCAGTGGTAGAGCTAGCTTAAAAAATCAGGGGTATTCCAAATTACTTTTTTTGAAGATTAAGGGTATCCTTTGTATAGCTGGATTTTTTTTATTTTTTTTACACCACGAAAATGGTACGGAGACAGGGTTGAAGAGTAACCTGTGCTACCCCTTCTAATACACTAACTCCGCCCCTGACAAATAGTATAGTTTATGTAGTTTGTTTTAGTCAAGGTCTAATTTAAATTTAAAATGTTGCACGTTTAAAACTGTTAATAAAAAACAATTAGGGTACGTACATTTTTTCTAAGTTTCAACCATAACCTCATTAGATCTATTCATTATTGAATGCCTCCATCCCTTTCCTACTTTAAAATATTGGACATTTTTTCCTTATTTATTTTCGTCCCTTTTGTCTTTTTCTAGTATTCAAAATAACTTGAATAGATTTTTGTTTTAATAATTTAATTTTGGTTCTTTTTCTATTTTTTCGCTTGTATTTATTTGAAGCTAATTATTGAAGTATTCATAACAAGATTGGATCTAAAGTTTAATTAACTTTCAATAATTGGGAAGTAGCATATGTATCATATTATTATTATCCCATAAAATAGATATAACATACAATAAACAAGCAATAGTATCGACCGCGATGAATCAGTCATTACATTCATGTATCAGTGAAGCGATCGTTTATTACATAAAAGAGTGTTTGTTTGAGTCACATTGAGTAAGCTAGCCATCTTTCTATCCTATCCCTGATTTCCTTTCCACTCAATGATTCGGTCTTTACTTTACTCATTGTGCTTCAATGTTCGCCAAAAGTTCACTAGGGTCCACCAGACCTACAAACAAAATGTAGCAAAACGGATAGGTTGATATCACGGGTCAGGTGGGTTGATACGAAACACTTTTTGCCCAATTACTGACCACAATCCATTAGAGAAATTAGTCGTGGTCCATCGCTTTAGTATACTATCGATGTACATTAAAATTGAATCAATTGCAAATATTAATTCCCTAAATATCCAAATTATAATCAAAATTGTCAAAGTTTTTCCCTAAATCTAGACATATCTCACTCCTTATTCATATCAGCCAATTTTACTTATAAAACATAGAGATTAATCCAAATTCCCAACCTCACATACAATTTATAAGCTTAAATGACCATTATGTCACAATCAAATTGATCTCACATATATGAACAATGAACAACAATCCTAATATATAAATTGCACTCTAACTTGCATTTATGTACCCAAAATGCTACAAATTTGTTCCACTTTTCACAAACCTAAACATATACATCAATT
Source organism: Scalesia atractyloides (assembly GCA_947069175.1). NCBI lineage: Eukaryota > Viridiplantae > Streptophyta > Magnoliopsida > Asterales > Asteraceae > Scalesia > Scalesia atractyloides. Next base: position 7,286,841 of record CAMTDV010000025.1, on the reverse strand, counting down.
AGGATACATAATTTTTACTCAACTAATTGCTTATACCCTAAATTCATAAGTTATTGTACCGATGTTGTTATAACAGATATGAGACCAAGGATAGTGAGTGGACTGGTTAGGCTAAAAGGCTTTGAGGGTTCCTGTTAGCCTAACGCAGGTCGTGGAGTCCCCCTACGTTTGCAAGACGTAGAGAGAGGTTCACTAGTGTTTGTTGTTGTTATTCACTTAGGATCCGAGACCAAAGTGAATTCGGTTCTAGGATGTTGATGCTAAGTGAAGTTGTGTTGTTTGAAGTGAAGAGAAGGAACATGCATAGAGCAAGTTCTCAAAGAAGAAGAGAAGATCAGAGAGTATGGTCTAGTCTTTACCGATCTGGCCTGTCTCGCATGGCTGTGTGTTGCCTCTTTATATAGGAAAAGGATCTTCCCAAAGGGGAAACCTTTGACTGGTGAACCTTTGCTGCAGTAGGGGGTTTACTCATTTTGAGGGTTGAAGGCTTTTGACCTGCGGTTAATAGGATGCTCTCTGTGCACATGTTCTCTTTTCGGCTGTGAGAGACTTGGACAAGCAATCAGTGAGTTGATGATTCACTGTTCACATGCTTTTTGCTGTTCACATGCTGTTCTCCCGAGTTGGCTGGAAACGAACCCTTTAACCTTTAACCTCTTAAGCGTTAATGTGTAAAATCCATTTTATTGAAGCTTGAGCTACCCCCGTCATCAGCCCCCCAAATCAGAGGTTTTTGGGAAGTAAGCTCAAACACTTCTGACTTTTGCACATTTTTTCTTTTGCTTGAAGGCTTGAAGGCTTGAAGGGTTTATTGCAGTTGAGATTTTGAAATTTGAATTTTGACAAGACGGTTGACACGACAGGAGCAGTTTTTTTTTCAGGAGGGAAGTTCCCGAGTAATTGCTGGGTAATTATAACACCTATTATTCATTTATTTATCTTTTTGTTTTAGAGATAATTATCGAAACTCTTTCATTTACTTCTAAGTTTTTCTCCATATTCTTCCTTCTTCTTACCAGGTTAGTTTTCTTTTCTGTTTTCCTCTTTTGATTAGTTTATATGGGTGCTAAGAAGGATCTGTCGAGTACATATTCCTGTTTGACCCAAGAAGAAGTAGAGGCTTTTTGTATCGAATGGGGTATTGGTTTAGATTTTAAACCAGTTGCACCAGGTTGTGATGTTTCGATTGATCGATGTCCTCCTGGGTCGATTGCTTTTATCGTCGTCACCTCGAGTTTTCTAACCTTCGTCATCCGTTTTCGATGTTTGTCTTGAATATCCTGGAGTATTATCGCGTTTCATTTGGTCAGATTCATCCACATGGGATGTCTAGGGCTTTGCATTTTGAACTTTTGTGTCGTTCTAATTGGTTATGACCCAACTCTTTTGGCCTTTCGGCGGTTTTTTTCGTCTTGCAAAGAATGGTGACTGGTATACGTTTAAAACCGCCAAGGTTGATACTTGTTTGGTTTCATCTATGGTTACCAGTCTTGGTGTTTGGAAAAACCGTTTCTTTTGGGTGTCTGAGACTATAGTTCCTTTTAAATGGTGTGGAGGCATCCGGATGCTGTTCTCAATGAGCCAGAACCCTTAGAATCTGAGGTTAACAGTTGTTTCCTTGATGCCCATAGGGCTTGTTCTTCGAAGGTTCGTCCGTTCCCTGAACATTTGTTAGTTTTGTTGGGTGTTAGCAAACTGTGGGGTAAAAAGGATCGAGATCCTGTCTTAATGAGGGATGGACAGGGTATGCAGTTTATTTTTGTGTAATTAAATTTTGTTTTATCGTCACTTATGTTTTAACAACTTTGTGTTGTTTTTTTTTCAGTTATGTCTGCTCTTGATTTTATCAAAAGTGATGATACATCGGATGTTGGGTTTGATGATGCTGAAGCCACGAAGGGGGAGGATGCTGTTGTGAAAGGGATGGAACATAGGTTCGAGGGATCTGGTTATGTGAATGTGCCAAATGTGAAGGGGTTTTCTAAATCTGTTGTGAGGGGTGCTACCCGGCGTTCAAATCGTCATTTGATCAAAGGTGTTGACCAACCTTCAACTCCCGGTCCCCTTAATCCGAATGGTGAGGTGGCGGTTTCAGACACTGTTGAGGGTGAAAAGGAAGGTTTATCTGCATTGGTTGGGAAGAAGAAATGTGATGCTAAGAAGGTTGTATCCGTGGGAGGTTCTTCTGCCAAAAGTGTTAGTGAGTCTGGAGGGTTGGACGCAGATGTTGTTTATGTGCCCAACTGGAATGTGAAAGTTAGCGACAACTTCAAGGATGCAGCTGTTTGTGAAGACGTGCTGAATCATTTTGCCCCTCCAATGGTCCGTGGTACCATTGCTGAGATGGAGGATGACATGATGTTATCTCGTTTGATGTTGAGCGCTTGCAACTTTACCGCTATTCTACCTCAAGGGATTGCCCGTTTTTTCGTAAACGGATGCATGAGTATGAAGCATTTTCAAAGAATAGGGACAAAATGAAGGCTTCCATTGATGAGTTGAAGAAGGAGAGTGAGAGCTTTACGAAGAAAGAGGAAGCATGGGTGAAAAAGGTTGGTGAGCTTATTCAAAGGCATGAGGCAGAGGTTGGTGATTTGAAGAAGCAGTTGGAGGCTTCTATGGGGGAGAGAGATAGGATGGCAGCCTCCCTTGCTCAGGCGAATAATGATAACAAGAGGCTTGTTGAGCAAGGTTTTCAGCAGGTAGTTACCTATCTTCTTCATTCTGCCGAGTTTAACAGTATCTTGGGTGGTGTGTATGGTAAACTTTTAGCCCATGGAAGGCATCAAAGTTATGTTGCTGGCTACAAAGCCTGTGAATCCGGCGATCCTCAGGAAAAGTCTTCCCTTTATCAACCTGAAGCTTTCAAAGTTTTCCAGGATTCAGTCCGAGAGATGGAGCGTTTGACCTACCCTTATGTTGGTGAGGTCTCGAAGTGCTTTGGCAAGCATATATCTGTTTTGCAGGATTTGAAACCACGTGGGCTTGATGAGGCTGCATGCAAAGAAGTGTTCAAATCTTTGTCAAAGAAACGCTCATGCTCTGGGGACAGTGAGGAGACCCTTTCTGGTGCTGACGAAGGCTTGAAGGATCCAAGCCTTGAAGCTTCGGGGACGGCGGCTGAGGAAGGTAAAAAGAAGAAGAAGAAGAAGGCTAAGAAAGTGAAAGGTGATGAAGCCGGTGCCTCAAAGTCTGTGGTTGGTGATGCAAAGTAAAACTTTTAAACTTATTCGTAGCTTTCTTAGCATCTTTAAACAATGTTCTTATGTTTTTGAACAATGTCTAGGTTTGGCATAAACCCCTAAGGTTTCTGTGTTATGGTTGTGGTTAGCCTTGATGGCCTTTTGAATAATTTCTAGGTTTTGAGACCCTTATGGTTTCTTATGTTGGTTGGCCTTGATGGCTGTATGGACAATGTTTATGGCCCCCTAGGCCTTAATGTTTATGTATCCTTATGCTTTTATGTTTTTGTTATGTTTTGATGGTTGCTTGTCTTGTTTGTTTTATGTGTCTGTTTATCTAATTTTCCTTAAGAAGTTTTAGTGCTGCAGTCACTTTGGCTTCAAGGCTTCATTAGGTAAAAAGCACATGTTGTCTATCCTTTATATTAATACTTAGTGTATTTTTGCTTCGTAAACTTTTTTCAAGAGTTTAAGGAACGATTTGATGTAGGTTGTTCAGACCCGTCTATGAGACAAGTTTGTTGAAAAATTTTCTAAGTCTCATGGAGTTGCATTGATCTAGGAACTCACCCCTTATATAGGTTCATTTAACCCTTGAACCTATTGAGCGATGTGGCCTGGGAGCTCATCCCCTTACATGGCCCTTGCCATGGAATTTTTTGCAAGGTTCTCAACCTGATTATAGGATAGTTAACACAAGTTATGATAAAAGCTTCATCATTCATTCAAGAGGTTTTTCGTTTACAAAATGAGGGATTATACAACTCTTGAAATACATTCTAAATTTCTTGTCTAGACATGGAACCTTTTAGGGGTTTGGCCATTGCAGTGCCTGGGAAGCTTCTTGCCTTCTGTGTCGGCCAACTTGTAGGATCCTCCTTTGTGTGCCTCAAGGATTGTGTATGGCCCTTCCCATTTCGGGCCAAGTTTTCCTTGGTTTTCTTTTTTGGGAATGGCCCAACGATATCCATTCCCCATTTGTGGAACGGCCAGGCTGAAGTGATGGGAATGAGATCGTGTTTGGGGCTCTTAGGAACCGGTGCATGTATTTGACAAGCTTCACACTTTCTTAGTTGCTCGGTGGCATCTCGATGCATAGAGGGCCAAAAATACCCGAGATTCTTCAATTTAGAAACCACTTATTTTTGTCCAAAATGAGCTCCACATATTCCCTCGTGAACCTCTTTGACTAGATATTGGCTTTGCTCAGGACCAACACATCTCAGCAACGGTGCAAGGTATCCTTTCTTGAAAAGGGTTTCCCCCTGCAACACGTATTGTCTGGATTTCACTCGAACCCTTTCGGCCTCTATCGGATCAATGGGTAATTCGCCATTTTTGAGAAAATTTTCAATGGGAGTCATCCAATTAGGGCCTTCTTCAGTGATTACGTCTTGAACCTCCAATTCTTGGATGGAGGGGGTTTTCAATACTTCAACCAACACTTTTTTGGTAAGGTGAGCAAACGTGTGGGATGCAAGTTTGCTTAAAGCGTCGGTTCTTTTGTTTTGAGATCTGGGGACTTGTTTGATGGTACATGCTTGAAATGTGTTCATCAACTCTTTTGACTTTTCCTGATACTTTTTCATGTTGGGTTCTTTTGCTACATAGCTATCGTTGACTTGACTTGAAACGAGCAACGAGTCCGTGAAGACTTGAAGCCTTTGAACCTTCAATTCTTTGGCTATCTTTAAACCAGCGATTAGCGCCTCGTATTCAGCTTCGTTGTTAGTGGTCTGAAATTCAAGTTGAAAAGCGTATGTAAACTCTAACCCTTCAGGGCTGGTTAAAATGAGCCCAGCCCCTGACCCTTCAATGCTGGAAGCCCCATCGATAAAAAGCTTCCAGGCTTCAGGGTCAGAGGGTTTAGTGGCTGTGACATTAACTTCAGTGGTATCTTGCTTTGGTATTTCAACGATAAAATCTGCCAGGACTTTGGCTTTGATAGCTTTTCTGGGAATATAGGTGATGTTATGTTCACCTAGTTCCACAGCCCATTTGGCTAATCGTCCTGAATTTTCTGGTTTTTCAAGCACACTTTTTATGGGTTGGTCAGTGACCACTTGCATTGGGTGTGCTTGAAAGTACCTTCTAAGCCTTCTAGCCGTTTGGACTAGGGCTAAAGCAAGTTTTTCCAAAGGAGGATATTTGATCTCAACCAGTTTTAACGTTTTACTGAAGAAATAAACGGGTACCTGAACTTTGTCTCGTTCGATAGTTAAGACCGCGCTTATGGCTTCTTCAGCAGCTGAGATGTCACACCCCAACCGATGGCGGAATCATCGGGGTAGTGGCACTAGGCGAATCAGATTGATCAAGAGAATTTCCATAACAGCCATTTCAAAGATCAACATCAACATTTAATATCCCATACTATCAAACTCATAAACCTTCAAAATAACCATTACGTACCAACAAAATCGCTTAAACACAATCCAATTCGATCTTCCCTAGATTTTATTACAACCGTTCTAAAACAAACTAAATAAAACAAACTAAACTACGCATGCAACATCCAAGGCATCCAAGCTATAAATCCTCAACCTGTTACATACGTTAAAATACAAGTCAATACAATTAAGTAAAAGTGAGCATACGAGTTTGAATAATACTAGCATAGTCGAGAAAACGTTTGCGAAACAATCTAATTACATATCATGATACACCAAAACACTTAACATAACATAGGCTCATTTCTCATGCTAACTACCGTGAGAAGGCTTGCGCGTCCATCCTAACTAGACCCCGTTGGGTGTAAGCCACACTATAGTACCATACTAGCTAAGGAGGGAAGTTAACGAAAATAAGTCCTACTCACATGTTTCTAGTATCACGTATAGAGCATATACAATCAGATCATTCGCGTGTGATAAACAGTTTTGATTTGTGATGTGATTTTAATACAGGAACGTATGTAACACCGAAAAAGTGCATTAAAGCGAAAATGGGTCAAGTATACTCACTGTGGGTGCGTTTTAGTTAGCTTAGAGATTCTGAGGAGAGTCGAGAAGAGCGCCGGTTCAGCCTGTATACGCGAACGGAAGTGCATCAGTCTTCGAAAAGCTGAAATGGTTAAGTCTTGGTTGGGCTGTAGACAAGTTCGAGCGAACTTGTATGATTTTGGTGAGATTAGAGCCAAGTTCGGTCGAACTTGATGAGTTTCCTGAGAAACTTGTCAAGTTCGGGCGACCTTGTAAGAAATTCTTACTGACTAGACAAGTTCGGTCGAACTTGTAAGAAAACTGGTGAGAATAGCCCAAGTTCGTCGAACTTGACCCATTTGGGTGCAAGTTCGGTCGAACTTGACCTGTGGAGCTGGTGATTCTCGAGTGAACTTGATGTTTTCGGGTCCAAAATCTTGCGTTTTCGCCTCGTTTGTTGAGGAAAATCGAGTGTTCATCCCTCCAACCATGTGCTACTGAGCAAACTTAGGTCGGAGAGGTCTTTTAGAGCTGTTTTAGCCGTTTTACAAAAGCGTGGCCTAATCTGAGCGAACTTGGGGTTCGTTCGGATTAGTCCGGCTTGTGTAAACCAACATAAACGTCCTTGTGCTTCCAGATCTGGGATCTTGAATGATAGATGCTTCGTTTCATACCAGAAAATGAACAAAACATCATCAAAAAGTCCGTATCTTGTGTAGAAATCAATATTTATCAAAGGTTTTCTTAGATCTAGAACTTACAAGCCGAGATCTTGCAGATCTCGTGTTTGGGAAGTCTCTACTATCGCCAAACGAACTCGTATTGTGTAGATCTAAGCTTAAAACAGAAGTTTTGAAGAAAAAGATGATTTTTTTCATAAATGAATGAGTTTTGATGAAAACGAAGGCTATGCCTTGTGCCAAAATCGTTGTAAACCTTTGTAGATCGTTGATAAACGTTGTTGCAGTGAAATCGGGTCGATTCTTACTTAGAACACGAAGGTTTCGGATTTTGAGAGCTCTGGGCGAACTTGCAGCAAGTTCAAATGAGTGAACATGGCTTGGTATTTATAGGAGAAGACAAAAAGAGAGCTGGTGGAGACCAAGTTCGGTCGAACTTGCATGCAAACATGCAAGTTTGGGCGAAGTTGTTAGATTTTCAAGGATGAATGGTTAAGTTCGGCCGAACTTGTACATGTATGTACAAGTTCGAGCGAACTTGAGGGAAAGCAAACGATCCTTGTGTCTCAGGCAAGTTCGGGCGAACTTGTGGTAGTCAAGTTCGGTCGAACTTGGCCTGATGACCAAGTTTCGTTTGCCGATTTAGCGTTAAGTGTTCGATTGGCTATTCGGTTTGCCTTAAATAGTTATATTAAGCGTTAAATTAAAGCGTTAAGCGTTATAGTTGATATAATAGTGCGATTTAGCGATTCGATAATGCGAGAGCGATGTGATAGCGAGCGTAATCATAACCACAAACACACATAACACATAAGTAACATAAAAACCACATAACTAACTGCGATTTGTGATGCGATGAGATTAGCGATGAGATTTTATAAGCGATTATATGCGATAATAACGCACAATACCATAATTAATTAACATAATCTTTATTATCAACCGAATCTCAGATTTACAAAGGATAGATAAACGGAAAACAAAAGAAAAGATAACAATCAAATTTTTGAGTTTTTACATGAGAGGTAGACAGAGATTGTTTCTCCCGTTTCTGGGGCTGCTATGGTCAGGAGTGAAGCTAAGTGTTGCTTCATCTGGTTAAAGGCTTCTTCTGCCTCTTCCGTCCATCTGAAATCTTTTTTTTTTGCACACCCCATGAGTGTTTTGAAAAAGGGGAGAGGCTTCTCAGTGAGTTTGGAGGTAAAATGCTTCAAGGCTGCAGGCCTTCCGTTTAGACTCTCAACTTCTTTTTTGCTTTGTGGGGATTTTGTTTCCAAAACAGCTCTGACCTTGTTTGGATTGGCTTTTATACTTTGTTTCCCCACAATATGCCCCGGAAATTTGCCTTCCTCAAACCCGAATGAACATTTTACCGGGTTGAGCTTCATGTTGATTTTTCTCAGAAGGTTTCTTGAACGTCGTCGAGCATTTAATACTCGGTTTTGCTTTTTATCACTAAATCATCGACGTAAGCTTCCATGTTTTTTTTCCAATTTGACTGGCGAATGCTTTGTCAATTAGGTGTTGGTAGGTTGCACCGGCGTTTCTTAGGCCAAAAGACATCTTTTTATAGCAAAAAATACCCTTGTCTGTGTGAAACGCGGTTTTTCTTCATCTTCTTCTTTCATGAGGATTTGGTGATATCCTTTGTAAGCATCAAGGAAACACTTAAAAGGATAACCGGTAAAAGAGTCGACTTTGAGGTCAATTTCTGGCAAAGGATAACAATCCTTTGGACATGCTTTATTCAAGTCTTTGAAGTCGATGAACATCCCCAAGACTTGTCGGGCTTTCGAACCATAACAGGGTTGGCAATCCATGATTGGTACTTTACTTCTCGAAGGATTCCAGCGAGAACAAGCTTTTCAACTTCTTGGCATGCTGCCAGGCTTCGTTCAGGAGCTAGACTCCGTTTCTTTTGGACCACAAGCTTAACATCTGGTGGTATTCTCAACTCATGTTCAGCAATGCTTCGAGGGATACCCGTCATGTCTTCCGGGCACCAAGCGAAGACGTCGCTATAGTGTATGAGTAACTTTTCAAGGTATGACAAAGTTTCTTGGGATAAGTTCATGTTAACCCTTATCCTCTGTTCAGGATACTTGGGGTTATGATCAATCCTTCACTGTCTTCATTTTGTGAACTTTCCCCTTCTACCATGTAAGCCTCCTGAGTTGGTTGAAGGGTTGCAATCCTTCTTTCACTGGGAAACTTGACAGTGCATTGTCCAACTGAGACAACCATGCCGAAGGCACACTGACCTGGCCTTCCTATGATAACATCATAGTTGGAAGGGATGTCTATAACCACAAAGGTAAGTGACCTGGTTCTTTCCATCTGGCCTTCACTAAAACAGACATCGGGTTAGCTGCCTAAAGGCTTAAGGGGTATATCAGCGATACCTTTTATAGATGACCCCGAGGGTTGAAGCCTTGAACGTTCCTCATCAGTGAGACATTTGAAGAACTCTTCGAGCATGATCTCCGTGGCCGCCCCTGTGTCAATGTAGGCTTTGCTTGTCTTACTTGTCCCCACCATCGCTTCGACCACCAGGGGGTTTGAAAGTAGGTTTCCCTGAGGTGGTGGGAAGCAGACACACTGAAGCTCCCAAGCCTCCAATCGTTGATTTTTGCGAGAAACTTCTTGATTGATACTCACCATGTTTACTTCTTTGTTCTTCCCTTCAGCCATTTTGTCCCTGACTCCATTTACTAAATGAGCCAATTCCCCGGACTTAACGGCTTCTTCAATTCTTTTCTTGAGTTGAAAACAATCGTTCGTGTAGTGACCTTTTTCTTCGTGGAACTCGCAGTGTTGAGTGGAGTTTTCGTTCTTCTTACTTTTGGGCAAAGGTCTTAGGGTCGGAAGCTGTGCTTGATTTCCTCAGTTGCTAGGATTTCTTGAGGGGTTTTGGTCAGGGTTGTGAAATTGACAGTTCTTTCTCTGCTTGGAGGGTTCCGAGGTTCAGGTTTCCGGGAGTCTGAACCCTTGAACCGTATTGTAGTGACCGAAATTTCCTCTTTTTCTATTTGGGCTGCTGCCTCGCCAGCTGGGTGCCCGTTTCCTTTGTTCTTTGATATCCACTGCTTCCTCTCCCCGTATATGTGCTTCGGCCCTTTCAAGGGCTTCTTCAAGAGTCTTGGGTAGGCTCTTGTTGAAATCTCTTGTGAGATATTTGGAGGTGATAGTGTTCATAAAACCGGCTACCCTCATTTTTTCGTCTGCACCTACGTAGGTGAGACCTTCTCTTTTGTATCTCTCAATGAATTCTCGGAGACTTTCGTCGTCCCTTTGCTTGATTTGGAAAATCACAGTGGCGTCTTTGACGTACCTCCTTTGCTGTGAAAAATTGGCCAGGAACCCTTTGCTCAAATCATCGAAGCTTCGAACGCTTTTGGCGGGTAGGTCGTTGAACCATATCCTGGCGGATCAAACAAGAGTTTGCATGAACATGAGGCAACACTCAGCGTTGGACCATTTTTCGATTCTAGCTGCGCCGGTGAAGATCTGTAGGTGATCTTCTGGATCCTCGGTTCCATCATATGTTTTTATGTGGGACGGCATTTTGATCTTTGTTTGGAAATCATAGTCGGCGATTTGCTGGGAAAAGAACGACAGATTGCTGGGCTTGTAAGGTTTTGCAAGGTCTTCTTCTGCCCTTGTAGCAAGATTATGACCTGCCGTTCCCTGGTGAGTACTCAGCACTTGATTGATGAGCCGAGACCAAGGGAAATATGCCATCATTTGGGCCATCATTTGGGGCATGAGGTTGAAGCATTGAAGGCTTTCTGGCTGTGCAGTACAAGGCATTCCCATGGAGGCATTCATAACAGCGCCTCGTACCAGAGGCAAAGTAGCCAATGCTTGTTACCATGTGGAGGAAACCGGAGGGGGAACACTTGTTACTGGAGATTGCCATAGCTGCTCAAAGGTGGTTTCATGCCCGACTGGTGCACTAGCCATGACCGGCTGAGAGGTGAATATGGGGAAGGCCGTCGGGTTAGGCCTCCTATAAAAATAAGGGGTAGGGTTAAAGGGTTGGTAAACTATGCTTGGACCAGCTTCATGGCCAGAGGCCATGGGTTGTGAATTGCTAAAAGGTGGAGGTGGCGGTCCCGGCGATAGAGACGGTTTTGGCTCGTCATAATCCAACCTTATTCTGACCCCTTTTTCTCATTCTTGACTCACGTGTTGGTTGAGGAGAGTCCTCAACCGCAAGAAATTTCTGGCAACTCCTTCAGGGGACAAATCGACGCGTTCTGGGGCACTAGAGGTGCCGATCTGTCGGGAAGGAACCCAGAATGGGAAGGAGTTGGCGTTTGGAAGAACTCAGGGAAAGAGATTCCGGCAGAAGTATCTCCAGGGGTGGAGAGTGGGGTTGTCACAATCGGTGAAGCTGGAATAACGGTGGACGTTAAAGTATGTGGTACTTGATTAACTTCTCCCGGAGATTCGTTTCCTGACATGCTGATATTGAAGAAGAATGGAGCTACACTACTGGTCTTTAAGATAAAGTAAGCGGCGTAGCCCACGGTGGGCGCCAACTTGTTGTTACAACAAATATGAGACCAAGGATAGTGAGTGGACTGGTTAGGCTAAAAGGCTTCGAGGGTTCCTGTTAGCCTAACGCAGGTCGTGGGGTCCCCCTACGTTTGCAAGACGTAGAGAGAGGTTCACTAGTGTTTGTTGTTGTTATTCACTTAGGATCCGAGACCAAAGTGAATTCGGTTCTAGGATGTTGATGCTAAGTGAAGTTGTGTTGTTTGAAGTGAAGAGAAGGAACATGCATAGAGCAAGTTCTCAAGGAAGAAGAGAATATCAGAGAGTATGGTCTAGTCTCTACCGATCTGGCCTCTCTCGCATGGCTGTGTGTTGCCTCTTTATATAGGAAAATGATCTTCCCAAAGGGGAAACCTTTGACTGGTGAACCTTTGCTGCAGTAGGGGGTTTACCCATTTTGAGGGTTGAAGGCTTTTGACCTGCGGTTAATAGGATGCTCTCTGTGCACATGTTCTCTTTTCGGCTGTGAGAGACTTGGACAAGCAATCAGTTAGTTGATGCTTCACAGTTCACATGCTTTTTGCTGTTCACATGCTGTTCTCCCGAGTTGGCGGGAAACGAACCCTTCAACCTTTTAACCTCTTAAACGTTAATGTGTAAAATCCATTTTATTGAAGCTTGAGCTACCCCCGTCATCAACCGACAACTAAACAGAATACACGATTGTTGTTTAGAAGAAACCCTACCTGAGAAAAAGAAATGGCAATCAAGAAACCTAATCCACCAATTTCAAGAACTGATTCTGATGAAAAATTGAGCGACTTAAAGAACTGATGTGTAATCAATTCACAATGGACCATAGAGGGGCAAAGAAGAAGATCAGGTGTTGGAAGATGAAATGGGGAGATGACTCACCTGATGTAATACCATAGAAGTGATACGTGGTGGAAAACTAGATGTTTATACACACGCCTCGTGTTTCATTTTGGAAACAATACAATCTAAATACATAAATTTAACAACAAATCCTTGCAAGACACACCCTCAATGCATAATATACAAACTCCTAAAGCCAACCAATATTGCTAGTTGTTAATATATAAATATGCTAGTTAAATATATTATAACCGATAATAATATGATATACATAAATCAACCCAACTTTTAAAACAGTTAGTGAAATATAACTTCTACTAGTTTATAAATCGTATTTATATATAAATAATTTATATGATTATTAATTCATGATTTTTTATGTTTTTTTATAACAAGCCAAGTGTGGTGCAGTAACTAAATCATCGAAAAAAATGTTTCCACGCATGCAAAGGGTAATAATTAAACCACTCAATAACTAGGTGTAGTGGAATAACTAAAAGGTTAAAGAGAAAAAAAGGAATAGTTCTAATTGATTGTTGGGGGTAGATGTGAACAAAACGCTTTTCTCCGAACCTAAATCGGTTTGGAACTGGTTTTGACTTTGACCGATTATTGAAACCTAAAAGATTGTAGCATACCGTACATCTTAGAAGAGCCAAAGATCTTAAGATTACTAGTTGTTTATCCAGGCCCACTCTAGGCACTGAAGGTCAATGTACCATTTTGTTTTATGTTGAACGGTGTCTTTGTAAGACAATTACAGCCGTCATTGAGTAACGGCATTGCAACTGTCGCCACACTCACGGCGCCACGAGGACAGTGATGACGACGCACATATAAGTGTGTCACCCAAACCCTAGTGTGTTGCCTATATGTGGTGATTTGCATTTCTTTATTAGGCAGACTTTTGGTTTATCTAATTCACTATCAAGTGTGTGTTTTGAGCTTATCTACCAAAGTCCAGATTCTATTGTAAACCTTTCTGACTATAATCAACGCTTAATCGTTGTGTTTATCTTGTTCTACTTTGTTCTTAAGCGGTTTCTTAGTTTTCGATCATTTACGGGTCAAAACATCAAACTAATTGATTTTAGATTTGATCTGTTTTGTGTTGAAAAAACATCATTAGTGTCGATATTTCTAGAATTTTGAATATACACCGATTCCAAGTCAAACCGGTTTTAGTTTGAAATAAGTTTGGTTCCTCCTCGACTTGGTCAGTTTTTACTACTGGTTTGAAAGGCCTGTTTCGCTTTGGTTTAGTGTTGGTTCGGTTTGTAAAGCGGTTCTTGCATGCACATTTAAAAAAAATTAAGACAAATTTTCTTTTTATATAATATTATACTTTTATTAGTTTTTATAGCTTTTATTAATGCGTATGTGTATGTATTTGTATGTGTAGAAATCATTTTGTACAATATATATACATATATATATATATATATATATAAAGTGTATTGTACAAAATCCCTTAACGTACGATGCGTACGCTATGGGAGTCCCGCATGTTATATTTCTAACTACGCATGTTTTGTAAATATATCTGCATGTTATATACTAAATCCACATGTTATGAATTAAGTTCGCACGTTATAAATTAAGTTTACATGTTATAAACCAAATCCGCATGTTATATTCCCATCACGTACGCTTTGTACGTTAAGGGATGATAGTGTACGTTAGCTAAATCCGCATGTTTTATATATATATATATATATATATATATATATATATAAAACATGCGGATTTAGCTAACGTACACTATCATCCCTTAATGTATATATATATATATATATATAGGTGAAAGATAAAACGAAAATCCACTTGAGTTGAGAAAACTCAAGAAAACCCTATGTAACATTTTTATTTTTCTAAAAAAATAGGGAATGTAACATAAACGTACTTGAACATTTTTATTAAAAAATGTAAAAAACGCCTACTTTTTTTAAAATGTTCAAAATTTGTTTGTTACATTTTTTTGACATATATATTATGTATCATGAAATTTTTAACATTTAAAAAAAAACTGCTCGGTGTTTTTTTATTTTTCTTTTACAGAAATGTTCAAATATATGTATATATATTTCCTATTTTTTTAGAAAAAAAATAAAAATGTTACATGGGGTTTCTAGAAGGTTTTCTTGAGCTTTTTCAACTTAAGTGGGTTTTTATTTTATCATTCCCCTGTATATATATATATATTAAGAAGGATCCTTTAGGAACCACCCTTTATTGTGAGAACCGCGAGAACCAGTGTGAACACAAACAATAATCCTAAAAATATATATATATAGGACAAGGATCCGTTAGGAATCACTCTTTATTGCGAGAATCATGAGAACCAGTGTGAACACAAACAATAATACATAAAAAAATCTAAAAAACACCCTAATTTTTTTTTTTTTAATATTTTTTTGAGAAATTCGCCATATTTTGTCAACAAAAAAAAATATTTTTTTTCAAAAAAAAAGTGAGTAACAGTTATCCATGCACATGTGTATTTTTATCATTTCTTTGACAAATTCCGTAATACATTATAAATATTGGACAAATGTACTTTCATTTACACTACCACGTGTAATACACTAATGTTTACGTTACCAATATTAGAAATGCACATGTGCATCTATATGCATCAACATGAAATAAGATGTTTTGGTACACTACTTTGAATACACTTTCTCTTTCATCTATCATTTCATCCATAATACATTACCATGCACATGTGCATATGTATCATTTCTTCGACAAATTCCATAATACGTTACAAATATTAAACAATTGTACTTTCATTTACACTACCATGTGTAATACACTACTTTTTACGTTACGAATATTAGAAATGCACATGTGCATCTATATGTATCAACATGAAATAAGGTGTTTTGGTACACTACTTTGAATACACTTTCTCTTCATCTATCACACCATCCATAAAACACTTCCATTACCTCCTACCATCCATAATACAATACCATTACCTCATACCATCCATAATACAATACCATTACCTCCCAGGCTCCTACCATCTATAATACAATACCAATACCAATATTTTCACTTTATTACATGTATATCATCACCATTTATACCATCCAATCAACATATTACATCATAAAGTGACAACTATAACCAAACCATTAACCACTAGATATAATTAACCAAAAAACATGTATATGGGCCTACTTCATCATTCAAAAACACAAACTTTTTGTACCAAAACACGTTAGATAATGGTTATACAAAATGATGCACATGTGCATTTTGAATATTGGTAATGTAAAAAAGTATGTATTACGGATGATATTGTAAATTAAAGTGCAATTGTCTACTTCTGATAATGTATTACGGAATTTGTCGAAGTTATGATACATATGCACATGTGCATGGATAACTGTTACTCGAAAAAAAAATTTAGGGGTAAGAAATGTAGCGATTTAAAAAATAGTAAAAAAAATAAAAAAAAATTTGAGTGCTTTTTTGAATTTTTTTAGATTTTATTTTACAATAAAGGTGGTTCTCGCGGTTCTCGCAATAAAGGTGGTTCTCGCATGAACCTCACCCTATAATATATATATATATATATATATAGGGTGGGGTTCGGATACAAAGTTCATTTTTCCTACAAAGTGTACAAAGTAATAAAACACCACAATTTCAGCCATAAAACACACTAAAAACCCAGAAATAATAGAGTGAAGATCACTAAAACACAGTATCTAAACCCTAGCAGTCCATAAAAACTTCAAACACACCATCATAGAACTATGAATATAATACACAACATGATAATCAACATAAAACACAATAATGTTAGTCATTCAATAATCAAAGCCTTATCATCTAAAAGACAATACAAAACCCACAAATATGGCGTTTTCGTAATCTCCACTTTGTTATTTGTAGGTTTTGAGTGTGTTTTATGGTTGACATTATCGTGTTTTATAACTTTATACACCTTGTAGGAAAAATAGACTTTGTAGCCAACTCCCACCCTATATATGTAATTATATTTTTATATAAATTTGAACCGTTTTTTCTATCGGTTTGAAACCCATTTTTTTTTCAAACTGGTTTTGTGTAAAAGCTGGTTCGGTTCGGTTTTTTACTCAAGGGAGCGAAACCATATGGAATCTACGGTTTGGATTACAAATCGAACTGGTTTCTCTTGTTCTAGTTCCAAAGCAGAAATAGTTCGAGTCGGTTTGGCCGGTTTCGATTCTTGCCTTTTGTTCATCTCTAGTTGGGGGTGGGCCCACTTTCCTCATTCACGCTGGCCATTGTAATGTTGATGGGAGCCAATGGGGAGTGGTGTTTAACGACCCACATGCTGATTTAGCATTGGGTATTAGCCCACTACACTAAGGGTGTTTAGAAAAAACCGTAACCAAATAAAAACCGTAAACCGAACCGTAACCGTAACCATATAAACCGATCCAAATAACAATTCGGTTTTTGGTTTGGTTTCTAACCGAAACCGAATTGTGAATATGGTTTTGGTTCGGTTTATGGATCCACATTTTATATTATTTGGTTTATTCGGTTTATTTGGATCACCGAATAAACCGTTTAACTCAATTAATTATTAAATAAAAATAATAATATTTTATAACTTATATACATTTTATTAGCCCAAAATAGTTATTTTTTATGCAACCCAAAATAACAAATGTAAATCTAAAAGCCCAACTCAAACTCAGTCATTTCTAAAATAATAGAACTTCAGACCTTCAGTATAGATCTATGTTTTGAAGCTTTAACTTTGTGGTTGTGTCTGCGACTACTTTATGGATGTGTTTGTTTTATTTCGCAATGAAACTTTCTTGTATTCATATATTGTTAGGTGTAAATTAGTTGCGATGTGCGGAAGTTAGAACACAAACATAAATATAAATTAGGAAAAAAAAGTACTTAGGTACAATTTGGTTAGATTTGGTTTCTAACCGAATTGAATTTGGTTTGGTTTGGATAGGTTTGCATATTCCTTATTTGGTTTGGTTTGATTTTTGGTTTGGGGTACAAAATTTTGAAAAACCAAATAAACTAAATTAACCATAAACCGAACCAATGAAGACCCCTACACTACACATGTAAACATGAAAATTGTTTTAAGTGAACTATGTTATCAGAAGCCTCGTACTTTCTTCTACTTATTACACCTATATTTGATTTAATTTTTTGTGCAATATTTATCTAGACTAGTTTGTTATAGTAATTGTCATTTTTCGTATCATATTCATATTTTTTAACGATTTTACATACTAATGTTAATGTTTTGTAATACAATTTCAAATATATATTTGAAATATTTAACACAACTTTGAAGAATTCACTAAAATACGTATGACTACCTCAAATTTAAAGGTATACGGGCAACAAGTTATGCTGCTAACCCTTTTTAATAGCAAAACTACATCTTTTAAAAACTAGATTCATATATCATGGGTCATAAAATTTTTATGCATAACCTATGGGACTCAACTAAATAGCTCCGCAGCTTCAGGCTCAAGGAAACCAAAAGTATTAGATACAAATGGCATAAACATGTGTTAGTTGTCGAGGCACGCTTTCTCGTATTTTGTCACTTTGCATGAAGAACCTTTTAGAGGAACATGACCTACCTTGAAAAAACTGGTCTCTGAGCCCACAAAAGGGGAAAATGTAACTAGATCTACACACGCATGTTTCCCCCCACCAATTCAAAGACCAAAATGTCATTTGGTTTGAGTTTTGATCTTCCTTTCAATGGGTCGACAAAGAAATTATAGGTCCTTCTTTCTATATAGGAAACTCGACACCCAGATTGTGTAAAAAACGAATGTCTTTAACCAAATCGTGTCAGTACTTGAACCAGGGAGCTCTCTACAGTAAACTGCATGCTCCCCAAAGGAATCAAACACACCTTGCAACGAACACGGCATGTCTCATCAACCGGATATAAGGGAACCATGAGACAATATTTAAGGATGGTATGATACTCCACTGACGACATATTTTAATTTACCCATATATAAGGATGCATGGAGAAAATCTTGAGCATGTGGTGTTCGTAGACTCAAAATAACTTTTGTTTAACTGTCATGTCAAAGTGTATTTCCATGACCTCAACAATTTTACTAAAAAGGGCACTCGCTAATGCATATTTGCTTTTAGGGGGTATCCTTGTTAGCAAACTATTGAAGTCAAAGTTTGGAATCGTATCACAAGGACAAAGCCAAAGGACAAAGATAATCATAATCCATACTACAGATACTAGTGTCTCATAAGATGTGGTATTAAGGCACCCAGGATTGGTCCCTTGAGGCAACAAAGGTGTTGGATGAAAATCTATTATCAAATACAACCCCAAACCCCCAAACCTAATAGGTAGGAAACAAGTCACCATTAGAAGTCTTCGAAGAAAGAACCTAATAAACACCATGTCCTCAATTGCCTCCTGCAATCTTTGTTAAAGAAAAACATTGCCTCAATCATGTGCACATGTTGGCACGCCCTCAAGCCAAAAAAAAAAGTCTACTAGGCATAAACCTAATGTCTACTAGGCATAAACCCTCACAAAAGTTTCAACAATCATAAAAAGGCCAAAAAGCTCAATTTTCTTAATATTCAGCTCAAGATCCAATAAAGGACTCTTCACCTAATGATGTCCAACACTCTATCCACCTTCTCTGAATCTCTAATGACGATCCTATCATCAAGATAAACTTATGCACAAAGGGTGCAATACAAGAGCGAAAGAAGTGGTTCCTAATGGGTCTCCCTATTTAACCCTAGTGGTAGGCCATATATGCTCATCTCTAAGGTACATCCTTGATGGTTGCCCTTACCCTTCATAGCAATCTTGGAAACCAAACGCCTCCATATAGTAGTATAGCACCCACTACAATAGGTCGGATCGTGTTGTCATGTTTTAAGAGTGGTGTAACATGTATTTAAAAAGAATTACATTAGTTTTGGAGCGATGCTAAATTTACTATAAAAAATTGATAAATAGTTATAACTAAATCCAGAAAAAAGGAGAAAATTTAGAGAGGTAATAGATTTTAAAGATGTAATTGATTATGCCCTTCAAAAGAAAAAAAATATTGGTCTACGTGATAAAATTAATTAAAGTAATGGTCACTTTCTAATCCACATCAAATCTTGTGGTTTTGTTAAAATTTTTAATTTTATTTGTGTCTCTAATTGATTAAGATATGACGAATATTTATAAGATAAATCAAATTAGATAACTATTAGTTAAATTATTTGCCGTCGTTATTCGTTTATCATTTATGAAAAGAAACTCACTATGAGTAGTTGTTAAACATGAAGTTGTCCTTTTGTGTAATTGAATTAGTTTTAATATTAACACTTGTAATCATCACAATTTGATGTTTAAAATATTTCGATCCTAACTATTATATGGACACATAAGAATTATGAATTTAGATAGAGCAGTTTAACATTGTAGGTTCAGGATCTTATGTTTTAATTTCTTTGAAGTATAATCATATATGTAAAATACTAATTGGAGTAAAACTAGTATTAAGCACCCCCGCGTTGCGGCGAGGGTGTAAAACCGTGCCAATAGTATCAATGCCACATTATCGTCGCGACCACAATACTGAAATTGAGGTGTGTTTATGTGAAGAAATTAGACCGAAACGCTAAACATAAAAATTAATAACTAAGACGATCTAGGACTTGCACGTTATGTCAAACCTGTCAACGGGGAAAAAATAGACGATGTAAAAACGTTGATCCACACACGCACTTGTGATGTGTTGACCCACAAAATTTAGAACGAAGCATAATGCGAAAAATGAAAACTACAAGTTACCAAAGTTGAAAGTAACAAAAATTGTGAGGATAGATTGCAAAAGATAAAAAGTTTTTGGTTAAAAGTAAAAAAACAAATAGTTTTGGATTAAAAGTAATTTATTAAATACTTTTGGGTGAAAAATTAAAAAAAAAATTTAATCTCTCAAAAAATTGAGTACAAGACAGATATGCATAAATAAGTTGCTTATTTATAGTGTTCTAATGCTAAAATCGCCCATTAGGTTTGGTAATATTTGCTTTTTCCAAGCAAATTTACTTTTTTGCATTATAGTCCTAGAGGCTTGTGTTTTTTGTCTTATCTATCCAAATCATAACACCGTTTAAATTAAGCATAAATTCAGGGACAATTTGTTCTTTTTACTCAATTATTTGAGTAAGTTGCCAAAATATCCATGAGGTTTGATTATAGAGTAACTTACTTTTTGAGTCCCTATGTTTAGTGTTTTTAACAATTTGAGTCTAAAATAAAAAAAAAAGTTTAATGCCCTCATTACCCTTATGGTCCGCAAGGGGTCCCGTGTCATTTTTTTTTATCTTTAGCCTCCTCTCATCCTTATGGGTCGTATGATCTCACCCCTTGCGGTCCGCAGTGGATCTCCAACAGCAGGTTAAATGTTTTTTTCTTCAACTTTCCCGACACGCCACTTCACGATCTCGCAATTAATTACCTGATTTTTTCACCATATCCTAGAAATTCACCTATATATCAAATTAGTATCGAAACATGGGAAAATAACATACGAACTCATAAAAATGTAAGGAATTTGATTGGGTAATTATGTATAAATTTAAGCATATCATTTGTGTTCTACATGTATGAGAGCTTCGTAATGAACCAAATCTGAGCTAAGATAAATGAGATATCAATTCTCGAAGTTGTATGTTTGAATCAGACAATTACGAAAATTAAAAGGGAAAATAGTGGAATGAGTGAGAACTTGTCTCAGATAAACCCTTAAGAGTGGCTTATAATTAGATACCTTCCCGAGGTGTAATTAAGTTTTGTAATTAGTTTTTGAACGACAAACTATCATACTCCTAAATACTTTTAGGTAGTGTTCGTTTTATGGAATGTGATGGAATCGGAATTGGAATTTTCATAAAAATTGGATTCAGAATTTAAACATTCTATTAGGAGTTGGAATTTGGAGGAATTGAAATCTCAATTCTATTATTGATGCGTTTGGTTGGCAATGAATTGGAATCTACCTTTTAGGTCGGCTTTGGGCATGGACGGGGCTAGACGTTTCAGGTCGGTAATGGACTGGGTCAAGTTGAGATGTTCTGGGTCGGGTCAGGTCGAGAAGTTTAGGGTCATTAACGGGCCAGGTTAGTTCAAAACGATACGAGTCCGAAAACAGGCTGGGTCAAGATGTTTCAGCTTGTTAACGTGGTGGGCCAGGTCGAGACGTTTCAGGTCATTAACGGGTCGGGTCACTTGGAAACGTTTTGGGCCGATTTGAAAAGTTTTGGGTCACTAACGGGCCAGATCGGTTCGAGACGTGTTAGGTCGACGACCTTCCGGGTTAGTTCGAGACGTGTCAGGATGACCTTGAATCGGGTCGCGTAAAGAAGTTGCTGGCTAGCGAGGGCTAATCGGGTCGAATTGTTGCAGGCCGGAGGTGGGTTGGGTCGGGGCGAGGCGTTGTGGGTCGGAAACGAACCAATTCAGGTTGAGACTTTCTCGACATGGTGACCAGTCAAAGATTCCATTGACTTTACTCAAATTCCTTCAAAATTCGAAAGGATTTTGAGTTCTTTTGGTTAAAAGAATCTGAAGGAATTCAATTCCAATTTCTTTGCTAACCGAACACAATCAAGAATGAAATTGATATTTCAATTCCTTCATTTGTTGAAATGAGCAACATAAGGAATGGAATCCAAATCCAATTTCATTCCATTATGTGAAAAGAACACTACCTTATACTTGCACCGTGGAGGATTTGAACCAGTGGCGGACCAATGCATTTTTTCATGGGGGTGCGGAATACTTTTAAAGATTTTAGGCCTTTAGGTATATAAAAAATTCAGTTCATATCGGGTCAGTTCGGGCCAGGTCATGTAAAACAAAAAAACATTAAGCTAAATTTTATATAATCATCAAAAACATGTCAAACGTGGTTACAAACATATTTAAAATGTCTCCCTACGGGTTTTCATTTTTGAAATCTATTCAAAACATCCTTAGCTAATTTTCTAAGCAAATCTTTCTCTATATAACACTTAAACAATCATCACCAAACTTCATAATTTTCTACTTTAAAATCAAGCCCTAGTCTTAATTGTTGATTCCTTTTGCTAACCATTTAAACACACTATACTTTAACTAAAACAACAAAATCAACCAACTAAAGTTTCAAAAAACAGCAAAACAACTAAAAGTTCAAACTTTTTTTAACAATTTTATTTCTCCTAAAAATCCAAATAAAACACGAAAACAACAAAATAATCAAACCATACCCGGAAAGAGTGATGAGATGTTGTTTTCGTGAGTTTGGTGGCCGGAATTGTAGTGGATTGGGTTATTATATTTAGTTCAAATTAGATTAGTAGATTGGGTTGGGCTTGGATTATGGTGTGCTTATTGGGTTAAAGGTTAAGAGAAAGTTAATTGGGTTAAGTGAAAGTTAACTAGAAAGTTAATTAGGTTGTATTTTTAAAAAATATTCATTGTTTACGTATTTATTTTTTATAAATTCATAAGATTTTTTTTCCTAAGGGGCGGTCGAAAATTTCCATGGGGTGCGGACGAAAATTTTCAAGGGTCGGGATTTTACCGGAATTTAACACTAATTTTCTTTTTTCAGGGGGTGCACCCGCCCACCTTGGGATATAGGTGGGTACACCCCTGATTTGAACTCTTCAACTCTTAAACAAAGAGGATGCACCTTATCACCACATCATGTACCTCACAAACAAATATTGTAATTTACTGCTTTCCTTTCTGTTTTATATTGTAATTTGTATGAAAGTGAGCAACCTTCTTATAGAGTTTTGGACATGACATCGGCATATGGCCAATGCTAATGGCAAAGTCTATAGTATACATATCTTGAGATAATCTCAATAAGCCGCTCTTCCATCACATAAAGTTTATAATATTTCTAGACCAAAAGAGTCGACTGGTCTCATTGTTACTTGTGGATCAAATAATGCCTCAAGAGCAATTTTATTATAGTTTACTGGTAAGGACCTTCTCTTGGCTAGCCAAGGAGACTAGCGTTCGAATCCTGGTAATATCATTTTGCCTTTCAAAAAAATAAAATAAAATAAATAAATAAATAAATAAATAATGCCTCAACCACTGTCATGATAATAAAGAACACCCTCTGATTGTGCGATGGTAGTCCACTGGGGCCTATTCGTAGGGGTGCTCAATATTCGGTTACATACCAATGAAACCGGAAAATCAAACTGAATTGAAACTGATTAAAACAAAACCAACCTACAATCTCTGGTTTTCAACTGAATGAACTATTCATTTGGTTTTCGACTTTAAGAAATTCTATCCGTGTTAAATGCTATGATGCACTGGGACGGGTACGGGAACGGGGTACCGGTACGGGGACGGGCACGGGAAACGGCAAAACTAAAAAAATTAAGAAGCGGGGACGGGACGGGTACGGGAATAAAAACATATAAAAAAATAAATATATATCAAAGATAATGTAACACAAAAACCCAAATTAGTTATATATTGATGTAAAGCTAAAAAATCTCATATCTTACTGATCTAATCAAACGTTAACAAGCAAATCGCTTTCAAGTTCCGGTTCATCTAATGAAAGATGATCAAAACAGCAAACCTCAATATCAACAACGGTGCCGTACTCAATATCAAAAGATATACAAAAACAGATGTGGCTCTCAAACAAAAAGATATACAAAAACAGCAAACCTCAATATCAACAACGGTGCTGTACTTCTGGAACAGGGGACGAATATCATCAGCAGTACAAGTCCAGGGAACATTCTGGGAGAGCAATCTCGTTCTAGACCCTTCATCCTCTTGTTCCTCTTCTGATTGTGGGATAAAGTTGTCAACTGGAGGGGATTCAACGGCGGATTGTGTTCGGAAAATGAGAAGATTAGGCCTTTGAGGTCGATTGGGAAGTAAAACAGAGAGATAGAGATGAAGAGGAGGGTTTAGGGTTTATGGGGTTGAAGAATTGCTGGTTTTGTTGTTGATTAGAGAAGATGGAGGATGAAGGAATACTCGCCATTGACAGACAATTTATGTGAGCTCAAAAAATCCGGAAACTTGCAGGAAACGTTTCGCCTGCACGTTTCTTCGCCGTCCCTGCGCCTGCACGTTTCTTCGCCGTTTCCTAACTGCCGGGGACGTTTCCCGGCCGTCCCAGTGGCGTTTCCGTCCCCTGGCAGTCCCCGGGACGGGAGTCGGCTGTTCCCAGACGTTTCCGTGCTTCAGAGGTTAAATGAGGAAACCAGATTCATATATATCATTGTACAACCTATTGAACATTAATTAATCGATTACAACTTACAATATTACATCTTTAAACAATTTGCACTTTTTATCGGGTCCCCAAGTCTAAGTCCTCCGACAAGTGAAGCATTTTCGTTCCTGTAAATGATGTAATCTTGTCAAAAATCGTTCTTCTCCAGGTTTTAAAACAAAACCTTAACGCTCAGTTTCTGTTCCGGGTTTGACCATTTTGAATCGGTCCGATTTAAATCCATGTTTGATTGAAAAAAAAAATCAAACCGAGAGTTTCAAAACTCGAACTGATGATCAATGTGTGGACTGTGGAGTCTATATCTTTTCTGTTTGGCAGCCCAATATTCCAAGCCCATTGTATTGCGGGCCAACTTCTTATTTTTGTTATTTGACAGCCCATCAAGGAAAACACTACTTATGTCTTGCTTTTTGTTATTTGACAGCCCAATAATAATTTAAAACTGATTTGAAAGATTTATAAAATAATTATAAGAAATATTTAGGGTATGCTATAAGTTTGGAAAACGATGTTGCAAAGTTCATATGTTTGAATCTTACAATTGTTAACTATGTCATATTGCATATATAATCATTTTAGGTTGACTTGGCCATTAACGTTGACCATAAATGCTGAATGTTGACGGTAGAAAAAGTTTTCATCCTCAAAACTCACATAATTTTAGTAACTAGGATTAAGGTAACACGAGCTTTTGGTCTTTTGCTATATTAAACGATTTCAAGAATTAACATATGGAACTGGCGAACACGAATGTGATTGCTAATTCCTCTTATAAATTTTTGGCTGTTTTTCAATTAATTGTGCATTTTGTTATTTTTTTTAGAGCCAAATTGTTCTTTATTTACACAGAAAATTACACTCTTTGCTCTTTGTCTAGTTCAAAGACTCTACTAAATTTTGCAAGCTCTTTGTCCTTTATACAAATTGGTATTAACTTTTCAGTTCACGTTAAGGTAAAATAACCATTTTGTCTAAATGATGTTATCAATAATTTATTTATAAAGAATATAATCTATTGTTTTCTTTTCTTTCTTTTTTATTTTATTATTTTGATCACTAATGTTCACTACTTCACTAATGTTATCAATTACCAAAAAGAATTTTGTAATTAATTAACATATGTTTTTATAAAAATATATGTGTTTGTATTATTTATTTATACATATATTGTCATTTGTTTGATTAAGTTTCGTTAAAAACAGAGTTAACAACTTTGATTAAGTTTCGTTAAAAACAGAGTTAACAAATTGTAGTGTGGGTCAACATGTTACAAAACAACAAAGTGTTGAAGCAACTCTAGCGTAGAGCCCAATCCTTGTACGTAGCCTAAAAACAAGATTGATCAGCATTAAATAACTAAAAAGGAAAATAAATATAAAACTTAAAAGTTTCGTGTAAACGGATATTTAGTTTCGGGTAATCGGACCGGGTATCATCAAATCCCTTACCAGTCCTATACTCACAATATTTTTGTCAACACCCATATGATAAAATTACATCATCAACAGGGATGCTCGATTGATCTCAAAGGGGTAGTCCAGAGGAGATCTTAAGTTGAAGGACTAAACGAATTATTTAATTATTATTTGAATCATCTATTAGTATTAGTTTTATTATTTGTTTAGATAAGTATTGTTTAGTATTTGAGTTAGAGAAAAAATAGAATTCGTATTAGTCTAGGATGTTTAGTCTTTAAATATTGAGTTCTTGTAATCAACTTTATTAATTCACAATTAATAGAAAAGATTTGTGGATCTCGTTCGTATTCATCTCTCTGATCTTGTACCAAAATTTAACACCATACCACCCCCTAGGGGTGTAGACGAGCCGGGCAGAGCTCGAGCTCGGCTCGTCATGTTTTTATGAAGCTCGAGCTCGGTTCGAGCATACTTATTTGAGCTCGAGCTCGGCTCGCGAGTAAAATTCATAGCTCGAGCTCGGCTCGAGTTATTTTGAGAACAACTTCAAACGAGCTAAAAACTCAGCTCGAGCTCGCTTCAATATCGCTTAAACAAGCCAAAGCTCCGCTCGAGCTTGGCTTGCCAATGCTATCATCATTATTAGTTTATATATAGAATAAATAAATTTTTGTTTGGACTCGTTTAGGCTAGCGAGCGTAAAAGAGCTTTGTATTTCAGGCTCGAGCTCGGGTTCGATAACTAAACCAGCTCTATTTCAGGCTCGACCTCCGGCTTTGGCTCGTTAAAACCCGACTTGTTCGAGCTTTTAACCGGGCCAATAACGAGTAGTAGCTCTCAAGCCACTGTGCTTGTTTACACCCCTACCCGGCCCAATAACCTTCAGGTATCAGGTATACCCGTCCCAAATACTTCAGGTATACCCGTCAAACTCGGGTATTTTTGCTATACCTAAATAATATCATCATGAAAATAACAACAGCAGAAAATGTGATCAATTTTGGAGAGAAACTCCATAGTGTAGGTGGGCCCATTTCCCATCAGCATGTAACATATAATTGTAAACATATCTTCTGTTCTGCACATGAAGTTCCACCAACCCACCCTATATGCAGCATCCAGACCATGCAAAAAAAATTTTTAGAGTATGGACAAACAAATAGATGGTAAGTGTCACAAAAATCAAAGAAAATCAGCAGCTCTTTTACCAAATTATCAGTTAACAACTCAAATACCAAATACAGCCTTCAAGGACCGGCGCAGTGGTAAGCACCTGATTCCCATGAGTTTTCCAATAACGGGTTCTCATGGTTAAAATAAAAAATAAAAAACCGACACCACCACAGGTCTTTATCATATGCACAATCTCACTGCTGAACAACTTCAAAATTTTGTCCAAAAATAAGCACGGCAGCAGGCAGATTCGTAACACGCAAACAACTGTTTATTATCCTAAACTGACCAAATTTAATTAACTCTTCTAGTTACAAACCTTACAAATCCACAATGAGCTTAACAGTTGTACCAACTGCTAATGAACAGCACTGGACGTTGATGACTCGTGTTACATTTGCTTTTGATACCTTGTTTTTGTAAACCGTTGATGCATTACTTACAATATCATTACAACTATAATCACATCGGAAACTTCAAAATTTTAAAAGTCAAAACAAGTAACCCATGATTTTCTTTTCTTTATAAACAACGCCAAGGGCGCGTTGCACCCTTGGAACCCCTATTCGGGGCTCCGCCCGAATACTTGGAATTATAACAACTCGAACAAGCGTGCACTCCTGCGCCTCCTAACTTGTTCGATGTATATTATAATTCCCTATGGTCACCCAGTTAATCCCGATTACACTAAAATATCTAACACAAACGAGCCCCCATGGCCGATCAAAATCTTGAAACAATCTCAAGAATTTTAGACTCTTCAACTTTAAAGGCACGGGCGCATCTTTTGATACCGCAACTGGTGACCATTAAGATCAGAGTCTGCAGCCTCTTGGCAGATTCATTCATTTCTAGACTGCGAATCTTCTCGATTGTCGTCTCCATGCTTGCTTGCTTCAGCAGATTTGATCCGATTTTCAAAACAAAAACAAATGTGAAGATTCTTCTACCAAGAGGTATTTGAGATTGAAGTTGAGTGTTTATGATTGATTATTTAAACTCATCAGTTGACTATCCAAAACTACTTAAAAGGGTTGTGTTAAATGTACCCATGTAAATGAACCGAACCGAATGGAGACATGTTCATTTTTGTTGTTTCACGAACACAAACGGACATATACCATTTTACAAAATAGAAAAAAATATACTTAATCGTTTGACATAATCAATCACCTTGTTAAGAACTTGAAATAGTAATGAAAAACATACTTCTCCCGAAACAACGACACAGGTTAGACATAATACGCATTAACAATCTGAAAATAGTTTTTCAGAGATCGAAGTGTTTAATGAGTGAACATAAACAAATGACCATGAACGGACATAAATGAACATATTACCGAATGTTCACAAAACAATCGAACGAATGCAACCTTTGTCGATGCTCATTCATTTAATTAATCGAGCGGACTTCTTTATTGTTCATGTCTATTCATTTATAAAATGAACGTAAAGGAACTTCCTACCAAATAGGTCAAAATGGATAAATTTATGACTTGTACTTGATTAGTTTATGCATTTGCTCATTTTTACACCGTTTTATCGGTTTTAACCAAATTTGAATGGTATCACTTTGTTGTTTTAGTGTATCTAATGTCTTTTATGTAATACATGGGTATATTGTGTTCAAATCCGAGCCTTAATCTCTATCGTATTGCGGGCATTCCCACTAGTATGGATAAAAAAAGGCTTGGAGATTCCTGACCATTTTATTACCTATATTTTATTTTCACCTTTGCTATAGACTAGATAGGTCCCTCAACCTTAACCTATATTAACTTGTATGATTACATACTTAAGTTGATTCATAATACTTTTCATCTTAATTTAGTATACATATAGTTTTTACTCAAAACATGTTATCAAGAATGTTGAAAACAACAAACTTTAAACAAAATCCAACTTGATTTTTGTAAGCCATTTTTACCCAAATCAACACGGAAAAAGAACATAAACGAACATGTTGTTGACTACTATCGAAGTTTCATTCCATCAACAACTTAAAACTCAAAAAGAAAGTAAACCGAACCACAACACTACAGATTAAGTTCAAAAGAACGGATAACAACACAAAAAACATTCCTCACAACATTTGCTTAAATCCTATAAAGAATTCAACTACCCGTTTCAGTTTCAGTTTTTGATATCTATACGACGATTTGAACACATTTGATGTACCAAACCACCAGATCACAACAAGAACAAAAAATAATGTAGAAACTAAGTTTGCACTGGTAAAGTAGGAAACTACCTCCCGATGACGATTCTGTTACTTCTTTTTTCTTTTCTACTCCAAATCAACAAATCAAGATTTAAAAAAATGTATTTTGGAAAACAAAATCAACAAGTCACAACTTTTTGCACAGATGAGAACATGGTTTCTTCAGGTCAAATTTAGTGAAACTGATATTCACCTCATCGTTACCTTCATCCTAGACATGGGCAACCGACATGATTTTCGCATTGCACATCACCCGTTGTAAATCCAAGGTTTTAGATCCTTTGTTGTAGTCGCTCAATTTCTTCATCACATGGGTCTCGCGGATTGCCATTTTTGCCTCGATCAACGATTCAACGAGTGCACTTGTGAGTTGTGACTAAGTCTTCCACATCTGACTATAGCTCTTATACCAACTGATGCCATGTCGGCTAAGTGAAAGACTAAAGTTTTAAAACTAAGAAGAAACTGCAAACTGACTAAAAGATAAAACATCAAATAAAACCAAACAAAAGAAAATCACAACAAATCTTTGAATTTAAATTGAAATTCAAAGTGTAGATAAGATAACAGCTAGACAATTCTATACAAATATCTTTGTGCATATTCAAAGGAATTTCAGAAGAAGTATTCAAATTTATTTAAGACTTTTCCATAACATTTCACACCCTCGCGTTTTAGAGTTTTTGATCCTACAAGAGTGTCCCTTATTGATTCAAGAATACGAGCACATCGATCAGTATCTCGATGGGTCGTGACAACTATTACATGTTATTTAACAAATTTAGGAATCTAGTTAGTTGATGTCGAAAATGGACCGGACCAAAACAAATCGTGTCAAAAGTTAAATCTTAGCAAGATAAAAACATTTTTCTAGCCTAGTAATTAAACAGCATAAATCAAAAACATATTTGGTAAATCTGATTGTTTAGTTGTTACACTTAGAGTAGTTGTTAAACTTGAGTAGGTGTGTAAATTTATTCGTGAGTTGGGCCATTAAGTTTGTACTTTTAATGGTTTTTATTTTTTTTGTTGTTGTTCGAGTCTCGCCTGCAACAAAATTGTTATGGGCTGAACTAGGAGTTTTACCATACTGAGCATTTAGACGGTGGGTTACCTTTGGAATGGAGGCAAGCCGAATCACTAGTGTCATCTGCGTTCCCTGGCGTGGGTGGCCTTTTGCCATTGGTTTTACCTGGGTGAACAGGCTTTTGTTTGTCATCCAAAAAATAGGAAAGGATGCCTGTTTTATACATGGACATACTACAATACAAAATAGATTTTGTTCAGGGTATAGGGGTCGTTTTCGTGTCAGCCTGTGAATACATTTGTCGTGTTCAGGTTCACATGTCTAACATGATTTTCTAACCCGTATAGTGTTTAGGTTCCTATCTCATTTGACCCGTTAACCCAACATGTTTTACAGCCCTATAATAGACAAGAAGGGTAAAAGTTTTTCCACAACAAATTAGCTTTTTCTTCCTATTCATCAACCAAACTATTTTAAGGAAGACCAAAAGATTAAGGTATAAAGAAACTAGGTGTAGTTTTCCGCGTTTGTGTGTTGTTTTGTGTTTGATGTGAAATCGCCACGAAACGTTGATATATGACGACTTTTAGAGAGAGAAGAGAGGAGAGAGAAGATGGGATGAGATTTAACGTGCGAGAAGCGGGCCGACTGCTAACGTGCGCTAGTCTAAATCCCTACCGTTAGGCAGCCCAAGAACCAAAGCCCATGGTACTGCAGGCCAACTCCTTATGTTTTTTTATTGACAGCCCATAAAGTAAAACACCACCTGTGTGATTGTGTCTGAAGTTAGGAAGTGCCCATGATGCAAGGAGGATCTCAAGAGAAGTGTGGTTGGTCAAATGCTAGTTTTAGAATGTCACAAATGCTTTAAAAATAATTAAAACTAATTAAAAAGATTTATAAATTGGAAATTATAAGAAATATTTAGGATATGCTATAAGTTTAGAAAACCAGGATGTAGAGTACATATATTTGAATCTTACAATTGTTACTAATTATATTAAGTTTATATTTAAAACCTCATAATTACGATTCTAGTATCATGAACTTAGGAACTACGCCACGTATATGCCTATACACAATATATCATGTTCCTAACGTTTGTTAAATTGTGTATATAATCGCTTATAGTTACATTAATTGTATCTTTTGTTATAAACGAAGAAACCCTATCTTTACAACGTAAAAAACACTCCAAACGATATAGATTTTCAAAAACACTCTAAAAGCTCCAAAATTGTCCCCCAAGATTGCAAAATTCGTAATCTAGCTCTTTTTTTTAATCCTGACTTAATTTTAACTTGCTTGAGGACCTCAACCACTCCTTTGAGGTCCTCAACATTTTTTTCATATGATTTTCTCATTTAATTTAAGTGATCGAGGACCTGATCCCATTTCCAATACGGTTCTCGATAGGCTGTTTTGGCATATTAATTCTTCAGCTTCAATACTCACTTTTCATTAACTCTTCGTTTAAGCTTTGTTTTGGCATCCAATTAACTTGTTTTTTCCTACAAATTCAACAAATAACCAAATAAATACCAATTCCATATGAATTTGCAACGAAAACGCATCAAAATGTAAGGAAATTGATAACTAAAATCATGTGTATATCAAAGTCCATCTACTTAGGTCATGTATATCCCTTAGCTCCAAATGTCATTTAAATGAAATTTCAAACTTGAAAAATGGGCCCTTCAATTACATGAAGCAAAAATTCCATTTGAACAATACTATACAAGGTGTGTTCTCACGCCACTGGAAAATCATGGGTGTTACACATCGTCACCATCAAGGCCGTCCCTCAAGATTTCGGATGTCTTGTTGGACTAGTAAAAATAAGCCCTTAGTATAGAAACTTATGTATATAAACAAAATTCATTAGCTCAGGCTCGACTCGAAGTCGAACTGACCAGATTACTTATAATAAAAGCCCAAATTTATATAGATATATGAATATTTTTCTTAGAAATAGGTCTTGCAAAGGGGAACGCTAAGTGAGTAAAAAAGTGGACCTATCAAATCTTGAACTCGCAACCTCACCTATGACATGGAGAAGGGTCTTATCAGCCCTTGTATCATTACTTTGTCTTTGAATGGATATGATTATTAAGTTATAGTTTTAAAAATTTATATATCTCTAAAAACGAGAAAAAGAACCAGTGGGGTGGTGGTCTATTGGCAAAGGAAAAACTTTTAAACACCTGCGTTTGAGAGGGGACGATTTTGGTTTCTAGTCCAACAATTGCAACGGCGGTTAAAGCATATTTAGCATTTGAACCTATTTTTTATACTTTTCTAAAAGACACATTTCAAGCTAATTGTTTTTTAATCTGAACGAAATTGATACTTACTTTGAACAAACCATTTTGATGCGAACCCAATTTGATCAAAAACTGTTTTGACCTAAACCTAAACCGCCGTTTTAGCGGGCTTAGCCACAAGTTACAAACTTGTTATGAGAATAATATGGCATTGTCTTTAGTCATGTAAGATTTCGACACGAGATCAAGCACAAAACTACTCATTAGAAAAAGGTATAAAAACTAGGCTTGGTTTTCCATTTTTCCTTAAAGTTCCTTTAAAAGAAACCAAGTAACTTGAGGATGGGGTTTAGAAAGCATTAAAAAACTGCAACTTATTTGAAGGGTGCAAAATGAAACTCTTCCATTTCAAACTTAAGCAAATGATGCATCATTAAAGAAGTCAAATGCTAGAATATAAGACTTTTTCCACAAGGCAACCTTACATTGTACACCAACTTCCTAGGTATTATTGCCTAGTGGAGATGGATATGATCAGGTAGTTCCGCTGATGGCACGATTATATTCCAGTGGTCCGTCAGTGATCTAAATTTACCGTTAAAAAAAAGATCTCATCCTCATGTTTCCCTCTAATTTGAGAATGAATCAAGTGCGAACCACACCTTTACCAGTTCCACTATCAATACATAGTTACATACAAACTTAGAACCAAATACAGCAGGTACTTCTTTTCTAAAACGCCTTATTTTGAGACAAGCCTGTTTTTGGTTAGAACTTGTTTTGACCCAAACAAAGTCGACGCCTTTTTAAACAACAAGTTTGCACCTGAATCCGAATTGAGCAGAACCCTTTCGACAGTTACCCCAACCCGCCTGTTTTCACCAGAACCCAAATTGGTTAGAATCCTGTTGACTGTTAACCCGACCAGCCAGTTTGCACCAGAATCCAAATTGGCCAGAACCATTTTGAGCGTTACCCAGACCCGCCCATTTGCACCAGAATCCAATTGGTTGGAACCTCTTTGACCGTTACCCGACCTAACCAGCCCGTTATTCCAGGCTTAGCCACAAGTACAAACTTACAATGCATAATTGACTGGAGATCAAGAGAAAACTTATAAATATAACAAAACCTAAGATTTATTGCATTCACAATCAAAAACTACAAAAAAGAACATATATGAACATGTTTTGACTACAATTAGCACCAAAATTAGCATCAATTCCAGCCATACACCAAAGAAATCAAACAGTTATCAATCATCATACTTCTTCATAGTTGTTATCCAACAAATCCATAATGCTACCTCTGCAAAAATTGTACAAAAACGATGCGATAATCAGTAACTATATGCATAAATAATCAATTAAACAACAACAACAAGAATCATTATCAGATTACTACCTTTCCGGTGTCGGCCTCATCGGGAACTTTGTAAAGATCAGCGGTTATCTCCGACATCCACAATCCCGGAAACAGAGTCTACAAAGCACAACACTCACATTAGCAATTCATTAGAGTTTAAATGATCAAATCAAATTTAAAAAAAAAAAACTTATTAAATTAAAAATTTCACTTACATCCAATTGCTTTTGAACAAAACGCGGTCGTTTCTTCGGCTTACGTGGCAATCTCCGGCCAGCCATCGCCATAAAATCTTCCTCCAATTCACGCCGTGAAAGTGAAACCGAAAACTTTGCTCTTTCTCTCTTCTCACCGTCACCGTTTGTTACCGGGGAAGAATTAGGTTTCAAAACCTCAGCGTATGTTAACGTTAACTATGTTCGTCGGAGCTTTTCTAGTCCTCAAATTCCACGGCCGATCTGCCGGAGAATTCAACGACGCCGTTGCGGTTGCATCAACCAGACCGTCTCGGAGAATAGCGTCCTTCATCTCACCAACCTGTTTATGAAAATCGATCATCAGTTTCTCTCTAGTCGCCGATATCTCACCGTCTCCGGCGACATTAATACTCGCCGTCGCTTTTTCCGACGAAGAAGAAACCTTATGTATCACCACTGGATCTGAATC
Source organism: Scalesia atractyloides (assembly GCA_947069175.1). Lineage (NCBI taxonomy): Eukaryota > Viridiplantae > Streptophyta > Magnoliopsida > Asterales > Asteraceae > Scalesia > Scalesia atractyloides. The sequence continues at coordinate 7,252,246 of CAMTDV010000025.1, read as the reverse complement.
GCTTTCATTTTTCAAACTCCGAATCTCTCCGCCGTATTCCGATCACAGCGCCGCCGCCGCCGCCGCTCTCCGTGGAATGACTCCGATCGACGACCGACATATCTCCGATTCAATCTATCTTCATGCAGCGTAGATGCTTCTGGTTCCCCCACTTTAAGTAGGGTAAATTGAAATTGTGCAATGGCTTTAATCTCCATATCTTCTTTCTCCGATGTGTCTCCTTCTTCGCCGCCTCTTTTCTTACCGGAAAACACCATCGGAATCTCTTATAATCACCGGTGTTGTGCTCAGATGTCGGTTTTGGAATGGTTCTGATTGTTGTTCACGTTTGTGTGTTGTTTTGTGTTTGATGTGAAATCGCCGCGAAACGTTGATATATGGCGAGTTTTAGAGAGAGAAAGAGAGGAGAGAGAGAAGATGGGGTGAGATTTAACGTTCGAGAAGCGGGGCCGACTGCTAACGTGCGCTAGTCTAAATCCTTTCTGTTTGGCAGCCCAAGAACTACAGCCCATGGTACTGCAGGCCCAAAACTAAAGCCTTAGGTTTCAGTTAATAACCGGTTACGGTTAATTAACCGATCATTTTGTGCACCTCTTGTGTGATTGTGTATGAAGTTAGTAAGTGCCCATGCAAGTAGAGGTGCATATATCGGGTACTTTCAATAACCGGTTCTGGATATTGAATTGAAGGGAAAAATCGGTATTGCTATATGCGGTTCGGTTTCAGTTCTGGTTATTGGCTTAAAAAGCCATACCCTATGTGCTGGTTTTGGTTCAGGTATGGGCCTGGTTAATCCAGTTTGGGTATTATAATATCGATTTTCGATATTGAAAAAAAACCTATTTGGTATGAAAAAAAAATACAATTTTGAGGCTGCAACTTATTTGTTTTTGTTACAAATATATTTTTTCTAAAAACCATAAAAACAACACAGTAACATATAAATATATAATATAAAAGTGCATATATATTAGAAACTTAAGATATTACAAAAATGTAAAACTTAAAAACATAAAAACATAGATTTACATATATAATTTTAATTGAAGGAACTAGAGAAAACATATATATATATTCGGGTATTTGGAAAACCAAGTTCGGGTATTGGGTTTTCCCGATTCCGGGTATTGAATAGGAACCGGTTTTCGGATATAATCGGGTACAAATCAGTTCCGGTTTCAGGTTCGGTTTTTGGTCTTATAATATATACCCTATTTGTACTCTACAAGTAGGGTCGGTTCCGAGTTTGGTTCTTAAATACCGGTTTCATGTTTTTTTCTCGGGTATGGTTTTTTGTGCACCTCTACACGAAAGGAGGATTTCAAGAGAAGTGTGGTTGGTCAAATGCTTAGCTTTAGAACGTGACAAATGCTTCTCGGGTCACGATCGTGTCAAACTTTTTTATGGCCTAGTAATATAACAACACAAATCTACAACATATATTTGGATAATCTGATTTTTATTTATTGTTCAACTTACAGTAGCTGTTAAATTTGAGTAGGTGTGTGAATTCCTGATACAACATATATCCTATACTAAATTTACAAGTTTTAGTTTAGTTTAAAACTAAGTCTAGGTGAGTTGATCCGTGAACACATTTAGCTAAATCTGAGAGATTTGACCCGTTAAGTTTGTACTTTTTAATGTGTGTGAGGTTCTTTTTTTTTTTTTTTTGCTATGTAAAAGTAGTGGATGCCATGTTTTATAATGGAGATACAATGGTACAAAATAGATCTTGTTTAGGTTATATATATATATCGTTTCGTATCAACCTATAAATACAAATTTCATGTTGAGGTTCATGACATGATTTTTTTAAATCCATGTAACGTTTAAGTTCATGTCTTGTTACCTGTTAACCTGACCGATTTAACGCCCAACAATAAAGAAGGGTAAAAGTCTTTCCACTATAGGTTCACTTTTTCTTCCGACTCATCAACACTAATCTTAAGAAAAAGAATTAATCTTTTAAGGTTAGGTGTGGTTTTCCACTTTTCCGTAAAGTCACTTTAAAAGGAAACAAGTAACTTGTGGATGGGGTTTATAAAGCAATAAAAAATTACAACTTATTTAGAGGGTGCAAAATGAAACTCTTCAATTTCAAACCCTGTAGATGATGGTTCTTTCATCATTATCATACTTAGTTAATTTCATCAATAACAAAATTAAGATAGAATCAAAGGATAAGACATAGACAGCCTTACCTCTACCTCATGGAATAGAGATACTACTTGGAGATAATGCATCATTGAATAAGTCAAATACTAGAATGTGCAAGACTTTTTCCACAAGGCAGTTAACACCAAGTTGGCAAGTTTCAATAGGCTCATGTTTCCCTCCAATTTGAGTATGAAGCAAAACAAACCACCCAATACGTGTTCCACAAATCAATACATACATTTACCTCAAAAGAAAGACGATTGGCTTGGGTTGGGGGCTTTGCACGACACGTGATGAAGGTGGCTCCACCAGGCCAACCCCAAAAAAGTGGGGTGTGGAAGGGTGTGGTGTGGCGTGGCTAGCTTGGCGTGGCCAGCCTAAAGTAGCCAACCAAAGCCAGCCATATTGGACCAGCAAACCAAAGCCAGCCAGCTCACCCTGCCCCCGCCCCACGCCAGAGGGGTAACGCCCAGCGTTGGCCAAGCCGGGGTTGGAAAGCTGGCGTTGAAGGGCAACCCACACTCCCAACCCAAACCCACACCCCGCAGTCTTACATTAACAACATATTGATTCTCAATGCTCACTTCGCTGTCACCACCCACCCAGTCACCATTCGACGTCATAAAATCCAAATATAGCGAGTACTTTTATTCAAAACGACCCATTTCAAGACAAACTCATTTTGGTTAGAGCTCATTGTAACCCAAACAAAGTTAAAACCTTTTTAAAAGAGCTAGTTTGCACCCGAATCTAAATCAATCAGAACTCCTAACCACCGGTTTGCTCCAAAATCCAAACTAGTCATAGCCGGAACCTGCTTCGGCCAACCAACTACCTGACCCACCCTTTTTCCAGGAGTAGCCACAAGTTGCAATTACAATTTGATAGGCAATTGTATAATCCTAACATAATTTGATAGGATATAAACCCCAACGGCAAGTGCATAATTGACTAGAGATCAAGAAAAAACTTTACATATAAAAACCTAATTTTTATTCCATTCACAATCAAAAACTCATATAAAAAGAAAACATATATGAACATGTTTTGAGTACCCAAAATTAGCATCAAATCCAACCATACACCAAAGAAATCAAAGAGTTATCAACAATCATAATTCTCCATTGCTGTTATACATCAAATCCCTAATGCTACCTCTGCAAATATTCCACAAAACAATATCATTATCAGTAAGTAAAATCAACTATATCATCATAATCATGTAAATCCCACGAATAGCAAAGCTAAGGCACGGTCTGAGGAGGGTAAAACGTAGACAACCTTATCTCTACCCCGTAGGATAGAGAGGCTGATTCCGGTGAGACCCCGGCTCGATTAAAGATAATCAATTAAACAACAACAACAAGAATCATCATCATCATGAGATTACTACCTTTCCGATGTCGGCCTCATCGGGAACTTTGTAAAAGATCAGCGGTTATCTCCGACAACCACAATCCCGGAAACAGAGTCTGCAAATCAAATTCACCAATCACATTTACAATTCAATAGAGTTTAAATAATCAAATCAAATTTAAACAACTTAAATTGATAATTTCACTTACATCCAATTGCTTTTGAACGATACATGGTCGTTTCTTCGGCTTACGTGGCAGTCTCCGGCCAGCCATCGCCATAAAATCTTCCTCCAATTCACGCCGTGAAAGTGAAACCGAAAACTTTGATCTCTCTTTTTTCTCACCGTTACCGTTTGTTACCGGAGAAAAATTAGGTTTCAAAACCTCAGCGTCACCGTTACTGTTAACGCCGTTCGTCGGAGCTCTTCTAGTCCTCAAATTCCACGGTCGATCCACCGGAGAATTGAACGACGTCGTTGTGGTTGCCGCCGGCGGCGGATCCACCAGACCGTCTCGGAGAATAGCGTCCGTTATCTCGCCAACCTCCTTTTGAAAATCAAACATCAGTTTCTCTCTGGTTGCTGAGATCTCACCGTCTCCGGCGACGTTTATTCTCGCCATTGCTTTCTCCGACGAAGAAACCTTATGAATATCACCACTCGATCTGAATCGCTTTTGTTTTTCAAACTCCGAATCTCTCCGCCGTGTTCCGATCACAGCGCCACCGCCACTCTCCGGCGATTGATTCCGATCGACGATTGAATCTATCTTCATGCAGCGTAGATGCTTCTGGTTCCCCCACTTTAAGTAGGTAAATTGAAATTGTGTAATGGCTTTAATCTCTCCATATCTTCGTTCTCCGATGTATATCGTTCTTCGCCGCCTCTTTTCTTACCGGAAAATACCATCGATATCGCCTTCAAAAAGTTTTCCGACGAGGGTTGTTGTTGGCCTCTGTGTGTTAGTTTGTGTTTGATGTGAAATCGCCGCGAAATATTCATATATGACGACTTTAGAGAGAGAAAGAGAGGAGAGAGAGAGGGTGGGGGATTTAACGTTCGAGAAGTACGGGAAAATGCTAATGTGCGCTAGCGTGAGTTTTGTGCGCATGGAGATGGATGGATGAGATGACCGGATTTCAAATAGGAACGTGTGATCTCAACCGTTCATCTGCATTACTTCTTTAGTTCTCTTCTAAACACCAATACATTTTTTCATGATAACTTTTTTTATGAGACTGGTTATTGTACAAATTGGTTTATTCTACAAAATATACGTAATAATCTCAGCCGTCTGATCCCATGCGAAATCACTACATTCCATGCGAATTCATCTCCTCTCAAATGAAATTAGCTGGTGCATTCACTCTACTCCATGCGAATTCACCACTAAAGGGTGCGAAATCACATGTCGTACGCAATGTACGTTAAGCCATTTTGCACAATATATTTTTTATAATTAAGTTTTTTTATGAAGTTAAGTTTCAAAAACACGTGTTAATAAACATTCATTTATAATTTAAAATTGTTGTTAACTACAACAATGGTAAACTTGACACAAGAAAGAATTTTATGCAGTTGCATACATAAATTAGATAATGATTATATTGCCTCCATTCATAACTTTTCTGAAACTAGTATTAAACATTCCCGCGTTGCAGCGGGACCATCAAAACGAAACTTGCGACGTGTTACTGTGAATAACTTAGAACAAAACGTAAAACATATAAAAGAATAACTAAATCTATCTAGGACCCGCGCGTTGCGACGAACCTATCAAACGAGAAAAAATAGATGACGTAAAAACATTGAACCATACACACGTTACGTCGTGTTAAATCGTAAAATTTAGAACGGAACGTAAAACGAAAAAAATTACGTGAGATGAAAAGTATAGGGACCAAAGTTGAAAGTGCAAAAGTTGTGAGGTGAAATTGAAAAGATGAAAGTTTTGGTGTTATAAGTAAAAAACAAATAGTTTTGGGTTAAAAATGAAAAATCACTTTTTTAAACCTCCCAAAGTATCTATGCACACAAATGGTATACATTTAAAGTATGTAAATTTGTATGATCAAAAATATAACCTCTTTTTCAAAAAGCATGTGTCTTTATTAAGTAGGCTATTCGATATTAGATATTAGCATATAAAAATCTACTTACCTAATTATTTAAAGTAACGTCCATGGTATGCTTGTCCTCAAAGGTAACGAAACATAAATAAGCCTACGTGTATTTTTCATATAATATCTATTGACAAAGTGTCATGTTTTTATTTTATTTTGGGTCAAATAGATAGTAGACCACATAGAAAAATCTGTATAAGGATCACTTAGGGAGGGTAAAGAGTATTCGGTTTGAGGTCTTTGGTTTATTGGACTTATTGATGGGTTGACATTAGCAGGAGTGCATTTTCTATTAAAGATAGAAGGCTCGTTTTGATTTCTTGGACTCCAAGTTACTTAACCTAGTTATATCTTTATATATACCGCTGGCATGAACAAGATCATAATCACGCATGAAGAAAAACCATAAATCACACAAGAACAAAAATCATAACCATGCGTAATTATGGTTTTTTGTTTATGCATGATTAGTGTTTTAAGTTTTATAACATGTGTAATTTCATATCGTACCATTGCACGTTAAAATATTTTGATTTTACACTTTCACATAATTTATAAGGGTAATTTTGTGTTTCAATGTTTTGAAGTTAATTAAAAAAGATTTACCAACCAAATACTAAGAAAATAAAGCAATACAGAATTCGTAGTTGAAGGGTTTTATTAAATAGTTTTAATGTTCAATATTACTTGTTAGTCAAGTCACTTTGCTTGTTGGTCAAGTTAGTTTGTTAGTATTTAAATAGGATTTGTTTACTTGTTTTCCAAGTTTGGATTAGTATAAATACGGGTCTAGTGTTCGAAATTATTCAACACCTTTACGATAATTTTAAAATAATTCATATTTCGGACTTCAATTTCATATCGATGATCAAAATCGAGTCAGTTTGAGTATAACATAGAGATCATATACAAGAGCAGGGTCGGACCTACCCACGGGCGGCCGCATCCCTTGAAAAAATAATTTTTAGTGTTAATTTTCCAGTAAAATCTCGACCGCACCTCTTGGAATTTTTCACCCGCACCCCTTGGAAAATTTCAACCGCCCTCCTTAGAAAAAAAAACATATTTTTAATTTATAAAAAATGTAATAAACACTGATTTTTTTATAAAAATATAACCTAAACACTGATTTTTATAAAAATATAACATTATTCATAAGTTTGTAACCCACTCATTAACCCAAGCCCACTTAACCCAACCCAACAAAACAAAATTTGAACTATATAAAATAACCCAACCCATGACATTATAAACTTGTGGCATCTTGGGGTGGGAATGTGAGATAAGGCTGATGAACCATTTTAGATCCTTGATTCAATTCCCACAAGGGGTTTTTCTCATATTTATTGGGTTTCTCCTGAATTGGTGTATATGCATTATTGCCTAGTGGAGATAGATATGATCAGGTGGTTCCGCTGGTGGCACGATGATAATCCAATGGTCTGTCAGTGATCCAAATTTACCATTCAAAGAAATAAAATAACCTAATCCAAACCGCCCCTTTCTATTTTGATTCTCCCGTTCTCTCTTGTGACCTCGACTGCTTATGCGATCCTCATCCCCAACAACGTAATAAAAAGGCTTTAAAATTTTATGTATTTTGATGTTTTATTGGTTGTTGTAGACTTTAGTATGGTGATTTTGTTGTTTATATTAGTTTTTGGTTGCTACAACTTATAAAGTAATCAACAATTAGTTGGGCTTGGAAATTAAAAATGAAAATTATGGGGCCATAAACTTATAGAGGGATTCGTATATGGAGCCATAAACTTATAGAGGGATTCATATGTTTAGTATTTTAGTGCTGTTTTATGAACTTATGGATCGATTTATATGTTTGGATTGATTTATAAATTGAAAAGTAGCCCAAAATGATATTTTGGATAAATTTCAAAAATGAAAACCCGTAAGGCGAGATTTTAAATGTGTTTGTAACGACGTTTGACGTGTTTTTGATGATTATATAAATTTTAGCTTAATGTTCTTTTGTTTTACATGATCTGACTCGAACCGAACCGAACCGACCCGATATGAACCGATTTTTTTATATACCTAGGGGTCTAAAATCTTTTAAAAATATTTCGCACCCCCACAAAAAAATTTCTAGGTCCGCCACTGTACAAGAGTAAAAAATGTGAGAGAATCAACCACAGCAGCCACCCGATCACAGTTGATAGGTAAGAAACTGACTTGTGTTTGACCAGTGTTTCCCTTGCCGTAAATTCCACCCATGGTGAAACTATCACTAGTGGGACAGCTGGCCGGCGACTGATCCTATAAACTACAATATGATTCTATTATGAAACCAACGTGATTACGTTAATCAGTTAAAACACAATAATGAAATAGTTATGTTAGAGAGTATGCAATTAATCCCATGCAGTCTGCTTTTTCGTACTGGTATCTAGATGTTTGGATTGAAATTTGAAAGATCAACAGAGTATATGTATACATGTTATATCTACAAACACAGACAGTGATACATATATCATCTAACTGGAAATGGAGTTGCGGGTCAGATAGTTGGCATAAGTGGAAGTACACCAATTTTAACGTTATTTTACTAATTTCATGAAAATAACGTTAAAAGCGGGGGACAGTTAATCATGCATCATGTGGTGGCGCTGATAGCCAAAAGACAAGGGGGTACATACATTAATCGGTCTTTATCCCAATTGCTGAGTGTTATGTGCCTTATGTCTAAGGCTTGATACAAAAGTACTATCGCGCCGGGGGTCTCACTGGAAGCAACCTCTTTATTCCTACGGGGTAGAGGGTCTACATCTTACCCTCCTTCAGTGGCGAAGCTTGAGATTTCCGCCGGGGGGTCGAAAACGTGTATACCCAAAAATTTATATAGAACGGGGGGGTCGAAAATGTATATACCCAAAAATTTCTATACGAAAATACATATATAACACTACTGAGCAAAAAGTTCGGGGGGTCGGGCACCCCTCCCGGCCCCTTCTAAGCATCGTCCATGCCCTACTTAGACCCTACCTTAGGCTCTGCTATTGGTGGGATTTATTGAATATGATGATGGTCAAGGATACCATGTAACTTAGATCATGTAGTCAAAATATCTTAACCTTTATTTGTCTAAATGCCTTGAGTAAATTACAAAATTCGTCCTTTATGTTTACACCATATTACAAAGTATGTCCTTTGTCTTTAAAGTTGTCAGGACTCATACGTAATGTTCGCAAAATCTTACATGTTATGTCCTTTAACCCTAACTCAGTTATTTTTAAGTGTTAAGTTAGGTCATGTGAAAAGCACAAAAGGACAGATTCGTCATTTCACTTTTTTATTTACGTTTACATTTAAATGAATGAAAAATATATAAATATACCCCTCTCTCTCACTTAAACACTTCATATCTCTCAACTCTCAATCTCTCATTCTCTAAAACCAGGGTCTTCTTCTCTGATGAAGTAGTCTGCCATGGCCACCCCCACCATCTAAACCCATATCACCGTACAACCGCCCCTATCATCTAGTCTTCTTCCTTGGTGAAGCACCACCCCGCATCACCCCTGGCGACCAAGAACCCCCTGTCCACCCATTTCGAGTTAATTATTGTTTTCGTCCCTGTGGTTTGTCAAAAATCACTATTTCAGTCCATTAGTTTAAAAATTGCGATTTCAGTCCCTGTGGTTTCATTTTCGTAACCATTTCAGTCCACCAACTTAACTCCATCCATGTATTCTGTTAACTTTGGGTGAAATTACCAAATTGCCTTTATGGTTTAATTAAAAAAAACACTGGTCACAGGTTTCGAACCTGTGACCTTTGCTTTGAAATGTGATTGTTAAACCAATAGGCCATGTATCAAGATTGTGAATGAATTCAAATTGTTTTTCTTTAACATAGCCTATTCATCATCTTCCCCAAACCTTTCATCTTTATCAATGGCAGAAGCCACCATTAACAACCCAACATCTTCAATTGAATCGCCAGAGAAGATGATTGTTGCAGCATAACAAATTCAATTGAATCGACGGAGAAGATGACTGGGGCCGCCGGAGATGAGGTGTGGCGGTGTGTGGCGGAGGCGGAGGTGTGGTGGTGTGTGGCGGAGGTGTGGCGTGTGGCGGAGGTGTAGTGGTGTGTGACGAGGATGGTGGTGGTGTTAGGCAGAGGTGGTTGTGCGGTGGTGTGTGACGAGGATGGTGGTGGTGTATGGCGGAGGTGGTTGTGGTGTGGCGGAGGTGGTTTAGGGTTAATGGTGACTTCTCCATTGATAAAGATGAAAGGTTTGGGGAAGATGATGATGAATAGGCTATGTTATAAGGAAATCAATTTGAATTCATTCACAACCTTGATACATGGCCTCTTGGTTTAACAATCACATTTCAAAGCAAAGGTCACAGGTTCGAAACCTGTGACCAACGTTTTTTTTAATTAAACCTTAGGGGTAATTTAGTAATTTCACCCCAAAGTTAACAGAATAAATGGATGAAGTTAAGTTGGTGGACTAAAAAGGTTACGAAAGTGAAACCACAGGGACTGAAATCGCAATTTTTAAACTAGTGGACTAAAATAGTGATTTTTGACGAACCACAGAGACGAAAACAGTAATTAACTCACCCATTTCTCTCTCTTCTTCTCTAAACTCAGATCTGTTTTCAGATCTGAAATATAAAATGAAAATGGGTTGTTGATTTGCGGCACATACAATGCATCAAAGATATTGAATTAATTGGCTTCAGAATTAAAAAAAGAAAAGAAAGAAAAGAAAACAGTAGGTCAATTTTAGGGAGATTTTTTTTGGAGCAGCTTATTGGTGAATTGGAGTGCAGAGTTCCCAAGGAGCAATTTTCTTGATTAATTTGTATGGAGATCACAAGTTTGGTATTTTCAATTGTATTTTCGTTAATTTAAGGATGTAAACAAAGTGGGTAATGGTGTGATGGTTGCAGTGGTGGTTATGTGATGGTTGTGTGGGAGAGGTTGATGGTGGCAGTGGATGTAGTGGGTGATGGTGGGGTGGCAGGTGGTGGTGGTGGTGGTGGTGAATGTGTGTGTGTGTGAGAGAGATGGAAGAAAGAGAGAGACTTGAGTAAATGAGATAAATTGTTTTATATAAATAAAGGGGTAAAAAGACTAATTTGCCCTCACTTAGTCAGAGTTAACTATGAAAATTAACTGAGTTACGGTTAAAGGACATAACATGTAAGATTTTGCAAACATTAAGTTCAAAGACAAAGGACACACTTTGTAATCTGATGTAAACATAAAGGACGAATTTTGTAATTTACTCAAATGCCTTCTATACAAAGTTCAAAGTGTATACTATTCCAGAAGATTAAAACTAAGGAAATAATTCATACACAACACAAGTATGATGATATTATATGAGATTCCGGCTATCATAGTACCAAAAAGATACTTACTTTGGTGCTCTCCGGTCATACCGAAGCACAGAACTTCATTTCCGCACTCAACTATAGACAAAATTCTTCAAAGTTCCAGAAACATAGCAAATGCTACCTCTGCTATAAACAAAAGTAAACACAATAAGTGTCACACCCCAACCGATGGCGGAACATCGGGTGTGTGGCACTAGGCGACCAGATTGTCTCACGAGAAATTTCCATAACACTATTTAATCAACAATATTTTAACGTCTAATATCCCATACTATTAAACAATACGCAAATCAACAATGTCACGAAATACATGATTCTCATAAAACAATAAGGTTCGGTTTCCCCTAGATTTCGATACAAAAACAGACTAACATATCCAAACTATACTAAGCAAACTAAGTCCAAGCGTCCAAGCTAAATATGATCATCAACCTGTTACATACATTAAAATACAAGTCAATACTGTTTTGGTCAAAAATCACACTAAGGATAATGTGACCAAACTTTGTATGTGAGGTTGAGTGCTTGAAAAAAAAAGAACAAGTGTCTGAACAAATATCAAAAGTAAAAGACAATGAACACAATGATTTGTACGAGGAAAAAGCCCTTAATCAAGAGATGATCTCCGGCACAAAAAACCTCGGGTGATGGCAAATACCGATCACCAATTGGTATTAAGCAAAAACAATTACAACTTCGGAAATATTGAGCTTGTTACAATGTTGCTAGTGTGCGTATCAGAGAGTAGTGTAGGTCGCATATGTGTGTATTCGAATCCTTTTTTCTTCAAGCTCAATACCCATTTATTCAGCTAAAAATTATCCTTAACTAACTATCCGAAAATCTTGGCAATATCCCACGTTCACCAATAACGGTCACGAACTCCTGGCACGTGCTGGAATAATGGCATATTTCCCCTTGATTCTCGGCGGGTAGGTCATCTTCGTAAAGCTCCTGCAAAACCATGCCATAATACACTAGAGACAATTGTTAGCTAATTAGAACAATAATGAGGATCAATGATCCTTAGCCTTCCTGCACCGTGTCTTGAGGATCCATGATCCAGAATATAGAAGGATATATGATCCACGAACATTAAAATTCTATCCCTAACAATTGCCCCCAAACATGACTAATTAAATGCCCTAACAATTAGTCATGTTTCCGTTAGAAAGAAACTAGCCGTTGCCACTTGCATATATCCGTTGCACAGTATGACGTCATTAATTTGATAACCTGCAACAAACATCATTATTTATAGCATAGGGATAGAGATCAAATCTCTTATTTAAACTTGATCTCTGCCTTTTTATACGCATATCCAGAGCATCAAACAGGTATCCTCTTTCTCTCTCTCTATTCAATCCTCTGTTTTTCCATTATTCTGATCAGTGGGAAAGATGGTAACCCGATCCTCTCCTCTCAAAGATCAACCACAAGATCACACTCCCAAGAGCCAAAACCTTCTGAAAAATCCTTCGGAAGAGCTTTGGTCATTTTACCGATCCCGAAATCGATCACATACGCCCCTGTTTCCAGGAGGAAACAGTTTTCAGACCCTTTGATTCATCACTGAGAAGTGATTGCGAATCAGACTTCTGGATCTGTTTTCCTGCCGCTCCATTCTTGATCGACTATACATATCCTTTCCCAGTGTTTACTCAAACCTTCTTCTCTCAAACCGACATGTGCTACAACCTGGCCATGCCTATGCTGTGGAGGGTATTGTATACTCTGGAACAGTTGATCAAGAACGATGGTCTAAGCTTTGGTATCACCGAACTCCCCAACCTGTACAGCCTTGTGACTCATGGGTCGTATCGATATCTTTTCAGATCCAAATCCAAAACTCACCCCCCACTGCTCAAAATCACCAAGAATGACACCAACTAGAAAAACCAGTTCTTCTTTGTGAAAAGAGACTCCATTCCTCAAGGGGAGTATCTTCCCAAAAAGTGGAACTTGAAGGGTAGGATTTAGGATATGTTACTTTTTGTTATACTGAGGATAACTGATCCTGTTTTTTGTGCATGTAGTGACCAGCTACGCTGCCTTGAGAGATTTACCTGCCACGCCAATAAGGATTGCTGCCTTTTGGGCACTTGATTCATTTGTGAGGACCTTTTACCCCAAGATCAAGGATTTAGAAGAAGATACCTCTACCTCTGTCATGATGTCAAGTAAGTATTTGTATACAAGTATATGAAAATATTCAACAAAATAGATAGCTTATAAATACTTATCAGAGTTTGATTTGCACAGGTGCTGCCAAGTCTACATCCAAATCTGCCACCAAGTTTAATCTCGGGGAACTTCAAAGTATCATCTCTGCCCGCTCCATCAAGGCTGAACTGGCCTCAGGCCAAAGTAAGCCAGGAACAAGGGCCATGCCTTCCAGAGCCAAATCTGGGAGCAAAAGGAAGAAACCGAGCGAACCAACCGAGGATACCTCCCAGATCAAGCAGCAAATCTCTAACTTCATTGCTGAGGTAAGGATCACCTATTCTTGAATTACACTTGAACTTTGAGGATCACTGATCCTGAAAATTTCGATTTATGCAGAAAATAGCCCAACTCGAAGCCCTCAAAGGAAAACTCCTAACTGAAGCTGAGGAGCACATTGACGAGCTCCGTGCCATTACTGCTACCAAGGACAAAAGGATCTCCAATTTGGAAAAGGAGGTCAAGCGCTTGGAGAAGGAGATCTTGGTGGATCAGATCCGGGCTAACAAAGAGAGATTGGAGGCTGCTGACGAGGCGAAGGTTTCTGCCGTTAGGTCGATCCTCAAAGATAGGATAAAGATGGTTGAAGAGGCCATGAATCCTTCTTTTGACAGGGCTGAGTGGGATGTGGCTACTTGGAAGCAGAGGTTGATCGAGCTGGGTGACGAAGAAAGTCCTGCGCAGGCACCCATCCCGGAGGCAGAGCCAAGCAGCGTGATGGATCTGGCAGAGGCAGCGGTTGGTGGCAAGGGAGAAGGAGGTGAAGGTGATGAAGCAGGCGTGGAGTAGGTTGCATGAATGGGCGATGATGGATAATTATAGACGTGGCCGGAACCCATTTTTAGGATTGTCGGTTTTTGTTTGATGGTATTTTGATTTCAAACAATGATGGTCTGTAACTAAACAATAGTATTTAGGGTTAAGGATCACTGATCCTTCGAACAATAGGGGGTAACAAAGGTGGATGGGTCCTTCTGTTTGTGGAGGATGAAGCCCTTGATGCCCCCCCCCCCCCCCGCCTTTTATTTCCTACACTTTTAAACTCTGCAATGTATGACCCGTTAGTATGGACACCCTTTGCCAACCCAAGTGGACGGGCCACGTTTTGCTGGTAGAAGCTTGGGTAGGCAATTTTGACAACCTCTTAAAGGGTTTTAGATATATAAAACTTTAATCTTTTGGCTATATTTGTTGTTGTTCCTTTTCTTTTTGAGTATGTTTATCGCTATACATGTTGAAAAATTTCTGGATATTTAACTAAAAAATCCATAAGGTGTAAAAAAGAATACTAAGTATTTATAAAAACATATTGCTCAAGAATTGAACGTCTTATGATCAAGGATCTCACACCCTGTTGTCAAAGGTTGAAAGGTAACATAAACAAACCAAAAATAAAACAAAGGCAAATGAAGGATCGTACCAGTGAACCCAAGTTAGGATTCTATATCCTTATCACTTACAGTTGTGCTAACCAAAGCATAAAAATCGATAGGACTTTAGGATTCAGGATCCTTAGCTGTTAAACTTCGTAAACCTGTAGCAGTATTTGACTTGGGGCTAAGCCAAACATCAAATGAAAGAATCATTAGTTACTGGGGGCAAGCCCAACAAACTGGGTGTTAGGGGTTGATTTTTAGTATGTCTGGATCATTTATCTTGAGGCTTAACCTGAATCATTTATCCTTAGCATATGAAGCAGGGAGTCTGAGGATCAAGGATCCTTATCTATATGTATGCTTACTAACAATTGTTTCCTTGTTTGTTTAACATCTGAATGCAGGCCTTGGACGAGGAAAGACTTGTTCTAACCGGGAATCGCGGGGAATATCCTTATAATTCCAGCACGTGCAAAGAGCCTCATGACCGTTGGTGGAAAACGTGGGTGCATGGCTGAAATTTCGGATAGTTAGTTGAGATGAGCTAGATATTTAATGGGATTTTGAGCTTGATAGAACAGACTTTTTCGATATACAACACTTCTGCTACTTTCTCTCGAACACACACACTAGGAATCATTGTAACAAGCTCAATACCTCCAAAGTTGTAATCTTATTTGTTCAATATAGTTGATAGTGATAGTTTTCACTATCCGAGGTTTTTTATGCCGGAGATCAATTGCTGATCAAGGGCTTTTTCCTCGTACAAAAATCTTTGTGTTTATCACCATTTACATTTCTAGTTTGTTCAAACATTCATTCGTCATTCAAGCACTCAACCTCACATTCAAAGTTTGGTTACATTATCCTTAATCAGATTTTTGACCAAAACAGTTTGGCGCCCACCGTGGGGCAATCGGCGTTTCAATTCTAAAAACTCATTCATTTCATTCATTTCTATTCATTTCCATTAATCACATGGCTTCTCAGGGAAAATCCAGTTCAAGTGCCATATCAGCGGCTATCACATCTCAGCCTAGTGCATCATTGCCACCTATTCTCCTGCATATCAGAAGAATACTGAGAATCCTCAGAAGAAAACTACTCCTGTTTACACAGGATCAAAAACCTCTACTGTTTCTTCATCTACAGTTACTAACAATGATGTTTCTACCTTGATTTTGCAGATGTAGAATTACATGGAGAAGCAGGACAAAACCAACCAAAGGATCCTCAGGGAGATTGATGAAATCAAAAAGCAAAAGATATCAATGGAGGATCACTCTCCGCTGATACCCAGATCATTGGATTTCACTTCTCCAGCATCAGCAATCCAACATTCTAGGGGACCTGGTGTTCAAGTCCAAGAGCCCTCCATTTACCAGCAGGGATCAACGGCAATGACACAGGCTCAAGGATCCTTAGGATTGCAGCATGGATCATTGGCAATGATGCAGCCACACGCATCTCATTACCAGCCTTATGGATCCTCATCACAAACTTCAAGATCATCATGTCAGCATCAAGGAGGCTATCTCAGTTCAGGAGGATATTTGGAGACAGTTGCACCAAAGGAATCCTATTTCCAGCATCATGGATCCTTTCCTCAGAATCAAGGATCCTTTCCTCAGAACCAAGGATCCTCTGTTTGGGACAAGGGTCAAGAATCCTCCTCTCAGGGTCAAGGATCCATGTAGTATCCTTCAAGGCCTTCAGCACCCGTGTATCCTGGACCAATGCTTATCAGGATCAAGGATCCTCAGGAAGTCAGATATTCAAGGATTCTAAAGTTCACAAAGGGGACTTCATCCCTATGCAGACTATTGCTGTCCAACTATTGCACCTGAAGTGTCCACTTTTGGATACACTTCTGCGATACCGATTCCAAATCAATCAGGAGGTAACAATTTCAATACATCTTTTGGTACTAATTGTGGTTCCATGCAGGATACAGGTATCAATCAGGCTATGGCACGGGAACTTCAGAAGCTTAAGGATATGATATCCAGTGTCCGGGAGTGGTAAGCCCATTCCTTAGATCCCAGATGGAAGTCACATGGTATCTCTTTCGCACCTCCTATATGCAATGCTGAGATACCAAAACGCTTTCAAACCCCCAACATGAAGTTGTACGATGGTACGACTGATCCGGAGGAGCATGTGGCACAATACCGAGAAAGAATGGAGATCAATCCCATTCCAGAAAGGTTAAAGGAAGCCTGTCTTTGTAAGGGCTTCGGATCCACACTCACTGGATCAGCACTCAAATGGCTGCTAAGTCTTCCTCCCTACTCAATAACTTCATTTTGTTAATTTATTCAATAATCAGTTTTCATGTAGTAGAACCTTTGAACGATTAACTAGTGATTTATATAGGTTAACACAGGGTCGTGATGAATCATTAAGAGATTATATCACTAAGTTTAGTCGAGAATCCTTTGAAATTCCTAATTTGGATATCGCCACTGCTGTAGAGGCATTCAAAATGGGCTTGCTTAAGGATTCCTCTTTTTATGTTGACCTTGTTATGACACCTTGCAGGAATTTAGATGAAGTAAGAAACAGGACATTGATGTTCATTCGTTTAGAAGATAACAAAAGGATCCAGGAGAGGCTCTCAGGATCCTCAAAACAGGAAAAGCAAGGATCATTCTTTAAGAATAATCGATCCAAGTCATATTCTAAACATGACAACCACAATGTGAATGCAGTTGAACAAGACGAAGACGGTGAGGATTATCCTCCAATATCTGAATATTGTTTTTCTGTGGAATAATCATGAACTAATACTCGCTATGCAAAATTTAGGTGGCAAGGCTAGATGGCCAAGGAAAACTGATAAACATGGAACTACTAAGGATAAATCCAAATGGTGTGCTTACCATGAGGATTTTGGCCACCTTACTGATGAATGTATAGCGTTGAGGAAGGATATTGGTTATCTTCTCAGCAAAGGATATTTGAAGGAACTACTAGGAAGGAAACGTTCAAGGACTCAGGATACTGAAAAAGTGCCTGAAAGGGCTCCTCCTCCTCCAGCAGACGCTCAAATCATAAACTTTATTTCCGGAGGCTCCGATATTTGTGGAACTTCGTTTTCAGCAGCTAAAAGGCATGCTAAGGAGACGAAGATGGAGAATGGGGAGAGACCAGTTAAAACATCTACCCTCACACAGCAAAAAGTGATATCCTTTGATGAGGAGGATCACGTAGACATTCAGGATCCTCATCATGATGGTCTTGTCATTACCTTGTTTATCTCTAATCATTTTGTTCACAAGATTCTTATTGATGGAGGGAGTTCAGTGAACATAATCCAGTTGGATATCCTCAAAAAGATGAACATCCCTGAATCTGAGGTCATACCAAGATCATCGGTGCTCGTGGGATTCAGTGGGGAAACCAAGAATACATTGGGGGACATCAAAACTTCCAATTTACATAGAGGGAGTGAATTTATCCAAAAACTTTGTGTAATAGATAGCTTATCTTGCTGTAATGTTATCCTTTGGCAGGCCATGGATACATGACATGAAGGCGGTCCTATCAACATACCACCAATGTGTAAGCTTCCAAGTCCATGGGGAATAGTCAAGATAGAAAGTGATCAGCAAGAGGCAAAGAATTGCTACACTTCCTCAATGAGACCTTCTTCCAAGTCTAGGGAAGCATAGCAATCAAAGCATCCTCTAAGAGACGTCTTGGAGGCAAGAGAACAGGACGTCAAGGATATACTCTTAGATCCTGAGGATCCTGAATCCAAGGTGTATATAGGATCCGGGATCCAGGAGAGCATAGAGCAGGATCTAGTATCCTTCCTTAAACGAAGAAAATCTACCTTCGCCTGGAAGCACAAAGATATGACATGTATATCTAAGGATGTTATTACTCATAAACTTGGCATTGACAGATCTTTCAAGCCAATTCACCAAAAGAGAAGAAAATTTGCTCCTAAAAGAAATGCAATCATCCAAGAGGAGGTAGATAAATTGCTAAGGGCAGGTATGATTAGAGAAGTCAAGTATCCAAGATGATTAGCCAATGTGGTTGTTGTTCAAAAGAAAAATGGAAAGTGGAGGGTATGTGTCGATTTTACTGACTTAAACAAGGCATGTCCCAAAGATCCTTTCCCTTTACACCACATTGACTCCATGGTGGATGCCACGGCGGGTCATGAGTTGTTAACTTTTATGGATGATTCGTCTGGATTTCAACAAATTCAGATGGAACCATCTAATCAAGAGGATACAACATTCATGACACCCACCGGCATATATTGTTGCATTGCTATGCCCTTTGGTTTGAAATGCAGGTGCTACGTACCAGAGGCTGGTGAATATGATGTTCAAAGAGCAACTTGGGCATACAATGGAAGTATACATAGATGATATGGTGGTTAAGTCTAAAAGAGCTGAGGATCACCTTAAGGATCTCGAAGAAGCATTCAATATCCTTGACCAATACAATATCAAACTGAATCCTTCCAAATGCCATTTCGGAGTCAAAGCTGGAAAGTTCTTAGGATATATGGTGACTAAGAGAGGGATCGAAGCAAGTCTGGAGCAGATAAAGCTATAATCAACATCAAGTCTCCCGCCAACGCTAAGGATGTGCAAAGATTGACAAGAAGAATCTCCGCCCTAAACAGATTCATTTCAAAATCCTCAGAAAGATGCAAGGATTTCTATGATATTTTGAGGAAGAATAAGAAGTTTGAGTGGACGGAGAAGCATGAAGCTGCTCTACAGGCTCTCAAGGATTACCTATCCTCAGCACCGGCTTTAATGACCTGAAAATGGGGAACCATTATCCTTATACCTAGCTGTTTAAGGTAAAGCAGTAAGTGCAGTCCTTGTTAAGGATCATGAAGGCCAACAACATCCGGTATACTATGTAAGTAAAAGTTTACTTGATGTTGAGGCAAGGTATTCTCATTTAGAAAAACTTATTCTTGCTCTAATCATGGCTTCGACTAAGTTAAGACATTATTTTGAAACTCATACTATTGTTGTTAAAACTAACTTTCCTATCAAGAATGTTCTCAGGAAACCAGAGATGTCGGGGAGAATGGCAAAATGGGCTGTTAAACTTAGTGCATATGACATTAAGTATGAGTCTAGAACTGCTATTAAATCCCAAGCTTTGGCTGACTTTGTGGCTGATTTCAGTAGTGATCTACAAAGAGAAGCTGAGTTGGAGGTACAACAACTTGAGGAGACCAAGAATCCTTGGACACTCTTAACAGATGGAGCCTCGAATGTCAAAGGAACTGGCTAGACTTACTACTAAAATCGCCACAGGGGGACATTATACCCCAATCAATAGCATGTGAATTCCAAACCACTAATAATGAGGCAGAGTATGAGGCCTTAATAGCAGGTTTGCAATTAGCTAAGCACATGAGGATCAGGTATCTTCAAGTATTTGTAGATTCTTTATTGATCACTAATCATTATAACGGATCCTATGCTGTCAAAGTTGAAAAGCTAATTAAATATTTGGAAATAGTCAAGAAATTGGCGGATTCTTTTGCTTTTTTCAGTCTAACACAGGTACCCAGGAAGAAAATGCAGAAGCAGATGCCTTGGCTAATCTGGGATCCTCATTGAAGATGCCTGATGATGTGAAGATACCCATTATCCATGTTCTAACTCCTGCAATCGAGGAGAGTGAGACAATGGAAATAGTGGACGATGCTGCAATCGTACCTAGGGATGATGCACAATCAACTCCAGGATCATGGATTCTTCCAATCCTGAATTATATCCAAAATGGGAAGTTCCCATTGGGAAAATCCTAGAGCCTTCAAGATAAAGGTATCCCAATTTACTATCATTAATAACATGTTATATAAGAGACCTCTTGCAGGACCCTATCTACGATGTATTGAGGATCCTGAGATCCAAGAAGTCTTGAAGGATTTTCATGAAGGAGATTGTCGAAATCATACTGGGGGCTGAGCACTATTTTCAAGGATCCTCAGAACAGGATATTATTGGCCTACAATGAAGAAGGATGCTGTGGAATATGCAAGGAAATGTGATGCTTGCCAAAGACACAGCAATATCCTTCATCAGCCCGCAGAGCCTCTGCATCCTATATCCTCCTCTTGGCCATTTATGAGATGGGGAATGGATATAGTAGGCAAGCTTCCCAAGGCACCAGGAGGAAAAGTGTTCATGTTAGCTATGACTGACTATTTCTCCAAGTGGATAGAAGCTGAAGCCTTTGCTCAAGTCAGAGAAAAGGAAGTTATATCCTTTATTAAAAGAAATATCATTACTAGATTTGGTATTCCTTCTGAGATTGCTTGTGATAACGGATCCCAGTTTATTGGGAATCGTACTACTAACTTTTGTGACAGCTGGGGGATTAGGATGATAACATCAACACCAGTCCACCTACAAGCTAATGGCCAGGCAGAATCATCCAACAAGATCATCATCAACAATTTGAAGAAAAAGCTTGAATCAAAGAAAGGAAAGTGGGCTGAAGAACTACCATATGTCCTATGGGCAGATAGAACAACTCCCAAGAATGCTACAGGTCAAACTCCTTTTTCCTTAGTCTTTGGAGATGAAGCAGTGATCCCTACAGAAATGGTAGTACCCACAGCCAGAACAAGCATCCGTGATCCTGAAGCAAATATCGAGACTCTAACTCAAGACTTGGACACTGTCGAAGAGCTAGAGATATGGCAAGAATAAGGATGGCTAGCTATCAACAAAGAATGGCTGGTGCTTACAATAGAAATATAAGGGTCAGAAGGTTTCAAGTTGGTGACATGGTATTAAGGAAGGCGTTCTAGATTACCACGAATCCTTCCGATGGTAAATTAGCACCAAAATGGGAAGGCCCCTATCTAATTGAAGCCGAGGCAGGAAAGGGGGCATATCGATTACTGACTATGGATGGTGATCTTCTTCCAAGAGCTTGGAATGCTATCCACCTAAAAAAGTATTTTATGTAAAGGATCAGGGATCCTTAAGTATCCTGGTGATCAATTCAGGTCGAAGGATCCTCAAAGGATATGAGATTCTTGATTTGGTAACATTTAACTAATTCTTTCATTTTTATTATACTTCTTATAAAGTAAGGATGTTGAATTTTCAACATTCAACCTTATCAAGCTTTAAGTTTTGCAGAAGTTATTACAAATGATCAAGAGGTTGGCCACCTCTCCGACTTTGGGCATGTCCCCAGCTTAAGGTATCCATTACCTTCTACGGTTTAAAGGTTTTCACCTTTCACACAAATTGGGTTTTGACACCCGCTAGTAGCGCACACTATCCAAGTATAGTTCGAGGCAATGGGACCAGTACCCGCTTTAGGGGCTGACAATTTCATTGTTGTTGGCTATATTTAGGATCTAAGTATAATGGTAGACGTACCATACATTCGTTCCTAAAGTTTCTAACGTTTTCACGTTAGCCAAGGTTTCGGCATTTTCATGTCGCTCACGATTGGGTTAGATGCCAGTTTGGGCCATTCTCCAGTTTACACTAGTTATTTGGGCTTGTCCCCAGTTATTTGGGCTTGTCCCCAGCTATTTGGGCTTGTCCCCAGTTACTGATGAGTCATTCAATTGATGTTTGGCTTAGTCCCAAGTTGTGTGTTATAACAAGTCCCTGAAGCTTAATAAGTAAGGATCCTGGATCCTGCAGTTCTACTGATTTCTATTCCGTATTGTTTCGATTGTAAAATTTAAGGATAAAGAATCCTAACTTGGATTCACTGGTATGATCTTTCTTTTGCATTTGTTTTATTTACGGCTTATCTATGTTACCCTAATCCTTTGACAACAGGATGTATGATACTTGATCATGAGAGGTTCAATTCTGGAGCAATATGTTTTCATATATACTTTGTATTCTTTTTAACACCTTATGGATTTTTTAGTTAAGTATCCAGAAATTTTTCCAAAATATATAGCGATAAACATACTCAAAAAGAAAAGGGACAACAACAAAGATAGTCAAAAGCTTAAAGTTTTATTTATTTATAAAAACCCTTTTTAAAGGTTGTCAAAATTGCTAACCCAAGCTTCTACCAGCAAAACGTGTCTCGTCCACTTGGGTTAGTAAAGGGTGTCCATACTAACGGTTCATTAAGTGCAGGGAAATAAAAGGCGGGGGGCATCAAGGGCTTCATCCTCCACAAACAGAAGGACCCATCCACCTTTGTTACCCCCTATTGTTTCGAAGGATTAGTGATCCTTAAACCTAAGAAACTATTGTTTAGTTACAGACCATCATTGTTTGAAATCAGAACACCAACAACCAAAAGACATAAAAAATGGGCTCCAGCCACGTCTAGACATCATAGCCCATTGGTGCAGCCTACTCCTTCGCTGCTTCACCAGCCTCGCCACCTTCACCCTCCTTAGCCTCCTTAGCACCGCTAGTACCGGCCTCCGGCGTTGGCACCTCGTCAAGCTCAGGCTCCAGCTCTCTTCCAAGCTCCACTAGCCTCACCTTCCAGCCGGGAAGATCCCATTCAGAACTGTCAAATGAAGGATCCAAGGCTTGCTGCACGATCTTGATCCTGGCTTCGAGAATGGCTTGGGCTGCACAAACCTTAGCCTCATCAGCATCCTCCATCCTGACTTTGTTAGCCTGGATGTCGTTGATCATGATCCGCTTCTCCAAGCTATTGACCTCCTTCTCTAGCTGGGAGATCTTCTTGTCTTTGGCGGTCAGGAAGGTACGGAGGTCTGCAATTGTGTCCTCAGCATCGGATAAGCGCTTGGTCAACACAGCTTGGATTTGGGCTATTTTCTGCAAGAACAGTGGGAAGAATAAGTGATCCTCGATATGAACGTTTTAACCTGAGCATAAGTGATCCTTACCTCAGAGGCAAAATCATAGATCTACTGCTCAAGCTATGGAATGTCATCAGAAGGCTCAGTAGGCTTCTTCCTCTTAGACCCGGCTCGAGCCTTAGCAGCGATGGGTTTAGGCTCTGCGAAGCTGGATCCTTTGCCTAATTCTTTTTTGACGGACCAGGGAGAGTGTTGGTGCATATTTCTGTTGCCTTCTTCATTACACGAGAACGAGTCTGGAATAAACGAGAGTTTCTGAAGATCGAACAAGAAAAAGTAGATATCCTAGAGGGAGTCTATTGGTGCATAACGTCTATAGAATAGTCTTGTATCGAGTCTGTATAGAATAGGGGAAACGAGGCATATTTAAGTGTGTTTTATATCAAGTTCCCTGGTGATGGAACTTGAGAAGTCAAGTTCGGCCGAACTTGTGTCACCCTCCAGCGAACTTAGACTAGTATATATAGGTGCTTGGGTTTCATTTGTAACTTGGAGATATTTTGGCACAGAGACGGCAAACTCTGTCAGATCCAGTTCTCGAATGTATTGAAATTTAGATCAATGAAAACGACATTTAAATGAATAATTCTTGTTATTTGGTTAACTTGTCATTAGTTTCGCCTAATCGGACTATAGATAACAAATTTAGGTTCCGTGCTAATCGTGGACGTTCCTACAAGTGGTATCAGAGCCTGGATGTCACACCCCGACCCGCAGCGGAAAAGGTGATCGGGGCATGATTGGGTTATCATCAAAGCTCATGATATTTATTATGCGTTTCATATTTATTAAATACAATTTAATGGAAATTTACAATAAATGATACAACATGCTCTAACTATCAATCTAGTTCTTTGTTCTTTCTAAGGCATATCCTATGTTTTCCTTACTTCAACCTGTTCACCTGTATCATGTGTAAAAGGGTTTTTGGATCAACATAATTTGACGGATGTTACACTGGATACCTGAATTTGTTGAAATAAAGACAAGAATCTTTCTATTTCATCTCCATTCTTCTATTTTTCTTAACTTTTGAACAAAAATGAAGAATTCACGGACAAACTTTATCCAATTTTGAATATGACATGTTAAATACATCATAGATAAACCCCTAAGAGTTTGGAGACTAAAATCAAATGAATTGGTGGCAAAATGTTGCAAAAACCATGTTTGAAAAACTCTTTTCTTCGAACTTATTAGCCAAGTTCGACCGAACTTGAGGTAAAAAAACTCATTTTCTGAGTGAATTTTTACCAAGTTCGCTCGAACTTGAGGAATCTTTGATAAATTCTCGCTAAGTTCGCTCGAACTTGAAGAATTTTTGATAAAATTTCATTAAGTTTGCTCGAACTTGAGGGATTTTGAGAGATATTTGTGAAGTTCGACCGAACTTGTTATATATTTCCTGTTTTTTCTTCAAAGTTCGACCGAACTTGAGAAAATTCATTGGATTTCTATAGTAAGTTCGCCCGAACTTGCAATTGTTCCTTGGAATCATTTGTTAAGTTCGCTCGAAGATAAAACTCAAGAAATTTTCAAAACAAATCACAAGTTCGACCGAACTTGTGATAAAATCAGGAATTCTTCATTCACTACTACAAGTTCGACTGAACTTGTTGTAAATATAAAAATTTCCAAAGTTTTATCGTGTTTTCAGTGTACGTATCTCGATTTTCAAAATGGAAGATTTCCATAACGCATTTGCTGCTGGAGTAGCTCAAGCCTCAACGTCAAATTCAATAGCGGTTAATCAAATGAACCTCGATAATGAAATGGGAACTACTCAGAAACCATCGAAGTTGATGAGTATGGACGAGTTCGAGGGATGGAAAGAAAAGTTTGTTAATTGGATTCAAGCGAATCAATTCAACTGCTGGATTGCAATTGATGATGGTTATACATGGCCCAAAGATGAACGTGATCAAGATCTTCCACTGAACAAGTTTTCAGCGATTGACAAAGAGAAATATGTTGCTGAAAAGAAGATGATCAGCTTGATACAACAATATGTCAAAAAGATATCTTGATATTATTACCAGAATATGATACTTTTCAAGAATTATGGAATTCTCTTTGTAAAAAATTCAAAGGAAGTGATGAAATGATCAAAAGCAAAAAGGCTTTGATTAAGAAAGAGTTTGAGATCTTCATGATGACCAAACGAGAGACAATGAAGCAAATGATTGATAGATATTGTCACCTCATGGTCCAGATGCGAAGACATGATATCAAGAGAACTAACGAAGAGCAAATTGAGAAGCTGGCCGATGCACTTCCAGAAGGAGAATGGACAACGTATCTGATGATTTTAAAGAATAGTCATTCTTGGAGACATTTTAAGTTGTCATCTTTCATTGACAAACTTGAAGGTCATGAAATGGAATTGATGGAGATTGCAAAATCCAAAAACACTAATGTTGTTCAGGATGTCAGAGTTTATTACAAAGGTGGTGTTCCAGATACTCCTATTCAAAGTCCAAAAATCCAAACGGCATTTAGTGCAAACATGAATACATCAGATCAGCCGTCACAAAATCAGTATTCTCCAAACACTGGTTATTCATATTTGGTTCAAGTTCTTCTTCTTAAAGTCAATCTCATCAGACAAGCCAATCTACTTCTAATTCAAATGTTTTCCAATGCAACATAGGAGTTGATTTAAAGAGTGTGTTTCCTGAAAAAGTTGCAAACCAGCACATAATACTTCTTGCTACAGTTCTGGAATCGTATGAAAGTCTTGTTGCTGGAAAGATCGAAAATCCTGAAATGACATCTGAGGATTACGATCAGGTAGATGAGGAAGAGTTGGAACTGATGGACATCAAATGGTCCTTAGCATCAATTATCCGGAGAGTTTCAAAGTTTGTAGCACTCACTGGAAGGGATATTGGTAACTCAAGCAATAAACTTGGTTTTGACAAAACGAAAGTTGCTTGTTTCAGATGTCGACAAAAAGGGCACTTCAAACGTGAATGCCATAACCAAGAAGCTAGTGGAAACCAAAACCCTTTTGGAACCGATAACGAATATTACAAGAAAGCCCTGCAATACAAATCATATCTGAATAGAACACAAATTGAAGTTGAAGATAAATCTGCAAAGAAAGCCGAACATGCTCTTGTTGCTAATCATGAAGACGATGGTTTCGATTGGAACAAATACATCGGAAAGAAGACTGGTGTTGCTATGATGGCAGAGGTTGTGAATGAATCGGATACATCATTTGTGGATACTGCTATCGAAAATGCTAGTCAAGAAGCATTAATGCAGAGAGCTGAGGAAGAAGCTGTCCTGGAAGATGCAGTTCTGGAAAGATACATGCAACAAACAGAGGAAGAAGGAATAGCTTACCTTGAGACGCAAAAGCAAGAAGAGTTGAAAGTAGAAGCCGAAACTGAGGTAAGCATGTCTGAAAAGGAAGTTGTGAAAGTTGTGGAGGTTGAAAAACCTTGCACAAAGTGCACAAGTGCTTGTGAACCTTGTTTGGATAAAGTCAAAGTCATAAGAGAATTGACTGAACATAACAAAAAATTTCGTTCTGATTACAGAACCATAAAAGAAGCTTATGACAAAATATCAGGAAAATATAAACATGTTGAAAGAGCTAACAGTGAACTCAACGCTAATGTCACCATGTTAAATGCCACAGTTATTGAAAAACAAAAGGCAATTAACATGCTGAGACAAAGCGTGAGTTTCATGAAATGAAAATTGAAACAGAAAGAGTCAGACAATTGTTAAAAAGTTACACCACAAACGCATATGTCATTGATCACATTCTTCCTACGATCAAGTCGGAGGATAATGTTGATAACTCAAAGTGTAAAGTTTACGGAAATGTTCCTCCACCATTTCTTGCAAGTTACTGCTGCAAGAAAGATGATGATATTGAAAAGGCATTTAATCTTTAACTTCTTTCAGAAAAGAAAGATAAATTGCCTGAAAACATTGACGTAGACTTTATGAAATCAAACGATGACAATGAATCGGTGGTAAAAGATGTGGTAAAAATTGTCTTGGGAAGTGATTCTGATGACGGCAGATTTGAAAGCGCTAACTCAAGTTCAAACAGTTATGGTTCACAATCTGAAAGTGACGATACATCATCAGAAAATGATCTAAGTGATAATCCTAATGTTGTTATATACAAGGTTAAGGAATCTGATAGATTATATTTCAATGATAGCTTTCCGATTCAGAATGTGAAAGAAGATCAAATTGATAAACTGTTTAAACTTGTGGAAGTTTCATCAGATGATCTCGAGAAAAATGAAAAGAAGTTTTATTCAAAATCGAAACGTAATTTTAACAATTACCGTAGAAACGGTGGTGATTTTCCTGAGAATAAGAGAGCAGGTTTAGGATTGGAAGAAGCTGAAGATGAACCAAAGAAGAATCAGAAGTCAATGTTCCAGGAATACAAAGGTAAGAACATAAAGTTTGTGTACGAACGAGCACGGTTCGAGAAGAAAACTTGATCGGTAAGAAGTCAAACGATGAATTCAAGGAAGAAAAATAACTTCGGGACAAGGCTAAGACCAAGTCCACAAGTGGAGTAAAACCCACTAGTGGAAATGTTCATGATACTCGGACTTGCTTCAAATGCAATGAAGTTGGTCACATTGCTCGCAAGTGTCCGAAATTTAAGCCTGTGTATCCCCGAAGAAAAGAAGTTTCAAAAGAGGTAAAACAAAAGCAATCTGATAATGGTCAAATCAGGATTGTAAAAAGAAACGTTGACATAAAAGAAATGAAATGTAATGTTGAATCCAATCTTGAAATAAAACTTAAAAATGAATCAAAATATGAAAATTTAATTTTTCAAAAAGGAGAGACTTCAAAGTCAAACAATGATTCTAGGTTTTATATCAAGAAAGCTAGAGTTAATTCTCAACCTTGGATTGCTAAAAAGAAATCACCTGAAAAAGTGAATGTTTGTGATAAAGCTGAAAATGTCAAATCAATCAAGAAAAATAAAAGTAAAGTTGATTGTGAGTTTGAAGTTTGATATTGAATATGCTTATCAAAGAGCATACGAAAGTGATTACGAAGAGGTGTATGAGGAATTATATCCAAAACCCAAGACCAAGAAGGCTTGGGTTGAACTTTTTAACTAAACCCTTTCATGTGCAGGAGTTCCAAGATCCAGCTTATCAAAGTTGATTCAGGATTGAGGAGCTTCATATTATTTAACTTATCCAGAAGTGTCATATCTTTGTCATTTTGAGGGGGAGTAGTTAAGAAGAAAAAATTTGAGAAGTCAAAATTATGAAAATCCACACCGTTGAACAGAAAAACTAATTTTCAAAGTTCTTACAAGTTCAAACTGCTTTTACAAGTGGTAAATGAGTCTAATGATTGTTTGTTAAACAATTACAGATACATGATTGAGAAAAAGGATCGGACGATGAGGTCACGGGATCCACATTGGTTTGTTACATTAGAAGAATTTCTTTAAATCTAAGATCCAAAATGTTTTTGATTTTAGGGGGAGTAAGAAAATTTGAAAATTGTTGAAAAATAAAAAAACATATGAAAAAATTGAAAATTCAAAAAACATTGAAAATTTTCAAAAGGTATAAAAACATAAAAAAGACAAAAAGATTTTGTTGTCAAAAAGGAAATGATAGTACATCAGTGGACTATCACAGTATGCTAAAGAATTGTAAAGTTTAAAAAGTGATAAACAAGTCTTACTGTGGATGTGTTGATAGGCTTTACACGTTCAGTAAATTGTTTTCGGGATATAAACTAAATTTTATAACTGCTTAATCTTGTGGTTTAACACATCTTGGATATATGGACTTAGTACTCCGAAATTTCGATTGAAGGTTTGCCTGATTCTGAGATACGAGGTCTTTATAGATAGTTGATATCTGGGGTATTATATAAGTTCTTCTGATTTTGCGGAAGCAATAGCCTAGAACTTCTATAATGCTTTTGCTATAAACCCCTACACTGCATGCAAAATTGAAAAGTATCAAAAGATCTAATCATTGAACACACTTAAAGACGAGCCTTCATCTCTTTGTCTGTACGGTAGTACTAATCTGAGCTCTCAAGGTCTCGCACAACCCAAATACAGACATCAATTACGCTATACTCACCTGTAAGATGAAATCTAGGGAATCTGGATTCGGGAGTATATTCAAGAGGTGGGAACCATAGTTAAGTCAAGTTTCATAATTCTTACCTAACATATCTTGGAACAATTGAGAAACGTGATGATGTTTAAGTGGACAAACATATCGACAATCTAGGTAAACGAGTTTAAAACTTAAAGTCATCAGAAGGTCAACGGTACCGGTGATATGTCACAACAAAACTGATATGATCCTTTGACACGAATTCACAAAAATATGTCTGTAAATATGTTTGTACATAGTTTACTTTACTTGTTAAAAGTTCTGTAAATATTTTACTTGTTTTTTAAATCTAAAAAGATTTTCAATGAGCCAATGTTAGAGAGCGGATCATCGAAGTCTGGTAAGAAAAAATTCATTAATTTGAATCTTTAAAATTGAAGATAATATCAGTTGTTCACAACGGGTTTAGCCAAGGTCATTAACTTGGACTTGGTGTATATATTTGGTTAATCAAGGTCATTAACTTGGACTTGATCAACTAAGTGGATTTTCACAAATTAAATGATAAAAATGTGAAAGCTGAAGGTTTTAAACGTAAAATGTTTCAAGGTCATTAATTTGAACTTGAGATAACTGAAAAATGAAGATTTGAAGTACAAATTTTGTACAGGTGGTATGGAATACATGTGGTACAAAATTTCAAAGTTAGAATATGAAATGTTTATTTGAATTCCCAAGAACTTTGAAACAGGAAGTAAAGTTTTAGGGGGAGTAGGATGAAACATGTTTGATGATAAAGCTCAAAGCTAGGGGGAGCACAGCTCACAGCAAGGGGGAGCTTGGAGATTAAAGTTTTATCAAGTTAAATTGAAGAAAAGAGAAAGTTTGAAGATCATAAAGTTTAATGATTATTCAAGGATAAAGATAAAGACTCAAGAACGTATTTGAAGTCTGATGATTACAAGGCGTTCAAAGAAGACTATGACACTTGAAGACTGACGTGGATGATTATTGTCAAAGATGTCTATGAAAGAAGATGACTGCGGCAACATCCAAGGGGGAGTCTGTTGGTGCATATGTCTGTTGCCTTCGTCATTACACGAGAACGAGTCTGGAATAAACGAGATTTTCTGAAGACCGAACACGAAAAAGTAGATATCCTAGAGGGAGTCTATTGGTGCATAATGTCTATAGAATAGTCTTGTATCGAGTCTGTATAGAATAGGGGAAACGAGGCATATTTAAGTGTGTTTGATATCAAGTTCGCTGGTGACGGAACTTGAGAAGTCAAGTTCGGCCGAACTTGTGTCACCCTCTAGCGAACTTAGACTAGTATATATAGGTGCCTTGGGATTTCATTTGTAACTTGGAGATATTTTGGCACAGAGACGGCGAAGCTCTGTTAGATCCGATTCTCGAATGTATTGAACTTTAGATCAATGAAAACAACATTTAAATGAATAATTCTTGTTATTTGGTTAACTTGTCATTAGTTTCCTCATAATCGGACAATAAATAACAAATTTAAGTTCCCGTGCTAATCGTGGACGTTCCTACAGAGAGATGATGCTGTCCACATCCTCCAAGGTAAACTTGCTGGTGGATTTCTGAGCGCCTACATTACAAGAAAGAGATAAGTTTTCTATTCATTTTCTTATATATATATATAACTCTTGAAAACTTATTGTTTGCAAATAGAAAACTTACTTGACATTGTGTAGGAGCTGGAAGTATTGGTTTCAGGATCCTTTATCTGTGGCTTGAATGTTCTAATTGTTGGATCCAAACTCCATAACAGAGCAACCCTTTCTTCAGTTCCAGGAGAATTGGTAAGGCAGGCAAAATTACTCACTGCATGCAAATAAAATAAAACAAGTTAGCGATGGAAAAGAAACTTTCTACAAATCTAATACGAGGATCCTATATCCTACCCTTCAAGACCCACTTCTTGGGCAGAGTATTCCCTTCTGGAATAGAGTCCCTTCGCACAAAGAAGAACTGATTCTTCCATGTGGAATCGTTTGAGTGGTCTTGAGGATGGGAACCTGTTGGTGAGGTTTGGCCTTCAGCAAGTATCGGTTAGAACCGTGGGTAACGAGGTTGTAAAGATAGGAAAGCTCGAATAGGGTGAAATGGATTCCTTCATGTTTAATAAGCTGCTCTATGGTGAACAGTACCCTCCACAACATCGGCATGGCTTGACAATAACTCATGCCGGTAATGGTGAAAAACCCTTGGGTAAAGCTAGGGAATGGGTAAGTGTAACCAAGAAGGAAAGGTAGAACAGGAAAGCATGCCCAGACAGGGGACATAGCGTCACTCTTCATGGTGGCATCATACGGCCTGAAAACCGCCATCGGAGGGAAACAGGGGCGTAGGCCGTCGATTTCTTGGTCGGTAAATTTGCAAAGCTCCAAGGATGGATTGGCTAGCAGGTCTTAACTCTTAGGGGTTGCATCGTCGCTTTGGTTTTTACCGGGAGAGGATCGTGTAGCCATCTTGGCCATAATAGCAAACATGAAGAATAAAGAGATGGAAGTTGAAAGAGAGAAAGAGTACCTGTTATGCATCCGGGATGAGGATTTTAAAAGGAGATGAATGATCTTTAAATAAATCTTGGACCTTATCTCTATCCTATATATCGCAATGATGGTTATAGCCTATCCCATCGGTGACGTCAGAGGGTGTAACGGCTAGTTCTGTATCTCAACGGCTAGTCCACATTGAATGGAAATATGACGAATCTGATTGATGTCATATCTGTCATATTTGGGGGCAACTGTTAGGGGCTGATTTTTAGCATGTCTGAATCATTTATCATGAGGCTTAACCTGAATCATTTATCCTTAGCATATGAAGCAGGGAGTCTGAGGATCAAGGATCCTTATCTATATGTATGCTTACTAACAATTGTTTCTTTGTTTGTTTAACATCTGAATGCAGGCCTTGGACGAGGAAAGACTTGTTCTAACCGGGAATCGCGGGGAATATGCTTATAATTCCATCACGTGCAAAGAGCCTCATGACCGTTGGTGGAAAACTTGGGTGCATGGCTGAAATTTCGGATAGCTAGTTGAGATGAGCTAGATATTTAATGGGATTTTGAGCTTGATAGAACAGACTTTTTTGATATACAACACTTCTGCTACTCTCTCTCGAACACACACACTAGGAATCATTGTAACAAGCTCAATACCTCCAAAGTTGTAATCTTATTTGTTCAATATAGTTGATAGTGATAGTTTTCACTATTCGAGGTTTTTTATGCCGGAGATCAATTGCTAATCAAGGGCTTTTTCCTCGTACAAAAATCTTTTTGTTTATCACCATTTACATTTCTAGTTTGTTCAAACATTCATTCGTCATTCAAGCACTCAACCTCACATTCAAAGTTTGGTTACATTATCCTTAATAAGATTTTTGACCAAAACACTGGGAACAAGCCCAAATAAACTGGGGACAAGCCCAAATAAATTAAGGACAAGCCCAAATAAACTGGTGTAAACTGGAGTATGGCCCAAACTGGCATCTATCCAATCATAAGCGACATGAAAACGTCAAAACTTTAGCTAAAGTGAAAACGTTAGAAACCTTAGGAACGGATGTATGGTACATCTACCATTATACTTAGGATCCTACACATAGCCAACAACAATGAAATTGTCAGCCCCTAAAGCGGGTACTGGTCCTATTTCCTCGAACTATACTTGTATAACGTGCGCTACTGGCGGGGTGTTGAAACCCAATTCAGGTGAAAGGTGAAAACCTTTAAATCTTAGAAGGTATTGGATACCTTAAACTGGGGACATGCCCAAAGTCTTGGAGAGGTGGCCAACCTCTTGATCCTTTGTACTAACTTCTGCAAAACTTAAAACTTGATAAGGTTGAATGTTGAAAATTCAACACCCTTACTTTAGAATAAATAATAAGAAGTACAATAAGAATGAAAGCATTAGTAAAACGTTACCGAATCAAGAATCTCATATCCTTTGAGGATCCTTCAATCTGAATTGATCAATAGGATACTTAAGGATCCCTGATCCTTTACATAAAATACTTTTTTAGCTGGATAGCATTCCAAGCTCTTGGAAGAAGGTCACCATCCATAGTCAGTAATCGATATGCCCCCTTTCCTGCCTCGGCTTCAATTAGATAGGGGCCTTCCCATTTTGGTGCCAATTTGCCATCAGAAGGATCCGTGGTATTCTGAAATGCTTTCCTCAGCACCATGTCACCAACTTGAAATCTTCTTATTCTGATATTCTTATTATAAGCACCAGCCAGCCTTATCCTTGCCAAGTTTCTTAATTCTTCCACGGTATCTAGGTCTTGAGCCAGAGTCTCAACATTTGCTTCAGGATCACGAATGCTTGTTCTGGCTGTAGGGACTACTATTTCTGTAGGGATCACTGCCTCAGCTCCAAAGACTAAGGTAAAAGGAGTTTGACCCGTAGCATTCTTGGGGGTTGTTCTATCTGCCCATAAGACATATGGTAGTTCTTCAGCCCACTTTCCTTTTTTTGATCCAAGCTTTTTCTTCAAATTGTTGATGATGATCTTGTTGGATGATTCCGCCTGGCCTTTAGCTTGTGGGTGGACTGGTGTTGATGTAATCATCCTAATACCCCAGCTGTCACAAAGGTTAGTAGTACAGTTCCCAATAAACTGGGATCCGTTATCACAAACAATCTCAGAAGGAATACCAAATCTAGTAATGATATTTCTTTTAATAAAGGATATAACTTCCTTTTCTCTAACTTGAGCAAAGGCTTCAGCTTCTATCCATTTAGAGAAATAGTCTGTCATGGCTAGCATGAACACCTTTCCTCCTGGTGCCTTGGGAAGCTTGCCTACTATATCCATTCCCCATTTCATGAATGGCCAAGAGGAGGATATAGGATGCAGAGGTTCCGCTGGTTGATGAAGAATGTTACTATGTCTTTAGCAAGCATCACATTTCCTTGCATACTCCACAACATCCTTCTTCATTGTAGGCCAATAATATCCTGTCCTGAGGATCCTGGAGAATAGCGCTCTGCCCCCAGTGTGGTTTCCACAATCTCCCTCATGTAAATCTTTTAAGACTTCTTGGATTTCAGGATCTTCAATGCATCGTAGATAAGATCCTGCAAGAGATCTTTTATACAGCATGTCATTAATTATAGTAAATTGTGCTACCTTAATCCAGAAGGTTCTAGGATTCTCTCCAATAGAAATTTCTCCATTCTGAATGTATTTCAAGATTGAAGGATCCAGGATCCTGAATTCGACTCCGGATTATCATTTGGTAGAATCGCTGTATCACCACTATCTCCATTGTTTCATTTTCCTCAATTGCAGGAGTTAGAACATGGATAATTGGTATCTTTACATCCTCGGGCATCTTCAGTGAGGATCCTAGATTGGCCAAGGCATCTGCTTCTGCATTTTCTTCTCTAGTTACCTGTGTAAGGCTTAAAAAAGTAAAAGAATCTGCCAATTTCTTGACTATCTCCAAATATTTGATTAGTTTCTTACCTTTAACAGCATAGGAACCATTATAGTGATTAGTAATTAATAGAGAATCCACAAACACTTGAAGATACCTGATCCTTATATGCTTAGCTAACTGCAAACCTGCTATTAAGGCCTCGTACTCTGCCTCGTTATTAGTGGTTTGGAATTCACATGCTATTGACTGGGGTATAATGTCCCCCTGTGGCGATTTAGTAGTAAACCTAGTCCAGTTCCTTTAACATTTGAAGTTCCATCTGTGAAGAGTGTCCAAGGATCCTTGGTCTCCTCAAGTTGTTGCACTTCCAATTCAACTTCTCTTTGTAGATCACTACTGAAATCAGCCACAAAGTCAGCCAAAGCCTGGGATTTAATAGCAGTTCTAGGCTCATACTTAATATCATATGCACTAAGTTTAACAGCCCATTTTGCCATTCTCCCCGACATCTCTGGTTTCCTGAGAACATTCTGGATAGGAAAGTTAGTTTTAACGACAATAGTATGAGTTTCGAAATAATGTCTTAGTTTAGTAGAAGCCATGATTAGAGCAAGAATAAGTTTTTCTAAATGAGAATACCTGGCCTCAGCATCAAGTAAACTTTTACTTACATAGTATACCGGATATTGTTGGCCTTCATGATCCTTAACAAGGACTGCACTTACTGCTTTACCTGAAATAACTAGGTATAAGGATAATGGTTCCCCATTTTCAGGTTTCATTAAAGCCGGTGCTGAGGATAGGTAATCCTTGAGAGCCTGTAGAGCAGCTTCATGCTTCTCTGTCCACTCGAAATTCTTATTCTTCCTCAGAATATCATAGAAATCCTTGCATCTTTCTGAGGATTTTGAAATGAGTATGTTCAGGGCGGCGACTCTTCCTGTCAATCTTTGCACATCCTTAGCGTTGGCAGGAGACTTGATGTTGATTATAGCCTTTATCTGCTCCGGACTTGCTTCGATCCCTCTCTTGGTCACCATGTATCCTAAGAACTTTCCAGCTTTGACTCTGAAATGGCATTTGGAAGAATTCAATTTCATATTGTATTGGTCAAGGATATTGAATGCTTTTTCGAGATCCTTAAGGTGATCCTCAGCTCTTTTAGACTTGACCACCATATCATCTATATATACCTCCATCGTATGTCCAAGTTGTTCTTTGAACATCATATTCACCAACCTTTGGTATGTAGCACCTGCATTTCTTAAACCAAAGGGCATAGCAATATAGCAGTATATGTCGGTGGATGTCATGAACGCTGTATCCTCTTGATCAGATGGTTCCATCTGAATTTGCTGAAATCCAGATGAAGCATCCATAAAAGTTAACAACTCATGACCCGCTGTAGCATCCACCATGGAGTCAATATGGGGTAAAGGGAAAGGATCCTTGGGACATGCCTTGTTTAAGTCAGTAAAATCGACACATACCCTCCACTTTCCATTTTTCTTTTGAACAACAACCACATTGGCTAACCATCTTGGATACTTGACTTCTCTAATCATACCTGCCCTTAGTAGCTTGTCTACCTCGTCTTGGATGATCGCATTTCTTTCAGGAGCAAACTTTCTCCTGTTTTGGTGTATTGGCCTGAAAGATTTGTCAATACCAAGTTTATGAGTAATAATATCCATAGATATACCTATCATATCTTCATGCTTCCAGGCGAAGGTAGACTTCCTTCGATTAAGGAAGGATACTAGATCCTGCTCTATGCTCTCCTGGATCTCGGATCCTATAGACACCTTGGATTCAGGATCCTCAGGATCTAAGAGTATATCCTTGACGTCCTGTTCTCTTGCCTCCATGACGTCTCTTGGAGGATGCTTTAATTGCTATGCTTCCCTAGACTTGGAAGCAGGTTTATTGAGGAAGTGTAGCAATTCTTCGCCTCCTGCTGATCACTTTCTATCTTGACTATCCCCCATGGGCTTGGAAGCTTGACGCATTGGTGGTATGTTGAGGGGACCGCCTTCATCTCATGTATCCATGGCCTGCCAAGGATAACACTACAGAAAGATAAGCTATCTATTACAAACATTTTTGGATAGAATTCACTCCCTCTATGTAAATAGGAAGCTTGATGTCCCCCAATGTATTATTGGTTTCCCCACTGAATCCCACGAGCACCGATGATCTTGGTATGATCTCAGATTCAGGGATATTCATCTTTTTGAGGACATCCAACTGGATTATGTTCACTGAACTCCCTCCATCGATAAGGATCCTGCGAACAAAATGATTAGAAATAAATAAGGTAATGACGAGACCATCATGATAAGGATCCTGAATGTCTACGTGATCTTCTTCATCAAAAGATATCACTTTTTGCTGTGTTTGGGTAGATGTTCGAACTGGTCTCTCCCCATTCTCCATCTTCGTCTCCTTAGCATGCCTTTTTACTGTCGAAAAAGAAGTTCCACAGATATCAGGACCACCGGAAATAAAGTTAATGATATGAGCATCTGCTGGTGGTGGAGGAGCTATCTCAGCACTTTCTCAGTATCCTGAGTCCTTGGACGTTTCCTTCCTAACAGTTCCTTCAAATACCTTTGTTAAGAAGATAGCCAATTTCCTTCCTCAACGCTATACACTCATCAGTGAGGTGGCCAAAATCTTCATGATAAGCGCACCACTTGGATTTATCCTTAGTGGCTCCAGGTTTATCAGTTTTCCTTGGCCATCTAGCCTTGTCACCTAAATTCTGCATAGCAAGTATTAGTTCATGATTATCACAGAAAAACAATATTCAGATATTGGAGGACAATCCTCATCGTCTTCGTCTTGTTCAACTGCATTCACATTGTGATTGTCATGTTTAGAGTAAGACTTGGATCGATTATTCTTAAAGAATGATCCTTGCTTTTCCTGTTTTGAGGATCCTGAGAGTCTCTCTTGATCCTTGTGTCATCTTCTAAACGAATAAACCTCAATGCCATGTTCCTTACTTCATCTAAATTCCTGCAAGGTGTCATAACAAGGTCATCATAGAATGAGGAATCCTTAAGCAAGCCCATTTTGAATGCCTCTACAGCAGTGGCAATATCTAAATTAGGAATTTCTAAGGATTCTCGACTAAACTTAGTGATGTAATCTCTTAATGATTCATCACGGCCCTGAGTTACCCTATATAAATCACTAGTTAACCGTTCAAAAGTTCTACTACATGAAAATTGGTTATTGAACAAATTAACTAGGTGAGAAAACGAAGTAATTGAGTAAGGAGGAAGACTTAGCATCCATTTTAGTGCTGATCCAGTGAGTGTGGATCCGAAGCCCTTACAAAGACAGGCTTCCTTTAGTCTCTCTGGAATGGGGTTGATCTCCATTCTCTCCCGGTATTGTGCCACATGCTCCTCTGGATCAATCGTACCATCGTACAGCCTCATATTGGGGGTCTGAAATCGTTTTGCTATCTCTGCATTGCATATAGGAGGTGCGAAGCGAGACACCCTGTGACTTCCATGCGGATCTCAGGAATGGGCTTAACCACTCTTGGGACGCTGGATATCATATCCTTAAGCTTCTGGAGCTCCCGCGCCATAGCCTGACTGATACCTGTACCCTGCATGGAACCGTAATTAGTACCAAAAGATGTATTGACATGGTTACCTCCTGATTGGTTTGGAACCGGTATCGCTGAAGTTTATCCAAAAGTAGACACTTCAGATGCAACAGTTGGACCAGATGAAGCAATAGTCTGCATAAGGATGAAATCCCTTTGTGAACTTCAGAATCCTTGAATATCTGACTCCCTGAAGATCCTTGATCCTGAAAGATATTAGGTCCAGGATACATGTGAGCTGACTGTAACAACCCGAAAATTCGTTGTTATCTTTTCATTTTCTTTTCCCGTTTATCTACCTTTGTAATCCCGAGATTCGGTTAATAATAAAGATTATGTTAATTACTTATGGTGTTGTACGTTATTATCGCATCTAATCGCTTATTAAATCGCATCGCTAATCTCATCGCTTCACAAATCGCAATTATTTATGTGGTTTTATATTATTTATG
This sequence comes from Scalesia atractyloides, assembly GCA_947069175.1. Classification (NCBI taxonomy): domain Eukaryota; kingdom Viridiplantae; phylum Streptophyta; class Magnoliopsida; order Asterales; family Asteraceae; genus Scalesia; species Scalesia atractyloides. The sequence goes on along the minus strand of CAMTDV010000025.1, from coordinate 7,213,220 downwards.
TGTTATGAATATTTGTGGTTATGTTTACGCTCGCTATCGCATCGCTCTCGCACTCTCGAATCGCTAAATCGCACTATTACATCAAGTATAACGCTTAACGCTTTACTAAAACGCTTAATATAACTAACTAATACGAACCAAGCAACGAAACAACCCTTAACGTGAAATAAACGAAGAAAACCCAATAATTGGGTCAAGTTCGCTCGAACTTGGTGTTACCAAGTTCGGCCAAACTTGACTGGCCAATTGAAATCCTCAGAGACCTCAAGTTCGCTCGAACATGACCTCAGGGAGGTCAAGTTCGGTCGAACTTGGCACTTCTCCTTCTATTATCTCACAAGTTCGCGCGAACTTGCATACTTGCATGAAAACATGCAAGTTCGGCCGAACTTGACTCCACCAGCTCACTTTCTTGCATTCTCCTATAAATACTCAGCTCATTCCTCTCATTTGAACTTGCTGTAAGTTCGCCCAGAGCTCTCAAAACCCGAAACCTTCGTGTTCTAACTAAGAATCAACCCGATTTCAACTACAACAACGTTTATCAACGATTTACAAACGTTTACAACGATTTTGGCACAAGGCATAGCCTTCGTTTTCATCAAAACTCATTCTTTTACGAAAATCTTCATCTTTTTCTTCCAAAACTTCTGTTTTAAGCTTAGATCTACACAATACGAGTTCGTTGGTGTTAGTAGAGGTTTCCCAAACATGAGATCTGCAAGATCTCGGCTTGTAAGTTATAGATCTGAGAAAAACCTTTGATAAACATTTATTTCTACACAAGATACGGACTTTTGATGATGTTTTGTTCGTTTTCTGATATGAAACGAAGCATCTATCATTCAAGATCCCAGATCCGAAAGCACAAGGACGTTTATGTGGTTTACTTAAGCCGGATTAATTCGAACGAACCTTGAGTTCTTCTGGATTAGCTACGCTTTTGTAAAACGGCTAAAATAACTCTAAAAGACCTCTCTGACCTAAGTTTGCTCAGTAGCATAGGGTTGGAGGGATAAACACTCGATTTTCCTCAGCAAACGACGTGAAAACGCAAGATTTTGGACCTAAAAACATCAAGTTCGCTTAAGAATCACCAGCTCCCCAGGTCAAGTTCGACCGAACTTGCACCCAAATGGGTCAAGTTCGACCGAACTTAGGCTATTTTCACCAAATTTCCTACAAGTTCGACCGAACTTGTCTAGTTTCTTAGGAAACTACACAAGTTCGCCCGCACTTGTCATCTTAGTAAGGAATTCTTACAAGTTCGCCCGAACTTGACAAGTTTCTTAAAGAAACTCATCAAGTTCGACCGAACTTGACTCTAAACCCACCAAAACCATACGAGTTCGCTCGAACTTGTGTGTTTACACACAAGTTCGCCTGAACTTGGCTACTGCCCAACCAAAACTTAACCGTTTCAGCTTTTCGGAGACTGATGCACTTCCGTTCGCGTATGCAGGCTGATCCGACGCTCTTCTCAACTCCTCACAGATTCCGAACTCTCTTTCTCTCCTAAACGCACCCACAGTAAGTATACTTGACCCATTTTCGCTTTAACGCACTTTTTGGGTGTTACATACCTTCCTATATCCAAATCACTTCACAAATCAAACTATTTATCACACGCGAATAATCTGATTATATATGCTCAATACGTGATGCTAGAAACATGTGACTAGGACTTATTTTCGTTAACTTGCCTCCTTAGCTAGTATGGTACTATAGTGTGGCTTACACCCGACGGGGTCTAGTTAGGATGGACGCGCAAGCCTTCTCACGGTAGTTAGCATGAGAAATAAGCCTATGTTAATCTGTGTGAAAATGTTTTGGTGAATCATGATATGTAGTTAGATTATCTCACGAACGGTTTCTCTATTATGCTAGTATTACAAAAACTCGTATGCTCACCTTTACTTAATTGTATTGACTTGTATTTTAACGTATGTAACAGGTTGAGGAGTTTAGCTTTGGATGCATGGGATTATGCTTAGTTTAGTTACTTTGTTTGTTTTTTTGTTTTGTTTTGTTTCAGTTCCAAGTGCAATAAATCTTGGGGATATCGAACCTGGTTGAGTTTTATGAGAAATCTCCGTTTTGTAATAATTTTTTAAATGTTACGTTTAATAGTATAGGATATTAAGCAGGTTGTGATATGTTAAATGATTGTTATGGAACATCTCGTGAAATCAATATGGTCGCCTAGTGCCACTAACCCCCGATGTTTCCGCCATTGGTTGAGGTGTGACAGAATGGTATCAGAGCGCCATAACTTTAGGATAATAGGTAGAATTTCCATGATTCGACCTAGTAGCATGTTTAAGTACCCGATTGACCTATCTTTGACTTAAATGTTAAACTACTTGCCATAAATGCTTAAATGTGCCTTTCCTAGGGCTAATACAATAATACACACTTGGAAACGCTCGTATCTCACCAACGAGTGATCAAGTCGAGAATAGATGTGAAAACCGAGAACTCATGATGGGATCATTCACTCCGCGCATTCTCTCGCATGAGATATCTTCGTTGAGTTAGGATTGACATCCAAACCTCGACGAACATCTCCCTTTCTATCTAGTGGAACGCCCGATTTGATCGGTGAGCGTGGCCACAACTAAGAATGATGTTGTTAAGTTAGGGGTGAAACCCGCATCTTAATAGCTAATTTCGTGCTTCGATTTTCAATCTCACCAAAGTCTCGGTTATGCCGATGGTTTGGAACACGTATTAACTAGAAGGGTAAACGTCGTTAGCCACTTGCGGTGAGAACGTTTATTTATTAGGCCAAAGCGTGGGTCCAAATGCAAAGGGTAGTCGAATCACTTTGGCGTGTCAAACGTCTCAAAACCCCGGACACTCCCAATTGATTTAAGCCTAGATCGTCGATTTACGCATCATCGAGTTTATTATTATTTACGTGTTTAAAATTTTGAGAATTTTTGCTTTATTCGATTTCTCGCTTTGATGATTTATCATATCGTCGATTTCTTGATTTATCGCATTTACGCTCCATCGCATGAATGCACAACTCGCACAGCTCTCGAAATCTAAAACGCTAAATTAATACACCAACCAAACTAATCGCTTAACTCGCTTACGCCTATGAGGGCGTGTGCCTCATACGCGGTATTATCTCGCTTATCTCGCTATTATATATCGCTTATATCTCGCTTATATCTCGCATCTCATAACGCGCTACGCATGATGGTTAATTAGAAGGTGAATGCGTGCAAAATGTGTGCTTACGTGGATTATGTGCTTACGTGCTTACATGCTTATGTGCTTACGTGCTTATGTGCTACATGTTTACGTGCTTATGTGCCTACATGTTTACGTGTCTACGTATTTATGTGATTTTGTGCCTTGTATGAATTATAATAATAAATATTCAAACATAACTCTATTATAATCGAATCTCATCTAATCCAAATCTTTGTGTAGATTTCGTCACTCGGATCTCATACTCGCCGTACTGCTCAGCGCCACAGCGACAACAAGCGCATCGCTTCACTAGTCGCCAAGGAAGTGGCAAAAGTCATCCCGCAAATCATCTCGGAAATCCATGCTGGGAGCAGTAACTCGTCAGTTGACTCGAAAGCTGAGAACCCCAAGTCACGGTTCAGCTTCAAATATTTCAAGGCTTGTGCACCTCTCGCCTTCACGGGCAACGATGGACCGACAGCTATGTTCCATTGGTTTGACGCCATCGAGGTCACCTTTAGGCAAAGTGGATGCCCCGATGACCTCCACACAGTGAACGCTACCGGAGTCTTCCAGTCCCGTGCTCTTGACTGGTGGACCGCCGAAAGGAATAGGCGCGGTAATGATGAAGCCTACAGTCTATCTTGGGAGGAACTCAAGGAAGTGATGTTGAAGGAGTTTTGTCCTCCGCACGAAATGCAAAAACTCGAGAATGACTTTTGGGGAATCAAACAGGATGGTCCCGACAATGCTGGATTCACTGCTCGGTTTAAGATTTTGAGCATCATCTGTTCGAGCCAGGTTGATACGACTGAGAAAGCTATCAACAAGTACATCCGTGGTTTACCCGATTGTGTCGCAAATTTTGTGAAAGTTGCTCGTACTACAACCAACGAGGAAACCTTCATGCTCGCCGCTGAGATCAATGATCAGCGAGTCTAAGATGGGTATTTCAAGAATCATGCGAAAGTTGCCAATCAAGCTATCGTCGAACCAACTGCTGCTACCGAACCACCAAGTGACTCGAAGGGAAAGCATCAGGGACGCAAGAGAGGAAACCCGAGTAAGAACTATGCTCTCGCCGCTCCAGCAGACCCTTAGCCGCTTCAGTCAGCCGCTCCAAACGCACCTCCAGCTAAGCGTGCATACACCGGTCCTCACCCACTGTGCCCTAAGTGCACTTATCATCATGTGGTGGGTGGAAACTGCCGTTTCTACACAAACTACAACATCTATGGCCACTTTACTATGAGTTGTCGTACGGCCCGCGTTAGCCAGCTCCTCAGGCTCCAGCAGCTCCAGCTTTACCCGCTCCTCCTCAAGCCAATCAGCAGCAAGCTCCAAAAGCACGTGTGTGCTATGTGTATGGTGATCCGAATCATTTCTCCAATGTCTGCCCGAATCGTCCTGTCAAACAAGAGCAGCCAGCACCGCAGCCTCAGCAGCAGCCTCAGCCACCGCAGCAGCAGCAACCACAAGCTGCGCGTGGCAAAGCCTTCAATCTCAATCACCGCCAGGCCCAGAATGACAACAATGTTGTCAATGATACGTTTCTCGTTAATGGTATTTATGCTTCATGTTTATTTGATACTGGTGTCGATAATTGTTTTGTATCGTTAGAATTCGAAAAGCTTTTAAAATGTAAGCGCGCTAAACTCCCAAAGAGTTTCGATGCGGAAGTCGCCACCGGAAGAGCCGTTACCGTTAACTCCGTTTTGCGTGGTTGTAATCTCGATCTCAACAACTATGTCTTCTCAATCAATCTCATACCTATGCAGTTAGGTAGCTTCGATATCATAGTAGGTATGGATTTTCTTCGTGAAAACCATGCTGAAGTTGTATGCTTCGATAAAATGATTCGTTTCCTTCTCTCAAATGGTGATCAACTTCATATCTCTGGTGAAACTCCCTCAAAGAAGTTGATGCGTTTGTCATGTACTCGAGCACACAAATGCTTGCAAAAGCGATGTGTTGCTTTCCTCGCCCACATTATGAATCCGGAGAAAGAAAAGAAGACTTATAAAGATGTTCCCGTTGTTTGTGAATTTCCTAAAGTTTTTCCCGAAGATTTACCCGGTTTACCCCTACTCGAGATGTCGAATTCCGTATCGATTTAGTTCCCGGAGCTACTCCCGTTGCTAAAGCTCCTTATCGCCTCGCACCCTCAGAAATGCGCGAGCTATCAAGCCAACTTCAAGAGCTTCTTGATAAAGGTTTCATACGCCCGAGCACTTCGCCTTGGGGCGCACCCGTCCTTTTCATGAAAAAGAAGGATGGATCATTCCGTATGTGCATCGATTATCGTGAACTTAATAAACTCACGATAAAGAACCGCTACCCTCTTCCTCGTATCGACGACTTATTTGATCAGCTTCAAGGTGCTACTTGCTTTTCTAAGATCGATCTTCGTTCCGGTTATCATCAGTTACGCGTATTGGATGAAGACATTCCGAAAACCGCCTATCGTACTCGTTATGGCCATTTCGAATTCGTGGTCATGCCGTTTAGTCTTACAAATGCACCCGCGGTCTTCATGGATTTGATGAACCGTGTGTGTAAAGCCTTCTTAGATCGTTTCGTCATTGTGTTTATCGATGACATTCTTATCTATTCGAAGTCGAGAGACGAACACGCGCGTCATCTCCGTTTAGTCCTCGAACTTCTTCAAGGAAATCGCCTTTATGCTAAGTTCTCCAAATGTGAATTCTGGCTCGAAGAAGTCCAATTTCTCGACCACATCGTTAATAGTCAACAAATTCATGTCGACCCTACAATGATCGAAGCCGTCAAGAGTTGGATTACACCGAAGAATGCCTCCGAAATCCGTTCATTTCTTGGATTGGCGGGTTATTACCGTCGATTCATCGCCGACTTTTCGAAAATCGCCGTTCCGCTTACCGCTTTAACTCATAAAGACAAACCTTTCGTTTGGGAAACCAAGCAAGAGGAAGCTTTTCAAACTCTCAAGCGTATGCTATGCAACGCTCCCGTACTCGCTTTGCCCGACGGAAACGACGATTTCGTTGTTTACTGCGATGCCTCAAACCTTGGTCTTGGTTGTGTTCTCATGCAACGAGACAAGGTTATCGCGTATGCGTCTCGCCAACTCAAGACCACGAGAAGAACTACACAACCCAGGATCTCGAACTCGGTGCAGTCGTTTTTGCATTAAAGATATGGCGACACTACCTTTATGGTACTAAGTGTACGGTCTTCACCGACCATAAGAGCTTACAACATATCTTCAATCAAAAGGAACTGAATATGCGCCAATGTTGATGGGTTGAACTTCTCAACTATTACGATTGTGAGATACGCTACCATCCCAGCAAAGCAAACGTCGTCGCCGATGCTCTAAGTCGACGAAGCTATGTATATAGTGTTCGTGACTCTCAAGCTTTGAATGATCTCGAAATCAAGATTCGCTCCGCTCAATTCGCTTGTTTTAACGAGAATACTTTAGAAGATGAAATGAAATGTGGTGCCGAAACTCAGCTTGTATCTAAGCCTAATGGTATTTACTACTATCTCGATCGTATTTGGATTCCTACTCGTGATAATCTCCATGAATTGCTAATGGCTGAAGCTCATAAATCTCGATATTCCATTCACCCCGGTGCCGACAAGATGTACCAGGACCTTCGTCCTAAGTATTGGTGGCCGGGAATGAAAAAGGATATCGCCTTATACGTCTCAAAGTGCTTAACTTGTTCGAAAGTTAAAGCCGAACATCAAAGGCCCTCTGGCTTACTCGAACAACCCGAATCCCGATGTGAAGTGGGAGAGTATAGCTATGGACTTTATTACGAAACTTCCCCGCACTTCATCCGGTCACGATAGCATTTGGGTTATCGTTGATCGTCTTACCAAATCTGCGCACTTTATTGCTATACGAGAAGACTTTAAGGTCGAACAGTTAGCCCGAATCTATACCAACGAAGTTATATGTCGACATGGGACGCCTCGTGACATCATCTCTGACCGAGACGGTCGCTTTACCTCGCGTCTCTGGGAGACATTTCAATTCGCTCTCGGTACTACTCTTAATCTAAGTACCGCTTTTCACCCTCAAACTGACGGTCAGACTGAACGAACGATCCGCGCCCTCGAAGACATGCTTCGTGCGTGCATCATAGATTTCGGTGGTAACTGGGTTACGCATTTACCTTTAAATCGAATTCTCGTACAATAATAGTTATCATACCAGCATTCAAATGGCTCCTTTTGAGGCACTGTATGGAAGAAAATGTCGATCGCCTATTGCATGGCACGAGATCGGAGAAGCACAAATCACCGGTCCCGAGCTAATTCAAGAAGCAACCGACAAGATCCTCCAAATCAGAGACAATCTCTTGAAAGCTCGGAGTCGTCAAAAGAGTTATGTCGATAAACACCGCAAGCCCCTACAGTTCGAAGTGGGAGATCACGTTCTCCTAAAGGTTGCACCTTGGAAGGGAGTGGTCCGTTTCGGCAAGAAAGGAAAGCTAGCGCCTCGATATGTTGGTCCCTTTAAGATTCTGGAAAGAATTGGGAAGGTGGCTTACCGACTCGAATTACCAGAGGAACTCAACAATGTACATCCGACTTTCCACGTGTCTAACCTCAAGAAGTGCCTAGCCAAAGAAAATCTGCATGTCCCTCTCGAAGATCTGCAAATCAACGAGACTCTCCATTTCGTGGAAAAGCCTGTGGAAATCATGGACCGAGAGACCAAGAAACTCCGACGCTCTCGCATCCCTATCGTGAAGGTCCGATGGGAAGGAAAACACGGCCGAGTTTACTTGGGAGCTGGAAAGTGACATGAAGGCCAAGTACCCGCATCTTTTTGTTACAGCTACTACTTGAATTTCGGGACGAAATTCCCTAAAGTAGGGGAGACTGTAACAACTCGAAATTCGTTGTTATCTTTTCATTTTGTTTTCTCGTTTATCTACCTTTGTAATCCCGAGATTCGGTTAATAATAAAGATTATGTTAATTACTTATGGTGTTGTATGTTATTATCGCATCTAATCGCTTATTAAATCGCATCGCTAATCTCATCGCTTCACAAATCGCAATTATTTATGTGGTTTTATATTATTTATGTGTTATGAATGTTTGTGGTTATGTTTATGCTCGCTATCGCATCGCTCTCGCACTCTCGAATAGCTAAATCGCACTATTACATCAAGTATAACACTTAACGCTTTACTAAAACACTTAATATAACTAACTAATACGAACCGAGCAACCAAACGAACCCTTAACGCGAAATAAACGAAGAAAACCCAATAATTGGGTCAAGTTCGCTCGAACTTGACTGACCAATTGAAATCTTCAGAGACCTCAAGTTCGCTCGAACATGACCTCAGGGAGGTCAAGTTCGGTCGAACTTGGCACTTCTCCTTCTATTATCTCACAAGTTCGCGCGAACTTGCATGAAAACATGCAAGTTTGGCCGAACTTGACTCCACCAGCTTACTTTCTTGCCTTCTCCTATAAATACTCAGCTCATTCCTCTCATTTGAACTTGCTGTAAGTTCGCCCAAAGCTCTCAAAACCCGAAACCTTCGTGTTCTAAGTAAGAATCAACCCGATTTCAACTGCAACAACGTTTATCAATGATTTACAAACGTTTACAACGATTTTGGCACAAGGCATAGCCTTCGTTTTCATCAAAACTCATTCTTTTACGAAAATCTTCATCTTTTTCTTCCAAAACTTCTGTTTTAAGCTTAGATCTACACAATACGAGTTTGTTTGGTGTTAGTAGAGACTTCCCAAACACGAGATCTGCAAGATCACGGCTTGTAAGTTATAGGTCTGAGAAAAACCTTTGATAAACATTGATTTCTACACAAGATACGGACTTTTGATGATGTTTTGTTCATTTTTTGATATGAAACGAAGCATCTATCATTCAAGATCCCAGATCCGGAAGCACAAGGACGTTTATGTTGGTTTACACAAGCCGGACTAATCCGAACGAACCTCGAGTTCGGCCGATTAGACCACGCTTTTGTAAAACGGCTAAAACAACTCAAAAAGACCTCTTCGACCTAAGTTTGCTCGGTAACACAGGGTTGGAGGGATGAACACTTGATTTTCCTCAGCAACGCCGCGAAAACGCAAGATTTTGGACCCGAAAACATCAATTTCGCTCAAGAATCACCAGCGCCCCAGGTCAAGTTCGACCGAACTTGCACCCAAATGGGTCAAGTTCGACTGAACTTAGGCTATTTTCACCAAATTTCCTACAAGTTCGACCGAACTTGTCTAGTTTCTTAGGAAACTACACAAGTTCGCCCGAACTTGTCATCTTAGTAAGGAATTCTTACAAGTTCGCCCGAACTTGACTCTAAACCCACCAAAACCATACAAGTTCCCTCGAACTTGGCTACTGCCCAACCAAAACTTAACCGTTTCAGATTTTCGGAGACTGATGCACTTCCGTTCGGGTATGCAGGCTGATCCGACGCTCTTCTCAACTCCTCACAGATCCCGAACTCTCTCTCTCCTAAACGCGCCCACAATGAGTATACTTGACCCATTTTCGCTTTAACGCAATTTTGGGTGTTACATACCTCCTATATCAAAATCACTTCACAAATCAAACTATTTATCACACGTGAATAATCTAATTATATATGCTCAATACGTGATGCTAGAAACATGTGATAGGACTTATTTTCGTTAACTTGCCTCCTTAGCTAGTATGGTACTATAGTGTGGCTTACACCCGACGGGGTCTAGTTGGGATGGACGCGTAAGCCTTCTCACGGTAGTTAGCATGAGAAATAAGCCTATGTTAATATGTGTGAAAATGTTTCGGTGAATCATGATATGTAGTTAGATTATCTCGCGAATGGTTTCTCTATTATGCTAGTATTACAAAAACTCGTATACTCACATTTACTTAATTGTATTGACTTGTATTTTAACGTATGTAACAGGTTGAGGAGTTTAGCTTTGGATGCATGGGATTATGCTTAGTATAGTTATTTTGTTTTGTTTTAGTTCCAAGTGTAATAAATCTAGGGGATATCGAACCTGGTTGAGTTTTATGAGAAATCTCCGTTTTGTAATAATTGTTTAAATGTTACGTTTAATAGTATGGGATATTAAGCGGGTTGTAATAATTGTTTACCCTTCCAGTTAATACGTGTCCCAACCATCGGCATAACCGAGACTTTGGTGAGATAGAAAATCGAAGAATGGAATTCATCATTAAGGTACGGGTTTTACCCATGACTTAACGACTAGTTCCAAATTGTGGTTGTGCTCACCAATTACATCGGGGGTTCCACTAGATAGAAATGGAGGGTTTTGTCGAGGTTTGGATGTCACTCCTGGCTCAACAAAAGTTCCTCGTGTGAGAGAGGTTGTGCGGAGTGAATGATCTTATCGAGAGTTCTTGGTTTTCACACCTATACTCGACTTTACCATTCGTTTTGTGTGATACGAGCGTTTCATAATTGTGTGTTGTGGTAGCTTTAGGAAAAGCTATGTATGTTCGCCGTGTCGTGCGGAGTTGTCGGTCCGTACCAAATGGAACTTCTCGGTTTGAGGAGAGCACTTCGTAGGAAAAGACTTGTTCGCACGATCGGGTCAGTTTGTAAATTTCGGGTTGGAAATCACGAAGTTCAAATAGGGGGACATCAAGTTCGGCCGAACTTGCACCCATAGGGTCAAGTTCGAGCGAACTTGACATACATGATTTATGAACTTCTGACATTTGAGGTTTAGGTCAAGTTCGAGCAAACTTAGGCTAACCTTAACTGAATCTAGGTCAAGTTCGAGCGGATTTGACCAATTTCAGTTGATTTTGGCCTCAAGTTCAAGCGAACTTGAGTGTTTCGGCGCGTAATCATTGCGTAGCGGTCTGATTTGGTAAACTAACTATAGTCTAGGGAAAAACATGGCAATTCTACCTAGTTTCCTATAGTTATGGGCTCTGATACCAATCTGCCACACCCCAACCGATGGCAGAAACATCGGGGTAGTGGCATTAGGCGACCAGATTGTCTAACGAGAAATTTCCATAACACTATTTAATCAATAATATTTTAACGTCTAATATCCCATACTATTAAACAATACGCAAATCAACAATGTCACGAAATACATGATTTTCTCATAAAACAATAGGTTCGGTTTCCCCTAGATTTCAATAAAAAAACAGACTAACATATCCAAACTATACTAAGCAAACTAATTCCAAGTGTCCAAGCTAAATATGATCCTCAACCGGTTACATACGTTAAAATACAAATCAATACAATTAAGTAAAGGCGAGCATACGAGTTTAAGTAATACTAGCATAATAGAGAAAGCGTTCGCGAAATAGTCCAATTACATATCATGATACACAGAACACATCACACAGAAAAACATAGGCTTATTTCTCATGCTAACTACCGTGAGAAGGCTTGCGCGTCCATCCTAACTAGACCCCGTCGGGTCTAAGCCAAACTATAGTACCATACTAGCTAAGGAGGCAAGTTAACGAAAATAAGTCCTAGTCACATGTTTCTAGTATCACGTATTGAGCATACATAATCAGATTATTCGCATGTGATAAACAGTTTGAGTTGTGAGGTGATTTCGATATAGGAACGTATGTAACACCCAAAAGTGTATTAAAGCGAAAATGGGTCAAGTATACTCACTGTGGGTGCGTTTAGTAAGATTAGAGATCTAAGAAGAGTTGCGAAGAGCGTCGGATCAGCCTGTAAACAAACAGAAGTGCATCAGTCTTCCGATTTGCTGAAACGGTTAAGTTTGGGTTGAGCATAGAAAAGTTCGGGCGAACTTGTATGTAAACATACAAGTTCGAGCGAACTTGTGTAGGTTTGCTGAGGTTTGAGTCAAGTTCGGGCAAACTTGTAAGTTTCTCTAGGAAACTTGACAAGTTCGGTCGAACTTGTGAGGTCTTGATAAGAGGTGAGACAAGTTCGGCCGAACTTGTGAAGTTTCCTGAGAAACTTTGCAAGTTCGAGCGAACCTGAGGGTTTCTAAAGTAAATTTTGAGTATTTCCACTCAAGTTCGGCCGAACTTGACTTCCTGTGCTGTCAAAATTAGTGAAATCTCAAGCGAACTTGATGTTTTCGGGTCCAAAATCTTGCGTTTTCATGTCGTTTCCTGAGTCCATCCCTCCAACCTTAAGCCACTGAGTAAAGCTTAGGCCAGAGAGGTCTTTTGGAGCGAACTTAGCCATTTACAGAAACTCGGGCTAATCCAGGCGAACTTGAAAGTTCGTACGGGTTAGTCCAGCTTGTGTAAAGTGACGATTTCGTCCTTGTGCTTCCGGATCTGAGATCTAGCTTCGACAACGCCTCGTTCCACTCAAAAGTGAATGAAACATACGTCATTAGTCCGAAAATGGTGTAAAAATCAGGGTTTTAAAAGGTGTTGCTCAGATCTAGTATAGATCTGAGTGAAAACGGAACTTTTGATGGAAAAAGATGAAGATTTTTGTAAACAGAAGAGATTTGATGAAAAACGAAGGCAATGCCTTGTGCAAAATCATTGTAAAACGGTGTATAACATAATTGTAGTTGAAATCGGGTTGATTCTTACTTAGAAAACAAAGGGTTTCGGGTTTGAGAGCTCAGGGCGAACTTACAGCAAGTTGAAATGAGAGAATGGAGTTGAGTATTTTTAGGCGAAGGCAAAAAGGAGAGCTGGTGGAGTCAAGTTCGGTCGAACTTGCATGAAATCATGCAAGTTCGAGCGGACTTGAGGGATATTTGGAGGAAATGAGTCAAGTTCGGCCGAACTTGACGCTTGAAGGGCAAGTTCGAGCGAACTTGAGGTAATTTGAAAGATTCTGAGTTTATCAGCCAAGTTCGGCCGAACTTGGGGTCACCAAGTTCGAGCAAGCTTGACCCAATTTGTTGGGTTTTCGTCGTTTTTTCGCGTTAAGTGTTTGTTTGGCGGTTCGGTTCGTATTAGTTAGCTATATAAACGTTATAATTGATGTAATAGTGCGATTTAGCGATTTGAGTGTGCGAGAGCGATGCGATAGCGAGCGTAACAATAACCACAACACACATAACACATAATTAACATAAAACCACATAATTAACTGTGATTTGCGATGCGATGAGATTAGCGATGCGATTTAATAAGCGATTAGATGCAATATATTATACATAATCATAATTAGTTAACATAAACTTCATTAATAAGCGAATCTCGGATTTACAAAGGATAGATGCGATCGATTAATAAAAAAATAGCAACGAAATTCTGAGTTGTTACAGTCTCCCCTACTTTAGGGAAATTCGTCCCGAAATTCAAGTAGTAGTTGTAACAAATAGATGCGGGTACTTGCCTTCATGTCACTTTCCAATTCCTAAGTGAACTCCGGCCGCGTTTGCCTTCCCATCGGGCCTTCACGATAGGGATGCGAGAGCGCCGTAGTTTCTTGGTTTCTCGGTCCATGATTTCCACAGGCCTTTTCCACGAAATGAGAGTCTCGTTGATTTGCAGATCTTCGAGAGGTACATGGAGATTTACTTCGGCTAGGCATTTCTTGAGGTTAGACACGTGGAAAGTTGGATGAACATTATTAAGTTCAGCCGGTAGTTCGAGACGATAGGCTACTTTACCGATCCTTTCCAGAATCTTAAAGGTTCCAACGTATCGAGGCGCTAGCTTTCCTTTCTTGCCGAAGCGGACCACTCCTTTCCAAGGTGCAACCTTAAGGAGAACATGATCTCCCACTTTGAACTGTAGGGGCTTGCGGCGTTTATCGGCGTAACTCTTTTGACGACTCCGAGCTTTCAAGAGATTGTCTCTGATCTGGAGGATCTTGTCTATCGTTTCTTGGATTAGCTCAGGACCGGTGATTAGTGCTTCGCCGATCTCGTGCCATGCAATAGGCGATGGACATTTTCTTCCATACAGTGCCTCAAAAGGAGCCATTTGAATGCTGGTATGATAACTATTATTGTACGAGAATTCAATTAAAGGTAAATGCGCGTCCCAACTACCACCGAAATCTATGATGCACGCACGAAGCATGTCTTCGAGGGTACGGATCGTTCCCTCAGTCTGACCGTCGGTTTGAGGGTGGAAAGCAGTACTAAGGTTTAACTGAGTACCAAGAGTGGATTGAAAGATCTCCCAGAGACGCTAGGTAAAGCGACCGTCGCGGTCAGAAATGATGTCACGAGGCGTCCCGTGTCGACATATAACTTCGTCGGTATAGATTCGGGCGAGTCGTTCGACCTTAAAGTCTTCTCGTATAGCAATAAAGTGTGCAGATTTGGTGAGACGATCAACGATAACCCAAATGCTATCGTGACCTGAGGAAGTGCGGGGAAGTTTCGTAATAAAGTCCATAGCTATACTCTCCCACTTCCACATCGGGATTTTGGGTTGCTCGAGTAAGCCAGAGGGCCTTTGATGTTCGGCTTTAACTTTCGAACAAGTTAAGCACTTTGAGACGTACAAGGCGATATCCTTTTTCATGCCCGGCCACCAATACTTAGGACGAAGGTCCTGGTACATTTTGTTGGCTCCGGGATGAATGGAGTATCGAGATTTATGGGCTTTGGTCAGTAGCAATTCACGAAGATTATCACGGCTGGGAATCCAAATACGATTCAGATAGTAATAAAATACCATTCGGTTTAACAATGAGTTGAGTGTCGGCACCACATTTCATTTCTTCCTCCAATGTATTCTCGTTAAAACAGGCGAATTGAGCAGAGCGAATCATGATTTCGAGATCATTCAAAGCTTGAGAGTCACGAACACTATACACATAGCTTCGTCGACTTAGAGCATCGGCGACGATGTTTGCTTTGCCGGGATGGTAGCGTATCTCACAATCGTAATCGTTGAGAAGTTCAACCCATCTGCGTTGGCGCATATTCAGTTCCTTTTGGTTGAAGATATGTTGTAAGCTCTTATGTCGGTGAAGACCGTACACTTAGTACCGTAAAGGTAGTGTCGCCATATCTTCAATGCAAAAACAACTGCACTGACTTCGGGATCGTGGGTTATGTAATTCTTCTCGTGGATCTTGAGTTGTCGAGACGCATACACGATAACCTTGTCTCGTTGCATGAGAACACAACCAAGACTAAGGTTTGAGGCATCGCAGTAAACAATGAAATCGTCGTTTTCGTCGGGTAAAGCGAGTATGGGAGCGTTGCATAGCATACGCATGAGCGTTTGATAAGCTTCCTCTTGCTTGGAATCCCAAACGAAAGGTTTATCTTTATGAGTTAAAGCGGTAAGCGGAACGGCGATTTTTGAAAAGTCGGTGATGAATCGACAGCAGTAACCCGCCAATCCAAGAAATGAACGGATTTTAGATGCATTCTTCAGTGTAATCCAACTCTTGACGGCTTCGATCTTCGCAGGGTCGACGTGAATTCCTTGACTATTAACGATGTGGCCGAGAAATTGGACTTCTTCGAGCCAGAATTCACATTTAGAGAACTTAGCATAAAGGCGATTTCCTTGAAGAAGTTCAAGGACTAGACGGAGATGGCACGCGTGTTCGTCTCTCGACTTCGAGTAAATCAAGATATCATCGATGAAAACAATGACGAAACGATCTAAGAAAGCTTTACACACACGGTTCATCAAATCCATGAAGACCGCAGGGCGCATTTGTAAGACCAAAAGGCGTGACCACGAATTCGAAATGGCCATAACGAGTATGAAAGGCGGTTTTTGGAACATCTTCATCCAACACGCGTAACTGATGATAACCGGAATGAAGATCGATCTTGGAAAAACAAGTAGCACCTTGAAGCTGATCAAATAAGTCGTCGATTCGAGGAAGAGGATAACGGTTCTTTATCATGAGTTTGTTAAGTTCACGATAATCGATGCATTTACGGAACGATCCATCCTTCTTTTTCACGAAAAGAACAGGTGTACCCCAAGGCGAAGTGCTCGGGCGTATGAAACCTTTATCAAGAAGCTCTTGAAGTTGGCTTGATAGCTCGCGCATTTCTGAGGGTGCGAGGCGATAAGGAGCTTTAGCAACGGGAGTAGCACCGGGAACTAAATCGATACGGAATTCAACATCGCGAGTAGGGAGTAAACCAGGTAAATCGTCGGGAAAGACTTTAGGAAATTCACAAACAACGGGAACATCTTTGTAAGTCTTCTTTTCCTTCTCCGGGTTCACGATATGGGCTAGAAATGCAACACATTGCTTTCGCAAACAATTGTGTGCTTGAGTACATGACAAAAGCATCAACTTCTTTGAGGGAGTTTCACCATAGACATGAAGTTGATCACCGTTAGGGAGAGGGAAGCGAATCATTTTATCGAAGCAAACCACTTCAGCATAATTTTCACGAAGAAAATCCATGCCTACTATGTTATCGAAGCTACCTAACGGCATAGGTATGAGATTGATAGAGAAGACATGGTTGTTGAGATCGAGATTACAACCACGTAGGACGGAGGTGACGGTGACGGATTTTCCGGTGGCGACTTCCACATCGAAAGTCTTTGGGAGTTTAGCACGCTTACATTTTAAAACATTTTCGAATTCTAACGATAAAAAACAATTATCGGCACCAGTATCAAATAAACATGAAGCATAAATACCATTAACAAGGAGCATATTGTTGACAACATTGTTGTCATTCTGAGCCTGGCGATGGTTGAGGTTAAAGGCTCGTCCACGTGCAGCCTGTTGTTGCTGCTGAGGCTGTGGTGGTTGCTGTGAGGCTGCTACTGCTGCGGCTCTTGTTTCACAGGCTTGTTTGGGCAGACATTACTGAAATGACTCGGATCACCGCGCGTATAACAGGCACGTGCTCTTGTAGCTTGCTGTTGATTGGCTTGGGGAGGAGCTGGTAAAGCTGGTACTGCTGGGGCCTGAGGAGCTGGCTGGCGAGGGCCTGAACGGCAACTGACAGTGAAGTGGCCGTAGATATTGCAGTTGGTACAGAAGCGGCAATTACCACCAACTGCATGATGATAGGTGCACTTTGAGCACAAAGGATGTGGGCCAGTATACGCACACTTTGTCGACGGTGCGTTTGGTGCTGCAGATTGGAGCGGCTGAGGGTTTGCTGGAGCAGTAAGAGCAAAGTTCTTGCTTGGGTTTTCTCGCTTGCGACCTCGGCGAGTGTTCTTTGCCTCTCGGGACTGATCGGAGAGAGCTGCTGATTCTGTGACGGCCTGATTCGTAACCTTGTTGTTCTTAAAATAACCAGCCTAAACTCTTTTGTCATTGATTTCTGCGGCGAGCTGGTAGGTTTCTTCGATAGTGATAGGTCGGCCTGCTTGAACAAAATCAACGACGCAATCGGGTAAAGGGATGCAGATATTTCTTGATTTCTTTCTCGGTCGTATCCACTTGACCGGACAAATGATGCTCAATTGTTTGAAAAAAAGCAGTTAAGCCAGCGTTGTCCAGACCATCTTGTTTGATATCCCAGAACTCATTCTCCAACTTCTGAATCTCATGCGGAGGACAGAACTCCTTCACCATAATTTCTTTGAGTTCCTCCCAAGTGAGCCCGTAAGCTTCATCGTTCCCGCGCTTGTTGCGCTCCGCTGTCCACCAATCGAGAGCCCTCGACTAGAACACGCCGGTGGCGTTGATAGTGCTCAGAGCTTCGGGGCATCCACTCTGACGGAAGGTAACTTCGATTGAATCGAACCAGTGAAACATAGCACACGGCCCGTCCGTGCTAGTGAAGGCGAGTGGTCCGCATGCTTTAAACTGTTTAAAGCTGAAGGAATGCTTGGGCATGTCGGCTTTGGAGTCCATGGAAGTGTTGCTGCTGACCGCCTGGATCTCGCTGACGATCTGAGGGATGACCTTAGCCATTTCCTTGGCTACCATCGTAGCGATGCGCTTGTCGGCGTTGCTGCGCTGGAGGTTCCTTCGAGTGTGCGATCCCATTGAAGACATCTACACGAAGGATTTAGATTGGATGAATTCATTTATAATAGAGTTATGTTTAAGTATTTATTATTATTATTATTCATACAAGGCACAAAATCACATACTCACATAAGTCACATAGTCACGTAAACACGTAGCACATAGCACGTTGTCACATGTTAGCACGTAATCCTATAAACCTTATGAACACATGTCCTGCAGGTATTCGTCTCCCAATAATAACAATGCGAGGCGCGATTCGAGAGATAGCGATACATCGTAGCGTAGCGAGAAATAATCGAGAGAAGTAGCGCGTTGTAAGCGGAGCGTTGAGTTGGGTTATCTGCGTTTGTTTATTAATGTTTCAGAATGAGATAGCTGTGCGAGTAGTGCGCGTAACGAGAGAGTGTAAAGTTGTTAAATCGAGAAATCGAATAAGCGAAAATCCATAAATTTAAACACAAAAATAATAAGTAAACTCGATGATGCGTAAAATCGATGATTATAGGCTTAAATCAACTGAGAGTTTCCGGGGTTTTGAGACGTTGACTACCCAAAGTGGTTCAATTACCCTTTGCGTTTGGACCCACGCTTTGACCTAATAGATAAACGCTCTCACCACAAGCGGCCAATGACGTTTACCCTTCCAGTTAATACGTGTCCCAACCATCGGCATAACCGAGACTTTGGTGAGATTGAAAATCGAAGAATGGAATTCATCATTAAGGTACGGGTTTCACCCCTGACTTAACGACTAGTTCCAAATTGTGGTTGTGCTCACCAATTACATCAGGGGTTCCACTAGATAGAAATGGAGGGTTTCGTCGAGGTTTGGATGTCACTCCTGGCTCAACGAAAGTACCTCGCGCGAGAGAGGTTGTGCGGAGTGAATGATCTTATTGAGAGTTCTTGGTTTTCACACCTATACTCGACTTGACCATTCGTTTTATGTGATACGAGTGTTTCATAATTGTGTGTTGTGGTAGCTTTAGGAAAAGCTATATATGTTTGCCGTTTCGTGCGGAGTTGTCGGTTCGTACCAAATGGAACTTCTCGGTTTGAGGAGTAGCACTTCGTAGGAAAAGACTTGTTCGCACGATCGGGTCAGTTCATAAAGTTTTAGGTTGGAAATCACGAAGTTCAAATAGGGGGACATCAAGTTTGGCCGAACTTGCACCCATAGGGTCAAGTTCGAGCGAACTTGACATACATGATTTATGAACTTCTGACATTTGAGGTTGAGGTCAAGTTCGAGCGAACTTAGGCCAACCTTAACTGATCTAGGTCAAGTTCGAGCGGACTTGACCAATTTCAGTTGATTTTGGCCTCAAGTTCGGGCAAACTTGAGTGTTTCGGCGCGTAATCATTGCGTAGCGGTCTGATTTGGTATCCTAACTATAGTCTTGGGCAAAACATGGCAATTCTACCTAGTTTCCTATAGTTATGGGCTCTGATACCAATCTGTCACACCCCAACCGATGGCAGAAACATCGGGGTAGTGGCACTGGGCGACCAGATTGTCTAACGAGAAATTTCCATAACACTATTTAATCAACAATATTTTAACGTCTAATATCCCATACTATTAAACAATAGGCAAATCAACAATGTCACGAAATACATGATTTTCTCATAAAACAATAAGGTTCGGTTTCCCCTAGATTTCAATACAAAAACAGACTAACATATCCAAACTATACTAAGCAAACTAATTCCTAGCGTCCAACCTAAATATGATCCTCAACCTGTTACATACGTTAAAATACAAGTCAATACAATTAAGTAAAGGTGAGCATACGAGTTTAAGTAATACTAGCATAATAGAGAAAGCGTTCGCGAAATAGTCCAATTACATATCATGATACACAGAACACATCACACAGATAAACATTGGCTTATTTCTCATGCTAACTACCGTGAGAAGGCTTGCGCGTCCATCCTAACTAGACCCCGTCGGGTGTAAGCCACACTATAGTACCATACTAGCTAAGGAGGCAAGTTAACGAAAATAAGTCCTAGTCACGTGTTTCTAGTATCACGTATTGAGCATACATAATCAGATTATTCGCATGTGATAAACAGTTTGAGTTGTGAGGCGATTTTGATATAGGAACATATGTAACACCCAAAAGTGTATTAAAGCGAAAATGGGTCAAGTATACTCACTGTGGGTGCATTTAGGTAAGATTAGAGATCTGAGAAGAGTTGCGGAGAGCGCCGGATCAGCCTGTAAACGAACAGAAGTGCATCAGTCTTCCGATTTGCTGAAACGGTTAAGTTTGGGTTGAGCAGTAGACAAGTTCGGGCGAACTTGTATGTAACATACAAGTTCGAGCGAACTTGTGTAGGATTGCTGAGGTTTAAGTCAAGTTCGGGCTAACTTGTAAGTTTCTCTAGGAAACTTGACAAGTTCGGTCGAACTTGTGAGGTCTTGATAAGAGGTGAGACAAGTTCGGCGGAACTTGACTTCCTGTGCTGTCAAAATCAGTGAAATCTCGAGCGAACTTTATGTTTTCGGGTCCAAAATCTTGCGTTTTCGCGTCATTTGCTTAGGAAATCGAGTGCCCATCCCTCCAACCTTAAGCCACTGAGTAAAACTTAGGCCGGAGAGGTCTTTTGGAGCAAACTTAGCCATTTTACAGAAACTCGGGCTAATCCGGGCGAACTTGAAGGTTCGTATGGGTTAGTCCAGCTTGTGTAAAGTGACGATTTCGTCCTTGTGCTTCCGGATTCGAGATCTAGCTTCGACAACGCCTCGTTCCACTCAAAAGTGAACGAAACATACGTCATTAGTCCGAAAATGGTGTAAAAATTAAGGTTTTAAAAAGTTTTGCTCAGATCTAGTATAGATCTGAGTGAAAACAGAACTTTTGATGGAAAAATATGAAGATTTTTGTAAACAGAAGAGATTAGATGAAAAACGAAGGCAATGCCTTGTGCAAAATCGTTGTAAAACGTTGTTGAACATCATTGTAGTTGAAATCGGGTTGATTCTTACTTAGAAAACAAAGGGTTTTGGGTTTGAGAGCTCTGGGCGAACTTACAGCAAGTTCAAATGAGATAATGGAGCTCAGTATTTATAGGCGAAGGCAAAAAGGAGAGCTGGTGGAGTCAAGTTCGGTCGAACTTGCATGAAATCATGCAAGTTCGAGCGGACTTGAGGGATATTTGGAGGAAATGAGTCAAGTTCGCCGAACTTGACCCTTGAAGGGCAAGTTCGAGCGAACTTGAGGTAATTTGAAAGATTCTGAGTTTATCAGCCAAGTTCGGCCGAACTTGGGGTCACCAAGTTCGAGCGAACTTGACCCAATTTGTTAGGTTTTCGTCGTTTTTCGCGGCAAGTGTTCGTTTGGCGATTCGGTTCGTATTAGTTAGCTATATTAAACATTATAATTGATGTAATAGTGCGATTTAGCGATTTGAGTGTGCGTAGAGCGATGCGATACCGAGCGTAACAATAACCACAAACACACATAACACATAATTAACATAAAACCACATAATTAACTGCGATTTGCGATGCGATGAGATTAGTGATGTGATTTAATAAGCGATTAGATGCGATATATCATACATTATCATAATTAGTTAACATAAACTTCATTAATAAGCGAACCTCGGATTTACAAAGGATAGATACAATCGATTAACAAAAGAAAAGATAGCAACGAAATTCTGAGTTGTTACAATAAGATGCAAAATAAAGATTAGAAGAACAAACAAACTACGCTATAAGTATTGTACCTTCTTGGTTTCGGACACTCTATAGAGATTAGCATGTATCTCGGTCAACCACAAACCAGGAAACAAAGTCTGCGATAACATCAATAGAGATACAAGTCACAAGAATAGGCGATAATCAAATGCAGTGTTGTTATAATCAGGATTAATCAGTCATCGATCAAAATCTTTTTAAGCATTTGAAAACTTATTCGTACTAATCCAATCAAATTAATAAGTTTGAAAAATGATTAAATTGCCATATGCATACATGAGGGTTGGGCATGTTTGTCAGTCTCATCCAAAACAACTTTTTTGTACCATAATGACCTTCACTTTTGGGACTTTTTTTTTGCCATTTTCATCCAAACGTCTAACTTTCATTCAACTTTTCTTATTGTTTTCATTTATCTAAGTTTCGAAATTTTTTTGTACAAGCTTTAATTTGTTTTCAGTTTTTATTACATTATTAACTTTTCTGTATATATTTTAATTTTTTTATAACTTTTAGTATGCTATGTTTTAAAAAATCCGAGTTTTGTCGTTGCGACGTGTTTATATTCATCTACGTCTCATTATAAGTTTTACTCAAAATCGAGTTGTGAATAATATTGTACAAGTGACGCGGTCTATCATTTTCATTATTTATTTTCTTAAAATTAGCTTTTGATGTACCAAGTTTAATAAAATTCCGAGTATGATTTTTCGACGCGTTTATTTTTATCTAAACCTCAACAAAAATTTTACTCAAAAGCAAGTTGCCAATAGTATTGTACACGTGACGTGGTATACTATTTTTGTTATCTTAACAATGTATAGTGTACGTCACATAATTTAAGCAAAGTTTCTCTAAAACTTTTATTAAAATATAAACATGTCAAATATAATTGATTGTTTTGTTCTTTACCATGATGAATTGAAAGGATTCCAACCGAATAACATCTAAAACCATTGTTAGTTGCTACTATTCATAACCCGTATAAATCTAGTTGAAAACGGAATTGTATTCGCACGGTATTCGTTTTTATCTCTTCCCGTTGCTATCACAAGTTTTTGTATCGTACCAGTGCTGTAATGAACCGAACCGATATAAAAAAACGCTGTGAAGCGCGGAAAAACCCACTAGTTAATTATTATTTGTATTTAAAATTTAATCTTAGCCGTCTTACCTTGTTCCCCTACACAATGATTATTATAATAAAAATAATAACGTTAAGAAAACTAGCACTCGATTGCATCGTCATCAGGATGTTATATAAGTCAACAAGTCCTTCTTACAACTCATTAATTTATCATTTCTATTTTTCTTGTGGAAAAAGAATGGAAACAATAGGTAAAGTTGCAACCGCCATTGTTGCACTTGTGATCTTGAGGTGGGGATGGAAATTACTAAACTGGGTATGGTTTAAACCAAAGAAACTAGAGAAGTGGCTAAGAAGTGAAGGGTATAAAGGTAATTCATACAAGCTTCTAATGGGTGACATGATAGAGCTTGCAACAATGGTGAAAGAAGGTAAATCAAAGCCAATTCCAGTCACACATGATATCACTTCATATACTCTCCCCTTTGATCATCATATTATCTCCAAATACGGTATTCATCACTTTCTTCTTCTCTTTTTACATACTTTTATTTTATCATGGTTGACTTTTTATCATATGTTTTAGATGATAATTGATAAAGAGTGTCTTTAACTACAGAACTAATTCTAGACAAAGAAGTGTGACTCAGCGATTATATATATATATATATATATATATATATATAGGATGAGTAAAATGAGAACCAGCTCCAGTTGCGAGAACCGTGAGAACCACTTTCTAACCATTAGATCTTAAATTATGGATGGATAAGATTAAAAGTAATTAAAAGTAATATTAAATTCTTTTGTCTTATTATGTTTTTTATATTTTAATGCCAAAAGGATAGTTTTGTAAATTTGTTTTTTTTGTTTTATTGTATTTATTGTTTTTTATTACTTTTTTGTTTTATTATATTTATTGTTTTTTATTAAAATCGGAATTTTTTTTATTAAAAAACATTTTGAAATCGGTTTTTTTAACAAAAATCGATGTTTTTCAAGATGATTTTTAACAAAAAACATTTTTACGAGCCGTTTTTTTTACATTCAGTTTTTTTTACGCACCGTTTACTACACGCCCGATTTTTTCACGCCCCGTTTTTTCGCGTCGTTTTTTACGCGCCTTTTTTAGCGCCGTTTTTTACGCGCCCATTTTTTACGCCACGTTTTTTACGACTCGTTTTTTCGCGCCGTTTTTTACGCCCCGTTTTTTACGCGCCCTTTTTTTATGCGCGGGTTTAAACTTTTTTTACACGCCGGTATATAAACTTTTTTTACGCGCGGTTTTAAGCTTTTTTTACGCACCGATTTAAAAACTTTTTTTACGCGCCAGTTCAAAAAACTTTTTTTACGCGCCGGTTATAAACTTTTTTTACGCCCCGGTTTAAAACTTTTTTACGCGCGGGTTTAAACTTTTTTTACACGCCGATATAGAAACTCTTTTTACGCGCCGGTTATAACTTTTTTTACGTGCCGGTTAAACCTTTTTTACGCGCCGGTTTAAACCTTTTTTTACGCGCGGTTTAAAACTTTTTTTACACGCCGGTATAAAAACTTTTTATACGCCGATTTAAATTTTTTTTACGAACGGTTTTAAACTTTTTTTACGCGCCGGTATAAAACTTTTTTAACGCGCGGTTTTACGCGTGCATTTTAAACTTTATTTACGCGCAGGTTATAAATTTTTTACGCGCCGGTTTTAAAACTTTTTTACGCCGTGCATTTTAAAACTTTTTTACGTCGGTTTTTACGCGTGCATTTTAAACTTTTTTTACGCCGGTTTTTACGTCTCGTTTTTTACGCCCCGTTTTTACGCCCGTTTTTTTCACCCGATTTTTTTTCGCCCGTTTTTAAACTTTTTTTTACAAAAATTTTTTTATAATTTTTTTTACAAAATAATAAAAAGAGGAGAGAGAAATTGAAAAGACTTTAAAAATGACTTTAATGAGGAGAGATAGATGATTTAATGGTTTTGATTAAATGACTATAATACCCTTTTGGTTGTCATTATTGTATTGGTGGAGAGTGGTTGTCGCGGTTCTCGCAACTCGGCTTGGTTCTCTCTTGAACCAATCATATATATATATATATATATATACACACACACACACACATATATAGGATTCGGTTCAAATGAAAACCACCATGAGTTGCGAGAACCGTGAGAACTTTTTGATCCGAGGCGAGTTGGGTCAAAAAATTTTTGCACAAACGTAGATTAAAATATTATAAACACATCTGTAAAACAAAATTTTAAAAAAATTATCGAGTCGGTAGCAGAAGTTTTTTTACGCCAGGCGTAAATTTTAAATTTAAATTTTACGTCAGACGTAAAAAAAACTTGCATCAGTCAAAACTTCGACTCGACAATATTTTTTAACATTATTTTTGACAGATGTGTTTATAATATATTCATCTACGTTTGTGCAAAAAAAAATTGGCCCAACTCGCCCAGGATCAAAAGGTTCTCGCGGTTCTCGCAACCCGTGGTGGTTTTCATTTAAACCCATCCCTATATATTATATTATATACATCTATAGTTTGTCCTGACAAGTTGGTCTAGTGGTAAGTCACTTGGTTTCTCTCCTTGAGTCCCAAATTCGACTCCCACTAGCATCACTTTGAAGGACATTGGTGGTGGCAATGAAGTTTAGAACTAGGCCTCTCTGGAGGTCGCAAGTTCGAAACCGAGCCGAACCGGGTTTTACCGCAGTGGGCCTTCGAGCGGGCGGGTTTTCCCCGGAACTGGTGGCTTGGTGGCTCGGGTATGCATCCAACTCTGACCGTTATGGAGGAGGGGTGCATTTGCTCGATTGAGGGCATCCCAGGATGCTTATCCTGTGATTTAGTTGGCCGTTAAAAAAAATATATCTATAGTTTTATATAGAAACCCGTTAGTGTTGTCGTTCTTTACCTCGATATTTATGGTTATAATTAGAGGTGTACAAATCGGTTTTTTTTCGAAAACCGGTTGCGGTTATTAACCGAACCGGTTTTTCTCATCAAAATCAAAAACCGGTTTTTTGTATAACCGGTTTCGATTACTAACCGGTTTTTTGTATAACCGGTTCCGATTACTAACCGGTTTTTTTTACTCAAACTAATAACCGATCAAACCGGTTAGGGTCGGTTTTTAACCGGTTTAACCTAAAAAAAACGGTTTTTTACCGTTTAAAACCGGTTTTTTGTAACCGGTTTCGAAGGCAAAAAACCATAACCGGTCTACAACCGGCGGTTCGGTTTCTGTTGCTAACCGGTTGGAAAAAAACCGGTTTCGGTTTTTTTTTCCGGTTTCGGTTCTAAAACCGGTTTTTTTGTACACCTCTAGTTATAATACACATGTTACTATGCTATTCTTGTTTCTTTAATTTTGATGATTAAGGGATAATCATTTTGAAAATGGTTCAAATTATGAACCGTTTGAGCAGGTGAAAAATCGTTCATATGGCTGGGGCCAAATCCAAGGATGTATATCAGGGATCCAGAATTGATAAAAGAGATATTATTAAGACCAAATGAGTTTCAGAAGCCACATCCCGAGCCATTTCGAGATAGCATCATCCGCGGACTTCTTGTCACTGAGGGCCAAAAATGGACCAAACATCGTAAAATCATAAATCCCGC
Organism: Scalesia atractyloides; assembly: GCA_947069175.1. Classification (NCBI taxonomy): domain Eukaryota; kingdom Viridiplantae; phylum Streptophyta; class Magnoliopsida; order Asterales; family Asteraceae; genus Scalesia; species Scalesia atractyloides. The sequence continues at coordinate 7,186,733 of CAMTDV010000025.1, read as the reverse complement.
TTTTAATCTTCAAAATCTCAAGGTTCGAGTATAATTTTGCCATTTAATCTAATTCAGGGGTCCAAATCTAAAGCAGTTCATGGATTAATATGTGTGTAGATCATGTTCTCGGCTATCAGTTTAAGTTGCAGTGACATGATCCACAAATGGGAGCTCTAACCGCAGGATCCAGTCCTACAGAAGTTGACGTATGGCCATATATCGATAACTTGGCTGGAGATGTGATTTCACGAACGGCTTTTGGTAGCTCTTATGAAGAAGGGAGAAAATATTCCGAATCCAAAAGAACAAATTGATCTCATATTTCAAATGCTTTTTATACTTCATCTTCCTGGAAGAAGGTAACAACAATCTCTTTACTAATTTTAATCAGACTTTGTGTTAAATGCATATGTTGAATCACTTTTTATTAAAATTTAGGTTTATTCCTACAAAAGCAAACAAAAAGTTCAAAGAAAATGTTAAAGAGCTTCGACATGTTTTGATGGGAATAATCAACAAAAGGAAGAAAAAATCGATATGGGAGAAGGTAAACACGATGACTTACTTGGAATCTTGCTAGCGTCAAACAAGAAGGAGATTGAAGAGCATGGAGTTGGAATGAGTATGGAAGACGTAATCGAAGAATGTAAACTATTCTACATTGCTGGATCGGAAACAACCTCGAATCTGATCGTCTGGACGATGGTTTGTTTGAGTTTGCATCAAGAATGGCAAATCCGCGCTCGAGAAGAGATTGTTCAAGCTTTTGGTAACGACCAACCAGATTTTGAAGGTCTGAAAAACCTCAAGATTTTGACAATGATACTAAATGAGGTTCTTAGGTTATACCCACCAGTGATCATGATGACACGAGCAACCCACAAAGACACGAAGCTTGGAAACATGATGATACCATCGGGCATGCACTTAACGTTAGCCATGGTACATGTTCATCACGAACGTGAAATATGGGGAGATGATGTAAACGAGTTTAATCCTGAAAGATTTGCTGAAGGGATAATTAATGCAACGAAGGGCAAAGGTTCGAGCCCATTCTTCCCGTTTTCTAATGGTCCCCGTGTTTGTATAGGACAAAACCTTGCGATGGTTGAAGCAAAAACCGCCATGGCGATGATTCTCCAACGCTTCTCGTTTGAACTTTCACCCTCTTACAAACATTCCCCCTTCCCAGTGTTTACTCTTCCACCGCAGTTTGGTGCTCACTTGATTCTACATAACATCTCTTAATTTTTATATTATTATGTATGCAATTTATGTATAATTGATAATAATATGTAGTTTGTCATAGATTTTATTGTTCATATATTTAATTTTGTGCCTTGAATAAGTATCTTTTTGATTTAGCTGTGTTTGGTCTAGAACAGGTCAATTTAAAGTCAATTTGTAATGAATGTGTTTGTGAGTACATTGAAGGGGCCTCCTCTTGTTACAGCTAACACAGTTCAATTCATTTTAGCTATGGACTATCCTATTGATAATATATCATGTACTATTTTGTAAGAAAAAATAAGTTGAAATAAGTAGTTTTAGAAAATAAATCAAAGGGTCAAAAGGTCCCAAAAGGCCAGAATGGACCCAAATTGATACTGTTTAAATCAAACCTTTAATTCCTTTGTCATTGAAGGAGCCTCCTCGTGCATTCAAACACCCTCTAAATACCAAAGAAATTGCTGGGTATAACATCCAGAATTGCTGGTTCTTTTGCTTTTTTTAGAAACTAGTTAGACCTACTATGTAAGGGTGTTCAAAAAGCATGCTTTAAAAAAGCTCCCGAACCAAGCCAACTCGTTTTATAATCGAGCAGAGCTTGAGCCAGGGAGCTTGGCTCGTAGCTCGACTTGTTGACTCGTACGGGTTGAGTTTTAATCAGGTTTAACGGGTTATATGGGTTGTCATCGGGTTCTGGACTGAAACCGACCTGTAACCAAAACCTAATTTGTAAAATCCAAAATTAGTACCGTTTAAATTATATATGGCCAGATTCTGAAGGGTCGGATGGGTTTTGGGGTTTGTATAAGGGTGGAGGGGGCGCCCTGTGGGTAAGAGGTCTAGTGTAGCCACCCGAAGCGGGTACACCGCTGCCACCCCCTGGGGTACCTTGGGTGGGTTAGAATAAAGGGTAGAGGAACCGAAGAAAGGTGTTGAGAGGAATGTGTTTAATTAGTGGATAGAGTAAAGTGATGGGGCCACTAGATGAAAGGAGTGTCCCTTAGGGGTTTAATCACACTCCACCCAACCTAATGCTAAAATTTCTAAGAGTTTTACAGGTTTTATTTTCTGAGTGTAAATCGAACCTTTCAGATCTCATACCGATCAAAGACTTGCTTCGGTTAGATCACTCTCAAAGTTCATTAAAACCCTATTCCTGGATATGAAATCTTTACCGGAAAATTAAGATTAATTATAACTTTGTATCTACAAAAAATTTAATCTTGGCCATGTTTTCCTTGATTGACACACAATGATTTAAAAGATATAATCTTTACCGATTTCCTTGGTTGACACACAATGATTATTATAATACTAATAACGTATAACATAGCTGTCACTACATCATGCGGATGCTATAATAAGTCAACATGAATTCCTTCTTATAAATTATCCTTTCTCATTTTTTTTCTTGAGGAAAAAAGATGGAAACAATGGGTAAAGTAGCAACCGCCATTGTTACACTTGTGATCTTGAGGTGGGGATGGAAATTACTAAACTGGGTATGGTTGAAGCCAAAGAAACTAGAGAAGTGGCTGAGAGATGAAGGGTATAAAGGTAATTCATACAAGCTTCTAATGGGTGACATGATAGAGTTTGCAACAACTGTGAAAGAAGGTAAATCAAAGCCAATTCCAGTCACACATGATATCACTTCATATGCTCTCCCCTTTGATCATCATATCATCTCCAAATATGGTATTAACTCATCTATTTCTTCTTCATTTTCTACATACTTTTGTTTTATTTCTCATCAATCCATGGTTGACTTTTTAGTTGTTTTGGTATTTGTTAAACTCAAGTTGATATGATTTATATATTAAAAGGTTGGTTAAATACATAAACAACTTGAATTAATTAAAGAACTGCAAGTATATTGTATAAATAATTGTACTTGGAATGCCTCTCACATGCATGCATCTAATGGTTCTTATACTTTTCTAGTTAAAACAGTTAATAATAGTTTTTTTTTTTTTATTAAGTAATAATCACTTTGAATATGGTTGACCAAACTATGAACCATCTGATCAGGTGAAAAATCATTCATATGGTTGGGGCCAACTCCAAGAATGTATATTAGGGATCCAGAGTTGATAAAAGAGATATTATTAAGACCAGATGAGTTTCAGAAGCCACATCCCGAGCCGTTTCGAGATAGCATTATCCAAGGACTTGTTGTTGCCGAGGGTCACAAATGGATCAAGCATCGTAAAATCATCAATCCGGCTTTTAATCTTCAAAATCTAAAGGTATGACTCTTTAAATTTCGCCACTTACTTTAATTCAGCAGTCCGTAACTAAAACATTTCAAAAATTGATATGCGCGTAGATCATGTTCTCGGCTATCCGCTTAAGTTGCAGTGATATGATCCACAAATGGGAGCTACTAAACGCAGGAGCCGGTTCCATAGAAGTCGACGTATGGCCATATATCGATAATTTGGCAGGAGATGTGATTTCACGAACAGCTTTTGGTAGCTCTTATGAAGAAGGGCAGAAGATATTCCGAATCCAAAAAGAACAAATTGATCTTATATTCCAAATGCTTTTTATACTTCATCTTCCTGGAAGAAGGTAACAATAATTTTCTAGTAATCCTTTTATGTGTTAAATAACACATGTTGCATGATTTTGTTTTGAAATTTAGGTTTATACCGACCCAAGCGAACAAGAAGTTTAATGAAAACGTTAAAGAGCTTCGATCTGTATTGATGGGAATATTCAACAAGAGGAAGAGAGCTATTGAGATTGGAGAAGATAAACATGACGACTTACTGGGAATCTTGCTAGAATCAAACAAGAAGGAGATTGAAGAACATGGAGTTGGAATGAGTATGGAAGACGTGATCGAAGAATGCAAATTATTCTACGTCGCTGGGTCTGAAACAACTTCGAATTTGATTGTCTGGACGATGGTTTGTTTGAGTTTGCATCAAGAATGGCAAAACCAAGCTCGAGAAGAGATTCTCCAGGTTTTCGGTAACAAAGAACTTGATTTTGAAGGTTTAAAAAACCTCAAGATTTTGACAATGATATTAAACGAGGTTCTTAGGTTATATTCACCGGTAATCATGATTACACGAGCGACCCACAAGGACACGAAGCTTGGACACATGACGATACCGCCGGGCGTGCAATTAGCTTTAGCCATGATGCATGTTCATCACGACCGTGAGATATGGGGAGACGATGTAAATGAGTTTAAACCTGAAAGATTTGCTGATGGGATTGTTAATGCAACGAAGGGCAAAGGCTCGAGTCCGTTCGTCCCATTTTCTAATGGTCCTCGAGTTTGCATCGGACAAAACCTTGCGATGACTGAAGCGAAAACTGCAATCGCAATGGTTTTGCAACGCTTCTCGTTTGAGCTTTCACCGTCTTACAAACATTCTCCGTTTCCAGTGTTCACTCTTCCACCTCAGTTTGGTGCTCACTTGATTCTACATAACCTCTCATGATTTTTAACTTTTATGTATAAATAATAATAATGAATGATTTATATATAATAGTACTGCGTAAGTTATCATAGTTTTTATCATTAATATATATTTGATTATTTTATGGGGAGGAAACCTTTATCTTAATTCCCTAGGAATAAAAATAAAATGAACTTTACAGTATAACTTGTCATTTTCTCACGTTATACGGCGGGAATTTAGTTGTCATCAGTTCGTTTTGTTACAGTACCGACACTCATTATCGACACGAAGTTGATATATTTCCCGGTTAATTTGGTTAAAGGGGTAGAAAATCCTAAAAGAATTTGCGATAATAAGTCGCTACACCCACGAAACTCCAAACTTTAGCCGAATCAACATGAATACTGTCATACATGCCCATGCAATTGTGCCTCTAGGAGCTAGAAAGCACACTTGGGGAATGAAGCATAAAGACGCTCCTTGCGCAATATAGATTAAGTACTTCATGAAGGTGATCAACAAACTCGGTTGCCGTCGGTGCATTAATTAAACTGAAGAGTAAAACCACGACTTCATAATAACCATGTCTGGTACGGATGTAGTAAGAGAAATGTTTTTTTTTTCTTCACCGGGGTCAAATCAATCTTTGAACCTAGGCAACGAACTGTTAGAGAGCGATTCGAAATGCGAATTCTCTCGGTAGACCCATTGAGTGGGTTAGGCTCCAAAAAAACATCAATCAGAAGAACAAAACTTTGCAACAATTTTCTGAACTTTTTTTTATTCAATCAACCCAACTTAAATACAAATAAAATTACTAAAGAAACTGTAACTAAGAAAACATGGATAATAATATAAGAGGGAAAAAAAGCAGTGGGGTTGTGGGTATATCTATTAAAATAAGTCATCAAATTTAACTTTTATCCTTTTTAAGTTTTTAAAAACCAAAATGTCATCGTTTCACTAATCCGCCAACCATTAGTGTCGCTTGATTGACGACCATTCCTGTTAGTCAAATACAATACTACATAATGTCGTGTAACAAGGATTCTAATTTACCTTTAACCATTATAATAATAGTAACAATTATTATTATTAATATTACAATAACAATATACAACATTAACTAGCACTGGATCGCATCGGTCTTGCCATCATGCATGTGACCATGCATGTGGGAGTTTAAAGGTGAACATTTTCTCTTACTAATTATCCTTTCTCTTTCTCTTGAGGAAAAACAAGATGGAAACAACGGGTAAAGTTGCAATGGCCATTGTTGCACTTGTGATCTTGAGGTGGGGATGGAAATTACTAAACTGGGTATGGTTGAAGCCAAAGAGACTAGAGAAGTGGCTGAGAGATGAAGGGTATAAAGGTAATCCATACAAGCTTCTAATGGGTGACATGATAGAGCTTGCAACAATGATGAAAGAAGGTAAATCAAAGCCAATGCCAGTCACGCATGATATCATTTCATATGCTCTCCCCTTTGATCATCATATCATCTCCAAATACGGTATGAATTAATCTATTCTTTTTCTTTTATTTTAAATATATATTTTTGTTTTATTTTTTATTGTTGACTTTTCTTGGGTACTTTGGATAATAAGAAGTACATAACAATTGTACTTATTGTTATGCACTTCTTATTATCTGAATCATATTGATTAGAGTTTCTACATGATAGAGGGAATCCCACTACTTTTGATTATAGAACCGGGATGTTTGAAGTGTTACACAACACTTGTACTTATTACTTTGAAAGATATACACTACATGATAGAGGGAATCCCACTACTTTTGATTATCTTCATTAACTACATTTGCATTATATGGTTATAATATTTTTCGGCTTAAAATTGATTTTGTATTAAAAACGCCTCGAAATAATTGTTGAAAACTTGTTTCTTAAATTTTGATTATGGTTGACTCTTCTGTGTCTTTCGGTATTTGTTTAAATCGATTGCGATTCTTATTGCATGTAATTAGAAACTCAAAGTGATATTATTCTGCTAATAAGAGTCGTTAAATACTTAAAACAATTTTAATTAGAGAACTGCCGGTATTCGGGTATCCTATAGATCTTATAGTTATTTTACTATAAAAAATTTTGTATCTCTATTATTTTGATTAAGGAATAATGATTTTCAAAATGGTTGTGTGGAGATAATTAATATATAGATCAAAGAACTAATGGAAAAATAATACACAGGAAATACAAAGAAACTGTAAGCAAATAAATACAATAATCGGTTATGCATGGTGTAGACTAATACCAAACATGAACAATTTGGACAGGTGACAAATCGTTCATATGGTTTGGGCCAAAACCAAGGATGTATATCATGGATCCAGAGTTGATAAAAGAGATATTACTAAGATCAGATGAGTTTAAAAAGCCATATCCTGAGCCGTTTCGAGATAGCCTCATAGGTGGACTTTTTGTCACCGAAGGTCACAAATGGATCAAACATCGTAAAATCATCACTCCAGCTTTTAATCTTCAGAATATCAAGGTTCTACTCTTTTAACTCCCTTATTTAAATTTTAAGTAACCATCCATATTGGATTTGCTGTTTAAAGGAGGTTGCGGCGCAGCTTGTTGACCGTTTACCTGCCAAATATGTAATTTTTTCTATCGTTAATATTACTAAACAACACAAATTCACGGGTTGATATGTGTGTAGATCATGTTCTCGGCTATCCTCTCAAGTTGTAGTGATATGATCCACAAATGGGAACTCCTAACCGCTAGAGTCGGCTCCACAGAAGTTGACGTATGGCCATATATTTATAATTTGGCCGGAGATGTGATTTCACGAACAGCTTTTGGTAGCTCCTATGAAGAAGGGCAGAAGATATTCCGAATCCAAAAGGAACAAATTGATCTTGTAAATCAAATGCTTTTTATAATTTATCTTCCTGGAAGAAGGTAACAACAGTAAAATTAATAGTAATCTTAATGAGATTATACATTTATACATTGAGTTAATGTATCTTGAAATTTAGGTTTATACCGACCCAAGCGAACAAGAAGTATAATGAAAACGTTAAAGAGCTTCAATCTGTACTAATGGGTATAATCAACAAGAGGAAGAAAGCAACCGAGATGGGAGAAGGTAAACACGATGACTTACTTGGAATCTTGCTGGAATCAAACAAGAAGGAGATTGAAGAACATGGGGTTGGAATGAGTATGGAAGACGTGATCGAAGAATGTAAGTTATTCTACATTGCTGGGTCCGAAACAACGTCGAATTTGGTTCTCTGGATGATGGTTTGTTTGAGTTTCCATCAAGAATGGCAAATTCGGGCACGAGACGAGGTTTTTCAAGTTTTTGGTGATGATCAACCTGATTTTGAAGGTCTGAAAAACCTCAAGATTTTGACAATGATACTACACGAGGTACTTAGGTTATATCCTCCGGCGGTCATGATGACACGAGCGACCCACAAGGACACCAAGCTTGGAAACATGATGATACCATCGGGGGTGCAGTTAGCGTTAGCCGTGGTGCATGTTCATCATGATCGTGAAATATGGGGAGACGATGTGAACGAATTTAATCCTGGAAGGTTTGCTGAAGGGGTCGTGAATGCAACGAAGGGTAAAGGTTCAAGCCCGTTCATCCCGTTTTCTAACGGTCCTCGTGTTTGCATCGGACAAAACTATGCGATGACGGAAGCGAAAACCGTCATGGCAATGGTTCTGAAACGCTTCTCGTTTGAGCTTTCGCCGTCTTACAAACATTCTCCATTCCCGGTGTTCACACTTCCACCTCAATTTGGTGCTCACTTGATTCTACGTAACATCTCATAATGTTTTATGTGTTTAATTTACTTATAAGAGTAAAGTACTATTTTGGCCCCTGTGTTTTAACCGGTTTAACCCCTTTAGTTCAAAAGGGAATTTTTAGACACATCAGACCCTAAGATTGCATTTTATAACGCTTTTTGGCCCCTAACACTAACCATGTTACTTTTTTCTAGTTAAGCCTAAAGGTATTATGGTCTTTTTATAGTTTAGGGGCTGTTTATGTAAGTTATAAAGTATATTGTATATCAGTTTCTGTTTTATCACCAATATAAAATACACTACTTGATAAAAAAAATTGAACTCCAATTCTGTCCTAGATAAAAAAACAAAAAAAAAACAAATTCAAACTCCGATTTTAGTAGATTTTAGCTTTTAAACACAATCAAACTTTTAGCTTTATCTAGATCCATGATTTTAAGGGATTTTTGTTTAGTGCGCATAATATTGGCCCAGTTTTGCAAGAAAGAAGGAATGATGATTGTTTTTTTTAAACATGCCTAATTACCAGAATGCCCCCATTAATCAAATCAATAATTAACTAAAACACAGATTTTACAAAATGTCACTTATCTAATCTCAATACACAAGTGTAAATCAATGGTCAGAATTTGAGGATGAAAATACATTAGTGTATTTTATAATTTGATTATGTAAATTAATAGCCGGGATTTGTTCACTTAGTTCACAAATACACTAACTATAAATATTAAACTAGCTTTCATCATTTTAAGTAACCTATTATGATCATATTAAACAAAGACGTGAGAGTAATAAGTAATATTTTTTATAGTATGATGATATTTGTATCTCTTCTTACTATTTTTTTCCTTAAGATATTATTTATATCAAAGTATTTATTACGTAATTAATATCCGTAGTAGAACTTAATTACATAATTAATCTCGTAAGTTACATTTATTCTTAAAAACACTTGCAAGCTGATAATCCTTATTTTTATGTTTTTATGTGTTACATATTTTTTTTGAACGGCAAATTTCTTTTTTGTTCCTGTTGTCTATGAGACTTGAATCCAAGATCCCCCTCCCAATATGTTTAAAGATTTTGCCTTTTGTCAATGGATCACCACCCTATTGGTTTTTATGTGTTACATATACAGTGGAGAGTTTAAATGAGAATAATTTATTTGTAAGAAGAAAAAGAAAATTTCAGCCAATAAGAATGTTTCATTTTACTTGATTTAATACATGTATTTAATGTTAGTATAATGGCACATTGGTAAACCTACATAAATCATTAATTTGTAGTATTCCTCTATAATAGCTAACTACATTAAAATTTGTAACTTATCTTCAAAATATATATATTTTTCAAAAAAATAAAATAAAATAATTTAGAGTGTAGGATAAATATGAGGTGTGTAGGATAAATTACGAGTTGTGAAGGATAAATTTCAATGTAGGAAAAATTTCAAAATGCGTAGTTTAACTTTGGATGTGTGTAGGCAAAAAAAATTAGTGTAGAGGATGATAGTCTTTATGACTAATTAATTAGTCAAATATGACAATAAATGAGATGAGTGAAAAACTATTTAATAGTTGTACTCTTTGTTCTTTTTCTTCTCAATTAAATTTTTTTCTCAAATGAACTTTCCCCTACATATATATAGGCGTATATATTAAAAATGATTATAGTGACTCAAAAGATAAATGAAAACTTAAAAAATTATAATCAGATAACTGAAAATGTGAGTTCTCTTTTAGTTTCGCTATTTTGTTTTAAAAAGCATTTCACTAATAAGGATTATATATAAATTATACGATTTACATTTCTTGATATTCAATGTGGGTCATACACGGTAGGGGCGTTCAAAAAATTTGTATCCGAAATCGAATTCGAAATATCCGAAAATCCGTATCTGAAATATCTGAAGTTTTGGATATACGAAAACCGGATAATCCGAATTTTCGGATTTGGATATGAATTTCAAAAATTTCGGATAATCCGATGTCCAAAACAAATTTTTTTTTACAAATATATATAGTAAATGAGCATTAAATTTAGTTGAAATATAGTAAAAATAGTAAAAAAAATAGTGAAAAAATAGTAAATAATCAGATTCGGATGTGGATTTATGAATGTTTTTAGTTTTCAATTTTAGAAATTTGGAAAATCGAATATAAGTTTAGTTTTAATCTATGCACGAAACGGATTTTTTTCCGATACAGATTCGGATATCAATATTCACTATCCGAAAACCGGATAATCCGATCTTGAATACCTCTAATACACGGTTTATAAGTTACTTTAAAATATAGGGTTATTGGATTTTATACCCCCCCCCCCCATTGGCTGTTGGCCGCTGCCACCCCCAACTATCACTTTGGCGCCCGTCACCCCCAACTTAACACTTGATGTTTTCTTGCACTACGCCGTTGACTATTCACTAACTTTTGATCCTGTTACTATACTTTTCGGGTGTCATAGGGATCTTAGGACACCCCCAAAAGTATAGTAACAGGATCAAAAGTTAGTAATCAGTTAACGATTTTGTGACAGAACACTTGAAGGGTTAAGTTGGAGGTGGCGAGCGTCAAAGTGTTAATTGAGGATGACAGCGGCCAATAGCTAATAGTTAGGGTGATAAAATCCAATAACCCTAAAATATATAAAAGAATATATTATGGGTGCTGATGCAAGATGTATATGTGTCATTTAATGTTGTACTCTTCCAACAGTGACTCGTCCCAGTTTTGAATTATTTACCCTTATCTTCATTCTCACATACCATCACCACGGTTGGAGTCATGGGCTTGATGTCTGTAGTGGTGAAGTTTGACATTTTCGACCAGGAGTCGAAAATATATATATTCAAAAATTTCTATAAACCTGGGGTCGTAAATGTATATAACAATAAAATTTCTATACGAAAAGTACATACTCTCCATTAATAGAGCCAAAAGTTCGGGGGTTGGCCGCCCCCTCCCACCCTACTTAAGCTGTTGCGCCCATGGCGCCGGAAAAACCATTGTGTCCCACGGTACCGCTCAACACCGCCCCTCGAGGCGTCATATCACTTGAATCCGGGCAATAGCGAAATTTGTAACGGGTGAAAGTTGTTGGAACACATTTGCCTCTCTCTCTCACACACATATATACATACATATATAACCTCATATCTACATAACATACCAATACACACACATCTATACATATAATAAAATAAACCTAATTGTGGACACATGTCATCCTATGGGGTGATTTATTCAACATTATATATGATACTAACCATTACAATCAAACATAACCCATCAAGTCATAATAGTCATACATTACCTATTAATCGAGAAACCTAACCAAATTGATACACAACACAAAGATTCGAAAACAATTAAACATACTTGATTCACATGACATACCTTCCATTTAACTACGAAAAGTGGAATGCCAATGGAGCACATCTTGATTCACGCAGAAATTTAACTACAGAATGAAACATTAGTGATGTGATTCTAGGTGTGAGAAAGATAGAAACATCAAATTATAGTTCGGTTCTCCTAGTCCGAGAACCATGGAACCGAACTAATGGAGAACCAGAACCGAGGTATTAGAAGGGGTATTATTTTCGGGTAGCAATTTATACTGTTTTCGGGTATTGGGTATCGGGTCGGGTCGGGTCGGTTCTTGGCATTTGCTCACCCCTAGATGACACACAAAAGATAACATAGAATGATGACACACATATTTTAATATGATTTTTAATGATATTTAAACGATGACATACAAAAATAGTGTCATAAAAATTATTAGATGACACATAACGATGACACGCATATTTTAATGTGTTCTGTTTTTTTTTTAAAATGACTTTTAAACCATGACACACAAATATAGGTGTCGTAAAATATTTAGATTTTACCAACGATGACATTTTTTTATGACACACGCGTTTATGTGTCATAAGATTAGTGGTGTCATTGTTCTTGTGTCATTAAAGGTCTTCTTTCTAGTAGTGCTTAATAGGTTTTTCCAGCCTAAAAAGAATTTTTTCTATTTATCTCTACTTAATCTAATCTTTGTACAATATTTAAATTAAGTAATAAAAAAATAATAATATCACATTCAATTAAAACATATCTTTTTAAAATAAATCAACTAAACCAAATAAGGTAGATTTTTTAAGGCAACTAAGCCAAATTTTATATATATCTACGAAACAGTCACCTTCTTCATATACTTTCGCATTCATCACACTGTTCTAATATTGTTTATATTTCATATTACTATTTTCCATTAAGTAAGTGGATTATATGAACCAAAAAAAATACATTTTTCTTTTTCATTACGTAAACATTATGTTAATTTAGATTAATAGTATGAATCTAAATTTTATTTTAAGTTATCTTTTAGTGAAGATATATATATTTTTAATAAAGAAAATAAAAATAAATATAGTATAGATCAGATTAAATATTAATCTATCATTTATTTTAGTTAATATAAGACAAGCAAGGAAAAAGAGGGAAAACATAAATTAGATACCTTCAATGATTGACAAGTGTCATTGTTGAATTACTTTATTATACATCTATACATTATTAACTAGGTTATCACCCGGGTAACAACCCGGGTAGGAAAAATTAAAATACATTAATCATAAGTGTATCAATACTACTAATGCAAATAAAGTGACATTACATAAATTAGTAACAAAGTGGATTGTATCATTAGGTAAGTTTTCTTTATAAGCTGTGTATAAAAACATCAAGAAAAAGACAAATAAAGTTACATTTACAATTTACTAAAAGTAACATGAGCTCAGTCCGGTTGGTATAGCACGCCCTGCCACATCCAACGTTATAGATGCAAGTCCTCTTTGATTTAATAAACACTTAAAATTTAATATCTTTGAAGTCACTTTATAAATAATAAATAAAGTGATATCCATATATCATTGAGAGTTCATCCTTCGACATTTATTCTAACTCCATACTCTCTCTTTTGCGGCCAACCCATACATGGTCTCCCAATCTACAATGTCATACGATATCATGAGTAGAATGGTTATAAGAGATAGCAATCGAACTAAAAAGTAGTACCTAAGGATCAAGTTTTACCCCGCTCTCGTGACGAATTATCCACATAAATATTTCCTTAAGTAGCCATAGTTTGTATATCCAAATAGTAACCGTTGTGCAAATTGCCTAACACTCGAATAAATGTACACCTGATTCAAACATATACATAGCATGTTAGGGTTGTAAACGTATTTGCAAACATGTAAACTTTTAGTTGGAATCTACTTTTACAATCTTGATGAGGAAAGCCATCATTTGGGCCATCTTCCCTACAAATAAGAAAACGCATTTGTTTATGTTTTTTTTTTTTTTCATATTATACTTTATTCACAACGCTATCCAAATCGGGAGACAAGCAACATCAGAGAATGAACTACTTAATTCACATTCACACCAAGACTCTCAACTAACTATACAATTTTTTCGATCTATTTTTGAACCACAAAAAACCCAAAGATTTAATATCTTAAATAATCTTCGCGGCTTGCAATAACGTATCAAAAAAATTTCTAACTTAAGGTTTGAAAAACCTTATTAAAGTCCACTATAAAGAACAAGTTTTTGCCTCTATGGTTATTCAAAGGCAATGACACCATTTCATTGACAATTAAAGGCCCATCAAGGATACTTCGCTCGACCATAAAAGTTGATTGAACTTCACCCATAAATGGATTACCTTTATTTTAAGTCTATTCGGCACACATTTGGATATCACATAATAAATGTAGCCGATAAGATATGATGGTCTATATGTGATGCATAAAATTAATATTTAGAGCTTCCTAATAAACTCGGTTTTTTGGTGCTAAAAATATGCATATGTGGCAACACTTTTTGTACGGGAAGTCTCGTTGATGGTGCTAAAAATATGCACATGTGGCAACACTTTTTGTATGGAAAGTCTCGTTGATTTGAGGCCAAAAACCTTTTGTATAGAAATCTTATAAAGAATAAATTGCCAAAATAATTCATGTGTTTTGGGTAGTTTTGTCAGTATGGTCCAAAGGTTTCATTTATCTACTGTGGGTCCAAAAAGGTTTCATCATTCTCATTTTGGTCCAACAGACTTAACCCCATACATTTTTTTCGTTAACTAGTTGGGCGATTCAGTCATTTTATATTCTTAACATAAGGAGAACTATCCAAAAACATATAAAATGACTGTTTTGCCCTTCTTTGTTTAGTTAACAAAAGAGGTGACAGTGTAATGTCAATTTGAATTTGAAGTGCTTTCATATGTAACTAGTATAATAGTGGCTCTTTCTTAATTAATATTGTTGTTTGTAATGTTGTTTAGGGGTGTTCATGGGTCAAACTTAACCGAACGGAGGTATGCTCGTGCTCTGTTCGGTTTGAAACCGAGCTGCTCGGTTCGGTTCGGATTTAGGAAATCGAGCGGAAATCTTATGCTCGGTTCGGTTTAATCTGGAGTATTTTTTTGGGTAAACTATAATTTGCCTCCTCCATATGGTTTGACAATATTTGCACTTTGCCTCTCTATCTTCCATTTTTTGCACTTTGCCTCCCCGTGGGTTGCATTTCATTATATATTGTCTTCGTCAATCAGTTGACCGTTTGTTTAACCATCCAAAAAGCGAGTACATGACTATTATACTCTTTTTTCTACTACAGTATGTGCCTCTGTGGTTTCATTATTATTACAATCATCAACCACCCACCACCCCCCCCCCCTCCATCATCATCATCACCACCGCTATTTATCACCATATCATGTAGTTAATGCATGTAATCAATCTTAACTAGAAAAAGATAATCACTCTTAACTACAAAAATTTCAGGTATCAACGTTATTGATAATCAATCTTAACTAGAAAAAGTATGCATCCCTTGGTTTCATTTGTTATCAACGTTATTGATTTTCGATTGGAAAGAAATAGTATTATTCGCCAACAGAAGAGGAATTTCTTTCATCAGTTGAAAGTGAATGGCAAAATAATCCAAAAAGAGCTTCTGTTAGGGAAGCAAGAAGATATACCCAAAAGTTGTCAACCAATGCATGCAAACTACAAAAATTCAGGTATCAACGTTATTGATAATCAATCTTAACTAGAAAAAGATAATCACTCTTAACTACAAAAATTTCAGGTATCAACGTTATTGATAATCAATCTTAACTAGAAAAAGTATGCATCCTATGGTTTATTTTGTTATCAACGTTATTGATTTTCGATTGGAAAGAAAGAGTATTATTCGCCAACAGAAGAGGAATTCTTTCATCAGTTGAAAGTGAATGGCAAAATAATCCAAAAAGAGCTTCTGTTAGGGAAGCAAGAAGATATACCCAAAAGTTGTCCAACCAATGCATGCAAACTACAAAAGAACACAACAATCAATTGCATATTGGAGTGTCCAACCAAACAGCTTGACCCGAATGAAGCTATTTTTGGATTACTAATTCAACCAATGTTGCCGTATGTTGAAGAAGCCTTTGTATATGTGAAGCTGCAATGTTCATCAATGAACAATATCAAAAGCAGCGAAGAAGATTATGTTATGGTATAATTTTTTGCTTTTTATTTGGATTCTAATGTAGACACATGTTTATGTTTAAATTAAAACGGTGAATTATTTATGTTTTAGTATTATATATACTTTATTTATTAGATAATACGGTTATTAATTTGAATTTTAAAAAAATTAACCATGAAAAATGAGCTAATTAAATAACAACTTTACCTACATTAATGATACAACTTGATAACTATAACTTTTATCCTTTTATGCAGGTATAACTTTTTTTTTATCTAAACTGTTAGTTTTCCATTGAAAGATGGGTGGATTATCGATTTTCAAGAGTTGTAGGCTTTTAGCTTTGGCCCAACCATCATTAACTTGTCCATTTTATAACTTAGGCCCAATTAAGAGTTATTTTTGTAGATTGTGGCTAAACTAGAGGTGCACAAACCGGTTAATTTTAATAACCAGTCCGGTTAACTGGTTATACCGGTTAATTTGTCTTTTTTACATTAACTGATAATGCTTTAACCGGTTATTACTTTAACCTGTTAATTTTTTTTAACTGGTCCGGTTAATTAATTTAACCGGTTCGGTTAATTAAACGGTTATTTTTTGTTAATAACCAGTTTTAAAAAAAAAATCGGTAACCAGTCTGCCGGTTAAAAACCAGTTCCTATGCTGAATATCAATAATCGGTTACCAACCTACGATTAAAAATAACTACTAACAGGTTATTTCTCAATCGGTTAATAACCGATTATTCTGTGCACCTCTAAACTAAACGGTCAAAACAAATATGGTCAAATATGTACACCCAGATGGGTTTGTGACTTTATGCATAATCGGTTAAACCCGGTTAACCCGGTTAAGGTTTAAGGACCACTTGGTCTAATAAATTTGTGAAGGCAGCAGTCTAAGGCAGAGAAACCAAACACCCTTAGATGGTTAAAACCAAGGTAGTTCAACTACATTTGAAAAGTAAGACATAATTAGACGTTAAAAGCAAATGTTGTAAAAGAAACAAAATAAATTACGGCGCAGTAAACATCTTAACAAGAAAAACAAGAAAGCAAGAACAAGCAAGAAATGAATGAAGAACGAGCAAGAAGTAAGAACGATCAGAACCCGTGTGGTTCAATCGGGGAAACCAGCAAGTGAAGCATGGTCGGGTTTTAGGATTAAGGGGGAGCGTGAAGGTTTTAATCCTAAACACGATAAAAGAAGGATGGAAGGGTCAATGTGAAACTTTCGTTTTTAGTTACTTTAATTAAACGTTTGATAATTATCTGGTAAGTTCAATTGTTTTCCAAGTATGTTTAATTCCCTAGTTTTTAGGCATGATCGATGGTTTATTTTGGTACGTAATATCAGTTTGAAGTTTTTAGTTTGTTTCTTTGAATTCGTTTGTTCTTCCTAATCCATTTCTTCATCTAAGTTTATGTTTCGTGGTCGAATTCAATCAGGTTTGGGCCAACATTCCCGTGGATATGTCTAAACTTAAGTAAGAATTAAGTTGGTTATCATCACAGCGTCTTAGACAAGGAAGAGCGGGTCAGAATGGGCCGAGAATAGTGACTTTAACGGGTCAGAATGGATTTTGTGCGAACCAAAAGAAGCATGTGTAGAGGTTATAGCATAAAACTAAATAGAGAGAAATTAGATGTGTATACGACTGTAGCCACCTCATCCCCTCGTGCACCACTACCGTTCCGATTCTAGAGAGAGAAACATAAGAATGTAAGACCCTTGGTCCATTTCTAAGTCGAAGACATTATCAATGAAATTAGAGTTATCGGGTTTTTATGGTTGAAAGGTAATTAAGTATAAGTTTTTGTCCCTTTCTAAGACAAATTGGTGTAATTTCCAGTCCCCTGGCGGTGATGAGAGTGTGAAGGGAGGACCATCACAGAGGTCTGTGATTTTGAGGGGCACATATTTTTTTTTAAATCTGATATATATGTTAATTTTTTTCTAAATAGTATACTTATATCAACTCTAAGATAGGCATGTTTACAAAACAATTTTTATGGTTTAGAAGTTAGCCAATTGAAATTAGGTTTAGTGAGTCTAATGCCCATATAATTTTAGAAAATAATAATAAAACATTACGGAAGGGCATATTTTTAGAGCTCAAACATGGTATATGAATTCTTAAAGACGTCACTGTTTTTAATTGATGTAAACGCTCTAGTTTGTTGGATTTCATGTGTCGGGGTGGTTGCGAATGAAATTAGGCTCGTGGGTGTGGTGATGTTCCTACCTTGTAGGATGATCCTCTACGTGGGCGACACGTCATAGTCTTAGGATGATGCCCCTCCAAGGTTTAATCAATGGAAATGGATGATGAGCCTACCCCACAATCTTCATTTTAACAATACATTTTTACTCTTATTAATTTTTTTAAGCTTATCATTTTTTAATACTTTTAAATTTTGTTGAAGAATCCTAAGAATTGCGTGGATTCGGAAAGTTAATGTGGCCAAGTTGGTATGAGAGGGTTTGGGTGTGCATCGAAAACATTCGGGTTGAGTTGTTAGGTTTATATCAAGATTGAAGTTATTTTATAAGATTGAGAATTTATAAAATAGCGATGAAAGATGAAGTGGGTTGAAGGGGGTAAAAAGTTGATTTTATAAAACCGGATTTGAATTTTGTTTTAATTTATTTTTTCGAATGGTCAATATTCCAATGGTGGATTTTTTGTTCTTTTTGTGGCGGCATAACGACGTTTGCATTGCCGGTGATCAGGGGCGGAATTTACCATACGAGTAGGGTTAGACCAACGCTACGAACCTTGAATTTTCAGGCCTAGTGCAAATTATTTGCGGGTGTTTCAAATGTTTTTTGTATTACCCTAACACCATTAATAAAATATTATGTTACCCCTTCTGAGAAAAAAAAGTAGTTGAAAATTAGCTTGATCGGAAAAAAAATATGCGGCAATGAAGGTGGCAAAACGGCTAGGAAGCGATGTTGTAAAGAGAAAAAGAATAAGAAAAATATTGAAAGGAGAGGGATATGAACCATTTGGTTACTAATTTGTTGTGTTGAACCAAATCTTTGTTGTGAGCGGCAGCTCTTCTGCAATAAGCCAATAAAGAAGATGAGAGACTAAAACCTAACCTAATATATGTTGTGTTGAAATGGCTTTCAACAACCCAATATATTAAAAAATATTATGCTGAACTACTGAAGTAGGCTTATAACAGCCCAACATCATCAAACTATTATTTATAAGTTTTTCATGTGAAACAGAAAAAAAAGAAAAGACAAATATGTTCGATAAAACTATATAACATAAATATAATTACATCTAAATGTTTTTTTACTGATCCCTTTTGTATTGTTATTTTTATTTTATAGAGTTAAATGCCTGGTTGGTCCTTGTGGTTTGCAAAAATTGCAGACTTAGTCTTAATGGTTCACTAATTACACACTTGGTCTTAATAGTTGTAATTTTTGCACTCGGTTGGTCCTTATCACTAATATTTGTTAAATTATTCAGTTAAGTTTTATTAATTGACTAAAATACCCTTATACATTAAGAAAAATAAAAATAAAACAATATGTTGTTGTGGGTCCCACCCCAGTCCCCACCACCACGTCATGTTATAAAGGCCCTTTTAAACTTTAGTATTATGAGATGAAAAGAGCTGGTGCTCTTATATATCATACACACACTATCAATCAATATATAATCAACAAATTTTGACATATATTGTTTGGTAGTTAGTGGTAGAGGCGGCCATGTAGACGTTATAAAAGTAAACCATTTCTTCTTCTTAACCATCCACTCTCTTTTGCTGTAGTAAAAATAATGGAAACAATGGGTAAAGTTGCAATCACCATTGTTGCACTTGTGATCTTGAGTTGGGGATGGAAATTACTAAACTGGGTATGGTTGAAGCCAAAGAAACTAAAGAAGTGGCTAAGAGATGAAGGGTATAAAGGTAATCCATACAAGCTTCTAATGGGTGACATAATAGAGCTTGCAACAATGGTGAAAGAAGGTAAATCAAAGCCAATTCCAATCACACATGATATCACTTCCTATACTCTCCCCTTTGATCATCATATCATCTCTAAATACGGTATTCTTCATTTTCTTGTTTATTTTTCTATATCGTAACTTATTTGGTTCTGTTTATTGATCTGAATTTAATACATAAGACGGTTATATAACTACCTTTCGGATCATTTCAATATGACCCTTTAGTATCCACGGTTATGTAATTAAAATTAGTTTTGTATTGACATCTTGTTTAAAAAATGTTACTTTAAATTTGAATATCGAATAATTTTTTTGAAAGCCAAACAATGAACAAACTGAGCAGGTGAAAAATCGTTCTTATGGATGGGGCCAAAACCAACGATGTATATCAGGCATCCAGAGTTGATAAAGGAAATATTATCAAGACCAGATGAGTTTCAGAAGACACATCCTGAGCCGTTTCGAGATAGCATCATCCGTGGACTTCTTGTCGCTGAAGGTGACAAATGGACCAAACATCGTAAAATCATTAATCCAGCTTTTAGTCTTCAAAGTCTCAAGGTCTGATTGTTTAATTTCGTTATTAAATTAAGTTTAGTGATCTGAATCTAAAAAGAAACATGGATTCATATGTGTATAGATCATGTTCTCGGCTGTCATCTCAAGTTGTAGTGATATGATTCACAAATGGGAGCTCCTTACCGCTGGATCAGGTTCCACCGAAATAGATGTATGGCCATATATTGATAGTTTGGGCGGAGATATGATTTCACAAACAGCTTTCGGTAGCTCTTACAAAAAAGTGTGGAAGATATTTCGAATCCAGAAGGAACAGATCGATCTTTTATTCCAAATGCTATTTAAGCTTTTTATTCCCGGAAGCAGGTAATAATTGTAAAAGATCTAGTACTCTTAATCGAATGATATGTTAATTTGATATTAAATTTAGGTTTATACCAACCCGAGCAAACAAGAAGTTCAAAGAAAATGTTAAAGAGCTTCGATCTGTACTGATGGGTATAATCAACAAGAGGAAGAAAGCAATCGAGATGGAAGAAGGTAACTATGATGACTTACTTGGACTTTTGCTAGAATCAAACAAGAAAGAGATTGAAGAGCATGGAGTGGGATTGAGTATGGAAGACGTGATCGAAAAATGTAAATTATTCTACAATGGAGGGTCCGAAACATCCTCGAATTTGGGCCAAAACCAAGGATGTATATAGATCAAGGAATAATGATTTGATTAAGGAATAATGATTTTCAAAATGGTTGTGTGGAGATAATTAAGGAATAATGATTTTCAAAATGGTTGTGTGGAGATAATTAATATATAGATCAAAGAACTAATGGAACAATAATACACAGGAAATACAAAGAAACTGTAAGCAAATAAATACAATAATCGGTTATGCATGGTGTAGACTAATACCAAACATAAACAATTTGGACAGGTGACAAATCGTTCATATGGTTTGGGCCAAAACCAAGGATGTATATCATGGATCCAGAGTTGATAAAAGAGATATTACTAAGATCAGATGAGTTTAAAAAGCCATATCCTGAGCCGTTTCGAGATAGCCTCATAGGTGGACTTTTTGTCACCGAAGGTCACAAATGGATCAAACATCATAAAATCATCACTCCAGCTTTTAATCTTCAGAATATCAAGGTTCTACTCTTTTAACTCCCTTATTTAAATTTTAAGTAACCATCCATATTGGATTTGCTGTTTAAAGGGGTTGCGGCGCAGCTTTTTGACCGTTTACCTGCCAAATATGTAATTTTTTCTATCGTTAATATTACTAAACATCACAAATTCACGGGTTGATATGTGTGTAGATCATGTTCTCGGCTATCCTCTCAAGTTGTAGTGACATGATCCACAAATGGAAACTCCTAACCGCTAGAGTCGGCTCCACAGAAGTTGACGTATGGCCATATATTTATAATTTAGCCGGAGATGTGATTTCACGAACAGCTTTTGGTAGCTCCTATGAAGAAGGGCAGAAGATATTCCGAATCCAAAAGGAACAAATTGATCTTGTAAATCAAATGCTTTTTATAATTTATCTTCCTGGAAGAAGGTAACAACAGTAAAATTAATAGTAATCTTAATGAGATTATACATTTATACATTGAGTTAATGTATCTTGAAATTTAGGTTTATACCGACCCAAGCGAACAAGAAGTATAATGAAAACGTTAAAGAGCTTCAATCTGTACTAATGGGTATAATCAACAAGAGGAAGAAAGCAACCGAGATGGGAGAAGGTAAACACGATGACTTACTTGGAATCTTGCTGGAATCAAACAAGAAGGAGATTGAAGAACATGGGGTTGGAATGAGTATGGAAGACGTGATCGAAGAATGTAAGTTATTCTACATTGCTGGGTCCGAAACAACGTCGAATTTGGTTCTCTGGACGATGGTTTGTTTGAGTTTCCATCAAGAATGGCAAATTCGGGTACGAGACGAGGTTTTTCAAGTTTTTGGTGATGATCAGCCTGATTTTGAAGGTCTGAAAAACCTCAAGATTTTGACAATGATACTACATGAGGTACTTAGGTTATATCCTCCGGTGGTCATGATGACACGAGCGACCCACAAGGACACCAAGCTTGGAAACATGATGATACCATCGGGGGTGCAGTTAGCGTTAGCCGTGGTGCATGTTCATCATGATCGTGAAATATGGGGAGACGATGTGAACGAATTTAATCCTGGAAGGTTTGCTGAAGGGGTCGTGAATGCAACGAAGGGTAAAGGTTCAAGCCCGTTCATCCCGTTTTCTAACGGTCCTCGTGTTTGCATCGGACAAAACTATGCGATGACGGAAGCGAAAACCGTCATGGCAATGGTTCTGAAACGCTTCTCGTTTGAGCTTTCGCCGTCTTACAAACATTCTCCATTCCCGGTGTTCACACTTCCACCTCAATTTGGTGCTCACTTGATTCTACGTAACATCTCATAATGTTTTATGTGTTTAATTTACTTATAAGAGTAAAGTACTATTTTGGCCCCTGTGTTTTAACCGGTTTAACCCCTTTAGTTCAAAAGGGAATCTTTTGACACATCAGACCCTAAGATTGTATTTTATAACGCTTTTTGGCCCCTAACACTAACCATGTTACTTTTTTCTAGTTAAACCTAAAGGTATTATGGTCCTTTTATAGTTAGGGGCTGTTTATGTAAGTTATAAAGTATATTGTATATCAGTTTCTGTTTTATCACCAATATAAAATACACTACTTGATAAAAAACAAATTTGAACTCCAATTCTCGTAAAAAAAACAAAAAAAAAACAAATTCGAACTCCGATTTTAGTAGATTTTAGCTTTTAAGCACAATCAAACTTTTAGCTTTATCTAGATCCATGATTTTAAGGGATTTTTGTTTAGTGCGCATAATATTGGCCCAGTTTTGCAAGAAAGAAGGAATGATGATTGTTTTTTTTAAACATGCCCAATTACCAGAATGCCCCCATTAATCAAATCAATAATTAACTAAAACACGGATTTTACAAAATTTCAATTATCTAATCTCAATACACAAGTGTAAATCAATGGTCAGAATTTGAGGATGAAAATACATTAGTGTATTTTATAATTTGATGATGTAAATTAATGGCCGGGATTTGTTCACTTAGTTCACAAATACACTAACTATAAATATTAAACTAGCTTTCATCATTTTAAGTAACCTATTATGATCATATTAAACAAAGACGTGAGAGTAATAAGTAATATTTTTTATAGTATGATGATATTTGTATCTCTTCTTACTATTTTTTTCCTATAAATATTATTTATATAAAAGTATTTATTACGTAATTAATATCCGTAGTAGAACTTAATTACATAATTAATCTCGTAAGTTACATTTATTCTTAAAAACACTTGCAAGCTGATAATCCTTATTTTTATGTTTGTATGTGTTACGTATTTTTTTTGAACGGCAAATTTCTTTTTTATTCCTGTTGTCTAAGAGACTTGAATCCAAGATCCCCCCTCCTAATATGTTTAAAGATTTTGCCTTTTGTCAATGGACCACCACCCTATTGGTTTTTATGTGTTACATATACAGTGGAGAGTTTAAATGAGAATAATTTATTTGTAAGAAGAAAAAGAAAATTTCAGCCAATAAGAATGTTTCATTTTACTTGATTTAATACATGTATTTAATGTTAGTATAATGGCACATTGGTAAACCTACATAAATCATTAATTTGTAGTATTCCTCTATAATAGCTAACTACATTAAAATTTGTAACTTATCTTCAAAATATATATATTTTTCAAAAAAAATAAAATAAAATAATTTAGAGTGTAGGATAAATATGAGGTGTGTAGGATAAATTACGAGTTGTGAAGGATAAATTTCAATGTAGGAAAATTTTCAAAATGCGTAGTTTAACTTTGGATGTGTGTAGGCAAAAAATATTAGTGTAGAGGATGATAGTCTTTATGACTAATTAATTAGTCAAATATGACAATAAATGAGATGAGTGAAAAACTATTTAATAGTTGTACTCTTTTTCTTTTTCTTCTCAATTAAATTTTTTTCTCAAATGCACTTTCCCCTACATATATATAGGCGTATATATTAAAAATGATTATAGTGACCCAAAAGAAAAATGAAAACTTAAAAAATTATAATCAGATAACTGAAAATGTGAGTTCTCTTTTAGTTTCGCTATTTTGTTTTAAAAAGCATTTCACTAATAAGGATTATATTTATAATTATACGATTTACATTTCTTGATATTCAATGTGGGTCATACACGGTAGGGGAGTTCAAAAAATTTGTATACGAAATCGAATTCGAAATATCCGAAATATTTGAAGTTTTGGATATACGAAAACCGGATAATCCGAATTTTCGGATTTGGATATGAATTTCAAAAATTTCGGATAATCCGATATCCGAAACAAATTTTTTTTTACAAATATATATAGTAAATGAGCATTAAATTTAGTTGAAATATAGTAAAAAAAATAGTGAAAAAATAGTAAATAATCAGATTCGGATGTGGATTTATGAATGTTTTTAGTTTTCAATTTTAGAAATTTGGAAAATCGAATATAAGTTTAGTTTTAATCTATGCACGAAACGGATTTTTTTTTCGGATACAGATTCGGATATCAATATTCACTATCCGAAAACCGGATAATCCGATCTTGAATACCTCTAATACACGGTTTATAAGTTACTTTAAAATATAGGGTTATTGGATTTTATACCCCCCCCCTATTGGTTGTTGGCCGCTGCCACCCCCAACCTATCACTTTGGCGCCCCTCACCCCCAACTTAACACTTGATGTTTTCTTGCACTACGCCGTTGACTATTCACTGACTTTTGATCCTGTTACTATACTTTTCGGGTGTCATAGGGATCTTAGGACACCCCCAAAAGTATAGTAACAGGATCAAAAGTTAGTAATCAGTTAACGATTTTGTGACAGAACACTTGAAGTGTTAAGTTGGAGGTGGCGAGCGTCAAAGTGTTAATTGAGGATGACAGCGGCCAATAGCTAATAGTTAGGGTGATAAATCCAATAACCCTAAAATATATAAAAGAATATATTATGGGTGCTGATGCATGATGTATATGTGTCATTTAATGTTGTACTCTTCCAACAGTGACTCGTCCCAGTTTTGAATTATTTACCCTTATCTTCATTCTCACATACCATCACAACAGTTGGAGTCATGGGCTTGATGTCTGTAGTGGCGAAGTTTGACATTTTCGACCAGGGGTCGAAAATATATATATTCAAAAATTTCTATAAACCTGGGGTCGTAAATGTATATAACAATAAAATTTCTATACGAAAAGTACATACTCTCCATTAATAGAGCCAAAAGTTTGGGGGTTGGCCGCCCCCTCCCACCCTACTTAAGCTGTTGCGCCCATGGCGCCGGAGAAAACCATTGTGCCCCACGGTACCGCTCAACACCGCCCCTCGAGGCGTCATATCACTTGAATCCGGGCAATAGCGAAATTTATAACGGGTGAAAGTTGTTGGAACACATTTGCCTCTCTCTCTCACACACATATATACATACATATATAACCTCATATCTACATAACATACCAATACACACACATCTATACATATAATAAAATAAACCTAATTGTGGACACATGTCATCCTATGGAGTGATTTATTCAACATTATATATGATACTAACCATTACAATCAAACATAACCCATCAAGTCATAATAGTCATACATTACCTGTTAATCGAGAAACCTAACCAAATTGATACACAACACAAAGATTCGAAAACAATTAAACATACTTGATTCACATGACATACCTTCCATTTAACTACGAAAAGTGGAATGCCAATGGAGCACATCTTGATTCAATGCAGAAATTTAACTACAGAATGAAACATTAGTGATGTGATTCTAGGTGTGAGAAAGATAGAAACATCAAATTATAGTTCGGTTCTTCTAGTCCGAGAACCATGGAACCGAACTAATGGAGAACCAGAACCGAGGTATTAGAAGGGGTATTATTTTCGGGTAGCAATTTATACTGTTTTCGGGTATTGGGTATCGGGTCGGGTCGGGTCGGTTCTTGGCATTTGCTCACCCCTAGATGACACACAAAAGATAACATAGAATGATGACACACATATTTTAATATGATTTTTAATGATATTTAAACGATGACATACAAAAATAGTGTCATAAAAATTATTAGATGACACATAACGATGACACGCATATTTTAATATGTTCTGTTTTTTTTTTTTAAATGACTTTTAAACCATGACACACAAATATAGGTGTCGTAAAAAATATTTAGATTTTACCAACGATAACATTTTTTTATGACACACACGCGTTTATGTGTCATAAGATTAGTGTGTGTCATTGTTCTTGTGTCATTAAAGGTCTTCTTTCTAGTAGTGCTTAATAGGTTTTTTCCGCCTAAAAAGAGATTTTTTCTATTTATCTCTACTTAATCTAATCTTTGTACAATATTTAAATTAAGTAATAAAAAAATAATAATATCACATTCAATTAAAACATATCTTTTTAAAATAAATCAACTAAACCAAATAAGGTAGATTTTTTAAGGCAACTAAGCCAAATTTTATATATATCTACGAAACAGTCACCTTCTTCATATACTTTCGCATTCATCACACTGTTCTAATATTGTTTATAGTTCATATTACTATTTTCCATTAAGTAAGTGGATTATATGAACCAAAAAAAATACATTTTTCTTTTTCATTACGTAAACATTATGTTAATTTAGATTAATAGTATGAATCTAAATTTTATTTTAAGTTATCTTTTAGTGAAGATTATATATTTTTTAATAAAGAAAATAAAAATAAATATAGTATAGATCAGATTAAATATTAATCTATCATTTATTTTAGTTAATATAAGACAAGCAAGGAAAAAGGTGGGAAAACATAAATTAGATACCTTCAATGATTGACAAGTGTAACTGTTGAATTACTTTATTATACATCTATACATTATTAACTAGGTTATCACCCGGGTAACAACCCGGGTAGGAAAAATTAAAATACATTAATCATAAGTGTATCAATACTACTAATGCAAATAAAGTGACATTACATAAATTAGTAACAAAGTGGATTGTATCATTAGGTAAGTTTTCTTTATAAGCTGTGTATAAAAACATCAAGAAAAAGACAAATAAAGTTACATTTACAATTTACTAAAAGTAACATGAGCTCAGTCCGGTTGGTATAGCACGCCCTGCCACATCCAACGTTATAGATGCAAGTCCTCTTTGATTTAATAAACACTTAAAATTTAATATCTTTGAAGTCACTTTATAAATAATAAATAAAGTGACATCCATATATCATTGAGAGTTTATCCTTCGTCATTTCTTCTAACTCCATACTCTCTCTTTTGCGGCCAACACATACACAATTGGTCTCCCAATCTACAATGCCATACGATATCATGAGTAGAATGGTTATAAGAGATAGCAATCGAACTAAAAAGTAGTACCTAAGGATCAAGTTTTACCTCGCTCTCGTGACGAATTATCCACATAAATATTTCCTTAAGTAGCCATAGTTTGTATATCCAAATAGTAACCGTTGTGCAAATTGCCTAACACTCGAATAAATGTACACCTGATTCAAACATATACATAGCATGTTAGGGTTGTAAATGTATTTGCAAACATGTAAACTTTTAGTTGGA